>CM028381.1:71846504-71913038 GCA_013146195.2 Codonopsis lanceolata
AAATATGTTCTACTCGGTAGGGAAACATCAAATGATATGTTTATTTGTCAAATCGAGTTTTGGATAATAAGATATCAAGACTTAAATTTAATACTGTTAACAAAATTAGTGTTTTTAGTGAATAAATTGTGCAACTTGAAGTACAATTTCTTTCACGTGTCATTTGTTTGTGAAGGTAATTACGCAAATGTGTTCTCGGTGAGGCATCAAAATGATATATTTATTTATCCAAATCGAGTTTTTGGATGAATAAGATATCAAGAGTTAAAGTATAATATGATTAAAAATTAATGTTTTTAGTGAAAGAAATTGTGCAACTTGAGGCACAAATTTCTTTACGTGTCATTGTTTGTTGACAAAAGTAATTGTGCAAATTTGTTTTACTCGGCAAAACATCGAAATGATATATTCCAAATCAAGTTTTGGATGAATAAGATATCAAAGCTTAAAGTATGATGTTAAAGTGAGTCATTAGAAATAATATCTAACCTTGAAGAGTTTTATCCCATTGGTTAAGTAATATTAGTTGTAATTTTTTTTAAAATATAAGTCTTCTCTTATTGACAATAGAAGTTATATATATAATACTAATACCCTTATCATATTGATTATTATTATGTATTATTATTAGCTAATGGCTAGAAACCAAAAGTATATATATCTTCTATTGCTAATAATAGTAAGTCTTTTATATAATCTAAAATAATTAAAAATCAATATCATTTTTTAACCAATGTGAGATTTACATCTTCTATTGTAATAATTGTAGAAGTCTTTTATCAAAAACTTTGAAACCAACATCACTTTATAACAAATGTATGATACATCTTTTCAATTAGTAATTAATAATAGTATTTTTAATACAAACATCAATTTCTAACCAATGTTTAATATCTCTTCTATTGGTAATAATAGTAGAATATTTTGTAACCATGAGATATATCTCTTTAAAAGTGAAAGTCTTTAATCTAAAGACTTTAAAATCTACATTTTCTTTTTAAACAATGTGTTATACATCTCTTTATTGGTAATAATATAAAATAATTTAAACTCAACATCATTTCTAGCCAATGAGATATACATCTTCTATTGGTAATAATGGTAAAAATTATATATATATATATATATATGTATATATATATATATATATATATATATATAACTATATATATATATATATATAATTGGTGAAACTTTTATAGTTGTGCCACCTCACCACCTTTTGAAATCTTAATTCTAAGGCATCCATGTGAGAGGTGACTTTGAAAATCAACATCACTTTCAACCAATGTTTGATACATTTTTTCTATTGGTAGCAATAATAGAATTTTTAAAACAAATATCAATTTCTAACCAATGTGAGATACATCTCTTCTATTGTTTGAAAAAAATTAGTGTTTTTAGTGAAAGAAATTGTGCAACTTGAGGCACGAATTTCTTTACGTGTCATTGTTTGTTGGCGAATAATTGCGCAAATGTGTTCTACTCGGTGAGAGCATCAAAATGATATATTTATTTGTCCAAATCGAGTTTTGGATGAATAAGATATCAAGAGTTAAAGTATAATACTTATTAAAAAATTAATGTTTTTAGTGAAAGAAATTGTGCAACTTGAGGCACAAATTTCTTTACGTGTCATTGTTTGTTGACAAAAGTAATTGTGCAAATGTGTTCTACTCGGCAAAAACATCGAAATGATATATTTATTTTGTTCAAATCAAGTTTTTGGATGAATAAAATATCAAAACTTAAGTATGATGTTAAAGTGAGTCATTAGAAGTAATATCTAACCTTGAAAGAAGTTTTTATCCACATTGGTTAAGTAATGTTAGTTGTAAAAGTTTTTTAAATATAAGTCTTCTACTATTGACAATAGAAGAAGTTATATATACTAATACTAATACCCTTATCATATTGATTATTATTATGTATTATTATTAGTAATGGCTTAGAAAACAAAAGTATATATATATTTATTGCTAATAATAGTAAGTCTTTTATATAATCTAAAATAATTAAAAATCAATATCATTTTTAACCAATAATATGTAGAATAATCTTTTATCAAAAAACTTTGAAAACCAACATCACTTTATAACAAATGTATGATACATCTTTTCAATTAGTAATTAATAATAGTATTTTTATACAAACATCAATTTCTAACCAATGTGTGATACATCTCTTCTATTGGTAATAATAGTAGAATATTTTGTAACCATGTGAGATATATATCTCTTGTAAAAGTGAAAGTCTTTAGTCTAAAGACTTTAAAATATAACATTTTCTTTTTTAAACAATGTGTTATACATCTCTTTTATTGGTAATAATATAAAATAATTTAAACTAACATCATTTTAATAAATGTGAGATATACATCTTATTGGTAATAATGATATATATATATATATATATATATATATAAAGTTGGTGAGGAGAACTATGGTTGTGCCACTTCACCACCTTTGAATAAATCTTCATTCTAAAGCATCCATATGGAAGCTTTAAAAACTTTTGGTTTTCTAGTGACTTTGAAATCAACATCACTTTCCAACCGATGTATGATACATTTCTTCTATTGGTACTTAATAATAGAAGTTTTGAAACCAACATCAAATTCTAACTAATGTGGGATATCTTCAATTGTTGAAAAATTAATGTTTTTAGTGAAAGAAATTGTGCAACTTGAGACACAAATTTTTTTACGTGTTATTTGTTTGCTGACAAAGGTAATTGCGCAAATGCGTTCTACCTAGTGAGAGGATCAAAATGATATATTTATTTGTCCAAATCGAGTTTTGAATAATAAGATATCAAGACTTAAAGTATAATATTTGTTCAAAAAATTAGTGTTTTTAGTGAGAGAAATTGTATAACTTGAGGCACGAATTTATTTATGTGTCATTTGTTTGTTGCCGAAAGTAATTGCACAAATGTGTTCTACTCGTTGAGAGCATCGAAATGATATATTTATTTGTCAAAATCGAGTTTTGGATAAATAAAATATCAAGAGTTAAAGTATAATATTTATTAAAAAATTAGTGTTTTTAGTTGAAGAAATTGTGCAACTTAAGGCACAAATTTCTTTACGTGTCATTTGTTTGTTGACAAAAGTAATTGTGCGAATGTGTTCTACTCGGCAAGAAAATCGAAATGATATATTTATTTGTCCAAATCAAGTTTTGGATGAATAAGATATCAAAGGTTAAAGTATGGTGTTAAAAGTGAGTCATTAGAAGTAATATCTCACATTGAAGAGTTTTATCTCATATTGGTTATAAGTAATGTTAGTTGTAAAAGTTTTTAAATATAAGTCTTCTACTATTGACAATAGAAGAAGTTATATCTATTGTTATATATAGCTATATGATAATACCACTTATCGTATTAAATATTAATAGGTATTATTAATAGGTAATGGTTGGAAGATAAAAAGTCTTACATGGATGCCTAAGAATCAATATTTATCTAAAGTGGGTGAGGTGGCACAACCATAGTGCTCCTCACCAACTTTAAATATATATATATATATATATATATATATTTTTTTTTTTTTTTTCTTAGTTATTCCAAAAGTTACTTTAATACATATGTCATGATGAACTCGTTGATTAATCTATCAACTCATGGTAGCCATTGCTTGATAATAACTTAGATTCTAAAAAAAACACAAATGAATACTCAACAGAGCAAGAATATATTGATATTAATAAGAAAATAATTGACTAGATTCAGGAGGAGAATTTAACATGTTTATTCCTTCATGAACTATTGCTTTTTTGACTAATAAATGCATCTTCTACTTAGTATCAGCAGGTAGACTCTACATATTGATCACAAAGATGATCATCAAAACGAATATTCAATACAAATAATCGTCAATTGAATAATGTCAGCTGATGATATATGTTGATACTCAAAGTTTTAAAAAAATGTTTGTCTTTCTACCAGCTGAAGCTTAAATAGTAACATCTGCTGACACATTCTTCCAATCGAATGTCTTAATACTTTCCTAACTGCTTATTTCATAAGACTATAAATCTTCAGCTATCACGTTATCTGCTGAAGATAATTGTTAAGCAGTTAAGATCTCACAACTGCTGAAAAGTAGTCACAGCTCATGTAAGCTTCTGAACCTTAACACTTGTTGAACGTATTTCAGCAACTGGTCTCATTTTAAATATTCAATAAAAGCCTTTTAAATCATTAATATTTATGAGAGATATTTGAGGTTCCCGTTTTTCCTGTCATGAAAATTCAACCGTCCCCCACTAATAACTATTCTTCTGACTATTGAACGGGCAGTTTAGCACAAACCACCCCCAACATTAATTGAATGACCCATTTTCATAACTCACCGTTAACCTCACTTAATGTTGGTTCAAAAAACAAAAAAAATATTGTTATACTTTTCATTTTTCGTCTGTCCCAAAATAATTGTCTTATTTAAAAGTTTCCTTTTTAGAACATCATTTTACCACTTTACCCTTACTTTTTCTTCTTACTTTAATTTTTGGTCACTTATTCATGAACTTTAAAGGAAACCACACACTATTCCAATATTAATAATCAAGTCGGTTGTTTTTTCTTAATTCATGTACCGGGTCAAACAAGACAATAATTTTGGGACGGATGGAGTATTAGGCAAAACACACAATTGGACCACCCAACATTGCAACTCATTGCAGTTCGACCACCAATTGTTAGAAAATGTTATTTGGACCACCATACATTAGTTATGATGCAAGCAAGCCCATTTTATGACGGGCGTTAGACTAAACTGTTAAGTTTAAGTTAAATCCCTATTTACCCCAGTAAATACTAAAACTTTGTGTTATTAGAAACCCCAAGGGGTCCAACTGAAAACATAAACAAAAAGGAAGAATAAGTGTAATAAAAAAGGGGTCCAAGAGTAAATATTAGAACTTTGGGGTTAGAGGTTTGGGTATGTTCATCTTCATCTTATCTTATGTGATCAAGGGAAAAAATCTTAGCACCATGCTCCTCTGCTCTAAAAAAAAAAGATAATTGATACCTTCCGTCGCTAGATCTAATTCCTAACCAATTCATAATTCTAATTTATGGAACCACAACGTTGTTATTTATTCGGTTGAATCGTGGATGCCTAATTTCAGTGGCTTTAATGAGAGCTTGCGCGGTGGTGTTAGGGGAAGGGAGCTTATGGTGGAGGATTGACGTTTACACATGAGGTAGCATACTGTCTATCACCACCTCTCTCTCTCTCTCTCTCTCTCTCTCTCTATCTCTTCCCACCACCTCACCTCCAACCATGTCCCTTGTTTTCTCCGCCGCATCCTAAATACTTGTTAGTCCCAAATGGCACAATATTAGGATAGAAGAGGAGGGGAAAGGTTTGAATAGACCGGGTACACTTTAAAAACTTTGAGCTAATTTCCCAAAAAATGTATATTGACAACTATCAGTACAATTGCAGCAACGGAAAAGTACACATGAAATGAAACCCAAATATGTTGTTAGGAACTAACAAAAGATTTGTAGTGCTCGCATATTTAAGCTAATGAATCAAAATAAAGAATAGATAAACAGTTAAATATATTTAAAGCAGTAAATGAATAACTCAAAGATATTGAGATGGTTCGCACTGTGAATAGTGTTACATCTACCACCAAAGCGATCAACTTTGATTTAAATATGCACTATGTTTTCCACTAAGGCTCCGTTTGTTTCAATAAGAAAATGATTTTCATGAAATGATTTACAGAAAATTATTTCCGAAAAATGATTTCCGGAAAATGAAAAAATTTCATTTTCAGGTGTTTGGTAAATCATTTGAAAATATGTCGAAAAACAATTTTCGGGTGTTTGGCAAACACATGGAAAATGTTACGAAAAACAATATATGAATAAATACAAAAAATATATTATAATATTAATGCCCATATTGAATATAAGATAATGTCGAACTTTAAGTAATTTTCCTTTAATAACCCTCAATTTATCATTAGTGGTTTATCGTTAGTGGTGTTAAATCAATAAGGTCCATATTTTTTCAATATCACGAATACAAATAATTTTTTTGATAATTGATATTTAAAAAAACGTTTTAAAAAGAAAATGGACAATGTTTGGACATCCCTAAATAATATAGTTGACACTAATTTTAGGACGTAGTGAATATTTATTAAAATTATAATTTATAAATATTGTGCACAAACTTTATTTATATTTCCAAACAAATTATCTATTGAGTGAAATATTGTGCATGTACGTAAATACGTGTAATTGTGAAAGGGGCGGAAGGGTGCTCGAACATTTAAAAAACGACTTACGGAAAATGAACCCATAAGTCTTTTTTTAAAAAAAGAATGCTTCATTTTCCATTGACTCAGTAAAAACTTTTACATTGACTACATTTTCTTGAGAATACCAAACACCGAAAAATAAGGAAAACCTTTTCCGAAAGTCATTTTTCGTGAAACAAACGGAGCATAAGATCTATTACATAAATCACTAATGAATTGTGTACAAAATGTTTGATTTGTGTTTGTTGAGTGATTATCTGATAGACATAATAAACATTATGCTTTAAAGCATAGTTAATCAACAATAAAGAAGCAGGATAATAAGAATGATTAGAGCAACTTCTTGCTGTTGGTAGACTTTACAGATCTGTTGAGAATCTCTTGAATGCACTGGAGTAAGAGCTTGAAGGTTGTTGAATTAATTATCAGAGCATTAAGTTCTTCAACTTTAATGGCAGTATTTATATGAGATAAATCCTTTTGACTATTGTAGAAAGATGAGATAGAGAGAGAGAGAGAGATAAAGTCAAACAGACATGTAATTTGCATTAAATACAAAAAGCTGTTGATCTGAGTCTTTTCTGAAATTTTCGTGATGATTGTGGTTCAGGAGCAGGTACAACCAGGTATAGCTGTTAGGGGTGGGCATTATGATTCATGTTTTCGGGTCCTGATCCGATCCGATCAGGTAATACCCGATCGGGTAGTGATTGCTTAAATTTTTGGGTATCGAATTACCCGAACCCTACTTTTGATTTATCTGATCGGTTATCGGGTTTAAAATTGCTATGGTGAAGGGAGAAATTAGTTCACCCTCCTTCACCATTTCACTTCACCCTTTTCCATTTACATCTAATACGTCTTCGTCCTTAGTGTATCGAATTGCCAAAATCCAACCTCCACTACAATACTTAGTGTTAATGCCAAGGCCTAAGGATGAATGGGTGGATGACAAATAATAATCATAACTTAGAGTAGCAACATAACACATCCCCTGTCTATCATTTTCTCTCTCGATCTAGATTCTAAGGTACCAAATTTTGTTCCAACCTGCGTCATCGCCGCGCAAGTTGCCACCCACCCGCCAACCTCTACACACCACGATGGCTCTTGCCCACCCTCTCAACCGTGAGACTGATTGTGACGTTTGACGTGAGCGATGCGAAACTAGTATCTACGTTGCTGGTCAGAGGGTGGAGACTGGAAGTGGAAGTGTGGAACGATGAGTGGATGAAAGATGAAACCCTAAATCTACATGAAAATTGGGTTTTGTTTTGAAAAGATAATATGTTATATTGACTCTTGCCTCTCTGTCAACCTTGGCAGTAAGTGAGATAGTGCTAACAAAAAAAAAGGGATGCGTAATGTGGACTACGTCGTGATTCGTGAAACTTTAATTAATTAACTTTTTTGTTGCATTGAATAAAGAATGCGGGCAATCTGAACACGATACATCAGATACCCGACCTTTTCGGGTACCCAACATGCGGTTACCCGATATATGCAGATCGATTTTGGGTAGCTACATTTAATACCCGATATTTCGGGTACCCGACACGAAAACCTGAAAAACTCGACCCAATGCCCACCCCTAACAGAGCAACAGATGTAGCTGAAAGCGTTTCAGACCTGCAGGAGTTAGTAAAGTGTGAACTTTGCCACATAAGTCAATGTGTCAAACTGTAGCGCCAATCTGTATAACTGCTCAGATCACCAAAAAGAAAATCTCAATTACTTTACCCATGTACCTCATTGTAATTGAGATATAAGAAGTCAACTTTGAGGATAACTTAATAGATATTCGAGTATGGATAGTGTAGAGACCCCAAATATATAATTTATAATTTTTTAAATGAACTAACAAGTGTTAAGTTTTCGTTAAAGTTTTAGGAGGGTCAAAGTGTTAAAGGAATAAATAGAAAAGGAAAAGGACAAACAATGAAACAGCATGGGAGAAAAGTGAAATTTCCTAAGTGCAAAAACAAAAAGGAGTGCTGCCCCTTTTTTTGTAAAAAGCGGCGCCCAAAATTGCTTTAAGCCTTCTACAATTTCTTCTAAAGTACAATATTTTCAGCACAAGGTACAACTACTTCAAGCACAAATACAAAATATCTTTTCTTCCTTCGAGGTTAAGTCTGCTCCTCCGCCTATAAATAAAGGCATCCTTCAGTGCAAAAAGGGACGGAGGAACAGAGAGCGAAGAACACTGAAGAAATTATACGCAGTTAATTTCCAAGAGTGTTGTTAAGCTGCTAAAATCCATTATAAACACTTATACTCATCGGCCAAAGATAAACCTAATTAACCGATTAGGTTCACGCCCTATTTAACCGGTTCCAACAAACCAAAACAAACAGTTGCACTGTCAGATTTCAAACGCGATATCAAGCCAAAACAAGCAGTTGCGTTGCCCGATTTTAGACGCAATATCAAGCCCATACAAGCAGTTGTGCCGCCTGGATCTCAAGGTGAAAAGCAACAAAAACAAGCAATTACACCGCCCAAAATTCGACAACACACAAACAAAACAAAAAGACTTTCTTTCTCGGAAGGACAAATGAAGACATGTAGATTGCCTAGTGGGCTTAAGCTCAGACATACCGCTCATGTTCCAAGAGGTGAGTTTTGTCCCCGTAGTTATTTATTATAATCCATAACTTAAATATAAATATCTAAGTAAGTTTCCTTTTTGTTTATATACTTTAATATATAAATAATTAAAATGTAGATATTTAATTAGTTTCTATCCTGTCTTTACTTTAATATAATAATAGTTATAATTTCTTTTTATTTAATTAGTTTATTTTAATGTTTTTACTTTAATGTAAAAATAGTTATAGTTTCTTTATGTTTAAATTAGTTTCCTTTCCGTTCCTACTTTAATGTAATAATACTTACATTTTCTTTTTGTTTAATTAGTTTCCTTCCCGTTCTTACTTTAATGTAATAATATTTACATTTTCTTCCATTTAAATTAGTTTCTTTTCTATCTTTTCTTTAAATAAAATATTAGTTATATTTCCCTTCTATTTTAATTAGTTTCTTTTATGTCTTTACTTTAAGGTAAAGTAGTTATAATTTATGGTAATTTAATTAGTTTATTTTCTACACATACTTTAAATATATAAATAATTATGTTTTTTATTATTTAATAAGTTTCTTTCCTGCTTATACATTTAAATATAAATAAAGTTTGTACTAGCATAATTATTTTATTCTTAAAATAGATTATAAAAATATTGTAATTATTATCTAAATTGTATTATTTTAGTTGTAATTATATTTTATTTAATAAATGTAAAGTAATTTCTCTTTATTTCTTTATGTCGCATATAAGTGTATTTTTCTAACAAAAGTGTATAAAATAAAACAAGCATATTGATAAACTCATTTTGAGACCGAAAGGGCGAGTTGGGTGTCTAACCCTTTCATAACTCGTAACTTAGCCACCGAACTTATATATTCTGGTAATTTTAGTTTTTTTCTGTTTAACCATAAAATAGAGGTGGCGACTCTGTTTAAACATTTTTGAGACTACAATGAGGCTGGACGTATTTCACGCACTTTAAGTTTTGAAACCACCTGCTTTTCGGTAGCGGGGACAAGTGCGAAACGGGGCACTCACAGATATATATAAAGATAATCCATCTAACAAAAGCTAAGCTCGACTTCTTAAACCACATCTTCAGGTTAGCATCTTCGATCTTCACAGGTAGACAAGGTTTGCTGGTGAAGGTCTTCTGATTTGCGGTGTTAAAGGTTTGCCGAAGACTGTAGGCGACATATAATACAAAGTCTACAAATTCTATTCTAAAGCTAAGTTATGTACTAAGTTGCCACACTGTACGCAACCCATTTAACCACCTAAGTATAAAACTAAATGATGAATGACTATAAGCAAATCTAAAATACAAATAGAAACAACAATACTTCTTATCCAATACCATGTTTCTCGTCCTTATTGGAGTTAACATCCACTTCAACTCTTTCGTACATAAATTGGGCAAAAATCTCAATCGCAAAATAAGTTACGGAGACCCAACCCATAATCGTAAATCTTGAGGGAAGTGCATAAAATTTCCCAAAATTCATCAACGCTGAAGTACCATCAAAAGTTATGAAGACTCGGCCTATAATTAAAAAAACTTGAAAGACGGAACCAAGTTAAGGGATAATTGAGATGCTTTACAAAGAATATAGCAAAATCTACACAGAGAATAAATTATCAAGTTGAGAGGTCTTCGTCCACCAAATGCAAATCCAAAATTGAGGATGGATGGGAAAGAGAGTGGAGCAGAATATGTTTGTCTAAAGAACGAAAGACAAATAAAGGATGGATTGACAATTGTGACCATTACTTCTGCTTTATTTGCATCATGGAATAGGCCAAGGTCGAGTCTCGTTGTCCCATGTGCAATAGTCGCTTCACTGCTAATCTGCCACCCACCCAAACTTCAACTCTTTTACTCCGAACAAATTGTCAATGTTTTGATTCGAAATCAGATCAGTGTATTCAATTTGCTTCTTTAAATTAACGCCCGCTTCTATTTTTGGTCCAAGCATTTATGAACATGAAAGAAAAAGATCCTTGGCTTGCAGATTCACTAATAATCAAAAAGGTTATGATCAGAGCATGCCCTCTTGAAGTGAGAGAGACTAGCAAAGTGAAAAAGAGAAAAACAAGAAAGATTACAAAAAAAATCGATGAGCAGGTTGACAGGTAAGAGCGGAACCCTCAATTTCTTCCCCTAGATGTGCATATTCCTTGAGAAATAGAAGTTAACCAACTGAGGTAGAAGGATAGAAATCCAACATACCTTCCCTGTCCCATCTACATGCCCTTTTTTTCCTATGTGAAAATGGAAAGAAATAGAATATTCACGATAATAAGAAGAAAGGTGAAGCTGGAGCTATTGCAACCGTGGCTGGATCTAGGAGTATGGATGTGATGTCCCCACACTTCATAAATCTTTCCGTCGGATCAAGTATTTGTGAGCTACTTAACAAACTATGCACATGGGTCGAAGCTATACTTGCGACCATGATTTTTATTTTGGAAGTTCTCGATAGAAAATTTTGGATTTGCGATGCAGTAGCTCGACCCCTTTGCAAAAATCCCGATGCACAATTTTGGGTTTACGAGGCAAAATTTGGAATTTAGAAATCCCAATGTAATTTTTTGATTAGCAATGCACCAATTATACCCCTATACAGAAAATCGCGATGCACAATTTGGAATTAGTAAATTTCGATGCAAAAATTGGTATGCGATGTACAAATTGGAATTGCGATGTATCGAATTGTAACTACGATGAAGCGCATCCCTAATCCAATTTCATTAAGGGTTCGTTTGAATACATTGATTTTTAATTAAATAAATATTTAAATTTCATGAAATTTAAATAACTTGGAATTTGATTTCAAAATCATAGCAATTTCATGGTTTGGGAATTCAATTGTAATTCTATATAGTTATAATAAAATTTCATTAGTATAACAAGTATCTAATTTAGCCTAATAGTAGTGGTTAT
The DNA here is from genome assembly GCA_013146195.2 of Codonopsis lanceolata. Classification (NCBI taxonomy): domain Eukaryota; kingdom Viridiplantae; phylum Streptophyta; class Magnoliopsida; order Asterales; family Campanulaceae; genus Codonopsis; species Codonopsis lanceolata. The sequence continues at coordinate 71,858,320 of CM028381.1, forward strand.
TAGTTGTTATGAATGACCAAAGTTCAAATTTTGCTAGCAACAAAATTATTAGAATTTTATATTTTTAATAATAAATAACATATAGAGGTGGTTGGAGGTAGCGTACGACGGCGGTCGGTGGTATGGATAGTGCTGGTGGCGGTGATCGGAGGTGGTGGTCGTAGGTAGTGGTTGTGGTAAAAGGAAGGTGGGTTGCTATTGTGTTTAGTAATGAATAATAACACATTTCTATGAATAATATAGTTTGAATTGTTAAACATTGCTTATAGCTAATTTTAATAAAATGACACATCTGATGAGCGCAAGATTTTCACGAATTTTCCTAAGAATTTTCTATTATTTTGTGCTATTTTTGAATTAATTATGCTTTGGAAATATTATTATTTGTGTATTTGTGCTTAATGTAGGTTTCCATGCATAATCAAGCTTTTATATGGTGTTTAGCACGAAGTTCGAGGTAATTCTGGGCTTAAAAGTTGAATTAGAAATTATTTGGACAACGTTTGTTAAGCCCGTTAAGAGATCCATGGCAAAATCAGGCTAACGGAGGCTGATGGAGTTAATTGAGGACCATTCTGCAAACCTGGAAGAAACCTGGAAGGCGGCGCTAAATTCAGAAGGGCCAGGGGTACCGGAGCAAATGTCATAAATTAAGGGGAAGCCGGCGCAATTATCAGAAAGACGTGTGTGTTGTCGGCTGGCTGCTGGAGACACGTGTCGTCCTCTGCCGCTTCCCCTCCACTAATGAAGACCCGCGTGAAGCTCCCGGATCCGGGTCTCACCCGCGCTCCCTTCAGCCCATCAGCCCACCTTCTCACCCGTTTTCCCTCACATTCTCCAACCCATTTGACCTGGAGCGACCCGCGACCTCTTCTTGGTTCTGCCCGCGACTTGCCGCGACCTAGCCTCTTTCTTTCTTCCCTTTTTGCCCCCTAAATCTCATATTATCTCCCTATTATGCCCCTCTGCTCCTTGTGCCTCCTTCATATTATTTCCAGGCAGCTTCTTTGTGAAGGAACAAGTAGAGCTGTCGAAACGAGTAAACGGGGCGGATTTGCCCGCGGGCCGAAAAAGCCCGTTGTTGTGCGGGCTGGGGCGGGAAAGCCCGCAAACTTGACGGTCCTTGAATCCCTAGGCCCAATCCGCCCCGCGTAGGGCCGCGGGCAAAACGGGCAAAGCCCGCAAAAAAAATAAATTTATTTGTTTGTTTATTTATTATCAATTATATACTAATTAATCGTTATATTATTTATATACCAATATACCAACAACAGATTACAGAGCTTAAACAAAACATAAATGGAGATTAAGCAAACAGAAATGGAGATCAAACAAACAAAACAAAAATGGGGGCGATTAGGGGAAGCCGCGAATGTGGGAGAGACGGAGAACAGAGAGGCGGTGCCGCCGTGCTGGATCTGAAGCAGGATGGCTGAATTTTAGAGACGGGGAGCCAGAGAGAAAGAGACATACGTCGTACGCCGTACACGTAGAGCCGGACGGGATGGGAGAGAGAGAGAAAGCGAGACCAAGATCCAGATCTGCCAGAGCCGGAGGAGCCGCTGCTGTCGGCCAGCGGCCTGCAATCGCCGGAGGAAGAAAGTCGGAAGCCGCGTCTTGGGCGTCTGCGCGCGCTTCCGTGAGTCGTGCTCGTGCCCGTGACTCCGTGAGCGTGAAGAGAGAGTCAGAGACCGTCTGAGTGTGAGAGAGAGACTAAGAGGTTTTCACTTTTCAAGTTTTGACTTTTTGAATTTTGAGTGATTTGAGTGATTTGGTGATTATGTAATGTAAATTATGTAATGTAACATTACTAAATACTAAATGACGGAAATGGAATGACCGAATGGGCTTGGGCCTTGGACTGGGTTGTGCTACATTAGTATTACTATGTAAATGTAATATTGTAATGTAATGTAAATGCTTTTAAGAAATGGAAGAAAAGTGCGGGCAGCCCGCTCCCCGCCCCGCAAAGCCTGCAGCCCGCACGGGCAAAGCCTGAAAAATCCCGTTTTTCAAACGGGTATCTAATACATCAGCCCAACCCGCCCCTAATGAGTGGCGGGGCGGGCATGCCCGCGGGCTTTTGCCCTATTTGACAGCCCTAGGAACAAGCCCCATTTACGGGTGCAAGCCCTAAATGGGGCACCAGCCCCTTTTTACTAAAGATCTCTCCCAATTCCTTGAGGCTTGATCAACTTAAAGGTTTGGAACATCAAATCAAGGGCCAAGGACGCACTTGCAAATGATTTCAACCTCGGATTCACAATTTTTCGGTTCAATTATTTCTACTTATATTTTTAGATATTTGTTATGGTTTCTTGGGTTGAATTATTTTGTAATTGTTGAATTGGTTTGTGTTTAATTTATTTATGGAAATGCAATTATTTTTCTATGTCCAATGTAGTGTTTTAATTTAATTTATCTCTTTATTTAATACACAAGCATGTTGGTTATTATTTTGTGAAATTAATGCTTTTAATTATCTGGCCAATAATTAAATGATTTTAGAAATATTTAGGATCCGCGAGAGCTCCCTCTATATTTCGGATCAATCAATTTAATAGTTGGTGTTTTGTGACATACACCGATAGCCATTATGAGACTAGATTGGCACGCGATCGAACCACCTTAGCCATTCGCGAGGTCGGAGAGATTAGAGTTGACTATAAGACGCGAGAGCCCGTTGTTAACCAATTTTAGCAGTCTCGACTACCAACATGACTTGTAGAAAAATATAGAGAGTTTCTTTTTGCGAAGTATTACCCATGCGCTTGGTTATTATTGTGTGTGCTTCATGATTTTATTGGCGTAGCGAACCATTAGATGATCACTAGAATGATAGGATACGAAGCGAAAACCCTTCCTATTATTCCGAAAATCACAATAGTAGTTTGCGTGGCGTGAGACCGAAAGGAGATCGTGCGTAGATAGTCTAAGGATGCTTGTTTACACATGCAGTTATTTGCTCCCCTATGCTATGTGTTGCGATGATATGAGCCCGTAATAAGGTTGAGAGATAGCTAGATTTGCTATACGTAGCGAAAGCCCGTAGCGAATAAAATAGCGCGTTTGACTACCAAGACTTGAGTTAAAGAAAAGCAAAAAGAGAATTAAATTAAACACCGGCTAGACTAGAAATAATGCGTTCCTATATTTTTAACTTGATTTGTTGTTGCCAAACCACCTCTGCAGTAGATTAGATTTTATTGCTTTCTAGGTTGTTTATATTTTTTTGATTTTAATTTAATTTCTTTTCGCTCAAATATAATTAGTTAGCATAATTTCGGTACTTAGTTGAAGTAAGAATTACGCGCATTCCTCGTGGGATCGACTCGTACTTACGAACTTTATTACTTGATACAGCCGGGTAATCTTGCCCGAGATGCGTTTTTGCGCACATCAATATCCCGTTCCCTATACCCTACTTAATGGTGTTGATTTTTTATCGAACATATACACACACACACACACACATGTCAAAAAAAAGACCGAAAGATTACACGCATCTGATTATTTTTTTGACATATAGTTTTTTCTTAAATCATGAAATAATAAATCATAATTGTATAAAAAAATATTCATTTAGACAAAAAAATGTCTAACTTAACAATAATTTTAGGACGGTGGGAGTATATGTGCAAGATAAAAGAAATCTTAAATTAATTGAAAAAAACACACGGATGATAAAAAATTAAACTCTATTATCTATGAAATTCACAATTCGTTGATTGCACGTAAATAAATATAAATTCTTGGATTGCGAACAAGCAACATCCCAGAGAGAGAGAGAGAGAGAGAGAGAGAGAGAGAGAGAACATGAAATGAAATAAGTTCGAGAGAAAAGTAGTGTCCCTAAAGTCTCTTAAAAACTAAAGTCCATTTCACATTCAGAGCTTTTGATTTATTTATAAAAGATATTGATATTGCAATTATGAATGCGAATTATAATTGCGTGCTCCCAAGTTTTCAATTTTCAATTTTAGAACAGAACGGTAGTTGCATGTAAAAAATACAACGAGTAAGATAAATCGAATCATATTTTATCATAATTCAATATAAGGGTATTTTCGAAAAAAAAATATAATCATAAACTTAGTATTGACTATCAAATACCAGATAAGATAACTAGCGGGATAAATTAATCTTATCTGTGATCTACCAACATCGGATAACTTTAAAAGCAAGATAAAATAATGATGGATAAAATAATCTACATTTTTATTATTAATTTATTTTGTCTGACTTTTCTACGAAAGTTGGTAGCCGAATAAATAGGCGGATAACACTATTTTATCTGTATCTAATGTTTGATAGAGTTTTGTGTGTCGAATAAAATTATCCATATATTCGGATATAGTGACCCTAAACGTAACACCAAAATTATTAAACGTAACACCATTTAATGTATAAAATGACCTAAATACCCCTTTTAACATTTAATAGATACTCACTTTTGGTACATACTTGCGGATGTTTAATAAAGCATCCGCTACACACTAACGAATGTTTTATAAAATATTCGCTACACACTTGCGGATGTTTTATAAAACACCCGCTAGTTTATAGCGGTTGTTTTGTCTTAAATCGAAAAAAATGCAAATCAACGGTTTTTTGTTCGTAATTGAAAAGAAAAAATAAACTGAATCAAAATCAATCTAATTCACATGCGATATCATGCGAATTAACAATGACACATAATCAAAATTACGTGAAGGAGGAGGGAGGGAGGGGGTAGTATTATTTAAATGTAAAGAGGGGTAGTGAAGTAATTTTACTTTTTAAATGGTGTTACGTTTGGGTGTTTTGATTCGGATAACTCTCTTATCCATGATTAAATAATACATCAGCACCCCAATTATTATTTAATTTCAGATTATAAAAAAATACTATTTTTATTGTCCCCACATTTCCATGTCCAAATGCTAAACAAGATCTTAATTCCTAACACACTTTAACTCAATCCTCCATGGAACATTGTTGTGTGTGCCATATTCTATCATAATAATAATATTTTTTTAGATGACGAAGATTGTTTATCAAAAGCCATTTTTATGAACAATACAGTTTGAATGGTTAAATATTGCTTACAGATAATTTAAATGAAATGACACATCCCGTTCCATATACTCTGCTTAATGGTGTTGATTTTTTATCGAACATACATACATACATACATACATATACACACACACACACACACACACACACAACAAAAAAAGGAATTGTTACACGCATCCGATCTTTTTTTTTTGACATATTAGTACTCTTGTCCGTACCGATGACACGACGCCAGTTTGAAAATTTATCAATAAATGAAGCAAATATTGTAGAAATGAACTACTAAAAATATTATTTTCTTAAAAAAAAATACTTTCAAACGGGGTCTCTTTGCCCGGAACGGAGGGATTAATTAATAATTTGTATACGAAATTGTGGGTCGGACAAAACGGGCGGGACAAAAATTAAATTGCTTAAGTTAATTACGATAACAGTTAAAAAGAAAAAAATAAATATTTCAAATTACAAAACTTACATTTTTTTAATTTTTTTTTTAATTTGTATACGAAATTACGGGTTGGAAAAAAATTAAATTGATTAAGTTAATTACGATAACAATTAAAAAGAAAAAAATACAAATAAAAATTTTTGCAACCATAAAAATGTAAAACTGTAAAATATTAACTGTAAAATCATAATATCTCAATAAAAGAGTAACTAATTTTCACAAATAACTGTAAAATCGTAAAATATTAACTATAAAATATTAAATATAAAATAATAACTGTAAACCGTCTTGTAAACCGTAATATCTCAATAAATTTCGCAGTAATAAAATAAGAATGGAAAAAAACGTGATAAAAACGATTGAGATTGTGAGATTAAACGTGATAGAGAGACATTCTTTATATTTCATATATATCAATGTTACATTGAAATGAATGCCCACACATAATTTTTCGTTTAAAAATTTGACATTCATCAATTTTTAAAAACTACAATGAAAATTCTTTAAAAATATTGAGAGACATTATTTGGAAGTTGGTGTTGCAAAATAATTTTGTATTCGATAGCCGTAGAATCTTAGTAAAACAGTAAATTGATTAATTGTATACGAAATTGCGGGTCAGAAAAAACGGGCCGGCCAAAAAGATTACGATAACAGTTAAAACGAAAAAAAAAACAATATTTCAATTAATTTGTATACGAAATTGCAGACTGGAAAAAAATAAATTGATTAAGTTAATTACGATAACATAAAACCGTAAAACTGTAAAACCGTAAAACAATAAACCTCATTCGCACATGTGAGAGTTGAAGGAAATAAGGGCCGTTAGATCACCGTAAAACAGTAAATCCTGACCCCTTTTTATCCCAAGTCAATTGTAAGCGTGCCACACTGAGCAAAAAACATTCGGAGATAAAAGATATTGGTATTGCAATTATGAATGCGAATTATAATTGCGTGCTCCCAAGTTTTCAATTTTAAATTATAGAACGGAATGGTAGTTGCATGTAAAAAAATACAATGAGTAAGATAAATCGAAGTATATTTTATCATAATTCAATATAAAGGTATTTTCAAAAAAAATAATCTAATTATGAACTTAATTGAAGAACTCTAAAAACGAGATAAAATAATAATGAATAAAATAATTTATATTTTTACTATTAATTTATATTATCCATCTTTTCTACCAAACAATACTCATTATTTTGCTATAAAATTATCTTTTACCCGTTTTTTTTTTTGTCATTTATAACTTAGAAATTGATGGTACGAGACCGACCCGAATTCGCGGATTGTAAATTTGCGAATTGTGTGACCTGACCTAGCTAGGAGTAGAGACTGTTTGGCGGCAATTTCTTTGGCCGTAGCAGGTGGTTGTGATTTTCTGTTCATTCAAACTCACGAAAGTGGTTTGGTTGAACCAATATTAACAGTCGAAAAGTTTGTTCAGATTTATCAAAAACGACGAAGAACATGGTGCGGCCCAAAGCTCAGTTGAAAAAACAGCAAAAGCGTGGTGTCGACTTCAAAGTATGAAAAACTTCACCCACAGAAACTACTCATCATATTTTATTTGAGATATAATTATACCATTGTATTTTTTTTCTCTGCAGAAAATCAAACGAAAAATTGGTAGGAAATTGCCGCCGCCAAAGAACACTACCAACACTGAAGTCAAATCCAAAGGTAATTAGAATTTCTTGGAAGTATGGAATGACTGAGTGCTATGTGTGATAGAAATTATTTTTGCTTGGCAATAAAAGAGGTTGTGGGGCGTCCTCAAGATATGATTTTTCGGTTTCAATCAGGGAGTCTACTCTTAAAAAAGTCTAAAATACTAAGGGTTACATTAGTATCTTGGAGTTGATGTATTTATAAAAGGGTTTAAGCACACCCAAGATGGTTATTTGACACATGTGAAGGTACAGTCCAAAGCTTAGGGAGATTGCTGACATTATTCTAATTTTTTAAGTGGGACATTCCAATTTGAAATAGTGGATTATTTGATCGGAACTCTTATAAAAAATAAAAATAGATGCAATAGATACGACCATCATGCATAAGTAATTTTTACAAGCTTCATTTTTGTGCGTGGATTGGTTTTATGCAAGATTAGATTGGTCTATTATCAACGAAAGTATCTTGTTGTGTGTGTTGTGAGCAGCAATTATTCTGCCGGAGCAGAGTGTGGCATCGGAGAAGGCAGGTTTAGCTGTGAGCAAAAAAGGCTTGACTTTGAAGGAGCTTCTTCAGCAAACTTCTCATCACAATGCCAAAGTTCGTAAAGGTATTTAATTTTGTTATCATTTCTAAATTGTTCTGATTGTCTTGATTAATGCAACACAATTCACCGTTGTTGATTTTCTCTTTTTCAATTTTTAAATGAGCATCAATTGAACATTGATTTCCATTATTTTAGCTTATGAGTAATTTTGAACCACATCATATCAAAGAAATTGATTCACTTTACCTCGAGGGGGTACTAGAGCTATTGAACTAGCAAATAGATACCTGTTGTTTTCGTGCTCCAAAATAAATAACCATCTTGATCATTGGTTCTTCATACAGCTATTATTTTGTTTCGATGATGTTGTTATTCAGGCATTGATTGTCAAACATATAGACTATAGTATTATGTGGCTTTGCCTTATGGAATTCTGAGTCTTCTTGCAGTCATCTTTGCTAGAGTTAGACTTCATTGTACATATTTCTTTGCATTGCTGGAAGTAACTGGACGTTAACTCTGTTTTTTACTCTTTCAAGATGCATTAATTGGCATTAGGGATCTATTCCATAAATATCCAGCAGAGTTGAAGTTGCATAAACTCTCAGTTGTTGAGAAACTGCGTGAACGCATCAATGATGACGATAAACTGATTCGGGAGACACTATATCAACTATTCAAGGCAGTGGTTTTTCCTGGTTGTAAAGTGGTAACTTTCTTGTTCTTCACCCCTCTCTCTCCAGAGTATCTTGTGTTTGAAGGCATTGATAGTTGCATGGTGTTCAATATTTTCCTGAACTGAATTATTTAGGGTTTCTAAAACATGTGACAACCTGTTAATTTGTCATATATCCAGGTCCTATCAAATAGCGGAGGGTGTGTTGCATTGAATTTGAGCAAATGAACTTACTCACACACATATATATAGTCTTGTTTACTAGTTTAATTCAATACAGAACATCTTAGCATGCATCATACTATTTATGGAGTTATATACTTCAGAGGTACTAGTTGACAGTGCGCTATAAAGCCACTATCATTGTACCAAAGAAAAGTTTAGAATAAAATATACTCCCTCCATTCCCAAAAATAGTCCCACTCTCTATTTTGGTTTGTCCCAAAGAAATAGTCTCATATCTAAAGAAGGATATAATTTTAGTGCAATAAAGAAAACAAGTGAAATTATAATCTTAAAAAGTTTACCTTCAATCGGATCGAACGACTTTTCAAGGTTTCAAGCAGGGAGGAAAACCTTTGATGTAGTAAAAAGAATGAACTCGGGGTCTCGGAATTTCAGTGGATTGAGAGAAGCAAAAGAAGAGTCAACGAAGCAGTGCTCTTCTATAGGAAGTTTTTGTGGGTCTGTGAGTGTGTGAAGCAGGCTGGTCAGTATCCTAGTGTCGTCTGGAAGAAACGAAAGGGCACCGCGCATGAAGTTATGGTGGCTAAAGAAGTGAATCATTCAGGCAGGTTCATTCGCCTTGAGGTCAGGAAGGTAGGGAGAACTGAGACGGTATGTATCCCGGAGTTAGTCGAAGGTTTTAGATGGTCAGATGTAGCGGACAAGCTGAGGAGGTTTGCTAAGGAAGATCAAAGGAAGGCAAGTAGTTCTGCGAGCTCTTATGTAGAGGTCGCGACAATACCTCCTTGGCCAGATTACTCAGTGAAGGTACAACATCTTCCTAGGGGGTCTGGTGCAGATTTCAAGGTTGAGGATGGCTCATGTGTGGTAGCCTTGGCTTTTTTTGGAGAGATATCTGGTTGGACGGATGGGGGATCTGATGTGTCCTGTACTGGATCGGTCAGAAGTGCAGGGATGGGTGGACAGAAGTTGGAGGATTGCGGGGTGTACGAGTGGTTTGCATGAATGATATTTTCTTCTTGTTCGAGTTCCCATCTAAGGAAGAAGCGAGTAGGATTTTACTCGAAAAAAGGGTGGAAGGTTAATCAAAATAAGTTATATTTGGAGAGGTGGTCTGACGAGAGTTGTTGCTTTTCTGATAAAAAATTGCCTAAGGAAGCTTGGATAAGGTTTTAGGGTTGCCTCTACACTTGTGGGGCAGCTCTGTGCTGAGACAAATTGGAGATTTTTGCGGAGGGTTTTTGGGTGTCGACGAGGCAACGAAGGCAAGGTCGGATCTGAGATGGGCAAGAATTTTGGTGTGACTTCAAGGGGAATTGCCAGCGTGTGTGCGAATAGGCGAGGTATGTCGTTTCTTTTTGGCGCCAATTTGGGCAGAAACTACGGCGACATGTTGCCCATGGTCCTTTAACGGCGGAGGCGCTGGAAGGGGGGTAGAGAGGAGGAGTTTGATGAAGACGAGAGGTGCTCCTCACGCGCTGCCAAGGAAGTCGCAAAGGGAAACAGTCTGAACAAAACAGTTTCACGTGATGTTAACAGGGACAACAAAGGCACGAGGGTGTCCAAAAATTTGAATTAAAAAAACGTAGTCAACGACGTCGTTGTGGATAAAGGGGACAAAAGGGTTGGTTGTTCGGATCATCCCCTTGCCAGTTTGGGCCTCTTAGTATTTTAACTGAAGGGGAGAATGGGCCTCTTCAGTCCGACATGTGGGATCCATGTTGTGGTAGTGGGTCTGGGCTGGAGGCAGAATTGGGCCGCGGCAAAAATTCTAAACCACCTCCATTCTTGTCTAATTCTTTTTGTAGGCCGGCTTTTAATGTAGATAGGGCAGGCCTTAGCCTGAGGCGGGAGAAAGATGTGTCGAGCAAAAGGCAGAGTTTGACTAAGGATGGGACGAAGCTCTCTGCTGAGAGAGTGGGGGATGTTCCGGTTGAGAAGATGTCGGAACAGAGGTAGTTGACAGGCAATGTTATGTTCTCTTTACGGACATTTCTGGTTTGAATGGGTTTGTGCTGGACGAGGCTGTGATTCAGTGGGCTTGTAATGAAGAAAGAGCTCTGTGTGTAGGTGATTCGCAGAGGTCTGGATTTTTGGCAGAGGACGAGAAGTCTCCGAGGGATTATTGCAAAGATATGGAGGGCTGCGCAGAGGCTAGAGTAGTTGAAGGGCCTGGAGCAGGTTGTTTGTGGGAGCCGCTCTGCGAAAGTGTTTATCCAGAAGAGGTGGTGCAGTGCACTCCAATTTCGATGGTTAGACCCGAGGAGATGGAGGATTTCGATATGGAAGTTGAGGATAGGAGGAACAAAGACATGTCTGTTTGGGTGGGAAATTAAGGCTAAAAGCTTTTGGAAATTTCTGGGTGTCTTTTGTTTTTTGATAAGTTTGTATTAATTACAACGCCAAAAAGGGAGGCGAAACCCTTTACACGGGAAGTATACTAAACAAATTACAATTGGATTGCACTATCCTCCATATCCACAAAAAGGTTCCATTCATGCAAACTGCAAAGAGGTCTCCTAGCACCAAAAACGGAGGAGTTGAAAGACATTCTTCTTAAGCTTATCTGTCCCAGCTTCCACATTATCGAAAGCTCTTTGGTTGTATCCCAGACCACATTCCTCCTTCTCCTCTTATACAACGACCAACCACGGAGGAGCTCAACTATTGATCTTGGCATAACCCAAGAAATGCCTGCTAAGAGGAAGAAATGATTCCGTACCTCACTTGCTACAGAGCAATGCAGCAAAAGGTGATTAGTCGTCTCCTCATCTTCTTTACACATGTAGCACCGGTTGACGCAAACCCTATTTCTAGCTCTCAGATTATCCCCCGTAAGGATGGCCTCCTTTGCACCCTCCCATGCAAAAACAGCCACTCTGCCGGGAGCTTTCGACTTCCAAATGACTTTCCAAGGGAAGGAAATTCTGTCCACTCTTCGATCTCGCCCAAACCACCCTATCTTCATTAGGCCCTTGTCTTTTATGGCATAGAGCTTCTCAAGAAATCTTGCCACATCACCTACCTCCCAGTCTTGTAAATTTCTTCTAAACGGAGGGGCCCATATATCTTTACCATCAAGATTTTCGAACATCTCACTCTCCATAGCCTCTCGGTTAATTGCAAGATTATAAAGCCTAGGAAACTCCTGTTGGAGGGAAGTATCCCCACACCATTTATCCTTCCAGAACCTAACATTATCCCCATTCCCTACTTCAAAGAGAATGCCACGATGGAAGTCCTCCCAACCTTTAGAGATCCCTATCCACACGTTGGATCCATAAGAGCATCTAATGACCGAAGGGAACCACGACCGACTTCCTTACCCAAATTTACCGGTCACTATCAACCTCCACAAAGCTTCTCTTTCCGTAATGTATCTCCACAACCATTTACCCCTGAGGGCACTATTAAACTTCCTTAAAACTTTAATGCCCATACCTCCGCTCTGAATACTTGAACAAACGGAGGTCCAGTCAATGAGGTGATATTTTCTCTCCTCGCTGCCTCCCTCCCATAAGAAGTCCCTCTTCAATTTTTCAATTCTCTTGGCCACTGAAGCAGGAATCACAAAAAGAGACATGAAGTAGGTAGGGAGGTTTGAAAGAGTGCTTTTAATTAAAGTCATCCTGCCACCCTTTGACAAATAGAGTCTCTTCCACCCCGCTAAACTTTTTTCGAAGCGCTCAATCTCAATGACTGGACTCCACATGTCTGCATTCTTAAAAGCAGCACCGAGAGGAAGACCCAATTATGTGGTTGGAAGGCTTCCTGCTTTGCAACCAAAGAAAGAGGAAAGATCTCCCAAGTTGTCCACCGCACCCACAGGGATATAATTTCACACTTCAAAATGTTAATTTTCAGCCCCTACACCGCCTGAAAAAATAAAAGAACCAACCGCAAGTAGCCTAGTTGAGATCTTTCCGGTTCACAAAACACTAGTCTGCAAACAGTAAATGAGTCACTGAAGGATTTGGAACACTCTCTCTTCCCGCCTTGAACCCCTGAATAAAACCTCCATCCACTGCCTTGTCAAGCAGACGGCTCAGAGCTTCCATCACTACAATGAACAGAACGGGGGAAAGTGGATCCCCTTGAGGGAGTCCTCTAGAGCTTGGGTAGAAACCTGGTGATTCCTCATTAACCATAACTGAAAATCTCACTGTTGATGCCCAGGGAATTAAAAAATCTGAGGTGCAGCTGGAATTAAAAAATATGCGGAAAAGCTGCAACAGGGAATTAAAAAATGAGGTGCAGATGGATTATGACCAGTTCCAACAGGAGGGGAGAACAGAGTCTGAACAATAATTCTCAGTTTAAAATTTAAAATTTAAAACCTAATTATGCATACTCGGATTATTTCTTGGAATGTGAGAGGCATTAATGAAGGTTTGAAGAGATTAGTAGTAAATGCAGCTCTTAGAAAGTGGCAACCGCATTTAATCTGTTTACAAGAAACGAAGATGGAAAGAATTGATCTTAGGGTTGTCTTGGAGGTAGGAGGTGGCAGATGGACTAAATGGGAACATCTAGGGGCAGAGGGACCGCTGGAGGAATTCTAGTGATGTGGGATAGCAGTGTTTTCTCCAAGTTGGCGACTTCAACCGGAGTGCATTTGATATCTATAATCTATTGTTTTCGAAGGAGCTGAAAACGGTCTCAAATGGATTTTCTCGGGAGTTTATGGACCGTGTGATGATATGGAGCGAAGAGGGTTATGGGAGGAACTCAGTACTGTTTATCAAGATTGGAGTCTGCCTTGGTGCATAGGGGGCAATTTTAATGTGGTCAGATTTCCACGTGAACGCTCGGGGTTAGGTTTTTACACAGGCAATGACAGATTTCAATGATTTTATTAATACAATGGAGTTAGTGGATCTTCCCTTATAGGGCGGTAAATTCACTTGGTCAAGAAATAGTCAATGGAAGTCCTGTTCGCGGATTGATAGATTTTTGGTGTTGTCAAGTTGGTCAGAGCAGTTCGAAGGGATGGCGCAGAGTTGCCTGCCTAGAATTGTTTCTGATCATGTTCCTGTGCGTTTAGTGTGTGGGGGACTGCTGAAGGGGAAGGCCCCATTTCGGTTCGAGGCCATGTGGCTGGAATTCCCGGGGTTCATGGAGTGGTTTAGAGAGAAATGGCAGGCCTATGAGGTGGTTGGGGATCCTTGTTTCAGTATGGCAAGGAAATTGAAGCTTCTTAAAACAGATCTGAAGGAGTGGAACAAAGTAACGTTTGGAGAGTGGATGGCCTTACTGATGCAGAGTTTTCGCAAAGGGCAGATCTGAAAACAGAATTACAGAGGTTGATGCGCAGTGAAGAAATCAATTGGCGTCAAAAATCAAGGATTCAATGGTTAAAGGAGGGGGACAATAACACCAGGTTCTGTAGATTTTTCTGTCTCTCATTTGATGTTCGCCGATGATACTCTTGTTTTTGTGAGGCGGATAAATCTCAGTTGGGTTATGGTTCTTTTATTTTTTCAAGCAGCGTCGAGGTTGAAGATTAACATCTCAGAGTGTGAAATAATTTCGGTGGGTGAAGTCTTCAATTTGGGGAGCTTGACAGAGTTTTTTGGGTGCACAACAGGTTGTCTTCCAATGAAGTATCTGGGTCTTCCTTTGGGGATAACTTTTAAGAGTGTAGTGGTATGGGATTCGGTGCTTGAGAGATTCGAAAGAAGGTTGACGAGTTGGAAGAGAAGTTATTTGTCAAAAGGAGCTCGTTTATCATCTAGTTGAGTGGGAATCTTGTGCTCTAACAAGGAGAATGGGGTCTTGGAGTTAAAAATCTCAGATTGTTCAACAAGGCTCAAATTTGTTGGGCAAGTTTGGAAGTTTCTAGTGGATAAAGAGGCATTATGGAGGAGGTTAGTGGTGAGCAAATATGGAGCGGGTGATCATTTTTGGTTCCCATTCTGATCTTTCTCGGAAAGGAATTGCAAGGGGTTTCAGATTCCAGGTTCTGGAAGGATTTTTGGTGTGGTACAAATACCTTGGTGATGTTCGGCAAGGAGAATGGTGAGTTCTTTGGTGGTCAGAAATTTATGGAGTTAAGAGACTTTTGTTGGAAAGGGTGAAGATAAAATTATATGGGAGGCATCTAGTAACATATTGAAGATCATATTGGAAGAGATCATCGATCTAGTAAATGGAATATGGTTTGTAGCAGCATTCGGAATGGAGGATTGGGAGTTAAGAGTATTAAGGTTTTAATAAGGCTCTGCTCGGTAAATGCTTATGGAGATTATTGGGGGAAAGGGAAGTGTTGGGGAGAAGGGTAGTGGTGGGCAAATATGGTGAAGGGAATCATTTGTGGTTTCCAAAGGAAGTCTCCTGTTCTTATGGGTTAAATGTTTGAAAGGGCATTATGAAAGTTTGGGATTTCTTCGAAAGTCAGATTTCTTTCAACATTGGAAATGGGGAGAAGGTGAGATTTTGGAAGGATAAGTGGTGCGGAGAAGTTTCTCTTCAAAGGGGTTTTCCTAATTTATTTGAGATAGCCGTAAATAAGGATGAGCTGATTGGTGATGTAGTGGAGTGTTCTAATGGGATAGATTCTTGGAGCCCTTCGTTCTGTAGAAATTTGCATGATTGGGAGATTGACAATATTTCTAGACTCTTCAGAATGCTTTATGATGTCCGGAGGGGTACGGGGGAGGATAGAGTTGTTTGGGACGGTTCGAAAAGGAATACTTTCTCGGTGAAGTGTTTTTACTCATTCTTAAAAAATGAGAACAGTAATCACTATCCGTGGAAAGTAATTTGGAAGTCGAGGGCTCCCAGTACAGTGATTTTCTTTGCTTGGGAAGCTTCAAGGGAGGCTATTTTGATCGGGGACAATCGGACAGCTCGAGGGAAGGTTTATGTTAATTGGTGCTTCATGTGTAAAAGGAGGAGACAGTAAATCATTTGCTCCTGCACTGTCCAGTTGTCATGTCAGGGCCTTATGGGATTCTTTCTTATGTGCAGCGGGTATTTCTTGGGTGATGCCAAGGATTTCTCTTCATCTTCTTCATGGATGGGGCTCTTCCAGTAGTATTAGTAAAAACAATAGATGGAAGTATGTTCCTTTGGCGATTTGGTGGAGCGTTTGGAAGGAGAGGAATCATAGGGTGTTTGACAATGTGAGGTAGACGTCGACCAGGAAGTGCATCCGATTCTTGATTTGTGGCATTCTGATGTGACATCATGTTCATGGGACTTTGATGTTAGTATCTTGGATAGTTTGTAGATTTAATTCTTTTGGTCTTGTATACTCCCTCTGTACAAGGACGCGTCACCTGTTTTGGCGCTGTGTTAATATTACATTTACTTACAAAAAAAAGAGACTGTTTTTTGGGGATGGATGGAATAAAATTTTCTAATTAAGGAAAACTATATACTGGGTTATTCCTGTTTGTTCTAGAGAATTTATTATGTTTATGTGAGTGCTCTTAGTTCTTAATGATTTAAAAATTTTTACCTGGACCTATACCAAGTGGGATACATTCTTAATATGTAGAAGGGTACCTCAAAAAGGAAAAGAAAAAGAAAATATAGAAATCTGAGAACAAAGCATCCTTCATGTCACTCCCTCCGACAGTTGTCTCAAGCCTCATATGGATAATAATCTCAATCTCTCTCTTTTTTAGGATTGTGTTAAGAAGCACCAACTCTTGCTTGATTACATGACACACCTCACTGACATGCCAACATGCAATAGTCCCAAAAAGTAGAGCACAATACACCAGGGACAATATACATAAGCCTGGATTAGCAGGAAGTATCACATGCTCTTCAACATTTCAACATTACCTAAGATTCATCAAGTCACTATTTTTACAAGTATGGAACTCTGAGAATATGAAGTTGTTTTCCATATTCTCTCCATCCATTTCATTATTTGTTTTTTTTAAAACACTCTAATGACCATACCCCCGGTTTGTATCCCAGAGTGCTACGACAATGTCGTTGTATAACATGAGTCTGATGCTGAGAGATGGTATTCTAGAAAGTGTTGATGCTTTGGAGTTTCTACATTTGCATATTTTCTCCCCTTTTTCCTGGTTGTTGCCATCAATTTCTTGTTACCAACTTACTATAACAATTGATTCTGTGCCTTTACTTTTTGTCCAGGAAAGTCAAGGACCTTTCATATCGTTGTTGATGGCATATATATTCAACGCCATGACTCACATGGCCATTGATGTTCGGTTCATGGCATTCAAATTTTTCGACCTTGTTCTTCAGTTTTACCCAGCTTCATTCTCCTTGTATGCTGAAAAGGTAAGACATTTGCTTATTTTTAGTAAAAGATGTACTCTATTATTATGTGTGTGATTTATAAAGGCATCTGGTATTTCTGCGCTTCATGGAGGGAGGTTCTGAATGCGGACCAGGTTATAGATTATCTTGGTCATGTGCCTTTTGAACTTCTACTTGACCAGGACGGTTACATGCTTCTTTCTCAGGCATACTTCTGAAATCCTCCATCCAGCACACAACTGCTTTATCTTTTAAATCACCGCCCGCTGACTGTTGTATTCTTATTGTTTATGTTGGTCTATGTTTTTTGGTTCTTCTAAGTTTTGGTGTTGTCTTGATTAGAGTAATTGCTAACTAATGAGATTTCAGATTCAAATTCAATCTCATTTCTACCTTATTGATTCTTTATATTTGATGTTTGTGCCTAAGAGGTTTCTTTTACTTGTTTTTCAGATTCTCCATAACTACAGAGATATCTTACTGAAGAACCAGGTCTATTTTCAGGACAGGGGAAAGCTTAAGAGTACTCTTGCTGGTTTGGCTCGTTGCCTTTCCCTGTTGCCGTTTAATAAGAGAGATGATGACTTTTGCAATTGAAAATGTAAGCTGTAGATGATAGAAAGTAACAATTTGTTTAAGCATTCTCTTTGGTTCTTGTTGATCAATGTTTTTGGTAACTTGGCATAAGTTAGCAACAGCCTTTAACATGACATTCGTTTCTGGTTTTACAACTCTTTGAGTTCTCGTGTGTCCTCTGATGAATGCTTATAGGATTGTTTTTATCACCTTCACTATCATAAGAGACACTCTCTAGTCTAGGATTTCTTGATGCTCAAGTTGACTTCATTCTTTGCATCTTTAGCTTTTGAACCTGTTTGTATAAATTTTTGGTACTACAAGTGTAGCTCTTTAACGATTAATGGAAAAAGGACTAGGTGAGGATGTTTTTATATGAAGTTGATTTGCTTTATGACTGGGTTGTTTGTAGTTTAGGAAGCAACGACATGCCTGCAAGGCCAGAGTGTCACATTTCGACACCCTGGGACACCTAACATACTGGGGCACGCTTAAAAGTGTTTTGATTTTTTTATAAATTATTTAAATAGCCCACATGTTGTACATGCTCTGACATGCTGGGGACATATTGGGACACTTAGTTTTTTGGATTCCCAAGGTATCCTCATGCCCAAAGGTCCAAGACTAATCCCCAAGGTAATGTCAGGCGCTAGAAATGGGTGCGTCGCCCAAGGAAATTTTGTGCGTACACAAGGGTTTGATACCTCTTACTTGAGCAGTGAGAGCCCCTCCCACTCAGGCCAACCCCCATTAGTATGCGGAGAAACTTCAGGGGCCAAAATGTTTTAAGTAATTGGCTGGTAATTTTTATTACGGGTTACTAATAATTGTATGATGTTAATTTTTCTTATTATAGTCTAACATATTATCAATTTATGTTACTATTGATATATATATATATATATATATATATATATAAATGTACTATATTTTTCTTATATAATATATATATATATATATATTTTTTAATATGATATATCCCCCAGCATAGCATGTCGTGTCAGAACTTTTTGGAAAAATTTGTTTGGCAGTGTCTGTTATGTCATCATTGGTGCTTCTTTAATAGTTTCTTAGACAACTCGGCTTCTGGCCTTGTCTAGCTTAACACTATTGAAACTTGAAAGTCTTCTTTTATTGAACATGTCTAGTATCTTCTTTCATTGGAATGTCGATCTGGTAGCTTTTTTACTGACCAATGGTAATCTTGACTTGGATTGCTTGGCATGATCATAATTACTCTGGCTCCATGTATCATTTTAGAACTGCAATGCCCTGTGTCAACTGAAGATCCCTCTGTCATGAGACAAAGCTCTAAACGTGGTTCCCTTGTGAGGGAGACTGGCCATGTGTCCTGCTTGTGGCAATTACAAGGATATTATATCATTTATGATGCATGAGATTGCATGAAAATAGTCAAACTGAAGTGTGAGATTATTCTCCCAGCCTCTCTGACTGTTTTAATACTTGCTCTTTTTACTGTTTCTATCTATGGTTTTATTGATGGAACTTGGTAAGTCAAAATGAGGCTGTTGTAGACATTTGATTGATATTTTCATGGGATGGTGTGATCTCTACTTTCTGATGTCGAGTTCTATATCCCTCGTAGATTTCCTTTCATGCTATGTGTTTTCGGCTGTCGTTTAAGCATTTTACATTTATAAGCATTTGAAGTTGTTCTTTAACAGGAAAGTTCTTTGAAACTCTTCTTAGTTGCTTACTTGCCCGAGTTTGTTGGCTCCTATTTGATTTGTTATGCACATTTCTTTTTCATTAGAAAAATATTAAAGTCTATTCTTCACATTTTATAATTTCCCTATTCTAATGTGGATAGGTTGTTGCTGACCGAAGGATTTTGCATGCATTTGAGTTGGATGTTCCTAAAGATTCTGCTGGTAAGCAAAAAAACTGTAAACTTCAAGTCTTTCTTTCATTCCTAGTTTTTTTTTTTGGATTTTATGTATAATGTCATTATCAAGCAGTAAATACTTCCTCTTACACTGTATTGCAATGGTTTATTGAGTATTATCGCTATCAGAATCATGAACCAGCTTATGGCCAAAAAAGGAAGAACAACGAAATGAATTTATGCCATTCTGGTATCTTATTATTATTGGTTTACATGTGCTCTATTTAATGTCCATTTTGACTGTTGAAAGCTTGTAGCTTCAAAGCTTTTCTAACTGAGTATTGATTCTCCTTTCCAGACTTAAACTCTGTTAACGTGTCAAAACCTTATATCATCAGCTGTAAACCATTATGTGATTGCTTCCACAAGAACCTGGCGTGGCAATCTGTACCTGAACAACCCACACACCATTACACGTTTACTGTTCATAGAGGTGCTGGTGGAAGAATTCTAGTTCAAGTAAATTTCATAAGAATTAGTCTTGAGTGCGAGACTAATACGGAGAAGAGAGGCTTTATACACTGCTAAGTCAACTCATAGAAAGATTAAGGTTGACTGTTTGAGGGTGAGGAGCAGCGAAATCCATAAAGGGAGTGAGCTAGCAGGATCAAATTTTTGTTTCATCTCTTTTGATAATGTTGTGTTGGAGAAATTAGGTGCTTGTGTGTGACAGAATCTATTTAGAGGGTCTGTTGGCTGCTGCCAGTGGCAGATCCAAAATAAATTTCAGCGGGGTACAAAATTTTAACCATTACATAAATTTTTAGAAATTTTGAATTCTTCGCTTCGTTCTGTGTTGCTGCTGCGTTGAGTTCGCTTCACGAGTTCACGGAGAGAAAGCAAGATCACTATGTATGAGATTTCATCCCCAAACTTGAGTAGAATGAGATAGAGATTCCAGAGGAGTCAGGGAGGAGAGGGAAGGGAAAAATAAGATTCTTGCAACAAGAAAAAAAGAAACGGAATGAAGAAACTCAACTAGGAAAGAGAAGGGGCATTTACGTAATTGCTTCCCTCTGCAGTCTGTTCTGCTGCTTCGCGCTGGTGGAATGGGGGAGGTGGGGAGCAACCTAAACGTTTGGAGAAAAAAAACTCAGGAGGGTCCAACCTAAACGACATTGTTCTTCTAAGATTAAAAACAAATGCACTATTTTTTTACAGTGAGCGGGGTCCATGCCCCCTCACCTCATCATTTCCATCCGCCCCTGGCTGCTGCCATAATCAGGGATATTTTAGGAAACTGCAGAGGTGAGTACACTACCACACTATTACTGCCCAGTGTCCACTGGTGACATTTACTAGTCTTCAAGTCATAGATAGAGCAGAGGTCATCTACTCGGGTGGTTCATAGGGGCATAGCTCTTAATCTTAGCTTTCTGTGTCCAAAGTGTGTAACGTGCTCCTGGCTGGTATAATTGACAGGTGTCCATCATTTATGGATCAACCTGTGAGCTCCTTGAGCCTGCCCTTAATTTGGTCATATATTTCAGGGGCCATGGTCCCTTACTGTAGCTGGAGCATTATGTGGCAAGCCGTTTGACTGTCTAGTCATTTTGCTGTATTGCTCCCTAGGGAAAGCCAGTTGTAGTTTCCTTTCGCCAAGAGGTTGAAATGTTAGATGACCGGTAATTGTGCACATTTTCTTACATGGGCCTAGCAATATGTCAGACATGCTCGTACATTTTCCTGAAAGACCATAACATAATCAAACCCTACCTCCTTTTCTTCTGTTACTCTATTTTGAGAGAGTAAGAAGATGGTATGATGACTGTCAATGGCAATAGAGGCTGGAGTCTCTATTAATATTCCTTTGGCAGAGTTGAATCGGACTGGATTGCTGTTTGTCATCAACATTTCTTGCTTTTGCTTCTTTACTTTTTATTTTTATATTCTTTTGTTTGTTCCAAACACACATTGTCCTTCTTTTCTTGTATTTTTCCTCTCTCACCTCGGTAAAACTTACCCATACAAAACAAGAAAGAAATAGTTAAATTGGAAGAACTGACCATCTTTTTTCTTGCTTTTGACATTTTATTTTTTGTAGGGATTTCCATCATTACAAAGGAATTGAAAGACCTTTTGCCTATTCTAATTAGTTGTTTCCAGGACTTTGTGCCCTTGGTTCAAACAATGACACAGCTAGATGCACAATCATTTGATTGTGTGCTATCTTTACTGCAGAGCATAGATCTCATTGTAAAGTTCTTTATTCAGGAGAATGACAAAAGTAGAGTGGAGTTACAAGTTACTCCATCTCCTCATGCAAAACCCAATGTAAGGGATCAATTCTTGCCAGTAGTACTGAAGAAGTTATTGGATGTCTTTCCCCTCAACCCTACGCATCAGCTATCGGAGAAGGTATGAACTTAGCCTTTAGTTTAAGGAGCACAATATTTCTCGGAAATGACAAATCTATTTGATTGCATGCAATCAATTTTGATTGGTTTTTGGGCCACAAATTTCTTCTTGTCAATGTCCTTGAATGTTTTGTTGTTATTAGTTTATGATGTACGAATTTTTAGGCTGATGCAGGACATTCAGGACCAAACCAGGAAAGAATGGATTTGGAGTTGAATTATCATGTTTTTTGTACTCCCCCGCCCTCCCAAAATAGTCCCTCTTTCCTTTTTGGTTCGTCCCCAAAAACAATCTTATTTCTAAAGATCGTACTCCCCGTGTTCCTACATAATGGTCCTGATTAAGAAAAACTAATTGAAAATATTGGTATAATATGGAGTTTTCTTTAAAGCCCTTGTGGATGTGGCCATAATTAAAGTAAGAAAAAAAGTAAAGATAAAGTTGTAAAAGTATTTTCCTAAAACGGAAAGTTAAGGAAACATGACAATTTTTTGGAATGGACAAAAAAGGAAAGCATGACAATTATTTAGGAATGGAGAGAATAATAATTTAGTGCAATTTGAAGAAGATACAAGCAAGTAAAGCTACAAGCGTAAAAAGTTTGTGATACGAACTTCTCAGAAGACTTCGTTTGAAGATCGATTTACACACCTAACAACGGAAGCAAGCTCGAAAGGATGGTTGATGGAAGGACACCTTGGAACGCCTCAACCCACAATTGATTCAATTCTAGAACCTAAGTATTGTGTAGGACATCACAAATTGGTCTGGAAGAACCAATTGATAAGTCACAATTGAAGAATCCACAAGTCTCTCTTGTAGAAGCTCAAAATAGTTCACAAAGAATCAACAAGTTTTGAAGAAAACTCACAAATCTCAATATTAAACATGGGTGTAAGTTTTACAATGAAAGAATATGCCTTTATATAGACTTACAAAATAAATCTTAATACTAAGGAAAAAGAAACTTAATAATAAAAGGAAATAATTAATGAATCACCTAAACTTCGTAGAAAACAACAAAGCAAGTTACCTAAGCTAATTAGAAAACAAAATCCAACCAAAATAAGGATAATACTTTTTTGATAAATAAAGGTTGTATTAATTACGACGCCAAAAAGGGAGGCGTAACTCTGTACACGGGAAGTATACTAAACAAAATTACATTTGGGTTGCACTATCCTCCATATCCACAAAAAGGTTCCATTCATGCAAAGAGGTCTCCGAGCACTATAAACGGAGGAGCTGAAAGACATTCTTCTTTAGCTTATCTGACCCAGCTTCCACATTATCGAAAGCTCTTTGGTTCCTCTCCTTCCAAATGCTCCATCAAATTGCCAACGGAGTTGTATCCCAGCCTCGGAGGAGCTCAACTACTTATCTTGGCATAACCCAAGAAATGCCTCCTAAGAGGAAGAAATGCCTCCTAAGAGGAAGAAATGACTCCATACTTGTCTTGCTACAGAGTAGTGCAGCAAAAGGTGATTAGTCGTCGCCTCATCTTCTTTACACATGTAGCATCGGTTGGCGTAAACCTTGGTTCTAGCTCTCAAATTATCCCCCATAAGGATGGCCTCCTTTGCAGCCTCCCACGTAAAAAAAACCACTCTGTTGGGAGCTTTCGATTTCCAAATGACTTTCCAAATTACCATATTTCCTAAGTTGCATTTTGGCCCCCTTAAGTTTTCCCTTATATAGATGCGAATTAGGAACAAAGAAATATTTACTAACATTATACGTGCCATGTTATTCCATTTTGAAAATCATGTCGTAGCCTTTCTCGATGATCCCTTTGCTTGTGAAACACTTCTCCAATCACCAGGATCAATGATCAATTCTAGCTCCACTTGCCTTTATTACACTTTGGTGCTCAACCAATATCTTCACCCTTACATGTACAAGAAACTCAACAAAACTATGCATCACAACATGAACTTAGTTGTTAGCACAAAATTCACTATGGAACATTTAGCACAAGATGAAACTTTCTCAGGTCTTGAAAGACCTCAACAACTCGATTATACAACTCAAATCCCATTTGTTTGGAAACTCGTTCCATACTCGAGTACAACCAAACCCCATCTCCAGGTTCAAATACCAACCTTACAAGCTTCCTCTTTAACACAATAATTCCATGCAACACAAAGAGGTCACAATTATCAATGCAACACAAAGAAGTGAAGAACCCCACATAGATGACAAGATCCTGGCCTATCACATTCAACATCATGCAATCTCAAGGATAAACATCCCTCATGCCAAGCAATCTTACCATACTCAATGCTCTCATTCAACAAACTATCACAAGTCAAATCTCTCTCATGGACGTGGAACAAACAACCCTCCCAAGTTTTAGCATGCTTAAGAAGAATTGCTTTCAACGAAGAAGATAAAGCTCTATGCATGTCATGCAATCCATAAATCTTGTGAAACATTAATGCATCAAGGAAAACATCATGCACACTCCCATTTTTAGCACTCACACCAAGCTAAAATCTAAGCATACCCAATGCACATTATTCTTTCACAGTCCAAATTTTAGCCCACATGGGTTCCAAATACGGGATTTTTAAGTTTTCCTTATTTTTGTTTTCTAATTAGCTTACGTAACTTCCTTAGTTGTTTTCTACTTAGTTTAGGTAATTCGTTAATTGTTTCCTTTTTATTTTAGGTTTCTTTTCCTATAAGCATAGAGTTTCTTTTCAACCTATAAAATGGTTGCTTATCAACCCTAGTATAATTGTTAATTTTGGTATTTGTCAAAAGAAAAAAAAACATTCATACCTTATGGCTATGGGGCATCATGACTATACCTTTCATTTCTGTTGTCACATCCAAGGGAAGGTATGTAAATTCAACATAGTTGTATACAATGATTTTAATATGGTGAGTACGGAAGTCATTGATAAATTGGGTATTCTTGTCGAGTGGATTTGTGACGATGAAGAGAATAGGGTGCCTAAGGAAGCACTAGTTTCTTTCTCTATGGAGAGGTGTAAGGATGAAATTTGGTGTGATGTAGTGCCGGCATTAGATGGACATTTGGTGCTAGGCCTATTGTGGCTAGTTGTTCACCGAGTTAAGCGTGATTCTTTCCATAGATATTTAATCAAAAGAAAATCACTCTAGTACCTTTGACAACAACCGAGGTCTATGAAAGAGAAAGAATTGAGAATGAGCAAAGGTTAGACAAAGAAAGTGTTGAGAAAGAGAGTATTGAAAAAGAGAGAAAAGCTAAAGAGAGAGAAAATTGAGAAAGAGGAAGTTGAGCGAGAAAGGGTAGAGAGAGGAGAGAAAGTTAATGGCGGTTCATGAAGAGTTGAAGCTGTTCCATGTTTATGATGATCAGTTCGACTTCCAAACTCCACTTCCATCGGTTTCTTGGTTCATCAAGCAAATTATAGATGATCAATTTTTCTCAATTCAATGAGAAGATTGGACATCCCATTTTATTTTGGGACATCCTACAACAATTGTCCCTTTCTTTTTTTAAAACGTTTTTTCATGTCAATTATCAATTATGCCCTCCTTATTTGTGAGATTGAAAGTAGATTGACCCTATTGATTTGATAGGACTGTGTTGATTTGGCACGAGTAGTGATAAATTGGGGGTTACTAAAAGAAAATTACTTAAAGTTAGATACTTTGTAGAAATCTGTGTATCTTCGATAAGAGACATTAATTTTAGGACGGAGGGAATACAACTTTTTGTATATATTCAAGATATGATTTCCGTAACATTTTCCGTATGTTTGCCATACACCCAAAAATGTTTTCTGCATATTTTCAAAAGATTTACCACACGTTTGAAAAAAAAATCTTTTCATTTTCCAGAAATCATTTATTGAAAATTATTTTCCTTGAAACAAACACAACCTTATTAGTTGGAGATAAGCTAATTGTAATTATCCTACAAACTGTGGATTATGATATTTATGCTATCCTAGTCCAAGTGGGATAAGTTTTAGAAATCTCTAGTGTGAAAATTGCTCTTGCATGCTAGAAAAATGTAACTTTTACCATGCTTTTTTTCGGACGAGTAAGAATAACATATACCAAAGGCGTCAAATTAGGTGACGCGTCCTTTGTACACTAGGGAGTATACACAAGAGAAATAGACCAATCAATAGAGAAGCTGTTAGAGCAGGGAGGCAATCCTTTTGTAGAGTTTGTGAATAATATCTCTTGAATAATATCTCTTTGGTAAAGTAAATGGCATGTATACTTCCTGTGTACATAGGCGTGTCTCCTGATTAGACACAATTTATACCATCTTTACTTATCAAAAAAAAGTCTGGCTGTAGCAGTGGGCTCTATCAATTCTGAACACCAAAAAAAAAAACTGTACGCAGAAGGTCATCTTTCAGCTGGGTCAATGAAAGCTCTGCATTATCAAAAACCTTCCTATTCCTTTCCTCCCAAAGATTCCAGCAAACAGCCAATGGAAACGCTTCTCTAATAATATTTCTCTTCTTGTGCTTGTTCAGCTTCCAACTCATAAACATTGCTGCAATAGAATAAGGCATTACCCACGAGATCTTGAACATACTAAAAACCAGATCCCATAAGCTCCTAGCCCACCGGACAGTTGATAAGAAGATGATTAACACACTTTCCATTTCCTTTGCACATGAAGCACCAACTTACATAATTCTTATTCTGTCTCCGCAAACTGTCCCCTGTGAGGTTGGCTACATTGCAAGCCTCCCAAGCAAAAAAAGCTGTACGGGTGTGAGCTTTTGACTTCCGCACCATTTTCCAAGTTAAAGAATGTGATCTCTTCTAGACAGTAACTTGAAATAAGATTTAACCCTGAGCTTACCCCCTCTACAGCCCCCCCATCTCACTTTATCTTCCCTACACTTGCCTACTTGCTCAGCGTGAATCCTTTCAAAGAACCGCATAAATGGCTCCATCTCCCAATGTTGGAAGAATCTTTGAAAAGTAGGACTCCATACTGATTTGCCTTCTACTATCTGGAGAACCGAACTTACCAAACACTCCATGTCCGTTGCTAGCCTGAACATATTAGCGGAAAGCTCTCCACAACTCTCCATTGCCACACCACTTGTCTCGCCAAAATCTTGCTGTCGATCCATCCCCAATCTCAAAGGATATGTGCTTTGCGAAACTGATTCCATTCTTTAGTAATACCTTTCCACACCCCCTCCCCTTAAGTCATAGAAACGTCATTTGGAAACCATTTATGGTCTCCTACCCCAAATTTGCTAACCACCACCTTCCTCCACATTCCTTCGATGTAAGTTGGCAAACACATATCCAGTATGATGCATGCTCGGTCTTGTTTTGTTATAGTTTGAGCTCAAGAAACCTTTCCCAACTTGTTATCTTGTTTCTAGCATATTTGCATGTTGTTTGCTGTTACTTGTAATTGTAAGTGGCTGGAGTTCTCTTGCTTTCAACACGTGGATAGCATTATCCAGTATCGTGGATCATCAGATTTTTGTTCATTGTTGAAAGAAATTGAACCCCCTATACTTTGATATTTGATATAAATTTTCTGCTTCATATGGCACTTTATCTATATTTACTTGTTGGAATTTTATTAGAATGCACTTGCCAAGTTTTCTTGAATTTGATTTATGTTTATTTATTTGACATTGCAGGGTGATGGTCGATATTTTATCTTGAATGTTACAGTTTCAGAGATATTTTTATGCCTAACTGACAGGATTTCCCACCCTTCTCCTTTGTTTGAAAAATTTCTTGGATTCATCGGAAGTGCACTATCTGAAGAGGTTTGGTCTTAAACTTTGGTTCCTGAGTTTATGGTGATGACTTGGTGTTGTAAGCTTTTAGCCAAAAACTTTCTTTTTGGTAATCGAGTGTGAGCTCTCAATAGTAAACCAGAAAGTTTCTCAACACTCTGAACAAATAATAGAGTTCAGATTTTCTATCTTGTCATTGGGTATCATAGTTTAGAAGGAGCAGATGTAGGCAACTACAGTAATGTTTGCTACATGGGTCCTTGAGTGGCATGTTAGAAATCCTCTTAGCGGACTTATTTATTTATGTAATTTGAATTCCAACAATTTGAAAATATTTCTCAAGTCACAAAGTTTTGCCATTAGAGCCTAACTACCAAACAATAAAAATTCAAAAGGTAGCATCACGCCATTAGCAAATTCATTGTTTCTGGTTCATATATAT
Source organism: Codonopsis lanceolata (assembly GCA_013146195.2). NCBI lineage: Eukaryota > Viridiplantae > Streptophyta > Magnoliopsida > Asterales > Campanulaceae > Codonopsis > Codonopsis lanceolata. Next base: position 71,886,170 of record CM028381.1, read on the forward strand.
TATCATTTGAACTTTTAGAGATTTCCTGATAACCTTACCTCGTATTCTGACTCTTTCCACAAAGTATTATCACTTAGTTCATCCCAAGGAATAGTAGGGAACATTCACATTTTCTTGTGTCTTAATCTTTCTTGCTTCACAAGAAATACACACAAGAAATACACACACACACATACACACACTCTCTGGGAATTTTCTTGTAGGAAGATTCCAGTTGTGTGGCATACGATCACTGTTGGCGAGAAGTCTCCTGAAGGAAACACCAATGTTGACTGCTAACTTCCAATCAAAGTAGGTGCCATCTCAAGAGACAACAACAAGAGGGGTCATCGAGAGCAAGGCATTCATCAAGAGCTAGATTTACTTTTTAGAAACCTTCTTCTGTAGGATTTACCATGAATTTATTCTTCAACCTATTTGTCTATATATTTCTTACTTATCAGAAAAGAAGAAGAAGAGTTTAAGTGCTCATCGTAATGAGAGAAAAGAATATCTTCATTGTCTTGTTTAGTGTTGCACCCACTTGGGGGGAAAATCTGGAGCTAATGATATTATGTTAGCACAAAAACTGATTTAGCAAGTGCACCTCACAAATGAACTGGGGTAGATAAGTGACAAGCTAAAAGTTGCAGGAGAATAAGAGAAAGCAGTAGCCAGACATTGAGAAATGTCTTTAATACAATGTCCATTAGATTCCAAAAGGTGATGTAGAAAGCCCTAAGATAGGTTAATATTTAGATGGACAACAGAGTAGAGGCCATTGGGTTCTGTGAATATCAGCCTTCTACTTACCTATCAAAATAAATAAATATATCAGCCTTCTACTTAGTTATGTCATAGAGTTCCATAACTATTAGTAAAGATGTAAGATCTCTGCAAATCTCGAATTGGTGTTATCGGTAACGAGTGTCACCCTTTGGCTAATAATGCCATAAAACTTGATATTCCAGGCTTAAAGATTCACTTAGTCTTTGCCCAGAAAGAAAATGTCAAGTCATTTATTGAAGGAGGCTGCATAAGACAAATTAAATAAGATACGTTCAAATGCTGCTGCACCATATGAAGTCTAATAGATCTGCACTAGAAGGCTTGGGTCTCTTTCAAACTTAGATCTTTTGTTTGGTCTCTGGTACTTAATGAGCTAAACACTTGAGACATGTTGCAAAAGCATAGGCCCGACAAGAAGATTTCTCTGGACTGGTGTGTAATGTGCAAAAATTCTTCAGAATCTCATGATCATTTGTTTCTCCATCATGTGAGAGGGGGGGGGGCTCGGTTCCTATTTCATACTGCTTTTGTGGCGGCTGAGGAGGCCTGGGTTAGTCCTGCTTATGTTTCCTTATTTCTTCAAATGCATGTTAGAGGCTTTCAGATAGGAGGTGATGCTTCCTTATTGTGGCAGTAATGCAGTATGGATTGTCTGACACGTTTGGTGCATTTGGGATTGAGCAGAATTCCAAAATTTTGGGGCAAGTCATTTCAAGGACACTTCTTTGGGATAGAGTTGTTCTTTTGGCATCTCATTGGCTTTAGACAAGGGGGCATTTCGTGGGGTTCCATTCCGAGAGACTAGGCGTGGTTGGATCGCTGTTTTTTTTTGTTTTTCTTGTTCTCAAATCGGACTTCTCATCAGTCTTTTGTACTTCTATTTTAATCTAATCTATTCCTTTTACCCAAAAAATAAAAATAAAGAGAAAATAGGAAGAAACTGGTTCTCAAAACTCATCACCCTACCCAGATCAAGGAATACTCAACCTTGAGAGACACATCTCTTTTGAGGTTGGCAATGGGTCCAAAGTTAGATTCTGGAAGGATAAATGGTGTGATGACCGGGAGCTTTGGAGATCTTTCCCAGATTTGTTTAATTTAGCAAGTGAGAAAGATTGTTTAGTTAATTCGATTTTGAATATAGAGGAAGGGAAAGTCTCTTGGAGTCCCATTTTCCGGAGAGATCTTCAAGATTGGGAGATGGACTCTTGTGTTCAATTTTTTGCTAGTTATACTCTCACTCGGTGGGGCAGCGGGAGGATAGGGTGGTGTGGGTGGGCTCGAAGAGGAGGATTTTTTCTGTTAGATCCTATTATCATATTCTTTCAAACAGAGAGAAGATTGTGTTCCCTTGGTGGAGTATTTGGAGAGTGAAAGCTTCGAGTAGAGTTTTGTTTTTTGCATGGGAAGCTGCTAGTGAAGCCATCCTTACAGGGGATAATTTGCAGAGACGTCAAGTGATCTATGTGAATTGGTGTTTCATGTGCAAAGGATGTGAAGAAAGTGTGAATCACTTGTTGCTGCACTGCCCTATTGTGTCTATGCTTTGGAATTTAATGCTTGGTCTGTTCTCTGTTGCTTGTGTGATGCCGAGATCAGTTAAAAATCTCCTTTTGAGTTGGTCTTTGTACAAGCGGAGAAGAAGAAGGAATAGCTTTTGGCACGTAGTTCCTCTGGCTATTTGGTGGATCATATGGAGGGAAAGGAATAGGAGGGTGTTTGAGGATGAGGAGAGGACGGTGGACAAGTTAAAGGATGAGTTACTTCTTATGTTGTTTTTTTGGGGGGTTGAGGACACTAATTCTTCCAACATTCACAACATTTCTTGTATCGATTTTGTTGATAGTCTTTCTATAGATTAGTCCGTTTGTGTATGCTTATAGTTTGTAAAAAGGACGCGTCTCCTGTTTAGACTCTTTGGTATATAATACTTTACTTAATCAAAAAAAAAAGAAGATTTTCTTCATCTTTAAATCTCCCACAAACCAGATGCTTGACCTTGAAGACATCATAGATGCAAATTTGACTTGGTAACTGTGATGGGTAAGCATTGTTGGATCTTCGTCACTGATTTTCTGTTTTTCTATAGGGGGGGCTATTTGTATGAATCCATAGCCGGTTTTAGTAGATGTAGTTTAGGCCTATGAACTCCTGTTGTAGATTGATAAAAGCATTAAAGATGAAAAAGCGATCCAAAACGGGTCAGCTTTAGAACTAAAAACCGGAGCTGCTATGTAAATTCAGCTATGTCAGCTTTCCAGGGTGCCATAGCTGTTGATAGTCATAGTAATTTTTTCCTATTCATTCTAATATATCTTCATTGAATCTTCTTTTTCTTTTTTAAAACTATGTAGAATATAATGTATATAACTTGCAGATGCGCAACAGCTCACCTTCTGAAAAAGCGTTTCGCCAAAAGCACTCACTTTCACTTATTCCGTTCATTCCAAAACTTATACTACAAGTGGAGGGTAGTTGGAAATCTCACATTCTTCAGGTTTGGACACTCTTCCTCATTTTATATGACTACCTTGTTTATGTTCATGTAAATTACAGTATCATTTTAAATAGAAGCAGTATGATATTTACTTAGTTCTAATTTTCTGACTCAAAAGTTTGAGCTTCTAACAAACATGGCTTTATGCTTTCATTTTTTATGTTTTCAGGCTTTCACTTGGGGTTTCAGGAACTGTAATCCAGAGTCTGCAATGAAACTGGCTTGCCTTACTGCAATTGAAAAAATGCTAGTTCCTGTATGTTGTTTGTCTATACTTCTTGGTGTTCTTTTTTCATGATTACCATGCACTCTTTCAATCATGTCGCTCAGAGTTTTCACACGTCTCTGTCTCACTTAAATTCTTAAGGTTGATTTCTGGTAATCTTTGGTTTTTCGTGGGTTGGGAGTGCATGGTGAGGAGTAGTCTGTTTCTTGATGTTTCATCTAGCAATACAACTCCCATCACTAGTCTCTCAATGCCATCTCTTTTGTCATTGGGGATGGGACAGGGGTGGGTAGGGTGAATACATTGGTTGAATGTAATCCAGAAGCAATATTGATGTATCCCTTTCTTGAGAAGAGAACATAAGTTTCCTTGTTATCTGCAATATTCTATTCCTACCTAGAGATGTTAATAGGGTCGAAAACCGTAGGTCCGAACCGAAAGCGTCATTTTCTGTCAGTTTTTTTTTTTGTGGGACCGGCTAGACCGAAACTGTTAGGGTTATTTTTTTTTTTGATGGATCGTTTAAGGCGGGCCGTTTAGGGCTAGACCGAAAACCGCTAGGGTTGAACCGAAAGCCGACTTTCATATGGTTTAGTATAGTTAGTAATATACGGGATGTGTATAATACCGAAAACCGTTAGGTTTGGACCGATTAAAAACTTTAATATATAAAGTGGGAAAAAACGTACAAGTTTAATCATTGAATGGAAGGTTTGAACTGAAACCGTCAGGGCCAGGCCGAAAGCGTTAGTTTTTTTGGCCGAACAACAGCGATAAACGACTAAATCGAACCTATGTTGGACCGGAACCGTTAGGGTTGGATCGATTAACATCTCTATAATCCTACCTAGGAGGGGCTACTTTTCGAAAGAGGGATTCCCTATAGATAAAGTTAGCTATAACTAGCCACAGATCCCATCTTGCTTTATACTCCGTTTTGTCTATTGCATGCACTCGCAAGAAAGGAAGAAGGGTGAGACTTGCTATCTCTCCTTTTATGGAAGCCCATGCCAAGCCGAATGGATGTGTGCAAAATTGTGGTGTCCGAAATTTCCTTTTAGTCCAAAGGAAGGTGTACTTGGTAGATATGGTTCATTAGTATTTTTTATTTTGTTCACTTATTTTGTTTGTCAGGGGTATTAATAGTTTTAACCTAGCCTTAGTAGTATTAGCCTAATCTTATCCCTAGTTTTAGTTGTACAATTAGCATTGTCCTGGTAAATTAGGAGAGTAGCATATCCTATGGCCTCTAGTGATGGACTTTTGAAGTCAATGTTAAAGCCCAAGGGCCGTTTGCTTAGAACAACTCTTTTGGTTCAACAGAAAGTGTGCTTGGTAAATTTGGGTTCATTATTACATTATTAGTGGTTGAGTTTTATGAGTTAGGGATATCTGTTATTTCATAATTAATAGTGTTAGCCTAGTCCTACTGGTATTAGTCCAATCTTAGCCCCAGTCCAAATAATATTAGGAGAGTAGAAGTTGCCCTTAAATAAAGATATAATCCCGCAAAGTGAAGTGTTAGTTATTGAATTGAGATTGAGCTTTTAGCTGATTGTGTGGTCTTCTTCGTCTTTCTCAGTCTTCGTTCTTCTACTTCAAGTTCTTATCTCTCTTTCTCTTCTGCCTTCAAATATATTGCTGTTTATTTCTTTGTTCTTTTCTTCAGATTGTAGTCCTGAAATTGTTTGCAATTTACAGAAGCAAGGCGCCATGTATCTACATGCAAGTGATCCTGAAATTCTGGAGTTCCAGCTTGCTTGGATAAGAGAGCTTCCTTTATTGCTAATCCACTTGGATGATAGAAATTCCGTGTTTTCCAGGGTATGTCTTTACTTAATCTACTAATAATCAGGTCGGTATTTCCTTGAGAGTTGGAAACTTCTTAGATATGCATTCTGTGTCTCAGATCTTCCAGTTTTATTCTTGTCTCAGATCTTTTTGACTATGAGTAGTTCTCCTTCTCACTTTCTAACTCTGCTTGCAGGCTGTATTGCGTCTTCAACTTTCTCTTGGACAATGTGCTTTAATAAACCCTTCCCTTTCACATGAATATGACAACATGCAGTTCCCATTGAGTGAATTTTACAGCAAACACCTTGATGGTACTGAGAAATAATCGATTCTTACGAATATTACTTGCATATTAATGCTTTGCTGGTGATAAACTTATCTTTTTAACTTTGCAGGAGAAGTTTACTATGGCCCTTTCATGAAGATGTCAAGCGATATCCAAGAACTTTCTCTGAGCTGCATTTATTATTTTTCTTTCTTGGATCCACTGCTGCTTCAGTCACTGTTATCTTGTTGCCTATGTAAGTACCATTGGCAAACATTAACAGTGGTGAGGGGACCTTAGGGCCAAAAGGGGCCATGGCCCTTGCGGCCTTTCAAAATAATTCTACTGCTGCAATGCATAGTTATTGAGTCTGATTATTTTTTGGGAAAAATTGTACAGTGAGCCCCCGTAGAGTTTTTAAAGTCAAAATGTTTATTCCTTCCATGCTTGGTAAAAGAAAACAAAAGTTGACTTAATTGAATATTTTTAGTAATTTATTAGTACTAGCAACTAAATATAGGTAAAGGAAATAATATTTTATTATTATGGGTATGCTAGCTATTGCTTATTAGTATAAAGAAGTACAATACAAAAATTATCGGTGAAGGATTGTTAATCACTTAAAATAATACTCCCTCCGTCCCAAAATTATTGTCCTGCATTCTTTTTTCGGCCGTCCCAAAATTATTGTCCTGCATTCCTTTTTCGTTCGTCCCAAAATAATTGTCATGTTTAAAATTTCCTTTTTAGGACAACACTTTTACCACTTTACCCTTTTTCATCCTACTTTAATTATAGGTCACATACACTATTACACATGGGTTTTAAAGGAAACCACACATCAAACCAATATAATTAATCAAGTCAATTGTTTTTTCTTAATTTGTGTGCCGTGTCAAATAACACAATAGTTTTGGGATGGAGGGAGTATTATTTGAATATATACGGCCCTTGTGGAGACATAGTCGAAGCCACTGAACTTTAAGGATTCCATCTCCTTCTACCAGCATTTCCTAGGAAGTATTCCCATTGCTGTATTTTGCTTATTGGAACCAAGAACAATATATCTCTTTATGAACCTGAAAAGTTTCCATTTCCTTAAGATTAATTACACTGAGCCCTTTTGCCTTGACTGGGAATCATTCAGTAGCTGTTGTATGGTCAGCGGACATGATCTAAGCTTTCTTTTCATAACAACTGACTTACAAAACTAGACCGAGGACAGTTATTAGAGTAGTCTACAGGCTATGCACGGAATCCCTTATCTAAGGAATTGTCTTGGTGGCTGAAAAGACATTTAGAGTTGGAAACAGCACTAGAAGTACAGTTGATGCAACACAGCCTAACTTCATTGTTAAAAACTCCCTATGGTGTCCACTCCCTCCCCTCCCCCTCTCACAGACTATCACCAACATGGAAATGACCTACATATTCAAGAGGTAGGGTCTTGTTGTTCAGTTTGGTGCTAATGATTTATCATGAAGATTACAACCAGTACCTTGAGCTTGGCGGCGAATATGGGTTTCTATTTTTAGATTTTCTTCATCCTATTTTTATGTTTTCTTTAATTAATCTAAATTGGCGTGTCTGCCGTGTTATGGAGCATTTAGAGTGACTGAACGTCTATGGTTTTTAGTGATCAGTCTTTGCCTCGGTACTTATTGAAGGATAGGGTGGTTTATCGGGGATTTTTATGGCCTTCGTCCTTTGGGGCTTATTGGGGGCTTTCTATTGGTGGGCTGTTTTGGGGTGATATTAGCCCTTGCCCCTTATTGTTTGTGTTTTCCTGTTTGTCTCTGGATAAATATGTAATTTGGTGTGAATAGTTTGATCACAAAATTTTTGCAGATAATTTTGATTATTAACAAAAGTTTAATCAATTTTCTATCCCAAGCTACTGGAGACTAACAAAGTAAATCTTCCTTATTTGTGTGCTTATTGACATTGTGATTGGAGCAAGATTATATGGCGACTCATCTTAATAACAATGCATTCTAAAAAATGCAAGTATAAGACAGATTTAATCATGCAATTTCGCTTCCGCTCACCGATTTTTGTGTGCTCGTTATTGCAGCCCATGATTTGGAGCAATTTCTGTTATTCAGATTATTAGAAATTCTGCATTCAGTCTTCAAGGGTGGACACATCCAGATAGGAGACTACATTAGCTTCCTCATCACATTACTCTTGCGTTACAGAGTTTCTCCTGGTACCGTTTCAAATATTTCCTATGTTTCTTCTCTTCCAGGGTTAACATGTAACATGATTTTTATCTTCTGTTTTACCACAGTTAAGTGATTTCTTTGGTAATAGTGTTGGACCGGTTTTTATTTTCTTCTTTTAGTAGAAGGAATCGTCTTCTTGTTTTTTCATTGTAAGAAGGAAACTATCGTTTTCCAATCTCTAGTACCAATTATTTGTTTTCCTTTAACTGGAATCTTTTACAGGCAGCTCTACTTTGTAAGATTGCTAACTTAGAAAACACAAGTTGCAATTAATGAAATGTTAATTCCGTGTTAAACACACACTTTAGTTGTCGACAAGTTTCCAGCGATGGTTACATCTTCATTTTTTATTTCTTCAGAATGAGAAAGATCTTAGGTTGAGCATGCCTTTCGTTCTCATACTTGCTTCGTTCAAGATAGTTGTTGGCCTCTTAATGCCTTCAAGTGTAAACTCATAGCTGGTAATCTGATATTTTATTTTCCATATGGAACCTTCAATTTCTACCTGACCCAGCCCCAAAATTGTTAAACTTGGAAAAACATATTAGAAGTTGGTACTTGGTAGCATGTTTCTCTTCGCATTAGTTATTTTGTTTGTTTGAATAAGCAATTCTTTTGGTTCTGCTCAATATATAACCTGAAATGACGTTTATTTTGCAGAAAAGAATTCTGCTACTCTAGAGAAGGATGGGAAATCAAATGGGGGAAATTTTAAGCATCTCTCTAGTGTTGTTTGCTCTCACCTGTCACAGATTGGCAATGCTTGTCTTGTTTTTCAGATGCTAGAGAAAGTAGTAATTGATCAGATAGTAAGTTGTCCAAGTGTTCTGCATTTCTATATCTTGCTTTAATTCCAAGATTGTTGGGTTATCACTTATCAAATATCTTGTAATATATGCTTAATAATTGCTTCAACCACTAGTTGTGCATTTATAACCTTTTCTTTTTTGGTAGTCTGCATTCATTGGCTTTATTTCATTGATGGTTGATTTACCTGCAGATAATACGCCTGCGAACATAGTCCACTTATTGTACTATTTTTTCTGTTCCAGTCAGGTAAACTGCCTTTGGAGAATGTCTGTGGGTTGCTCAGAATGCTTACTACACTAGATTCCAGACCCACAAAACTCTCTGAATGGAGCATCATGAAGTTAGGTGATGTCCTTCCGGAGTACTTGATTGGTGTTGTATCTGTAAGTACTATATGTCTCTATGTCCTTGCATTCTTCACACCATTTATCAAGTCGTGATGACAATCTCTGCTCTTTGATTTGATTATTTAGATGTTTTCAGTCACTTTTTCGTGTACTGTCTGGTACAGCCCTAGGGAAAATATCAAGAGTTTGTTTTAGGAATGGTTTGGGATCGGGAACATTTACTCAAGTAGTTGAGAGTTTGTTCCATTGCTGTAAAGAAATCCCACATTCTGTAATTTTTTCTATATCCCTTTACTTTTCTGCAAATCACTTCCATTTACATACAGTAACAATCCTAACCAGTCTCTCTCTCAAGGAATTTCTATTTGTAATTAGATATCCTGAAATTATTGCCTCGTTGATTTCTTCTTTGGGAGCTTGGGGTTAGGAGTAAACTGAAAATCAACATTTTCTTGTCTTGATAACTTATCATTAATAAAGAAGAAGAGAGGAATGGAATATGATTTGAAACCGTAACCTTCAAATAGTTAGGCTAGGGTATTCATATATACAAGCATATGAAGCATAATTTTACAACTAGCAGCCTTCATAATACCCCTTATTCTTTTTTTGTTGTTGATGAAAATTCCCTTTTTCTCTTACAGTAACTAAGTCACATTTGAATTTATTAGGGTGGGTCCTTGCTTTCATCGTAGATACCTTTTCCATGTTTTTTGTTAAATTCAGCTTACTGCTGCCAACTTTTTCTTTGACAGAAGACGTCGTTTGCCTTGCTAAGCATAACATTTGTAGTTTCCTTATTGACTTTTATCCATTAAATGCAGTGCATACCAGAAGATGTCAGCAAGTCCACGATCATCATTCGGACTAGCAGAAGCCGCGATTATCTCCTGCCATGCTTACTTTTGTTTTATAGGAGCAATAAACTTCTAAATCTTGTTTTAAGCTCGATGGGATCACTGGTCTATGAAAATTGTTCAACACTTTCTGACCAGTATGCCTCTAATCATTCAAGTAGGATAGATGCAATTGTTTCTGTCATCCTACTGATCCATGCGGATGCTAGAATGCAGCAAATTTTGTCATTATGCAAGGCAGAGATTGACCTAATATTACAAAATATACAAGGACTTCAGGTATGATTTCACCTCAATCACATTCTATCTTATACATAAACTTGACTCAGCCTTTGTCCCAATTACTTGGGGCTGGCCACATGTGTCCCTTTACATCATTCCGTCCGGTTACAATACTAGATTATTGTACACGCAACACTCATACATATCCTTCTTTTTTATTGCTGTCCATGTTCGTCTAGGTCTTCCCCTACCCTAGTCTGGCTGTTGTTAATTATGCTAACACACTTCCTAACAGTTGCACTTAGTAGTCTATGTCGTATGTGTTCAAACCAGTTCAAGCGATATTCTCTCATTTTATCTCCCACTAGAGCGACTTTTACCATCTTACGCAAATGTAAATCCAAATTTTCTCCTAAGCACATTTATCTATAAAATCAAAAAAGACAATTTACATAAAAAAGATTACCTTCTTGAAGAAGACCTGGTCAAATATATTTTATGTATCCAACCAAGTAACTGGGACTAGGCCTTGTTGATTTGAGTCTAATATAAACACAATGTATTCAGCTGAGTTCGGGCAAGACGAACGTTACTTCTTTCACGGGGCAGCTTGGAAGCCCCAATAGCGAGAAGACCTTGAGTTAGGTTTCAGTTTCAATCATAATTGTGACATGGCCCCACACTCTGGGACACTATGATGATTGTAATTATTATTATTATTTTTGGGATAGCGAAATAAAGTATATTGCATAAAAAGTATGTAGAGGACAGCGGAAAAGGGTTCCACTATACTGTCAAAGAGGAAAGAAAAACAACTCGAATAAACCAATAACCCAGCCATGAGGTCCTTGGTTCCAATCCCTAAAGCAACAATGGGTCACACTTACCTATCAAAACAATAAAAAAAAAAAAAACCCAGCCAGACCTACAAGACCCAAAACGAATAACTAAAACCACAAATTCAAAACAAGACAGCCTGCGGCCTGCCCAATCCCTCACTAAATTGGACAAGGCATCTCCGCTGAAGAGTCCAAAGTATGGGACTTAGTGAAGCGAGAAGACCACCCACCCTTCTATTCCTCTTGGTCTATATGCATCATAAAATAGCTAAAATTCTGGTAGTCCAGAAATGCTTCCCATCGTTTCAGTGCCCAAAGTGCCTCCAATGTTGAACCAATAAATCATGCATGATCATTTGTTTCTTCAATGTCGAGGTGCCCATTTTCTTGTGCACAATTTATTTGGTGTGGTAGACTTGAAGTAGTTGCATACTAGTAAATAGTAAAAGGAAAAACAATCAGAAGTCCTATGGGTAGACTTGAAGTAGCTGCATACTAATATTGATTTTCCCACTATGTTTGCAGTCTTCAGAGGGATGCAGCTGGACGATTGAAGCTAGGCACAAAATACAATGTGCATATGATACATTAAAGGGTTTAAGCAGTAAATAATTTGGAAGGTCTCATGATGTCTAAGGGATGGTCTTGAAATCATGTAAGGCTTCTGTTTGTTTTTCCTTTTTTGGTCACTCGAGTTTATCCAACATCCACTCAAATAACCCACTTGCTTTACCTTTAATTAATTGATTCAACTGAACTGCCGATCATTTTTTTAAACGTTACAATTTAAAGTTTTAGAGGAGTTTGCACTTTGCAAGATATATTGTGGCAATGTGTTCTTGTTTATGAGAAACATGCATGTCGTCAAGCGAGGAACCAATTGCCTTAGATTCTGCATGCCAAGCCTTCGTTTGGTTGCGACTTGTGCCTCCTTTAGATGTGAAGTTCATTTCCTAGGGCCCACGAGATTAGTTTTAAAGGGTAAAGGTGCATCAAGGTGCAAAACGGTCTTTTGGGGCCTAGGCCTGAGGTGCAAGCTAGCAACGCGAAGCCACTTTAGGCGCATATTTGAATTAAAATCCAAAAGAACTAGATTTTACTGCATAAAGTTAGTCAATTTAGGAGTTTCAATAAACGACAAAAAAATAATACTAGAGTCCTTAACCAACCATGGAGCATCATTTTCTTTTCAATCAGCGGTAGGACTTCAAAGTGCTTTCTTCCTCTAAATCATCCTCATTGATAGGTGTTGGTCACCACTATTCTATTTAAGAAGTCAAAAATTTTAAAAGAGGTAAATTTTCTTAGTTTTGTGTGCTAAAGTTTATTTTTCCTATATGGTAAAAAGGACATTTTCCAAAAACAAAAGGGGTCAAGTGCCCTCTTAAAATATAATGGTTGTAGGTTCACTTGTGTGGAAAGGTGTATGTGAACTAGTTGCCTTTCGTATAATGCTCATCTTTTCAAGCAAATAATGTTGACTTTATCCTAATTCATTGCGTAATCCCATATAGCAGCAATGTGTATGATCTGACAAATTAATACAAAAGTAACTAATAATAAAACATGTCAAAATAGATAAGGCACACTTAGGTGATGCTTTGATCCTCAAGCCTAGGCACATACCTAATGGAGGGGTTTGGCCTAGGAGACTGATCTTTTTATTCTTATTTTTGATCTTTTTAGTGTAGGGAGAATGATGCAGAGACTGAAACATGCCTTATAGTTATAGACACCACCAAGTCCTGACAGTGGTGTTATTATGCCCTGTTTCTCCAAGGCCATTGAAGTGGGTAGACAATATACATAAAGTTTAGCGGATGACTGGCAACTCCGAGTGAAAACAATTGTTGCCTTTGCTGGTACATGCCCCTGAATCTTATAAACTCTTGCTATCGGTCCTTCCAAATACACTTACCTTTTTCTTTCATATGAAAGAATATATAGCAAACACAGTGCTGGGGACACCCAAAAAATAAAATAAAATAAATTTTAAAAAGCTAAAACGTATCTTTGGGCCACTACACTTTACTAAAGATTGCAATCATGCCACTTTTACTTTAAAATTTTCGTAATGGCCACTGTATTTGAGTTATGTTGCAATTTAACCCATTTTTTGGATGGACGTTAAATTCAACCGTTAAGTTATGTTAAATACCCATTGTACCCATGTCATCACCATCATCATCATCATCATCATCATCTTCTTCTTCTTCTTCTTCTTCTTCTTCTTCTCTAATCAAGAAAAAAAATCTCAAATTAAATCCCAAAAACTTTCCCTCTTCTACTTGAGTGATTTCTTCGAAACTTCTCAATTAGGGTTGAGATGTTTCAGTCCGGCAAACAATACCAAGCAACTCAGGCAGCTCTCGCGGTGTACAACACCAATTTCTGCAAAAACTTCGTCACCATTACTCCATCTCCAACATAGCTCCGGTCAAAGCAGCACCCACTCTTGAGTCCGACAATCTCCGATCATCTTCATCCTCTCCGGCCATCTCCTTCACGCACAGCCATTGCCGCTGCCTGCCGCCTACTCCTCTCTCAGATCTGAGCGAGTTTCTCACTCGCCTCATCCCTTCTCTCCTTCGCTCCAGCCCTGGCCCAATACCGGTGGAACATCCCCTTCTCCGGTCCTCTTTCTCAAACCTGACAACGCAACAACCTTCATCTATGAAGGCAGACCCCCGTCTTCTTCATCACCAACCGCCCTATCTCAGATTTAGCCGTCGATGCCTCTCGATCCCCATCACCTCATCAACTCTCACCAAATCCCTGCCAACCTTCTATTGGTCTCCCCCAATCGATGTCCACATTCGGCCGAAGCTAACATACCCGGCCGTCGCCGTCGCCGTCCCCAGCCAAGTTCTTCTTTGTTCTCAACCTGCTTCTGCAAGCATAAATTCAAGCCTAGGGTTCGAAGTTGGAAACCCCCAATGTGCAATCCTCCTGATTGCCATCTTGCTTCCCCCTCTTAGTGTTTGCCTCCGACATGGTTGCTTCATCGTAAGCTCCCTCCTCCCTCTCCTCTGTGCGAGTGTTTTTGTGAATATACACAGGTTGAGTTCTTCAATTGGGTTTCATTTTCAACTATTCAACTAAGTAGCAACAACAGTTCAACTCTTTTTTGAATTTAATTTGAGATTTTCTTTTTCTTGATTAGAGAAGATGATGATGATGAAGATATGGGTACAATTGGTATTTAACATAACTTTACGGTTGAATTTACCATTCATCCAAAAAAATGGGTTAAATTGCAACCTAACTCAAGTACAGTGGCCATTACGAAAAATTTAAAATACAAGTGACCTGATTGCAATCTTTTGTAAAGTGTAGTGGCCCAAAGATGTGTTTTGCCTTAAAAAAAAAACTATTCGACCGACAGATTTGAACTTGGAGATGGTTGAAGATTCAGGATTGTTTTGATTTCATTCTGGTGTGTAGTTGTTTACATAACACCCACATATTCACTAGCGCTTCCATGACACCTACACTTAGTCCCTCTGTGTGCGTTTTACTTTCATATCTTGCAAGGACACAACCCCTGCTGCTATATTCTTCCTTTGTTTGGGTTATTGATAGGATATGTCTTCCTCAATGCAGAGAGTCAGGCTGGATGCAGCGCATGCAGCACATATGTGAGCCTGTTTGTATGCTGGTTTGCAATGTACTTTTCAGGTGGCTTGCGGTTGAGGCTGAATTAGGAGTCATTGAGTCGAAGTTGGAAGGGTTTCAAAATACGCTTAATATTTAAGCTTATCCTTTAAAGTGTCAACGTGATAATGATGGGCCATGAACAGCACTGAACAAACTTTAGCTTACAACGAAGCATTCACTAAAGTCCGAAGACCTGAGGCATGCAAATGAAAGAAGAAAAGTGTGATGCCTCTATCAATCCTACATTATGCCTCCTTGAGTCTTGAGCGAGGAACAAAGAAGTTGACCCATTTCAATGTGCATGTCACAGTGAAGATAAAAAACATTGTTGTCATGAATTAGTACTTGGAACCAGGTTATGTATTAGTAGCACCCAAATCAACCTTCAGGATAATTCTCATTAATAAAAGTTAAAATGTTCTTTTTGCGTCGTCTCCCTTACCCTAACCTACGCGTAGTTCAAATAGTTTATTTGCCTAAACCCGAAATTACATTCAGAGTTGAAAGATTATATAAACAGATTTAAGAGCAAACAGGAATCTGAGATGGGCAACAAAATGTCAACTTCGGACTAGTATATATAGATAAATACATAATTCTATAGTGTAGCAATTACCTGAAATAAGAGCTTACATGCATATGGTAGTTTGAGTTTCATGGTTGAGATTTTAGTTTGCCCGTTCTTACATGTGGAGCAAATGCCAGTTTTCAGTCGTCTATGATGGTAATATCCCGGTAAGGTAAACCTGCCAGATCTTGAGCCATTGCCAATGTCGAAAATCGACATGAAGAATGAAGAGCATGACAGTATATCCCATTGAGGAAATAAGTTCAGCTGAAGTTGCGGAAGCATACGTGGGAATTAGCAGTTGCATTCCCATGTCATTATAGCAATCAGATCCAAAGGCCATTTCAAGTTGAAGACCCTTTATATAGGACCACGGGACCTAAACAAGATGACATATCCGGTCTGAAAAACTTAGAAAACAATAATTATACAATGACGTAAGTAATGACGTCTAGAAAGCAATAATTATACAATGATATAAACAATGATAATTAGAAAGCAATAATTATACAATGATGTAAGCAATGACGTTATTACCAACGAGAATTTGGATGAGATGGGTCATCTTCGTATGGATCCTAAAAATTCAGCAGTCCTCATCTCCAGAAGAATTTATGAATATCATTTATTGAGAATTCATTGGCATCCCCATAGAACATACTATTCATGCCAGAGAAGAATTTTTTAAAATGAAGTATTGTTCTTTCCAGAAAAAAAGACCTTAAAACGCACTATAAATGAATGTCCCAGCGTTTTTATTGTCTTCATGGTATTGATGATGCCAACCTCAAGTAGGTTTTCTTCAACTCCTTTTCTGAATCTCTTGGTAATGAAACATACAGATCCTTGGAATCCAGAAATATGACAGTTTTGGGGATCATCTTATCTTTCACTAATACTGAGAAACCTGGTCTTCGGTGTCCAAAAGAATTGTCTTTTGATTTAATTGGTTAATCAGTTGTAGATTTAGCAACATGTAGGGTTGAGAGTAAAAGTACTAGTGAAAGTTGCCAATTCCTTGGAAACAGATTAATCTCTTGGGCAAGTAAGAAGCACAGTTCCACTTCTAAAATAGAGGCATATACTTGCTGGGAGGAGTTGTGCTCAAATCTTATGGATGGAGCAACAATTAACAGACCATTAGCTTCCTGTGAAGAAATGTCCAATCTATTGTGACACTACTTTAGTAATTTCAATCTCACAAAACCATGTTATACATTTCAAAACAAAACATAGAGATATTTTAGGGTTAACGTAAAACGGGGGAGCGTATTTCGTACAACAAAAAACATTCTCATGGAATTAGTTTTGAGGTTATAGAATGAACAATAGAAGGAATCCAACATATGGAGCAAAGTTCGGCTTGTCTTGGGTCTGTTTGATTTAGATTTGGCTTGGCAGCGAGGTGTACGTGGTTTGGTTTAGGCCAAAACCGTGAACCGAACCACACCCCTTCGGTTTAAAAAATCTCAAACCGAACTAAATTAAACCGATTTGGTTTGGTTTCGTGGTTCGACAGAAAATTAAATTAATCATCTTAAAAAATATTAAAAATTAGACAAATAGATTTTAATCGGTAAATTAGACTAATTAGCATCAAACATTAATTAACAAAAATTCAAACTTTTCTTACAAACATCAAACAAGGTAATTGAAAATTTGATATACAACTACAAGGCACCAAGGCAACAACAGTAGCAAAGCAAAGTAAGCAGCAAGGCAACTAGCAAGTTAGCAGCAACTGAGGAGAGTTAAGAGTTTAGTCTGTCTGTCTGAATTGTGAAAGTCAATTTGAAATTTTGAATCGATATTTGCCTATTTGGTACTCCCTCCGTCAAAGTGTTCATTATTCTATTTTGAGATGTTTCACTTAAACAATATATTTTTTAAAAATTAATATATAAAAGTGTCATTTTATTACTAATGTGCTACTAAAAATGTTATTTTTTAAAAAATATTTGACTTTTAAATAAAAACTATTTGTCCAGAACGGAAGGAGTATTTTGTAAGTAGTTACGAAGTCAAAACAATGTTATTCAATAAATAATTAAATATTAATATACGCCGTATATATATAATAATAATAATAATAATAATAATAATAATAATAATAATAATAATAATAATAATAATAATAATAATAATAAACCAGATATCAATATATATTATATATAATTACCAATAAAATAATTCTCAACTCGATTTGGTTTGGTTCAGGAGTAGAAACCACAAACCGAACCGTCTTGGAGCAAAATCGAACCAAATTGCATGATTCAGTTTGGTTCGATGGTTCGACTGTACACCCCTAAAAATTAGACTAAACATCCAATTATAAGCTCATTGGAACTTGGATCATTGCTATGAAATTATCTATGTATAGTGGCTTTTATGATCGTGCAAACACTCACTAAGTGGATAAAATTCAACGCACTTGCATACAATCGTAGGCTTGAATCTAATAGCAATGGGAAGACTAAAGAGATTATAGGAAAGAAGGGGTATCGTCAATTTTTATGTTAAACGAGAATTTCATATACTGAAAAAAATAGTTTGCTTTTTCTATGTTATGCCTGTTTTTTAGGGGGTTTCACCGTTTCAGGAAGGGGAAAGCGTGAGATTTTATAGAATCATGAGCGCTAAATATAAGTAGCTTTGTTTAAGATTGGTTTTTTTTTTTTAAAAGAAAAATTGCGGGTCGGTCCATTTTTTTAAGTTTCTAATCGCTAAATTACTTTTTTTTTTTTCAATCGGAAAAAGTTACTTTTTGTGACAAAATAACTAAATAAGTATGATACCCTTAATGAACCCTAGACGCATTACGGAGATCATTATTTTTGCACTGCGGTTCATCAATCTATAATACAATACAACTCATAGTCGCATGCTTACAATTGACAAAAGATAAAGAGCGGCTGAGATTGATTCTTTTCGAGATCCTACGGTCATTATCACTCCCCGAGTTCACATGTGAGCGACGGTTGAAAGAACTACTACCCCCTCTCTCTCTCTTCAACTCCCCCCACTATTCACGGTTGGTGGCCGCTAATCCTTCCTCCACCAAATCCATCAATTTTATGCACGCAATTTTGTATACAAATAAATTTTAAAAAAAATCGTAAGTTTTGTAATTTGAAATATTTGAAATATACCGGCGTCGTGTCATCGACACGGGTAAGAGTACTAGTTTTATTACATTATTTTTTGCATCGCGGTTCAATAGTATAATTGCCTAGTTTAATTGCACTGCGATTCATCGATTTTATTGCATTAATTTTGCACCGCGGTTCAATAGTTTAACTACCTAGTCTAATTGCACCGCAGTTCATTAATTTTATTGCATTAATTTTTACATTGCGGTTTAATAGTTTAATTGTGTAGTCTAATTGTACCGCGATTCATCAATTTTATTGCATTAATTTTTGTAACGTGGTTCAATAATTTAATTGCCTAGTCCTATTGCACTATGATTCATCAATTTTTGTACCGCAGTTCAATAGTTTAATTGTTTATTCTAATTGCACCACGGTACCAACTTTTATGTAACACGATAAATTAATTTTTGAACCGTGATACATATACCTAATTCAAGTTGCACCGCGGTATCAACTTTTATGTACCATGATAAATTAATTTTTGAATCGCAATACATAAAATATTATTAATTCATTTTTACATCGCGATACAAAATGATAATGAACCAGACCATGTCCTCCACCTTCTTCTTCCATTTCCTCCGTCGTAAACCTTCTTCTTCCCCCTCTTTCTCCGCCTTCATCCTACTGAAAAATCAAGATCAATTACAGCTTCGTTACGCAGCAATGATGATTTTCAAATCCAAAGTGTATTGCCGAAGCTGTTAAAGGAGACGATGATATTTTCGAAACAATATTTCGAAAAATAGTATTTTGTTGTTGAAAGAAAAAACGGTTGACTTTTAAGGTTAAAAATTTTGAAAAAAAGGATTTGCCAGAATTTTACCCTAAATGCTATCTCAAATACTAATCTTTCCTTCAAAAAATAAAATAGGGGGAATTTCAAGTGGGTACAATTTTGAAAACATGTTTTCATCTAGAACCATCAATTTTTTTGGACATCTCATGTAACTACAAATTGCTTGCCAAATGAAAAAAATGCCATTAATGAAAACTCTGATGCCAAAAAATCAACCTGATGCTAGGCATCAGAAATCAACCTGATGACAAAATCAACCTGATGCCAGGCATTAGAAATCAACCTGATGCCAAAATCAACCTGATGTCAGGCATCAGAAATCAATCTGATGCCAAAATCAACCTGATGACATGCATCAGAAATCAACCTGATGCCAAAAATCGACATGATGCCAAAAATCGACCTGATGCCATGCATCAGAAATCAACCTGATGTCAAAAATCAACTTGATGCCAGGCATCAGAAATCAACCTGATGCCTGACATCAGAACCTTCAAAATTTAAAATCAAAATGATAAGTAGATAACAAACACAATTGAATGGAATCAAGGAAAAAAGTACATCAATTTCCATATCATCGTTATACACACAATTAGATACTTAAATCAATCACTTAAACAATCCAAATCCAATAATACATTGGAGGAATTTCAATTGTTTTTAGATACATTTAATATGGATGGAGCATTAAACTCACGAACAGAGGGAGGGAGGGAAAGATTACGAGGAGGGAGGACCGGAGAGAAGCATGATTGAGTCGGATGTATCGCAATGGACGGTTGGTGGCGGCCGAGCCCTTAAGCCCATGGTCGTCGAGAAGAACCTCTATACCATTTTTAGCGGTTGCCTTGACCGACAAACAAGTCTTCGTCTTCGTCTTCGCTCGTACTTTACAAGACCGAGTCCGTACCTTTCTCTCTCTCTTGATCGATAACAATGGCGGCACGAATCTTATATTGCTCTTAGCGGCTACCGAATCGATAACAATGGCGGCCTGAATCTGCGATTTCTACAATTCGTTGTTTGGCGATCGAGCTGACGGTGGCGGCGTTATTACGGATACCTAGTATGTTAGGCGATCGGGAGATGAGAGAGCTTAATGGTGGAGGGGGCGTTTCTTCCGTCCATTTGTTCGCCCGGCGAAAAAATCGGCGGAGAAAAGGAGGATGGTAGGGATTAATGGAGGGGCTTCGGTTAGCAGGATCACATTGTTCGCCGAGACGGGAGAATTTGAAGGAGGGGCGGGGGCATTATCCGAAATCTTCATCTTGTTTATGGTTTTGCGGTCATCACGATTCAAGCGAGATGTAATTCATATGCATTAGTGTGAGAGAGAAAATTACATTTGCATCATCACGCAATTCAATTACGTTTCGTTGTTTTTATGTGTTATATTAATTTAGAGCGACGATGTACTTTTAACCAAAAATGTATCTAAAGATATGTCAAAAAATGGTTGGATTGATTTAAAACATGTGTTTTAAAAAAATGTAAGGCTTGTAATAGAACATATTCAATAAAATAAAATAAAGAAAGAAAACAAGAATGACAAATTAATGGGGGCATGGCTCAATTTTCATTTAAGAGTTTAAGAGAAGAGATACTAAGACTAAGTTACATTAGAGGCCCCTTTTAAGGCCGACAAAGCCCATTTGTCTAGCGCTATCAATTATTATTACAGCAGCAAGAGAGGGGTGTTCCACGAAAGCCGATGCAAGAACCTCCTTGATGGTAGCCCTTGTCAATGCAACTCTGGTAGCAGTTTGGAACTCGTGAACAATCTCCTATGCACGCCACTGGACTTGGTCCCAGTGCTTCAACTTGCTCCCCTGCCATTTCATTTTAAAACACAAATTAATTATTACATATTGTATTATAATTCTTATTAAAGTTCATAAAGATTCAAGAGATATCTAGATGGAGGAGATCAAAATTGATAACTTGATTGATCTAATCGATATAACATCACATCCAAGTCGAATCTCGTTTTAAAAATTAAGATTTTGGCTCGAGAAAGTACAGTATGTCCTCGTAACAATCAGAGAGAGTGAGTAAAACGAGATCAATTGTGGATCAAATCTTTGTTTGAAAGTGCAAACAATTTACAAAAAGCAAAAAAAAAATGAAGGGGGGGGGGTTGGGGAGAGAGAGAGAGAGATTCATTTTACCTGAACTCAAAAACAAAATCATGCATAAAACTCCCATTAAGAAAATTTGAATGGTTGGAGTAAACTTGCTGGTAGCCATTGTCTGTGGGGGAATTGAAGGATTTCAATGAAGAGGGGGATTGGATATTTCCTTCATTATACACTTTATATAGGCATTTTAAAGATTCCATCCTTAACTAAAATCGACTTTGAGTCGGAAAAGGTTCCGATAAAGTAATTAAGATTGTTACACATTTAAGATTATTTACTAGTTTATTAGGTACAACAAATTTATTAAATTAGTTGTTATAAATACAAGTATTTATTTTTGGTTTAAAATTAATTGGTTATGAATTATTGCTCAGGGTCGACATTTATCCGTCTTAATTTTACTTTCCATTTATACATTTAGAAAAGTGTTAATGGAAATACATTTGCTTTTAATATGAAATTACATTAAAAACATCGTGCCTCTTTCAACATGGGACATTGGACCATTGAACTCAAATGAAGAAAATCAATTATTAAGATGAAGCAAATCAACAACCTTCTTAATAAGTGATGCGTGATAATGGACCGACCTTGTTCTTCGAATTAGTAAGGTTGTTAATTTAATTAATTTTAATTTTAATTTTAATAGTTGGTGATACACGAGTAGGGGTGACAATGCACGGCACGACACGATAGCGCGAATCGGCGATACGATTATAAAACACGATTCTGAGACAAATGACACGATAAGTCGGCCGCGACCACGACACAACCACGAAACACAACACGAAACACAACACGAAATTGTTAATATATTCAAATTAATATTTATTGTTATATTTATGATAAAATAAGATAGATAATATGAAAACACGATAATGAAGCACGAATACGACACGGTAGCACTAATTGCCACCCCTATACACGAGTCATGTCATTGTTATTCCCAATATTTTTCTCCATCAAGGTACAAGGAAAGCATGTAAATGTCATGCTTTTTATGCTTGAAAAATAAACACCAAGGAAAGTGTATTATTGAGGTCCAACCAAGTCCTAAACATCTGTCCGGTCAAATCCACAAAAAACTTGACATATTGTCAGGGTAATCGAGTCATTCTGTTGACAATAGTCTTCAGAGGATTTGACTGTTGCCAGGGTAATCGAGTCATTTTATTGGCATACTGTCAGGGTAATCGAGTCATTATGTTTCTAACGGTATCATGGGTACCTAAATGTTGGAATTTTTTAAATTAAGATCTTCTAAAATGTAAATGCAAGCAAGACCAAGTTGGTACTTATAAATGTCATTTTGTCATGCAACTGGACGCCATTATGCTGGTTGATATTAAAGGGATCAGCTAGTAAAAACTAACGATGTAACTTGTTAATCTACTAGGTTCTGTGCCTGTGTCGATGACATGGTGTCAATATAGGACGATATCAGTATGGGACGATGTCAGTATGGGACGATGTCAGTTTTCAAATAAATCAATATAATAAACAACTTAAAATTAACATATCTTGGTAACCATTTAAAATTAACATATCTTGGTAACCAATTCAAACAGTATGATCATCCACAGTGGAATAAAAATCTAAAGTTAATTTGGTATTTTTTGAGAAACGAGGCGGTACCTGTATATTTTATTAATAGAAAATAATATTACAAACTTAAGGGGGACAACCAGCCTTGCCATTATAGGAGGGAGGACGGAGGAACCTGACCTCGAAAACGAAATACTAATAACAAATAAAAACTAAGAACTTTGAATTGAAAGAAAACCTTGTGCATCCATAATTATATCACTACTTAATCTTCTTCTAGACTCTTGTTTCACAACAATTTCTAGTTTTGAAACGCAAGACGCAGTAACTTTGTCCAACATTTCCATCTACACGTGAGACAAAGAAGATTCAGACATATTAATTTAACTATATTTTATGCATAAAAATGATTAATTAATTAAAATATTAAAAAAAAACACACCGCCTCATTTACAAAACTCGAATCATCTCACATATCATCGTACAACAGTATTTGAGATGGAGGAGGAGTGGGTGTCAGAGTTGTAGGGGAAGTTGCAAGTGGGGTTGCTGGAACCTATTTTGGAGCAATATGTAAGATAAAAAATTATGTAATTGTAAAATTTATATTATATGTAATTGTAAACACTTATCTAAACATCAGTTGGGTGCTTACAAATTCTTCTACAGAATCAGAATCATAACAATTAGGTGGAGGGGGAGTTGGAGATGCAGGTGGAGTGTCAAATGGAGTTGCATTGCCCTATTTGAAACCATGTATGTGTTAGATATAAACTATATAATCGTAAAAAAATGTGTTAGATATAAACTATATAATCGTAAAAAATATTTTTTAAGTTGGAAATTATAGGGATTTATACGTGGTAGAAACACTATAGAAGAACTTCAGGATAAACTATATTTGTTGTCCGAAATTCTTCTTGTGATAATTGTTATCTGCCGAATGTAGTACATCGGGAAATGCATTATAATTGACCATGAGTAAATACTGGGGTACGCAGATCAATGCCGACAAATTTAACCGATTGACCTTGTGATTTATTTATAGTCATTGCAAACGCCAACCTAAAAGGAAATTGACGTCTTGTAATAGGAATGGTAAGCTCAGAAGCAGAAAGGGTAAGAAATTCTTGGTATAAATACCAAATTTCCAGCTTTATCTCCAGTTAATATTTCAGCTTCAATAATCCGTTGCGCACATCTTACTACCCTCAATCTAGTTCCATTGCAGACCATCCTTTGGGGCAAGATTCCCGAGCAAAATAACGGACAACCGATTTTCAATTGCATATCGAAGGGGGAGACCAAGGATTCAAAGAGTTCAAATATTCGATTGGGAATCGATTTGCCATAATCGGATCACTCGTATCATCTTCCACGTTTTTGTCAGATAGATAACTAATGACATTTCGAGGGGAAATATTTTCAATGCTTCAACATTTATATTATTAACATCATCATTGCGTGCGAGATAAAATAATGCATTTAAGAATTTCGCAGAAGATGTCTCAGTCCTATGCAGCTGTGGATACACTTCTCTTATTAATTCACCGAGGTCTTTACACTTTCGAATTGTAGAAGGTAGTTCAATGGTTTCATATGGATTGGTTCCTACCTATTGATTAAAATTAAATTAATGTTAATCATAAAATATTTATTAATTTAAAGTTTAAGCGTAGATGTGTAAAATTGATATTACCTTTCAATATGTAGCGAATTCAACATTTTCGAATCATTTGGATTCAATCGCATGTTTTGTGATAGAGTCAAAATGTGTATCGATTCAAAAGTGTTGATTTTTGAAGAGTTGATCCCACAATTTGTTCACGATATCCTTTTGGTACAACGGGCAAAGTTTGTGAAAATCCCACCAAGTACAACAGTAATTCCACCAAAGGGTTGATGTTATCACGAACATCTTGAAGGGGCGATCCACGACCTCAACGCAATGGATGTTTATAGGGACCTCATCCCATATAATCAATTTCGCCTCCTAAACAATTCCATGAATTGATTGTTTAGTGAAGGAACATATAGTGTCTTCAACACATTCAATGGTAGACAAAAGCGTAGAATGCGCGGTTCTACCGCCTACCAACAACAATGATGCAATTCGGATGATGAACACAAATGACGATATGACCAAGGCTTCGACGGTATCTGCAATGGTGTTGTATAAAAATGTTTTGCCGTACCGGCACCCCATTCAAAAAAGGTCCTTCCATGACTCAAAACCACTTGAGAGATTACGGCTTGAAAGCAGTCGTTGACCGTCATTCAAGCGTTAATATTTTCTTCACACCAATTGTGCGAGCATCGTATCGGAGTTGTCTATGTTCCCACAATAGTCTATTGTTTCACGCTATTTGTGTCCAATTTTCATTTGGGAGGAGCATCGGTGAAAAATCTTGTAAACTTTTCCGATTCTTGCAATATTTCGTTCAAGATGCAAACCATATGCATTACTTGACCATCGGTCGGATTTGTAATTCAATCGTGCGCAATTGGTGTGGAAGATCATCACATATATTTATTGCAAACTTATTCCACAACTTGTCGGTATGTCGGAGAACATTGTGTTAGAATAAGGGCAAATAATCTTCTCAATTGGTATCCGTCTTCATAACAGAAGCTTCTTCTAAACATTGCGCCCATTCTTCGTCATCTTCTAAAAGACCCCGTGCAACACATGCATCTTTAAACGTATCATATTGAATACCATTGTATGTGCGTAAATTTTCCCACGATGTCGGGCCTTTCACGGTAATTAGTAATAGTCGGAGGTAAAATCTCTCTCCACTCGAGGGGCTAGCAAAGTATATTCTACCAATAGCATTGCTTGGATGGTTGGGATGCCTTCGTTTCCAAATTTTTTTATTCCAAGTGTAATTCTGGGGCATTTGTTGATATGTTAAATCTCGGGCCATTCTATCAGAGGCACAACAATTTAAAAAAAGCCATTAATTTCGTTACTTTCTCCTCAGCTTGTTGACCAATCTGATCTCGTGACTGTCTTGAATCATACAAAACATTATGTTCTCTAGGAAGATGGAGATCAATCGAATAACATTAGGACATTCTTCATGTAAAGTGTTGCCAAATAACCGCCATGACTTCAGGCGGTCAATATACCTTGCATCAAGATATTGTTTGATCTCATCACCCCTCCCAAAACCATTGTAGTTCTATCATGTCCTTTGTAGATGTACTTATTAATGTACTTGACACATCTCATTCGGCACAAACCTCCACATTAATATGCAGTTAAACATCTACGTTAGATAAGGATTATATGGTGCGACATCTCTATTATCAATTTTTTCCCTTCACCATCAATACCAAGTCATTGTTGCGTCGCGATAGGCTGGTAGCCATCAACATCAATAGAAGTAGTTTCATAGTTTTGGGTATCGTTTCTTAAAAATTATTGTCCATACATTGCGCATGGGTTTCTCCCGCATGGTCCATGTATCATGCATCTCTTAAGCGTGTCGAAAAGTGCGGGCTTCGATCGGATCGGGCTTCTGCAGACCACCCTATCAACTTGTTCGGGTGTTTTCATCTTATCGGTTGCGAGAAAAATAGAGCATGCATATGAGGCAATCCCGTTTTGAAACTCAATCGTGAAAACATATGCTTCTATTCGTCAGAACACCCTCTTTTCTTTTCGTTTTCATCAATTGTTTTCTCTTTAATTCAAAAACTTCGAGCAACCAAATCTGGTCGATCGCAGCGGTTTGATTAGGTAGTAGAGCATCATTAATTTCAGGCCACGTTGGGTTGGCTGTCATGGTTAAGAAAATATCTGGGTGTTTGTATGTGCGGTGATAGCCATAGAATCTTGAAAAATTTCATACATGTGCCTCGGTCCACGGTAAAAGAAGATGGAAGAATATATCTCTTGCCAATTTGATCTCCTCTTGATCATGGGATTTCTTGGAGGTCTTTATACCCTCAACTTGGTTTTTTCTAATGTAGTAAAAGCGGTTTTGCTCCGTAGCAACCCAAACATCCACCAAATATTCTGAAACAACTTTTGGGCTCTCAAAATGGTTGAATACTCGAAATTCGTTGGAATAGCGATAACTATAGTAATCCATCATTGTGAGTCGGTTTCTTGGGTTAGTACTTGGGCATCTTTACCCACATCCCAATGCATT
>CM028381.1:71913138-71983219 GCA_013146195.2 Codonopsis lanceolata
AAAAGAAGGAATACGAAACAATGATAACGGGGAACCAACATAGAGTGGAATTATAATCATGGCCAGCCCGAGAATCGGTGGCGGAATGGAGCAAGGTCATCGGCGAGCAATCGTAACTGAGAACGGGGGACGGAATCGAGAATACCAATCAAACTTGTGGTAGGTGTGGGAAGAACCACAATCTTGAAGCATGCTTTTGGACAAAGGGAGCTTGTTTCAATTGCGGCAAGGTGGGACATAAGGAGGCGCTTGAGGCCACCAAAGGGTGGTGCTAATCAAGGAGCAGGAGGAAGATAAAGAACAAACCAAGAGGGCAAGGAAGGATATTTGCCATGACAACTAGAGATCTGAGGGCTACAAATGGCGTGGTTGAATGCAGTGCAGGTCGACTTTACACTCGTGACGTATATGCATTGATTGATCTGGTGCCACACACACTCATTATACGTACCACACTTTCGCACATCGTATGAAATTGTGTTCTCGAAGCACGAAGTTGACCTAGTTATAGACACGCCTACTAAAGAATCCATTCTGTAACCCACGGTGTATAAGTCATGCCCTTTGAAGCTGGAGGATAGAGAAATGCCTATTGATTTGCTACCCTTAGATATCCAAGACTTTGATCTAATATTAGGCATGGATTGGCTAGCGGCGTTTCACGCTAAGGTAGATTGGCTGTTTCGAGAAAAGAAAGTCGTATTTTGCATCTTGGGGTGAGGCGAATTTAACGCTTTAAGGGGTCTAAACCGGTAGTTCCATCTTGTATTATTTCTTCCTTGAAGGCGAGAAGGTTGTTAAGGAAGGGTTGCCGAGGCTATTTAGCCTCCATTATCGATAGTCGAAGGAAGGGGTTAAGTTGGAATCCTATCAGTGGTTAAGGAGTTTGAGGATGTGTTTTGGAGGATTTACGGGAGTCTTCCACACTGAGCGGGAGGTAGAATTTGGAATCGATCTAGCAGGGGCGACGGCTATTTCTAAAGCACCATATAGAATGGCACCAGCAGAACTCAAGGAGTTTTCGTGAAAAAGAAGGATGGGAGTATGAGAATGTGCATCGATTACCGTGAGCTCAATCGGGTCACAATAAGGAATAAGTACCCACTGCCTAGGATTGATGACTTGTTTGATCAATTACAATGGGTGTGTTATTTTTCAAAAATTGATCTTCGCTCGGGGTACCATCAGTTGAGGGTTAAGAAGGAGGATATTTTGAAGACCGCTTTCTGAACTCGCTATGGACATTATGAATTCTTGGTAATGCCGTTTGGACTCACAAATGCCCCAGCTGCCTTCATGGATCTCATGAATAGGGTTTTCCAGAAGTTCCTCGGCAGTGTGTGATCGTATTTATTGATGACATCTTGATCTATTCGAAGACAGGAAGAACACGAGCAACACTTGAGGTCGGTCTTTGCAAATATTAAGAGAGGAGAAGTTGTATGCCAAGTTTAAGAAATGTGAATTTTGGATGGAGAAGTAGCCTTCTTGGGACATGTTGTGTCCAAGGATGGAATTCGATCGACAGGCCAAGATTGAAGCTATTGTGAGTTGGGAAAGGCGGCAGAGCGGCAGTGCGAAGTTTCTTGGGTTTAGCGGGGATATTACCGTCGCTTTGTGGAAGGATTCTCGAAGATCGCGACACCTTTGACTAAGCTGACTCAGAAGAACATGAAATTTGTGTGGACGGAGGACTGTGAGTCCAGCTTTCAAGAATTAAAGAAGAGATTGGTTTCAGCACCAATTCTTACTTTACCATCGGGCACAGACGGGTTCGTGATCTATAGCGACGCTTCCTTGAAGAGTCTAGGGTGTGTTCTAATGCAAGATGGGAAGGTGATTGCCTATGCATCACGACAACTGAAGAACTTTGAGAAGAATTACCTGACTCACGACTTAGAGTTGGTTGCAGTGGTGTTTGCATTGAAGATTTGGAGACACTACTTATATGGGGTGACATGTGAGATTTACACAAATCACAAGAGCCTGAAGTACATTTTACCGGAAAAGAATTGAACATGAGACAGAGAGGTGGTTAGAGTTGTTAAAGGATTACGGCGCACCATTTTATATCACCCAGGCAAGGCCAATGTAGTGGCTGATGCCTTGAGTCGCAAGAGTAGGGGAACATTAGCGATGATGCTGACAAAGGAAAAGAGACTTCTCGAAGAGATTGAGAATTTGGGCCTAGAAGTGCGGGTAAGAGGAGGAAAAGGTTATTTGGCTCGTTTAAGTCTTCAACCGTCATTACTAGAAAGAATAAAAACGGCGCAGAGAGCTGATCCAGAGTTAATGAAAATTTGGGAAGGTGTAGAGATGGGAGCTCAGATAAATTTTCGACTTGGAGGGGATGGTATTCTACGTTTTGGAAGAAGGATTTGTGTGCCATCGGATTCGGAGTTAAGGAGAGAAGTGTTAGAAGAGGCTCACAATTCAAGGTTTGCGGTATACCCTGGGAGTACAAAAATGTATCGAGACATGAAGGAGACGTTTTGGTGGGAAAAATATGAAACGAGAGATTGCAGAATTTGTCGCTAAGTGCTTGGTGTGCCAACAGGTTAAGAACGAACATCAACGACCTGGTGGAATGTTACAGTCACTACCGATTCCCGAATGGAAGTGGGAACACATTACTATGGACTTTGTGGTAGGGTTACCTAGAACGCTAAAGGGGCACAATGCCATTTGGGTTATCGTAGATCGATTGACCAAGTCAACTCATTTTCTTGATTTCAAGATTAATGACTCTTTGGAGAAGCTAGCAAAGTTGTACGTTGACGAGATCGTTAGACTACATGGAGTTCCAGTTTCTATAGTTTCGGACCGGGATGCCCGATTCACTTCAAAGTTTTGGGGTAGCTTGCAGAAGGCCTTGGGCACAAATTTGAGCATGAGTACGGCCTTCCATCCACAGACAGATGGCCAGTCAGAACGGACCATACAAACATTGAAGGATATGCTTAGGGCTTGCACTTTGGATTTACAAGGAAATTGGGATGACCATTTGCCGTTGGTCGAGTTTACATATAACAATAACTTTCATGCGAGCATTGGTATGGCAATCGCATTTAAGCATTGTATGGAAGAAGATGTAGATCACCTACGTGTTGGGATGAAGTGGGCGAGGCAACTGTGGGGCTTAACTTGTGCAGATTACATCGGATAAGGTACAATTGATCAAGAAGAGACTTCTTACGGCCCAGAGTAGACAAAAATCGTATGCCGATAAGGGTCGTCGCGAACTTGGGTTTGAAGTGGGAGATCATGTGTTTCTCAAAATTTAACCGACAAGAAGAGTTATGAGATTTGGCATTAAGGGGAAGCTCATTCCGAGATTTGTAGGCCCTTTTGAAATATTGGATCGTGTGGGGGAAGTCGCTTATAGGCTAGCATTACCACCTACACTTTCTGGAGTCCACAATGTTTTTCATGTGTCAATGTTGAGAAAATACGTCCCAGATCCAAGCTACGTAATTGCTTTCGAACCCTTACAATTGCGGGAAGATTTGTGCTACGAGGAACAACCAATTCGTATAGTGGACCGGAAAGATCAAGTATTGAGGCGGCGTACCATTCCGTACGTGAAGGTACAGTGGACTAATCACACCGAGAGAGAGGCTACTTAGGAATTAGAGGAAGATATGCGAGAAAGACATCCAAGCCTCTTCGACTAATTAGGTACGTTAAGTTTAGGGACTAAACTTCTTTTAAGGGGGTGAGAGTGTAATACCCCGATAATTTTAATAAAAATATTAATTTTTATTTATTTAATATTACGATCGTTTTGGACCTACATAATTAATGTTATAATTATTGAGTTAAATTAATGCTTTGAACCTATTAAGTAACTAATTAAATTGGGTTGGGCTTGGCCCACTTGTGACTAGGATTTATTACTTTTCCCTAATAATATTACTCAATTAAAAGTTTGGTCTTGGCCCATTTAATGTTAGGGTTAGGAAACCTAATAGGGTTCATGTATAAATAAAGGGTTAAAGAATTAACGGTGTACAAAAAAAAAAAAAAAAAATATCGGCGGCAGAGTGAGAGAGGAGAACAAGAGAGCAGCATCCGAATTTTGGAGAGTTACGGTCGGACGGCAGAGAGTTTAAGGTTTTAAGGTTTGATTCTCTTTCATTCTATTTAATTCAATTCCTTCATAAATTAGATAACTAATAGGTAGTACTTGGATTTGATATGACTTGTACTAATACATTAAAACTAGATTGTATGATATGTGGGTGATGGGTAGAGTTAAAATTTTTTTTTAGAGAAGTGACATTTATATAATTAATGGCTAGTATATAGGTTGCGTGTGTGCAGGTGTGTGTTGTGTGTGCGTGTCAGTGTGTGGTCGTGTCTTTCCTAGATAATGTATATATAATATATAGCAATACATAGAGCATAGTAGCAACCGTGGACAAACAGTGGATTAGTCAACCGGTGGATTTATAAAAAAAAAAAACAGTGTTTGTATCAAGAAACAGTATGTGTGCACTGTTCATTGTGTGTGTGTGCAGTAGTGTGCGCAGTGTGTGTGGAGAGCATGATTACATGTGTTTGATTAGATTAGTTAAAAAAATATTTTTGATATGTGTGTTGTTGATTAGATTAGTTAAAAATAATAATAATAAAAATAAAAAAAAATAACTTTTGTGAACAGTGTACTATTAGGTGGGTTATAAATTTTTTGTTCCAAACAGTACACTACTATCTGTTTTGTGTGCATGAATAGTGTGTGTGTTTTGTGTGTGCGTGAATAGTGTGTGTGCGTGAATAGTAGGTTAAATAAATTAATTAATAAGCATTACAACTATCATTATTATTATTAGAAATTAATAGGTGTTAATTGATACAATTATAGTTTAGTAATTTTTGTATATTTGATTATAGAATTGGACAAGCATTTCGAGGTAAGGGATTATACCTCTTTTAGGTCTCCGATCTTTTATATATCGTTCATTAGGTTTCCATTAAATTTCTTGTCTTCGATATTTCTTGAAACGTACGCCGATTTTAAATCGGCATTTGAATTTGAACTCCGTCGTTTACGCTTCTTTCGAACTCATGACTTGATTATATGTTATTCTCACATAATTATTGAATTCCATGTGAGATACCATTTATATGAAAAGTATGATTTTTGGCGATGCCTAATTTTGTAAAATTATTTGATTGCTTGAAATTCTACCATGATCACTAAGTTGAATTTATGACACTATGAATTATGAAACTATGATTTATGATACTTATGAACGCCACTTGGCCCGTGGCGTGGTTATCCGGATATACCTATGATCTATGAACTATGAACTATGATTTATGAATTTACTTGTGATCATGGGATTCTGTGAGTAGTCAATTGTCACTAATTGGTATGGGACGGTTAGTGATAGTTGATTACTCGAGTCACCTTTAAGCGTTATTTTCGTTTGGATTCTTGCTCACTTAATTCGAAATTTGATATTCGCTTCCGCTTATCGATGTTTAATTTATGAATTTTGACTATTCGAAAATATATATTTATATATATATTCATCTCGGATTTATTTCTGGTCAACTCCTCCTTAGTAACCGGAGGGGTTGTATATGAACTTACTGAGCATTGTTCGCTCACCCCTTCATACTCTTCTTTCTCGGGTATTGAGTAAGATTATTAGAGGATTTTGGCTTGGGTAGACCAAGATGACGACTTCCGAGAAATTTTAGATTTGGTCTTACTTATTGAATCATTTGACAATACTTTAAATTAATTATGGATTCATGTTCAAGTTTTAGATAGATTTTGTATTTAATTATTTTGGGTTATTTTTCACTTCAGTCAAGGATATTAAGATTTAATTATTACAAGATTAGAATATTTATGATTTAAGTTATGATTGTTGGTGACGTGGCCAAATTGTGGGACCGTGGTGTCGGTGCCAATTTGGGGGCGTTACACTCGTTCCCTTAAATCGAAAGTTGATAACTACTTCCGTTTATCGATATTTGATTAATGGATTTTGAATACTTGAAATATTCATCTCTTATTTGTTTCTGGTCAACTCCTCCTTAGTAACCGGAGGGGTTGTATATGAATTTACTGAGCATTGTTCGCTTATCCCTTCATAATCTTTTCTCTCAAGTAATGAGTGAGATCCCTTAGAGAATTTTGGCTCGGATTGACCAAGATGGCGGTTCCGAGATTTCTAGATCTAGACTTCTATTTGATTAAGTGATAGTACTTTTATTAAGAATGTTTGACTTTTATTTAGTATTGAATTTTGTATTACATTGTCTTGGGTTTTATCTTAACTTGAGTTAAGGGATGCATTAAGGTTTATTAATGATGAATTTGAGAATGTTTATGATTTAAGTTATGATTGTTGGTGACGTGACCAAATTGTGGAACCGCGGAGTCGGTACCGAGTTTGGGGTGTCACACATATAAGTCTGAAACCCCATTGATAGGTTTTTAGGAAGCATTTTAATTTGACATTTCTAGTAATTTTGTAGTGATTATTTGGGATAGTGAATTTTCCGTAGAGTTCATGTATGGTCATGTTTTTGTTATTATGCATTGCATTTACTTATGATTGTTGAATATTCATTGTAATGTTTCTTAGTCAACCATTTGTTCGTGATCAAAAGGGTACGTGTATTTTTCTTTTGGACATTTGTTTACTTCCTCTTCCCTTCCATGCCATCAATAAGTCTTTATTTGTCTTGCTTCGGAAGTTAGAGCTATGGAGTAAGTGAATAACTTATTATCACATATTTGTTTTGTTTTGATACTTTCTTGTTGGATTTGTGTTGAGGTCTATTTTTTACTTTAGTTTGTTTTTTTTTAACAAATCCAAAGTGTATTTTGGGATTAAAAATTTTATGTACTTATTGTATTGATACGATTTCTAGTTACTTTTATTAATCCTTGAAAAAATTTATTGTCGTATTATATTTCATAGCGTTATTGAATGTGACGTTGCTACATCAGATATGTGTAAAAAAATAAATGTGGTGCATTAATCACCACATAATATTGGAGAAACCCTCTTATTACCTCTAGAGCTTTAATGTGTCAGTGCGAAGACTAGTTTTAGTATGGACCTGGACACATGGTACTAATTTCCATGAATTGCAAACCAACACCTCCTCAAACAGAAAGCAACATCTCATCACTGGCAATAGGTCGATGTAAGGAAGGGAAGCCGCTAGGACAACTGAAAACAAAGACACGGTAACACGACGATATATATTATGTTAATGATACATAAAATACACATTATATCCTTTGACCTATGATATGGGATGTCTAATTTTAGCCCTCACGGGCTTAGCTCAGTTGGTTAAGAGCTAGTAGATTTGGATACAGGACCAAGGATCGAGTTCTAGCAACCGCAGTGTCAGAGTTTCATCCTCTTATGGAGGTGGCTCTTTGTAGGTACTAGTCACGAGTCCTCCTAGCTATTTAATCGCTGAGTCACCGTGATTTTCCCCCTCACATTCTCATGGGGCTGGGGTGTGGGGGCTCTCGGGGGGAGAGAATTTTCCCTTCTGGATACGGGATGCCCAATTTTATCATTTATTTGTGAACGCAACTTACATAATAATTTCAACTTGACATAAATACTACTCTTTAATGTATTCTCAATCATTTTCTAAGTCACCCCCAACTTTGCATATTGGCTCTCAAGTATTCTTAGAGTGTCACTTTCGGCTAA
Organism: Codonopsis lanceolata; assembly: GCA_013146195.2. Classification (NCBI taxonomy): domain Eukaryota; kingdom Viridiplantae; phylum Streptophyta; class Magnoliopsida; order Asterales; family Campanulaceae; genus Codonopsis; species Codonopsis lanceolata. The sequence goes on from CM028381.1 coordinate 71,920,839, forward strand.
ATAAGCTTTCTCGCCTATCCAAATGTTTCTTGCTAGCACAATTGTATATAGAATGAATTTCATGTTTTTTTGGCAGAATTTGTTTTGACTATTCTCTTGTAGAATGTTCCTTAATTAATATTATGAAATTTAAAAGGTTCTGGTTTAAATTAAAAAATGTTAGAAATGCTATGTTAGAAAATTGGTGAAATATCTTTAGTTCTGCCGAGTGTATTGGTTTATACATGTTCCACCTTGTGCGCTATTGGCATTAAATTGGTCTTGCATCTTTTGGTGTGTACAAGACTTTAAGCTCTAACATGAATCCAGTAACACCCCAAACTTGGGCCCAACCACCCGAGCCCACGTCTAGCCACGTCACTTCAAATCTAAACAATAATAAAAATAAAACTGAAACGTCACCCAAACTCAAATTACAAAAGTCTCCAATTTCAATTACAAAGGTACAACCATCCACACACTTCATGCTTATTAACAAAGATCCATTCCCTAATGAATTTAAAAAACCTAATAACTTTGTAGTTTGTTGTAACGGCCCGAGCCTGAGAGCCAGGTCTGTTACATGTATCCCACTAAGCACACAACACCTTGAGTCACGAGGTCTACCACAAGCTAACTCAAAATCCCATGGATGATGTTGGTGCCCAGTAGTAGTATGTGGCCACCTTATAAATCACACATAAGCCTTACATCGACCCGATATGGGATGAGGGTATTACAATCTCCCCAACTTAAATCATTGACATCTTCGTCAAAGCCGAACCATACCTCGGGCGATGCAAGATTCAAAAGGTGGCTCGTATAGGGGTACAAGAGGTGGCCCACCTCCATGGTGTAACACTTAGGCATGCACAACACTTTGTTCCCATGTTTCTGGTTGGGATCTGCCCTGATACCATTTGTAACTACCCGAGTCCGAGACCTTGGTCCGCTACTTGTATCCCACACACTAGCCCATTAAGCACACAACAATTTAGGTCCCCAGACCGACCACAAACCGACCCAAAAGTCCATGAATGATGTTGGTGCCCAGTAGTAGTGTGTGGCCACCTTATAAATCACACATAAATCCCACATCTACCCGATGTAGGATGGGGGTATTACAATAACACTTGGTTTTTTCCTGCTCAAAATAATTTGACGTTTTGTCTCAAACATCAAGATATTTAAGAACATTATCATGTTCTGAATTTAAGGAACATATTTCAAATATTGCAATCAATCTAATATTGCAACTCAGTGGTTGAGCCTATTAACATAATATATTGTAACTTTAGCAGTCTAGCCCTTGGTCAAACTCTATGTGACCGCCACCAATAGGACCCTCAAACTCTCATTAGAAATTTTAAAAAATAATTACAAATTCAAATATATCATTTTATATAGATTATATTTAATATGAAGTTACACCTTCAACACTGGAGGAGTACGAGATGATGAAATGCAATAATAACATACTAAACAAGCATACATATTTACACCCATGTTATGGCTGTTGCGGTTGCTCCTCATCTTGGCCAAAATATTTTGAGCATTCTAGTCAGTGTGACTACATTCCTAATGTAATATGTCTCGTCTTGTTCAATTTTCTTTGTCCGATAGGGGCAATTCTAGATGGCACCGATGACGTAAGTCTCCGTGTCCACCAACTCCAGGGAAAAACAAGTGCACTATTAGTGCGACCACACTATCCGGCACACTAACAATGTTGTCTTAAATGACATTTGGAAAGGAGAGAATCTCTGGTACAGTGGTGCCAGTGAGCACCATTTGGGTGACGCTAACCATAGAAGAAAATACGAGTACAACTTAGGTTGTTCATGCTATCCTTGAACCAATATTCAGTGATGGATGCAAGAAAAAGTCATAATTGAATTGGTTAAAAGTAAAATAAATCCCAAGCTTGGTAAGCAATGGGTTATCAATAGGCTAAAAAGTCGTAACATCTGTAGTAAATAGCCAACACATAATCAACACGGTTTATTTTGTAAAAGTAAAGTAGTTAGGGGAAGATATTGAGGGCCATCGTGGGTGGGAGAGAAGCGGGAGGATGAGAAAGAAAATGAGTAAGAAAAGGACCGGGCACGGGAGTGGGAGGATGAGCGAGAGCGGGGGAAGCCATGAACAAAGATTGTATATATTGGTTCAATTGACTATATTATGTGCATTCTATCGTGACTAAATTTTAAATGTAACCCGTTGTGTCTTGTTCAATTTTCTTCGCTCGATGGGGAAATTTAGGACGGCACGTGATGATGTACGTCTCTATGTCTACCAACTCTGAGAAAAACGAGTACACTAATAGTGTGATAACCACCACACCAGCCAGAAAATTAACAATGTGGTCTTGAATGACATTTGGAGACGAGAGTCTCTGGGGCAGTGGTGAAGGTAAGCACCATTTGGGTGACGCTTAAACCATAGAAAAAAATATGAGCGCAGCTCAGGCCGTTCTCGTAATCCTTGAACCAATATTCAGTGATGCAAGAAAGGTCAAAATTGAATTGATTGAAGAAAAATAAATCCCAAACTTGGTAAACAAGGGTTATCAATAATGAGCTAAAAAGTTGTAACATATGTAGTAAGGAAAGGCCTACAGGGTAGCAAAATATCACCAAGTTGTATAGTGGGAGTGAACCAAATGAAAAAATTTCATGGCTACCTCATTGATGTTGAGAGAGAGGGGGGGATTGTTAGGTATAAATGATGGTTTATTTGATCGTGCAACGCACGTGCACCTTACTAGTAATGTACCAAATAAGCATACATGTTAACACCTATTTTTTGGTGGTGGTTGCAGCTATGGTTCTGTGTGTCCATCAACTTCCAAAAATATGACTGCACTACTAATAGTATGACTAACTGCACTGGCCAACATATTAAACGAGCGAGGGAGTCCGCTGGACAATGGTAAGCACCATCTGGGCGACGCTTAAAATATTGAAAAAAAGACGACCAACTCTAATGACTTTAAATTGGTTGTGATAAAATATTTTTGTAACTATGACCAACTCTAATGACATTAATACATCCATTAATTATTAGACTTTAGAGACGTGACTATTTGGATGGAATGGAGATAATAATAAGTAGCCATCCTAAAATATAAATATATAATAAGAAGACTTGTAATTGGTGGGGTTTGAGGTTCCGAAGATATTTGCGTTCTCTACAAACTATGTCCTAGCTACGGTTTCTTGTTTTGAGCCTTGTTTTATTGCCTTTTCTTGTTTTTTTTATAACTTTAGGCTCTTTTCACACCCTACAAGGTTTTTGGCCAAATGTAATCAATATATGTGTATATAATGACAACTGAGTCCTAATATATTACTCATCCGTCGTAAAATTATTGTCGTGTTAGACCCGACATACGAATAGCTTACTTTAAAGCTCATGTACATGTGACTCATAATTAAAATAGGAAGAAAAAATAAGGGTAAACTGGTAAAAGAGTTGTCCAAAAGAGAAAAGCCACATAGAAGACTATTTTTTGGATGGACGAAAAAGAAAAACAGGACACTAATTTTGGGACAGTAGGAGTAATATCCTGCCAAAAACTTCTTGCCAAAAATGGAAAGTCATTTCTATGTAATATGAGTGGATAGGCATGTATTTAAAGCATAAATCTGATTATTGTAGACACCCCAATTTCGTACCCCTGATATGTAACTCTGGCATGTGATATCAAAAACTGTTTAAATTTAACAAAATGTCAAGTTACAGAGTTGAAAATGTAAAAGGAATAGTAGGATGCATGAATAGTGAACTGCATGGGGGAAAGTGTCAAAAATTGGAGAAGTTTCAGCAGTTGGCGCCGCGCCCAAATGCCCTTTTGGCCGCGCCAAGATCTCAAACAGTGCCCGAAGAGTTAATGCATTGTGCAAATTGTCAAACGCGCGGTACAAGCCGATGAAGCACAAATCCAACTAAATACAGGTGCACGACTATGCTTTTGGGACACATTTCGACGAAGGCTTGAAGCCCGAAGAAACTCTGCGTATTTTTAATGCAGTGAGCGAGAGTGATCCCCCCTCTCTTATAAAGCCTCAAAACTCTATCAAACCTCCTCCAAACACAAATCCAACCGGTTAAAGTGCTCCCTAGCCTTCTAGTTAGGTATCCACCCTATTTCCCAGATCCAAAACTCTCGGAAAGAGCCGTTGCTCTGCCCGAGTGAAAAGGTCAAATTAGCCATAAATAATCCCTTGTTCTGCCCAAATTCCACCAGCAACAAACAAGCAAGTGTCAAAAGGCAAGTAGTTGCTCCGCCCGTTTCACGGGTCTCAAAGGCAACTCTTACAAGCCGTTACTCTGCCCGCACCATAGCAACCGCAGCAACAAAAAGACTCTCTCTCCCTGAAGGACAGAGCGAGCATACCAACGCTCTTAAAGGTAAGCCTTTAAGGGTTTATTTACTAAAAAGCTATTTTCAAATCCAGCCCAATGTAAAAATATAAGCCGTTGTGCTGCCTGAATTTAGTTAGGAAATACTATCTAAAAGAGCCGTTATTATGGCCAAATATTTTTAAACGTATTTGTAAATTATCGGAAGGAGACATTTGCAAGTCTGTAAATAATGTAAATATGTATGTATTTGTAGGTAGTTAATGATTTATTTATTTGTTAAATAAATATAACAAAAAGCATACTTTAGCCAAAAACTGCTTTTGAGACCGAAAGGGTGAGTTGGGTGCCTAGTACCTTCCCAACTTGTAACTTAGCCTTCGAACCCGTTTCGTAATCTCTGGTTTTTCCTTTCTTTTGGTTTTGCTTTATTTTTGCCTTAAAATAAAGATGACGACTCTACAAAACATTTTGGATCCAGTGGGGCCTCGCAACACTCCTTTCTTGCACTTTTCCGTTTTCCCCTAAAAAAGGGAAAATGAGAATGAAAGGGTGATGTATTCCCATATCCGGGTATCCCCTAAACAAGGGATAACTTGATGCGTGAAACTCAAAACTCCCATAGTGATCCGAAATAGGCCATAAGGCTATTTTTATAAAATCCATAGTGGGGGCGTCGCAACATCCTTTATTGCACTTTTCGGTTTTCCCCTAAAAAAGGGAAAATGGGAATGAAAGGGTGATGCATTCTCATATCCTGGTATCCCCTAAACAAGGGATAACTTGATGCGGGAAACCCAAAGTTCCTATATTGGATCAAAAATCCACTAAAGTCAACCGAGGTGCATTCCAGCGCGCTATTTTAGACAGCACTCCTCTCGCATTTTTAATTTCGTTCGCCCCTAAACAAGGGAGGATGGAATGAGAGCAGTGGTGTCCCGCATCCGCACGTACGTGCACCCCTATCCAAGGGCGCGCGGGGTGCGGGCGCACGCCGGGCGACCCACAATTATACAAACTTATATATATATATATATATATATATATATATATATATATATATATATATATATATATATATATATATTGCTCCCCCCGCCTCTGATGCTAACCCTCCCGCCCTTGCTCATCCTCCCGCTCCCACCCCCACCCACGCTCCTAGTATCTTCTTCTAAATACTTGTACAAAAAATACCGTGGTGATTCGATGGTGTGTTAGCTATCATTAATTCACCTGATATGAATTGTCAGCCTATTATATTATTGATAAGAAATCGTTTACCGAGTTTGGATTCTTTTTACTTTTGCCATTTCAATTTTAAACGTTCTCGCATCCATGACAAAATATTGGTTCAAAGATCGAGGGAACAACATGGGGGCACTCGTCTTTTATTCTATAGTTGAAGTGTCGCCTAGATGGTGCTTACCATCATCATTGTCGAGCAGACTCTTTCGTCCATAAATGTCATTCAAGACCATTTTATTAGTATGTTGGCTGGTGCGGTATTAGTCACACTATTAGTGCAATCATATTTTTGTGAGTTGGCAAACACGTAGCAACCATAGACATAGTCACCACCAAAAATTGGGTGCTACCATGCATGTGTATCTAGTACTCCCCTTATTCTGGGCAAAAAGTCACCGTTTGAAAGTCAAACATAAAAGAAAGGATTGGTCCACCCCAAAAAAACCGGTGTGCATCGACGAAGTTCTCAGTAAAGTCTTGGAGATTATCAACCTGCTAGGAACAGAGAAAGCAGAGAGTGGAGATCTTCTTTACATTCCACTGAGATTTTCATGGATGCCTCTACTCTGTAAAAAGCCCCCGAATTTCTTCCCAAAAGGAGAAAAAGAGTTTGATCTTTCTACGCTACCTGACAAGGATTCTTCTATTGGCTTCCTTGGAGGATGGAAATCACTCAGCACATTCAAGGACCCGAAGACTTCCGTCCTCTTCCGTTTGCCTTGTCTTTCTGCCTTCCTGTCTAACTCCTATTCTGACCAGTCTTGTTGAAAAGCTTTATGCGTATTGGTTGAGTGGAGACCAGTACTTATATTCTTTTTAAGAAAATGACATTTTTAGTAGTTCATTAGTAATAAAATATCACTTTTATGCCTTAATTTTTTAAAGTGGACTCTTTAAGTGAAACATCTCAAAATAAAATAGTGAACTCTTTATCCGGAACGGATGAAGTATATTAGGGGTGAGCAGAAATTTTCCGAAACCGGACCAGACCAATGGAACCGGACCGAACCAGTCAAAAATGGACCGGACCAATACTTTGGATTGGTCCTGGATCTGAATTTTCACAGAACCGGAGAATTGGGTTGGTCCACGGTTCCAGAAACCAAAAACATAGAACCGGACCGAACCGAACCGGACCAATGTACATATATATATATATATATATTTATTTTTTTATTTTTTTATTTATAATTATATATATATAATAATATAAATATAAATACTAAATCAATAACCCTAAAACTAAATCCTTCTTGAAAGTGTGAAACAGAAACAGAGACCCTCACGGCCTCACCCTCTCGCCAGTCGCCGCTCGGCCTCTCTCGACTCATAGGCTATAGCCGATTCCTATTTCCTCCGACCTCGACTCTCCGTCCGTCAAGTCGCCATGCGCCCTCGCCCGGCGTCAGTGCGACACCTCTCTCTCCTTTCTTCTTTATCTCTCTCAATTCTCAAACCCTAGATCTCTGAAGTCTGAAATTGAACTTGTACTCGCTTCAGTCGCTTGGTCTTGTTTCTTAACTTCTTTTTTGTTATCTACTTTTATCTGTGGATTGTACTTTGTAGAGTGGGTTTGTTGTATGATAAAAGTTATTTAGTTTAATTGAATGAGTGGTGGGTCTGCCTTAGTTGGGGATTGAAAAGAGAGCGATTCAAAAAAGCGATAATGGAGTTTAAATTTATAGGAAAACAAGCGAGGCGGACTAGTAGTATAGATTAGATAACATATATTTTCGGACCGGTCATTTATTACTCGGGGATTGAACTAATTTAGTCTTCTGTATATAGCTGGGAGAAAAAGTAAGCTATTGGATAAACTAGTGCATCTTCTCTTAGAATGCAAGGTTTAGAAACAATCTGAACCCTGGTTCAATCTTGGATAAACAGTTGTGGATGTCCATTTTTCTTTCCTATTTTTTTCCTTCTTGTTACAAGTAAGATACTCATGGCGATCAATATTAGCATAAAGGTACACACTAATGGAGTGGTCTGGATTTGAATGTGCAAAGGCATGTTACTCCTTCCCTTCTTGTTGGGAGTTGAAGGGGCGCTTTTTTTATTCAAAGGAAGTTAGACTAAATATAAATGGAGTTTAGCATCAAATGGCTCACCGCATTGCTGTCTGATGTTGTGATTTGTTACATTAAAGCGGGTGTAAGATAACATTTGTTCAATAGGGAATTAAATAATCCATTTTCATCAAGGAAGGAAGTTCTCTTAATGTTGTTACTTAAGACTTCATAGCTGTAAATGCTATAATGGGTTGGAAATATGAAATCTGGTAATTTTTGTGTAGCTTGGTGCTTTTCATTGATCTGTTGGACTTTGGTCATGTGAGTGGTAGATATTTTATGTAATCTCTGCCGGACAGGTCAGTTGATTGGTTAAACCTAATAGATTCATTGGTTATATTGGTAGAATCCTTTCAGCCCATTGAATCCTACTGATTGACAATTTCAGGTTGATTTAGATATCCTAGACAATAGCGATTGCAGTTGCATCTGTCTTCAATGCATGTACCACAAATGTAATAAATATCACTGGTCTTTAACAATAGCTCAATTCCTTTCCTGCTATGAACATTGGTGATAGACTGGACATAGCTTTCTCACTTTAGTTTTGTTTCCACCATTGGATGATTGCCTGTTTTCAGACCTTCAAAATATTCTCTTTTCTCTACCTTGTTTGAGGGTCTAGAGCGATGGCCACAACTGGCAATGATGGTATTGGTTGTGGCTCGTTAGAAACTTTTAAACTCACTGTTATCTCTACCCTTTGCTCGAAAAATGAAAATAATTTGAACTTTCGAGAAAGTGAATCACGATGCGCTAACGGTTGAGGGCCTAAAGGCAAGGAGAAATTTCCTTTGGCTACCTAAAGGCTCACATTAATGTCTTGAGTTTCAGGATATGCTTTTCCTTTTCTTGATTGTTGTGACCTCCTGCATCTTTTCTATAAATAAACTTGCTCTTGATATTGCCATTTGGTAAAGGACAGAGTGAAATCATTGATAAGGAAATGTTATTTGGAGAAGTTCATGTGTTGAGTTATGTTTAATCTTATAAATTCTTCGATTTGTTTTGTTATTTCTTATTTTTGTTAATCTATTTTGCAGGCAAGGAATTGCTTGGTTGGGAATGGAGAATTGGAAACTGAGGAGATTTCGATTTGGTGCTCTCAATAGATTGTTTTGTACTCTTTTGTTATTTTACATTTCTAGCATCAACACTCAAAACACTTAATTAAGCTCAGACTTTTTAGTTATTTTTTTCTCTATTATTTTGTACTATTTTGTTATTTTGTTTCGACTGGTTTGTTATGTTTATGAGTCTATGATTCCGACATTTTTAATTGTTGAATGTAATTTTATTGAATGTTTTTAATCTATTTATTAAGTTTAAATATTTTAGATTTTATTATGTATTTGTATTAAACAGGTAAAAAATAAATAACCATCGTATTGGTCCGGTCCTGGTTCTCGTACGTCTTCAATTGGTTCTGGACCGGACCAATGTATTGGTTCTCAGACATATTGGGTTGGTCCTGGTTCTATATTTTTTGAGAACCGGACTATTGGTCTGGTCCTGGTTCTCTCATTTTTTCCAAAAAAATGGACCGAACCGGACCAAGCTCACCCCTAGAGTATATTACTAATAAGGTGCACGAGCATTATTCCCCTTCATTGTACTAACCAAATGAACCAATAGACGACCATATCTAACAACCAATCTCTCTCTCTCTCTCTCTCTCTCTCTCTCAACATCAATTAGTCTACAAAAAGAAAAAAAAGTAATACTTTGTTTACATTTTTTTAATTAATAATTAAAGTAGGAAAAAAGTTATAGGTAAAATGGTAAAAGAGTTGTCCCAATAGGGATGACAAGATATCATCTTTCTTTGAAAGTACAATGGAAATTTTGCTCGGAAAATAGTACAATGCAAAATGGAAAGATTTATCAAAATACAATGACAAAATTAACTATTTTTCCATCATAATTGTCATCATCTATGAATTTCAGTTTTATCATAACTAGGGGTGTACATCGGAACCACCGAACCACGGAACCGAACCAAATCAAACCAACCTATATGTTTTTATTTATTTATTATATAATATATATTATATAATATTTGTTAACTATTATGAACCTTTGGATCATCTGATATGCATAATCTAGACCTTTGATTTAGTCATATATAATACACACACACGCACACACACACGCGCGCACACACACACACACACACACACACATACATATATATATATATATATATATATATATATATATATATATATATATATTTAGATCAGAATTCTAGTTAGACTACGATTCCATACCATAAGAATTCTCAAACTCCTTTCTAGTTTTCGCGTTATCCACAACAAACCCTTTTCCCAGAGATCTAATCAAAATTCATAAACCATATTTTATATTTGATTCTATAGTGTATACCCACTATGAACACAACAAAAATTCAAATGAGCGGTTATTCTCTTCTCATCATAGAATGTTTATGATTATTCGCTCCTTTTTCTTCTTTGGGTCATAATTCACTCAAAATTTCTCGGGTTCTTCTAATCTCTCTGTGTGTGTGTGTGTGTGTATTAAAATGAGATTGACTTCAATGAAAGAGGATCTAGGGTTTTGATTTTCAATTGGCTCTTCCGTTGTGATTTAATAAGAGATTGCTATTAACCTAGTATACACACACACACACACACACACATATATATTAAACCAAACCAAATTTTGATTGTTGAAGGACTATTATTTCTTCCATTGTTTGTATTTATTTTGGAATTTGTGTTGTTTTCTTTATGATAATATATGTTTACTATGTTATTTTCTAATTTTGATGTTAATTCTAAAATAATTTATTATTATTCTCAATGTTGATTAATTTTATTAAAATAATTTATATAAACCACAAAATCGAATCAAACCAAACTGAATGGTTGGGTTTGGTTCGGTTTGAAATTTTTGGAACCAATAAATGACGGTTTGGTTCATTGTTTTGGCCTAAACGAAACCAAACCACGTACACCCTTAAAGCAAATGTACTGGAGTTCCATTTTTGAGGTCCCTAATTAAATTGAATGTCATTAGAGACTGACTCATTAAGTAGCATAAGAGGAGTTGAGTGTTACAAACTGAAAATCAAGGTATAATATTGGAGGTTTATTCTTTTTAGGATCCCCTTAGATGTTAAGATATTTGGAATTCACATAGAACTCATGTTGGTACGAAAAACGCACACGAGCAAGATTACCCGGTCAAACAAGTAATAAGGTGAATAAGTAGAGTGTCGAACCCACTAGGAAGCAATTTGGTTATTTTTTATGAATACCAAGCACGTTGCAATTTTAATTATATTTAGACGATCGATTTTTGCGTGAATTAACTAATTAATTAAGCTAAAACAGGAAATTAAATAAAGCAATATTAAAATGAGAGTGACTTCAATGAAAGAGGATCTAGGGTTTTGATTTTCAATTGGCTCTTCCGTTGTGATTTAATAAGAGATTGCTATTAAAACTATTCTATTTTTTTGGAAGTCGGGATTCAAAAATCACTGTTAAGGCCTTTCACTTTGTATAACGGTGTTAATTAAAAGTATAAAATCATGGGCTTTCGCTACGTATGAAATTAACTAATTAATCGCTTCCAAACACAAAACCTCAATTGACTATCTTAGAGAGGATTAATAACATAGACTAACCCAACCCAAAGACAACTATGTTGTATTTTCTAAAATTACAAAATCATTTTCATGTATTAAGAAATTTTTAAAATCGTGTAATGGATGATCAAATCAATACAAGCATTAAGAGCACAACATAATACCCCAAAAATTAGTGAATAAAAATTAATAACAAAACCCCAAATTAAAATCACAACATCCAAGCCAATTTATATCAAAACCCTAGGCAAATAATTTAGTTCATAATGCTAGGAAAGTAAATCAAATCTTCAATAAAAAAAATATTGTCGTTAAATAAAAACAGAGAGTAAAGTGTACAATACTTTTCACTTGAGGAAGTGATGAAATCCTAGCCTTGGCTTGAACAACAATGGAAGTGGAAGGAAAATGGGAAATGGGGACTGAATGTTGGTTTGATGTTGTTCAGTTCCTCTCTTCTTTTCTTCCTTTTTGCCGAAATTCAGAGACCCTAATTTATTTCAAAGGTTGCTAGGGCATTGGCCAAGAAAGGAGGGCAATTTTGGAAGCACAATGAAGGTTTGGGGGCAATTTGGGAAGAAATAAGGGAGTTGGGTAACAACAAGAGGGCGGGGCAACTAGGCAAGGGGACGTGGGTCAGCCTATAGGTCATATGGGTTAGGCAGTGAGGTGGAAACAGGCTGGATGGCGGGTGCATGGAACAGACTGGGCGCGGGTTGAACGCGGACTGAACCGGATCCAAAATGAGGCACTCAGGTCTGGTGTTAGTGGAGGCTAGGGCGACATGTGGCGCTTGGAGAAGGCGACAGCGCATTAATGAAACTTTCATTAATAGCGCTGGCCTCCCTTATACTTCTGGAATGAGTTGGCGAAGTCCTTCCCCCTCCAGGCTTTGCGATTTAGTCCACCGTTAGATCCGTTAGCCCTCCGTTAACATCCTTTGCCTTTGAATAACTAACAAACTTTGACGGCTTCTAACCGAATGGATCCAAGCTCAACCTTAAACTCTAGAATTGCCTCGATTTGCATGTATTGAGCCTTGAAAATCTCGAATATCTTTGAGATACCTACATGAAACACAAAATACATAAAAATAGTATCTCAAATGCAATTAATCATTAACTAAAGCTCAAACTAATCAATAAAATTCCGAAAAAATAATGAAAATAGAAGGAAAATTATAAGCTTATCAACTCATAAGTCATATCTACTTAATTTTTGAAGATTCAATCATACATCACTAACAATTTGTTACCCTAGTCTCTACAACTTCGCTGCAATACCTCCTAATCGCCACCATAATTTACTTGTAACCTACCCCACCTCCAAAAAGCAACGACACCACCCACTCAAACTTGACCAAGTGTGATTAGAAAAGGGATAATTCCAGATCCCTATTTAGAAAAGAAAACCCAAACCCGAAATCAAAAGAAACATTTAGGTCTTTTAGGTTGTTTCTATATATGACACTTTAGCACACCATTGTTATTGAAGGTTGTGTTTGACATGCAATGACACGTAATGGATCAAAGATGATTAGATTGAGATCGAGTGATTGACTACATTTATGTTTTGTTTTCTACCCATATCTAATAATGGAGAAGATGGTGGATTAGATGAAGGAGAATGTAAACTTGTAAATCACGATCTTCAGTGCCAGAAAAAATTAATGGTGTATGGCGTTTTGGAGAAGACAACAATGGAGAAAATCGTGGGAAAAAAGGGTTTTTATTTACAGAATACTTAAATGTAACACATAAATCCCTAAACTTTAAACCATTTAAATGATAAAAATACCTAACTACCCCTATTTACATTTACACATTACCCACCCCTCCATTAATTCCCTAAACCAACCACACCCCCTCCCTTCCCTGGCAGAAATCAAATTCATCGATTTCATCTCTCTTATCTCTCTCTCTCTCTCTCTATCTATCTATCTATCTCACTCTGTCTCACTATCTTTTCTCTTCTCTCTCAAAAAAGACTCCAACCCGCCTCTAGATCAAATTTGAAGAACCGACTCAATCGGCGAAAACCAAAAATCAAAATACCTGCAAAATCCGTGTTCGTGAAGTTGTGAAGCCTAGAAATCTTTCAATTTCTATGTATGTTTTGTTTTCAAATTTACATTTACTTTGTTTCAACTTGTTGTTGAATTGTTTGAATTTACACTTAGCCTAGCAATCTACCCGTTTTTTTTTTCAAGTTCGAGTTAAACAACCACTAGGGCACAACGGTTGTTTTACAAAACTATCGTGATTCACTAGCGGTTCTGGTATAAAACATCCACGAATTGGTAATGGATGTTTTATACCAGAATCGCATGTCTGTAGCGGATGTTGCATATTAAAACTGCATGTCTGTTGCGGTTGTTTTGTACTAAAACCGCTCTATAGTAGAGGATGTTTTGTATTTAAAAAAAAACATATTTTTTTGAAAAAAAAAGTTATGTGATATGTGTGTGTGTGTATAATGTTTTTATAGATAATTTATCACTTCATAACTTAAGTTGTAATTATATTTTTGAAATAGATGGAACCCGGAGGTCGACGAGGGAAACGTTCGGCGCAGGCAGAGGATAATCTCGGTAGAGTACATAACAGGGTTGTGACTGCTTCCTCGCGTAGGAAAGCCGCTGATCAGGGACATACAACCACTAATGAAGTTGATGAGGGTTCTTTTATGCGGACCCCCGTACACAGAGATGATAAGAGGACTCCAGACCCCCACCAATGATGACGATATGCCATTTGAGCCTCCTTATAATGCTCCACTAAGGGGGAGAGTGCATTCACCTATTACAAGAGAGGATGAGGAGATAGAAGCCTCATTAAACATGATGGGTGACGTGGGTGGCATGAGTGGCATGGGTGACGTGGGTGGTATGGGTGACATGGGTGGCGTGGGTGGCATGGGTGGGGGTGGTTCAAGTGGTAGTTCGATTATGGTACACAGGCATGGGAAGGGTCCGATGAATACTGATGTATTTACAACATTACGACATAAACAACATTTAGTTGATGGAAAGGAGGAGGAGGAGGATTTTTGTGGAGGTCGATGATTGAGAGGGAGCCGAGCACCTAGCAGAGGCAGAGGTAGAGTGGGAGGTTTTGGTGATGGTGGTGATGATGACGATGGCGATTCAGACGATGAAGTGGATGGGTACGGTTGGATGTTGATGGAGCCACATGGAGGTGGACCGGAGAACACATAGTTACTTACTGGATTTTGTGGCCATATTGCATCTGCAATATGCAATGGCAAGGTAATTATATTGACTCTTATAGTATTGACTCAAATTTATTATATTGACTATGTAGTATTGTTTTAATATTGATGAGAGATTATTTCATTATGTTCAAAAGGAGAGGCCAGTATTGAGTTGTCATAGCTCCGTGGGCCGCTGAACAACATTGCCTTGGAGTATACATGATAATCTCACTATTCAGTTGATCACACGGAGTAACTTGGGACACTTGAGGGAGTGCATGTTCGAGCACCTGAACATGTCGTTGATATCAGCCTTTGTGGAAAGATGGCAGCCGGAAACCAACAGTTTCCATTTACCGTTCGGGGAGATGACGCTGGCATTGCATGATGTGCATTACATTTTACAAATCTCAATTGCAAGGAAACTCATTTTGGCAAGTACCAAATTAGCTCAGATCAAGTCATCTCTAGCCATTCTCCTATGCATAGGTACTGCCAAGGTAGACGGTGAGATGAGGAGTAGTGGTATTAGATTTTTGACATTGCAAGAATATTTGGGTGGCAAGAATGTTGCAGCTCAACTGACTGACTATTTGTTGTGGTTGATGGGAACGACATTGTTCATGGACAAATCATTAAACCAGGTAAATATTCACTTTATACCGTATGGGATGGATATCCCTGATATTCCCAATCACGCTTGGGGTACAACGAATTTATCCTTTCTATACTATTAGCTCGGTATAGGATCAAGGATTGGTTGTAGACAGATGGCTGGGTGCTTGTATCTACTGCAGGTATAAAAATGAATACTTTGGATACTATTAAGTTTAAATTATTTTATTTGACGTTATTTTTCTTTGACGCTATTTTATTGTAGGCTTGGATCTATGAATACTTTCCTCAATTGAGACCAAGTTGTTCATTGACATGGACCCCTCAAGAGCCATACGCTAAGAGATGGGCCTCTTCTCTCGGTGGCAGAAGAAATGATCCCGAGACTCTGTTGGAGTATCGGAGAGTCCTCGATCGAATGACTGTTGATGCCATAAATATTTATTATTTTTAAATAATGTATCAAATAAAAGTAAACATGTTAAGTTGTTTATATTAATATTTGTTTTTACATGTTATATGGACTCCTTTTACCCGTAGGCCATCACAGGAGGTACCAATTAGTTTGTTCTCGGGCATAATTCATTGCCGTAAAATTACCGAGCCATATATGTCCGATCGCTGCTTGAGACAATTTGGATATATCCAAACGATTCCCGCCATATATTCTTGCCGATGAAGTACATTTGTGTCCACGATGAGATGCTTTACAATTTCCAACAATGGGAGCATTATTCTATAAGGCCAGATCTGTAATACCCCGATTTTCGGTTAGCTAGAATTACGTGCAATTCTTGCAATTCTTCCCTTGTTGATTGCTTAATTGGTTTGTGAAAGAGTCTAGATGTGTATGAGAGATCACATTAAGACCAAAACACTATTAAGAGATGCCCTATAGTTGTTGACTTGCTAAAGTCACAAGTTGTAACTCGACAATAGTCGGAATGCGACACGATTGAGAGATCGCTTACGTTTTGTGTTCCTAACCTCGATTTTGTCCTAGATATTTACATGATGATTGATTAACATGTTTAGATGTGTTAGACTTCTATTTGGATGCATTCCTTAAGTCTAGCGATGTTTTGACGCTTCGAGGATAACAATTGTCCTTATTGCGTAGTACGAGATTGAGTTGTGTGATCGTCTCGTCTTTCGGGAGTTCTTTCTCCTATATGTTGTTTAACATTTGAGAAGCATTCAGGCCTATTAAAAAGCCTTTTGAAGTCTTTATAATCTTGTGTTGTTGCCCATCGGTTTGTGGTTTCATTCGACCTTTCGTTAGCAAGTTGTTGTACCTTGCTTCGATTTCGCTCCGAGTTGTTTCGGGAGTTGTTTGTGGGAGTCTAGACCTAATTTGAAGATGGTTTGAGACTTGTTTTGTTTAGCTAAGTGTTTGGGGTCTATTAGGGTTGAATTATAGGCCATTTTAGAGCTTTAAGGCTTGCAATTGCATGCGGGAAGGGACTTACCTCCACGAAGTTGTTGGAAAAAGTCACCAAGGGTAAAATTGAGTGATGCGGTCGCATGGGTATGGACCATGCAAGCGCATGGTCCTTCGAATAACCTACTCCCTGTTTTGATGCTTTGATGTGAAATTCATATCCTACCCTTACTAAACCTCTTCTAAACCCTTCCTAACCCCCATACTTAGTCCTAGAGATGTTAATAGGGTCGGGAACCGCAGGTCCGAACCTTTTAAACCGGGATTTTTCAGGGTTAGGTTCTGAAAATCATGGACCGTTTAGTTCCCGGGCTAAACGGGTTGGCCCTATAGGTTCTCGGTTTTTGGCGGGTTGGACCGCTAGGTTTCGGTTTGGCCCGGCGGTTGAAGAGTTTTTGGAAGAAGAAAAGGAGGAAATAAATAAAATTATTGGAAGAGGAAGCCGGAAGGAACTGGAAGTCATTCAAGTCAGGAAGTCAAGAGTCAAGACGTAAGTCACGTAACCTAATTCACAAAGACTCAAAGAGATTAGAGATTTAGAGAGCAAGAGAGGCGGCGAAAATCGAAATGGCTGAAGAGACCAACTGAGCAAACGGCCCAGGCACTCCGCCACTCCGGCAGTCCGGCGTCGCCCCTTCACCAACGTCTCTCGTCTCGTCAGGCTTCATCACTCTCCGCTGCGTCATTCCGTCATCTCACAGAGTCAGTCTCAGTAGTCAGTAATCACTCGTCCTCGTCCCTGTCGCGGACCCGCGGTGTCGCCGACTCGCCGTCCGTCGACCATTGTCCATTGAGTTCGCCATTCGCCAATCGACATTCGATCCTCGCTCCTTTCAAACTGTAAGTAATTATTAATTAAACCCTAATTTCTAAATGTTAATTATGAAATTTCTTCATTTTCTTGTGATCAGTCCTTCTCCGATTTTGGAATCCTAATTAAACCCTAATTTCTTCATTTTGTTATTCTATTTATTGTAGATGAAGATGATTCGAAAGAAGATACAGATACGTTCTCAATTCAAGGCTCGGTATCAAATGTGGTTGAAGACTAAATGTGGATGTGGTTGAACACCGAAGAATAAAGATGTACTTTTTAGTTTTTATTTTTTAACTTGTAAAACTTGGAGTCTTTGAAGTTTGTTTGTATTTTGATGTTGTTGTGTTGACTCGTTGTAACTTGTATGACTCATTTGAGACTTTTGGGTCATTTTGTTTTGGATTGTGTGTTTGTTAAATGTTGATTATTTGTTCTTTGTCCGTTAATTACTTGATTTTGAATATATATATATATATATATATATATATATATATATATATATATATATATATAAGTTTTTTATTTTAGTTAGGTGGAACTCGTTAGTGACCCGCTTAAAATCGAAACCGAGAAAGGTAGGTCTAGGTTTGCATTTTCATCGGACCGTTTAAACCGCGACCGATTAGGGACCGAAACCGACAGGGTTGGACCGATTAACATCTCTACTTAGTCCTAATCATATCCTAACATGTTTGGGTAGTTAATTAAGGTTGGATTAGTGATTGATTACAACTAATCTTCACTAATTGTACAAGGGAAATTCCCTTTGTGCCCTCTTTATTTGGGGAAGTATAAATACCCAATGTCTCATTTCATCCTTCTTCTTCATATGTATAGATAGAGAGAGAGAGAGAGTGGGAGACCATGGGGGCTTTGAGCCCTAGCTTCTTCTTCCTCCAATCCATGAAGATCCAACCGTTGGATTGCCTTCAAACTTCGGATTCGTGAAGCCCTCGACGAGTAGAACAACTTCACCGATCGGATTTTGATTCTTTGAAGTTTTCATTCAAGCTAGGTAAGCTACTACAATCCTCCTCTTATGGATTTTGTACTCATTGACCCTAAGGAAAACAAAGGGCTTGCTATTTGAGGTCAATGAGTACACATGTATGCTTTGTGTGATTTTTATTTTGAGTTTGGATGAGTGAACTTGTTATAAGCATGAATAGGATGCTTTCTATGTTTAATGAAGTGTAGCATTAAGCTTCATTTTGTAAGTTTGGGCTTTGAGCATGATGGTCATATTATTTCCTAAAAGCCTAGGGTTTGATATGATGATTATGAAGTAAATGTTGTTTGTTGGTGATATGAATGATTTTTGGGTTCCTATTGGTTATTTGTGAATTATTATAATCACATATGGATTTATGTTTAAGGTTGGAAGTATGCTTGGTGAACCCTATTTTTGGTTGTGAAATTGATAAATGAATTATCATTTATGGATTGTATGATTAAAATGTAACATTTGACTTTCATGGATTGAGTTGACTTTCATGTATATAAGAGTATGTTGTTCAACTCTAATTCATAAATTTAAGGTTGTGAGCATGCTAGATGAATTTGCATCTTGATTATGAGCATGCTAGATGAATTTACATCTTGGTTATGAATTTACATCTTGTTTAGATAAATGGCTATTTTGGGTGAAAGCATGCTAGATTAAATGATATCTTGAGTTGCATCCTTGAAAGGTAATGATTGACTTAAAATGTTAAGTCTTGATCTATGAACCATGTTTGGGATTTTGGTTGGGAAGGTATGGATTATTTGGGTTACACAATGTTGTTAACCTTGAGAACTTAGCCATGAATATTAGCTAATGAATAATAGGAAGGTTGTGATGCAAATAGCTTCTACGCCTTCGGATTTGGAAAAAGTAGAAATGACTCAACAGAGTCGATTTTGGGACTAATATGAATATAATGAATCACATATTAATATCCTACAGAATTTGGGGTAGTTTTTGATGGAGGTTAAGCCTCCGAGCGTTTTCAAGTATATGAAGAGCACTTGGGTATTATAGAATTGATATTATTGCTCTAATATGTTTATGTGTTAGTTAGCATAGAAATGCATAACTACGTGATTTAAAAGTAAATATCTACTTGAATGGATTAGTGCGCTGTATGGTACTTTTCCTTTGGTTGAGCATACGAGTATATATTACATGTGCTTGTGTTTGAATCCAGCTGGCATGGTTTTGGTTTGAGTTTTGGCGGGACGATGCATTATCTTCTCGAATTATGGGATTTGTGATCGCAATGGATCGCCGTGCCGGGTTGCACACACCCCTCCATCGATGGCCACGGTGGAGAAGTAACTGATCATTGCTAGAGTAATACACCTACCTTTGATAGTTATGGAACTCGAGCGGGTTATTGTCTCGGGAACGTCGATACCACGAAAAGGGATATCGAGGACATATATGGTTGCACGTGTTTTGCAGGAGCTACACGGTGGATGCGAAAAAGGAATCATCTTCTCTCTTATGTGGTTTATTATACGAGCACTTATATAAATTGTTGTGCTACGTGGTTAATGATATGGTTTACATGAGATGATGATTACTTGACGAAATGTTATAATAGAAATATAACATGCTAATGAAATAATGATTTTTATGATATGATGTTATACCAAAAATATAACATGCTATCCATGATTAGAATGGAAACAATGGTCTTTCATATAAATAATTATTATATGAGTTATGATTAATGATGATGTATGAGACTCATGGTAAAATTGGGTTATGTGGATGGTGGTTTGATGATATGTTAAAATGTGGAAATAAAAGGCTACACATTTTGGAATTGAGAATCATATTCTATTTGATATGACTTATTTTATGATAATTTATGATGAACTATGTGGCTATGGTTGGATTTGGTTTGTGGTGAGGATCATACCATGAAATGAAATATTATGAGTATGATATGAAGGAATCCGCCGAGTATACGATAGAAGTGTGGTTCTTGTGAAGGTTGCTACTATTATATTTTGTAGCCTTGGTTTATTGGAAAGGACGTTTGGGAAGTGAATTTATATAGACTTCACTATGGGTAGTAAAACTTGTGGTTTTTATTGGTACTTGTACTTGTAAATTATTAGTACTTGGTCTTTTGTGAACCGACAAATGTTAGTCGAGCCATGTTTAATTAAGTACATATTTATTCCATCTCGAGTTTGTTTATATTGTTGGTTATGTTGTACTCCGGTATGTTTAGTTGTGGAGTGTGTAGACTAGAGTTGTAGACTTAGTTTAATGTTGGGTTCCGGTTGTAATGTCGCCGATGACTTGGATATATTATTGTTTATAAATTGTAACATGTGGTTTTGTTGTACGTGTCCAATGTTGCGTCACGTGCTTCAAATTTTTTTTTTGGGCCGAGAGATTTACTATCTCTTGAGTTGTTAGCTCGAGTCCCATTAAGTTATTCGCTTTTGCATTTGTTGAGTCGTTGGCGTATCGTTGTTATAGTCTTACCCTTTGCTTATTAATTGTGTATTCTGACGGCACGACCTTGGGGTCTCGTATTGGGATCCGGGTTGGGTCGTCACAGGATCGAGGTTAGCCAACATTCCGTCCGAGACCGTATATGGTTGCGAGACATGGTTTCGGGAGCGGACACATCATCGTGTGACGCCGGTTGATGATGATGATGATGAATCTGAGGTGATGTGGGATCATCAACCATCGTGGATTGATCGTCTTCAAAAACTTGAAGTGTTTTATTTATTTACCTCGCAAGTGTACTAATCCATATAAAGTATAGTGATTGGAAAGCAAGGGTCGAACCACAGAGACAAGAAGCAGTTAAGGAAAGAAAACATGTAACAATTATAACTAAGGGGGGTTGTTTGATCAATTATATCTAATTTAACTAAACTAATTTATTCTACTAGTAATCTATTAATCTGAAGGAACAACTTATTAGCAGCAAGCATACACGGTTTGTGAAGATCTTATTATGGAAAGGAATCTAGGAGTTAGGATTCACTTATATCTACTCTTGTGCTCTTTTGTCTAATGGATCAATTAATATGTCGTGGGTTCGTTCACGAAGGAAAAAAGTGGTACGCTATGGTTCACGATTTGCAATCTTAGTGTCACTAAGTTGAATTATAGTTCAGTCTCCATCCAATAATTCAGCCTAGGATATACTTGAAGATCAAGAACAAGAACCTAAGCCTAACTTATTACTCTCATGCATCGATAGGTTTAATTTATCACAGAGGTGGGCCAATATACGACATATGCACACGATCCTGCAGTTATCCGCACCCCTAGGTCTTTAAACTATTATGATACCATTAATTAGGAAAAATTCAAATAGCAAAGAGATTGATAAACTTTGTGATCAATAAGACTTGATTGAATAATAATTAATATGGAGCAAAAGATTCGATACAAGTTACCGCCACCTCTTAGACATGAGCGGTTAGTTCATCAACAACGATGAACTAGTCGAGTGGATGAACGACAGCATGAACGATCTCTCTAAACTATGAATACAAACTAATAAAAATTATATACTATTACTAATTTTCGGACCCTGACTTAGGGCTACATGGTCTGTATTTATACTAGAAGTTATATGGCAAGAAATAGAATTAGACTGAAATTCCCGTCCTTTGTGAAGTCGATGCCTTGCGGTCGCAAGGTGCTGAAGGCATGCGACCGCAAGGCCTTCAATTCCTCTGGGTAGACAGATTGGGGACCTTGCGGGGGCAAGGTCTTGATGGCATGCGACTGTAAGGTCTTCAGGCCTTCTGGGTCCTTCGTCTTTCCTGTCTTTACACTTTGCACCCTTCTTCAATTCTTCACTTAAAACCTTCAAGAATTCCATAAATTCATCCAAAACTTGAAACTCACAATTAAGCTCCAAAACACATATTGGTAGCCAAAAGCCTCGTGAAATTGTTATTTCTAAGCTGAATAAGTACCTCATAGATGTGTATAAAACACATCTATCATGGATCACCCACGATCGCGGTCAACCATCACAAATGGCATCCTAGAGGCCATCTCATCCATTGAGAGTTACCACATGTGCACGTAGATCGGCTGAGGATCGAAGTCAAATCTATACTTCCTCAACTTAGAGCACTCCATCGTTCCAGGTGAGATACACTTGTGGTCCAGGGTACTTATATGAATACCGTTGACGAAACTGTTCAACAATTTGAGGATGTATTGTGATATACTTTATGTTTGTGTGGTGTACTTTGTGGAACTTATGTTTTGGTGATGTATTTTATTTGAACTCGAAATATGATGCATTTTATTTGGACACCATTGTGTTGTATTTACATGTAAGCCCCTAAACTATTAATAAATAACAATTAACCCCCTAAAGTTTGCAAAAATAACATTAATTAAGACCCTAAATTTGGAAACAAATAACAATTAAAACCAATAATTAAATAATATTTTACATCACTGTGAGTGCCCCGTTTTTTAACCGGTCCCCCGCTACTGAGAATCAGGTGGTTTCAAAACTTTCCAAGCGCATGGAATATGCTCGGCCTCAATTGTGGACCCAAAATATGTATAATTGAGTCGACATCTCTATTTTAAAGAGTAAATAGAAAAAATCAAATATACCAGATTGTATGGGTTCGGGGGCTAAGTTGCGAGTTAGGAAGGGGTTAGACAGCCAACTCGCCCTTTCGGTCTCACAATGGGTTTGTCAATGTGCTCGTTTTATTCTATACACTGTGGCTCAAAACAATACATTTATATACGACAGAAAGAAATAAAGAGAAATAACTTTGCATTCATTAAAGAAAAGAAAACAATTACAACTGAAATAATATAACTTAAAGAATAATTATAACATTTTTACAAGCTATTTTAGGAATAAAATAGTTATGTTAGTACAAACTTTATTTATATTTACTCGTATAAGTAGGAAAGAAACTTATTAAATAATAAGAAACATAATTATTTCTATATTTAATGTATTGCATAAAAGAAACTAATTAAACTACAAGAGATTATAACTACTTTACATTAAAGTAAAGACATAAAATAAACTAATTAAAATAAAAAAATATAATTATTATTACATTTAAAGAAAAGACATAAAGGAAATATAATTATTATTACATTAAAGTAAAAACGGGAAGGAAACTAATTTAAACGAAAATGAAATATTATTACATTAAAGTATAAACCGAAATGAAACTTAATTAGATATCTATTTTTCAGTTATAGATTATAATAAATAACTACATGGACAGAACTTATCTCCCGGAACGTAAATGTCTGAACCCGGTATGCATGGGCTTAAGCCCACTAGGCGATCTACATGTGATTCTCATGTCCTTTTGAGAAAGGAAGTCCCTTTTTTTTTTTTTGTTATTGCTAGATTTTGGGCAGCATGGTTGCTCCTTTTAGTTGCTTTTCGCCTCGGGATTCGGGTGGCACAACTGTTTGCTTTTGTTTGATTGATGTTGTCGTCGAGTCTGAAATCGAGCAGAGCAACTACTTGCTTCGAATGGATTTGACGTCTGGATTCGAGCAGAGCAACTGCTCCTTTTGGGATTTTGGAACCGGTGAAATAGGGCAGAAACCTAGCAGAGTAACTAGGGTTCACTTTGGCCCGAGAGTTTATGTGTTTAGGGGAAGATTTGGCAGCCTAACGGAGCTTCGGGGTTAGAGGGGAATAACATTGCGTTCCCTCGGGAGAACTTTCACAAACTGCGCTGTGAAACTATGTTTTTTTTCTGAAGCCGGGAGCCTTTATTTATAGGCTGGGATCCGGACTTCCTTCGCTGTTAACTATCATCAACCGTGCCTGAGCAGCTTGTACCGCGTGCTGAGAGAATTGCACCAAAAGGCAACTACACCACTGTTTTGAACATTGTGGGCGCGGCCAGGGGGCTAAGTGAGCACAGCCTAAAAGCTTGGTGGACGCGGCGCCCAGAATGGGGGGAGGCAACGCCCACAACCTTTTTTTCTTCCAATTTTGGCACTTTGGCCCCCTACAATTCACTATTTATGCATTCTTCTTTTCTTTTGCATTTTTTTGCATTTTAAACCATGTAACTTGACATCCGTTAGTCCTTTTAACAAGTCTTGAAATTTTATGACATGTCATATAATAGGGGTACGAAATTGGGGTGTCTACAATCACATAAAATGAAAAGGTAACACTCAACCTCTACACTAAGATAAGTAGTAAATTGATCATGCCAAATTGGCAGCCAATGTCGTATCATTGGGTCACAAGAATCTTCCCACCTCGGATGAATGGGCAGAAGAGGCAGGGAAATAAAAGGCTTCATCTCAAGTGCTATGAAGTGGATTGTTTTGACCCACCCAAAGTCAATACTTGTGGTTGGCGGTTGTGGTGGTTGTCCATCAACAAACCGTCCTTGCAACAGCAACCATGTATTGCAACCAATCGGTATATTACACAAACAAGTAGCAATTCTCTGATATCGTGTAGCAATCACATATCCGAGCATGCCCAGACTCAACCAATGATCGTTTGGAGCTGGAGAAGTATGCCAATTACATAGTTGGTAAGATCCTTCAATGTCACCTTCCAAGAAGTTGATGGCTGAGTAGAAGTCCCAGTAGTCAGTAAGTTTCTGCATCAAGTCATTACGCATCTGATCTTATTTTTCTTCGTCGTGATAAATAAAATAGGCAATAGCTCGGAAACCACAATCTCCATCTAGTTTGACATCTATAACACTTGATATGAAAGTGATCATCAATAGTGGAAGGTGAAAGGCGTATAAAATTGAATTACCCGTCGATGCTAATGAGCTACGACCTCTTCCTCTTCCTCTACCTTTACCTATACCTCCTGATTCTCTTTACGGTTGACGGTTAGCATGTCCGTAACATGTTTATTTTGTAGGGTTAGGTGACAATTATAAACATTAAAGCATAAATCATTTACCATAAAGAAATGTAAAAAATTAATGTGATGTAAACATTTAACATTTTTAAAACCTGAGGGGTCTCTCTTTGTTGAGTTCTTCTTCGGACATCCTTTGTGTCGCATTATTTCTGTTTCAAAAATGTTAGTTGGGGGATGTATAACATCGAAAAACTGTCTAGCATTGTGAATATTGATGTGATTCTGGAGTCCCGTCCATATCTGATAAAAGGTTTTTTTTTTTATCAAATCAGTCGCAGATTCCCTTGTCGTACTCATATCTTGAACTATGTCCATAGACAACATCTTCCAAAACACATGGATATCATGGGGTTCAAACATGACATTTGTATGCGACATGTGCCACATTTCACAACTACATGGTAAACTGTAACTTGTCTTCAACAAACACCCACCCTTCTTAGAATCACCCTCAATTGGCTTTTCTATACACGATGTTGAATTTCATTCATATTGTAGCAACTGAAGGGCGTGAGATGATACCTTAAATCTCAATCGACGGAGAAGAAAATTTGAGGATGTCAAAGGATTGGCTACATTCAAAGACCTTTCAAATAGAGTTAAGATCTCATTGAACTTAAGCTCGATAGCATCGTGGATTTGATAGAATATATGATCGAAACCCCCACCTGACGTGCATAACCATCTCTTCAACTAAGAGTGTGCACTCTCAACTCTTTAACATATTGCACAGTTACAAAAAAAATTACATAATGTTCATAAATAATAAATCTATTGCATTCATAAACGTATAAGCTTTACTTGTTCGTCGTTTGATTGCTGAAATGCATGTATTGTTTGGTCCAAAACAAACAAATCTATCCTCATAGGGCTCCAACCACGTCGAATTAACATATCGAACAACTACCTGGACATTTAACCAAGACTCCTCCATCTCTTGACAATGTATCAAGTATGCCTCCTCAGTTTTCTACTCAACTATATCCATCAACTTCTTCATAAATATTGCTTCATAACTTATCTTTCTCAGCAGGTTCCTTATATACTTCTCGACATCCTTAGCTATCATACAACATATGCTGAGACGTTGGAAAGTAATCTCAGATTGCGAGAGCCAACTCCCTATCCGTGACAATGACATCCGGAGGGCGAACATGAACTAATAAAACACACAACTGATGTAATGCCCAAGTAAATGTTTCACTTTTCTCATTCTGCAAAAATGCAAATGCAACATGGAAATTCTTCCCTACAGATGTAACTTTGATGATTTCCAATAACAACAAGTCATATTTATTAGTCTTGTATATTGAATCCATAAGGAGAACATACGAAAATAAGGCTAACATCTCTTCAGCCTTCGAATGAGCAAACATAACATCAGTCAAAATAACTTTGTTTTTGGCCAACTCTCTTTGACCTGAACCAGAAAATATATCCACGTTGACTCATCTCATGTAAAAAATACTCATTTTTTTATTTATTTCCCATTTTCTTCTTTCTTATACTTACCAAAGCATTCTCTATGTGCTTTCTCAAACTTCTATTATCAGGATTTTCCATCTTCAATAGATTTAATGTATGTTTCGGCTTCACATTAGCACTATAAAGTTGATCAACCCTTTCAATCTCAGCCTTTATCAACTTCGATGCAGAAGTGTACAATTTTTCTCCCCTTGAAAGTGGATGGTTGTGAGCAATGTTAAACTCGCTAATTTAAACTTTTCAACCAGCATCTTTTACTTCCTACAAATACACTTCAAATTTACACAAAACCTTATTCGAACATTTTTTATTTACATATTTTAAATCTTTTTTACGATCGTACCGAGACTTTCCATCATTCTCACAATCCAACCACACTTTAGGAGTGTTATCAAATTTAATTTTACTTCTGGACACATAAAAATACATATCATCGGCACATCCGATATCTCTAACCCATTTTTCTGCCGCCTCTCGATCAATGAATTATGCATCCGTTACACAAAAATGAGATACATCCAGAAATAGATGATTCTCATTTTCAAAGTGATAGTCCTATAAACAAATAACAATAAACATATTAATTACAAAATAATAATAATTTTGAGAAAAAAAATTGAAACAGCCGCTACAGTGTAGTAGGTATATAGCAAAACATCTGCTACTACATAGCGGATGTTTGAATGTACATCTTTTTTCTGAAACGATGATTGACCTAAACCACCGCTACACACAAGCGGTTATATTGTGAACCAATTTAACTGCTTTGTCTTTTATTCATCAGCTTACACAGATTGTCTTAACACTTAAACAATTTCAATCTACTTAATTATCCGCCAATTAGTTTCATCAGTGGTTTACTTAGTTGTTTTGTGAATTGTTTTTCAATTCCTTCTTTATAACTTGTGATCTTTGAAAACATATTAAACTGTGAATTGTGTTTTTTCTGCTGACAGCATCAACTTCTAAGGAATCCTCAATTCATCAGCCGACTGACACTACATCAGCTGACTAGCAAAAATTGTATTTTCCACTGCACTTTTAAAGATTTTCAAAACGACCCACAAAATTTTAAAAGGCTATTCACCCCCCTCTAGCCTTATTTGTTGTCAACTAGACATACAAGAGTATTAGGAGTGTTAGGAGTAGTTACTCTCAATTGTTGGAAGTAATTGGAAGGGGTGGTTGGTTGGGGGAGTAAATGAAAGGTTGGTTTCATATTAAATGTGTAGAGGGATAGAGGGGTAATTTTATTTATTAAATGGTGTTACATTTAGGAAAAATGATGTTACGTTTATGGTCACTCTTTTATTTATTTACTAGGTCACTCTTTTTCATAGAGTGGTTTTGGTGGAATATGTTTACTCAAATTGGATAAAATCCATTTTAAATTGACCGAGTTTTGGTAAAATAATAAAAAATAAAAAACTTCTACCATGACAATTGAGGAGTACTCCTAATCAAATGAAACTTGTCTAAATCAAATGTGATAAAATATATCCGGTACAAACCGATTTTTGCAGCAAAAAGTTGAAAAAAACAAATTACCATGAGAATTAAAGAGTTTTAATAAATTAAAACACGTCTAAATCAAATGTGATAAATTCAATCTGCAAAAAAACTTTACCATAAAAATTTGAAGTCCTAATCAAGTGAAACACGTTTAAATCAAATGTGATAAAATCTATCTGGTATTAACCGACTTTAACATCAAAAATTTATTTAAAAAAACTTTTACCATGTATAAAGGAGACACCAGTTTCAAAATCTATCAAGTTTTGATTTTTTTACAGCAAAAAAGGAATATATATATATAGTACCGTATGCACAATTTTAATAAGATTATTTTCTAAATTTGTAACAAATAATTAAAAATTTTAATTAGAATAATTTGGAAAAAAAAAAAAATAAGTTCAAATTTGATTATATGAATATGTAATTGAAAGATTAAAACCTATGTGAATTGATAAAATCTACCTGCAAAAAAACTTTTATCATAAAAATTTGGAGTACTAATCAGGTGAAACTCATTTAAATCAAATTGTATAAAATATATCATGTATTAACCGATTTTGGTAGCAAAAATGTTAAAAAAAAAAAAACTTTTACCATGTATAAAGGAGACACCCGTTTTAAAAAAAATCTACCGGTTTTAATTTTTGGCAGGAAAAATTAAAATTATATATATATAACCGTATGCACAGTTTTAATAGTTTTTTTCTTATGCAAAAGTTGTTTATAATGAGATGATTTTCTAAACTTGTAATAAATAATTAAAAATTTTAATTAGAATAATTTGAAAGAAACGAAACATAAGGTAAATATTCAAAATTGATCATATGAATATGTAATTGAATTATTAAAATCTATGAGAATTGATAAAATCTATTTGCAAAAAAACACTTTTACCATGAAATTTTGGAGTCTTAATCAAGTGAAACGAGTCTAAATCAAATGTGATAAAATATATCTCGTACAAACCGATTTTGGTAGCAAAAAAATAATCTAAAAAAACTTTTACCGTATATAAAGGAGGTATCGGTTTTAAAATCTATCCGGTTTTAATTTTTGACACAAAAAAAGAAAAAAAATTTACAACTTCACAAGAAGGTGTCACGTCAAAACATGTTGGTCCACATAATTGCTCAAATAGGCTAGGGTGGTGAACAATCTATGTTGTCATTTAAAACTTTTTTTCTTTTTATATAACTAAGCATAGGTTTTAAAGACATAGACAGTTATCACGCTAAGCAGGTCTGCTGGTATTGAGGAATAGCAAACTTGCTCACGGAAGAGTTATAAACTCTGCTGGTGAACTGCCGTTTAAATCAAAAGTCTGTTTGAATGAGTTTAAGCAACGGAAATAGTTAGACTTAGATTTAAAGAAGTATTAAGTGGTTGTACACGAATATATGACCAGAACAACAGCACAATTAATCTTTCTTCCAAATGCAGATATAGGAAATCATTTGAGAATAGCTTTTCAAAGGATAAATCAATTTATAAAAGCTTATAGAGAGGTAAAGACTGAAAGATAGATTATTTGAAAGAACATCTGAATTTATTCTAAGATAAATTACAGATTACATCAGCCTAGACACTCTATGTACAGTTTCAGTCCTCGTCCTTTCAAGCCTTAATCTTTACTTAATTATTCATAAATAAACTCTTAAGTAAAGAGGACAATAGGAGACGAGAACGAGAGATTGTTATGAGAAGACACTATTAAAGGTCGTTCAGACATAAAATATCTGAACGATTGAATGCATAACACTCGTCCTTCTATGATGATTGATTATTGCACAATCAACAACATTTGTATATGAATACAAATCTGAAGATATGAATGCAATATCTACAGACATCTCTTCATCTTTCGTAGGCTCCATCTGAAATCAATCTTCAAATCGATCCAAGAGCTTGACCTCTAGCTTTAGGAATAAAGTCCTGAAACTTCAGCTAAAGGCTGAGTTCTTCGAAGAAAGGTGAAGAACTCAAATCAAGAACTGGGTTCTTGACCAAGACACCGATCTCTGTCTATTGAAGTTTCTGATCTCTCTCTCTTCTTCTTCAAAACATTTCTTCCTAGCAATCCACAGACATTGTTTTGTTTAGGTCTGGGTAAGCTCACTGCAATCTTCTGTGAAGATCTAAGATACGTTGGTGAAGACGATCTAATGTAGATCTTACAACTTCTTTGAAGTTCTAGTTGCAGGGGTCTTCGTGTTCATCAACTCTCGTATATTTTTTCGCCACATATGAAGAAGAGGATGGGAGATCTCTTTTATAAACCAGGGTCAGTTGATCGTTGGGAGATGAAGATAATTTTTCTATTCGTTAGAAAAATGTCGTTGTTGAAATCCGCTGGATAGAGATGTTGTTCACTAGATCTTTGACTGTTGGATAAAAGCTTTGTCTTGCAGATCCTGAACTGGTTGCCTGTCAGACTGTATTGATAAGTCTCTGAAAAGCTAGTCTGACGTCTGATGCACTCTCAAGTGGTCTGTCCAATAAAGTACATTCTTTTGACTTTTCCAGACCACGTGAGTGAGAGAAAGTCCTGCAGCATCACTGGTGTCAGGCTTCATAAAGATTTGAATTGTTCTTGAAGCTTGATCACATTTGTCTTGTCTTGATCTACTGCGATTATATCTCTTTGTAGCACGTGCAGAATTAAGTCTGTCGGTAACATGTTCAATAGTGAGTCTTCTTGTGAGGAAAGATTGCTGGTTGCTGGTTGCTGTTGTGAACATCAAACCATAGCAAGTCTGCTGGTAGCAAGTCTTCAAGATATTTCCGTGATGCACTTGATAAATCTGTTGGTGACAAATCCTTTGAGTAACTTTGACACTACAGCACGTCTACTGGTGGCGAGTCTTAAGTGTCCTTTAGTGCATATGACAAGTCTGCTGGTGACGAGTCTTTCGAAAACCTTGATGCTACAGCAAGTCTGATGGTGCTAGTGCATATGAAGTTCTGATCTGTTTCAATCATCAGATAGAAGGTAGGACTAGATTAGCACAACCTAACCTAAAACCTATGTGTTGTCAAACAAGTTGCCACACTAATGGGTACGCAGCCCTCTTAGCAACTTGTTATGACACACAATAATGAGATCAAACAAATCAAAATATTCAGAATATGCAAGGTGATAAGTTAATTATCAAGAAGCATATTCCAACAAAACACATAAATCTTTTAATAACTTTAAGCATTCAACAGAAAGTCGTCATATGGCAGCAACGACTTCTATTTTAATTATAGTTAATAAATAAATAATAGATTATTAATTAATGATTAATAAATATAGATTAGTAGAAGAACAAATAACATAAAAATGTCCCGTGGATAATTTGTATAAATTAAATAGTAGGAAAATGAAAAGAGATGGAAATTGAAGAGTTTCAATCAACTTAAACTTGTATAAATTGCATATGATAAAATCTAGTTTAATTAAGTGATATTTGGAAAAAAATAAAAACAAAATCTTAAATCTCTATCATAAATTTACTAGTAAAACTATATTCTAAATATATTTTATCAAATTAGTTTTAGGATTTTTATCTTATCTAATTAGATTTAGGATTTTTATCATAAGCTAATCAATTTTGAAAAAAGAAAAAACTTACCATTTCAAAGGTGACACGTGACAGCACCAAATTCTTTTAAAACTTTTAGCTTTTCATAGAAAGCCGTCACATGTCAGTAATATAGATAAATAATAAATTATTAATTAATGATTAATAAATATAGATTAGTTAAGAACAAATAACATAAAAATGTCCCGTGGATAATTTGTATAAATTAAATAGTAGAAAAATGAAAAGAGATTAAAATTGAAGAGTTTCAGTCAAATATAACTTGTATAAATAGCATAAGATAAAATCTAGTTTAATTAAGTGATATTTGAAAAAAATAAAAACAAAATCCTAAATTTCTATCATAAATTTACTCGTAAAACTATATCCTAAATCTATCTTATCTAATTAGATTTAAGACTTTTATCTTATCTAATTAGATTTAGGACTTTTATTTTATCTAATTAGATTTATGATTTTTATCTTAGGCAAAGACTTGTGTAGGACGGTCTTACGGATCCTAAATCCGTAAGACGGAGCCCCATTTAGATATTCACGGTTTAATTAATAAGTAAACCTGTTATTAATAGTCAGAAAAATCGGCCAGCCGAGTTGGTCCTTGGTGAATTTTAAAGGCTTGGTCGAAATTGGTCACAAGTTTGAAACTCCCTATCTTATGAATTATGTTTTTATGCTCATTTCCTCTATTTGTTACGGTGCCCCTCCATTTTCAATGTTTGTCGCCGAATTCTCATGTTTTGCAGTTTAATCTTTTGTCAGCTCCGTTAGCCATCCATTAACATCAATTGGCTTGAGATACTTGACATATTCTAACGGACTTATAAATGAAAATTTATTATAATGACACATTTTAATGTTAAAAGTGACACTATAAATGAAAATTTATTATAATTTTTATTAAAATACAAAGTAACACTTTTAATACTAAAAAATGACACATTTAATACTAAAAAGTGACACTTTTAATACTAAAAAGTGGCATTCTTAATACTAAAAAGTGACACTATTATAATACTAAAAAATGACACTCTTAAAGCTAAAAAGTGACACTCTTAATTCTAAAAAGTGACACATTTAATATTAAATGTGACACTATAAATAAAAATTTATTATAATTCTTATTAAAATACAAAATAACACAATTAATACTAAAAGGTGACACATTTAATACTAAAAAGTGACACACTTAAAGCTAAAAAGTGACACTCTTATAATACTAAAAAGTGATCCTCTTAATAGTAAAAAGTGACATTCTTAATACTAAAAAGTGACACTCTTATTACTAAAAAGTGACACTCTTAATACTAAAAAGTGACACTCTTAATACTAAAAAGTGACACTCTTAATACTAAAAAGTGACACTCTTAATACTAAAAAGTGACACTCTTAATACTAAAAAGTGATACTTTTAATACTAAATATTGACACATTTAATACTAAAAAGTGACACTCTTATAATACTAAAAAGTGATCCTCTTAATACTAAAAAGTGACACTCTTAATACTAAAAAGTGACACTCTTAATACTAAAAAGTGACAAATTTAATACTAAAAAGTGACACTCTTAATATTAAAAAGAGACACTCGTAATACTAAAAAGTGACACATTTAATACTAAAAAGTGGCACTCTTAATTCTTTGATTCCTCTTCACCATGACTCTCATTTTTTTAGTATTAAAAGTGTCACTTTTTAGTATTAAATTTGTCAATTTTTAGTATCAAAAATGTCACTTTTTAGTATTAGGAGTATTATTTTATATTTTAATAAGAATTATAATAAATTACCCTTAATAGTGTCACTTTCAACCTTAAAATATATCATTTTTGTCTTTTCAATGTGTCACGTTTGGCTTTAAATGTATCATTTAGCATTTTGTTAAAGTTCATTAAGATCTGTTAAGTATTTCAAGGCAATTGATGCAATTGACAAAGGTTTAAACGTAAGGCGGAAAACATAAGAATTACGGTGGCAAACCTTGAAAATGCAGGGACACCGGAGCAAAACAACATATTTCTGGCAATAAAACTTAATTATAGCATGAAGGAGTTTCGAACCACAAACCTAGGCGCTATGAACTGAACTTTAAGCATTTTCCATGAACCACCTTAGCTAATTGCGTTTTGTGAACTAATATAACATATTATTTATTTATTATGACCCGCGAATTTTAAATGGGGCTCCGTCTTACGGATAAGGATCCGTAAGACCGTCTTACAAGATACCACCTCTTTATCTTAAACTAATCAATTTTGGAAAGAAAAAAAACTTATCATTTCGAATGTGACACATGGCGGCACCGAATTCCTTTAAAACTTTTAGTTTTTCACAAAAAATCGTCACGTGACAGTAACGACTTCTATTTTAGTAATAGTTATAAATTAACAAGTTACATCTTTAGTTTTTACTAGCTGATCCCTTTAATATCAATCAACATAATGGCGTCCAGTTGCATGACAAAATGACATTTATAAGTATCAACTTGGTCTTGCTTGCATTTACATTTTATAAGATCTTAATTTAAAAAATTCCAACATTTAGGTACCCATGATACGGTTAGAAACATAATTACTCGATTACCCTGACAACATGTTAATAAAATGACTCAATTACCCTACCAATAGCCAAACCCTCCGAAGACTATTGTCAACAGAATGACTCGATTACCCTGACAACAGACCAAGTATTTCGTGGACTTGACCAGACAGATGTGTAGGACTTGGTTGGACCTCAATAATACACTTTCCTTGGTGTTTATTTTTCAAGCATAAAAAGCATGACATTTACATGCTTTCCTTGTACCTTGATGGAGAAAAATATTGAGAGTAACAATGACATGACTCGTGTATCACCAACTATTAAAATAAAAATAAAAATTAATTAAATTAACAACATTACTAATTCGAAGAACAAGGTCGGTCCATTATCACGCATCACTTATTAAGAAGGTTGTTGATTTGCTTCATCTTAATAATTGATTTTCTTCATTTGAGTTCAATGGTCCAATGTTCCATGTTCAAAGAGGCACGATGTTTTTAATTTAATTTCATATTAAAAGCAAATGTATTTCCATTAACACTTTTCTAAATGTATAAATGGAAAGTAAAATTAAGACGGATAAATGTCGACCGTGAGCAATAATTCATAACCAATTAATTTTAAACCAAAAGTAAATACTCGTATTTATAACAACGAACTTAATAAATTTGTTGTACCTAATAAACTTGTAAATACTCTTAAATGAGTAACAATCTTAATTACTTTATCGGAACCTTTTCCGACTCAAAATCGGTTTTAGTTAAGGACGGAATCTTTAAAATGCCTATATAAAGTGTATAATGAGGGAAATATCCAATCCCCCTCTTCATTGAAATCCTTCAATTCGCCCACAGACAATGGCTACCAGCAAGTTTATTCACACCATTCAAATTTTCTTAATGGGAGTTTTATACATGGTTTTGTTTTTGAGTTCAGGTAAAATTAATCTCTCTCTCTCCCCATTCATTTTTTTTTTTTATAAATTATTTGCACTTTCAAACAAAGATTTGATCCACAATTGATCTCGTTTTACTCACTCTCTCTGATTGTTACGAGGACATACTATATTTTCTCGAGTCAAAACCTTAATTTTTAAAACGAGATTCGGCTTGGATGTGATGTTATATCGATTAGATCAATCAAGTTATCAATTTTGATCTCTTCCATCTAGATATCTCTTGAATCTTTATGAACTTTAATAAGAATTATAATACAATATGTAATATTTAATTTGTGTTTTAAAATGAAATGGCAGGGGAGCAAGTTGAAGCACTGGGACCAAGTCCAGTGGCGTGCATAGGAGATTGTTCACGAGTTCCAAACTGCTACCAGAGTTGCCTTGACAAGGGCTACCATCAAGGAGGTTCTTGCATCGGCTTTCGTGGAACACCCCTCTCTTGCTGCTGTAATAATAATTGATAGCGATAGACAAATGGGCTTTGTCGGCCAAGGGGCATCTAATGTACTTAAAGTCTTATTATCTAATATTAGTCTTTATTAATCTCTTAAACTCTTAAATGGTATTAATAGCGAGGGGATTGAGGATAACTCGTCTTATGCCCCATTAATTTGTATCATTAAAGTCTTATTATCTCTTCTTAAACTCTTAAATGTTTTTAATTTGTCTTTTTTATTTTATTTTATTTTTTGAAGGAAAGATTAGTATTTGAGATAGCATTTAGGGTAAAATTCTGACAGGTCCTTTTTTTCAAAGTTTTTAACCTTAGAAGTCCACCGTTTTTTTTTCAACCACAAAATACTATTTTTCGAAATATTGTTTCAAAAATGTCATCGTCTTTTTTAACAGCTTCGGCAACACACTTTGGATTTGAAAATCATCATTGCTGCGTAACGAAGCTGTAATT
Organism: Codonopsis lanceolata; assembly: GCA_013146195.2. Taxonomy (NCBI): domain Eukaryota; kingdom Viridiplantae; phylum Streptophyta; class Magnoliopsida; order Asterales; family Campanulaceae; genus Codonopsis; species Codonopsis lanceolata. The sequence continues at coordinate 71,957,065 of CM028381.1, forward strand.
GATCTTGATTTTTCAGTAGGATGAAAGCGGAGAGAGGGGGAAGAAGAAGGTTTACGACGGAGGAGATGGAAGAAGAAGGTGGAGGACATGGTCTGGTTCATTATCATTTTGTATCGCGATGTAAAAATGAATTAATAATATTTTATGTATTGCGATTCAAAAATTAATTCATCACGGTACATAAAAGTTGATACCGCGATACAACTTGGATTAGGTATATGTATCGCAGTTCAAAATTTAATTTATCGCGGTACATAAAAGTTGGTACCGCGGTGCAATTAGAATAAACAATTAAACTATTGAACTGCGGTACAAAAATTGATGAATCACAGTGCAATAGGACTAGACAATTAAATTATTGAACCACGTTACAAAAATTAATGCAATAAAATTGATGAATCGCGGTAGAATTAGACTACACAATTAAACTATTGAACCGCAATGCAAAAATTAATGCAATAAAATTAATGAACTGCGGTGCAATTAGACTAGGTAGTTAAACTATTGAATCGCGCTGCAAAATTAATGTAATAAAATCGATGAATCGCAGTGCAATTAAACTAGACAATTATACTATTGAACCGCGGTGCAAAAAACAATGTAATAAAACTAGTACTCTTACCCGTGCCGATGGCACGACGCCAGTATATTTCAAATATTTCAAGTTACAAAATTTACGATTTTTAAAAAAATTATTTATATACAAAATTGCGTGCATAAAATTGGTGGGTTTGGTGGAGGAAGGATTAGCGGCTACCAACCGTGAATAGTGGTGGGAGTTGGAGAGAGAGAGGGGTAGTTACTCAATCGCCGTTCACAATGTGAACTCAGGGAATGATAATGATAGTAGGATCTCAGTAAAAGAATCAATCTCAGCCGCTCTTTATCTTTTGTCAATTGTAAGCATGCGACTATGAGCTGTATTGTATTATAGATTGATGAACCGCAGTGCAAAAATAATGATCTCCGTAATGCGTCTAAGGTTCATTAAGGGTATCATACTTATTTAGTTATTTTGCCACAAAAAATAACTTTTTTCCGGTTGAAAAAAAAAAAGTAATTTAGCAATTAGAAACTTAAAAAAATGGATCAACCCATAAATTTTCTTTAAAAAAAAAAAACCAATCTTAAACAAAGCTACTTATATTTAGCGCTCATGATTCTATAAAATCTCATGCTTTCCCCTTCCTGAAACGGTAAAACCCCCTCAAAAAAAGGCATAACATAGAAAAAGCAAACTATTTTTTTTCAGTATAACAATGAAATTCTCGTTTGACATAAAAATTAACGATACCCCTTCTTTCCTACAATCTCTTCCCATTGCTATTAGATTCAAGCCTACGATTGTATGCAAGTGCTTTGAATTTTATCCACTTAGCGAGTGTTTGCACGATCATAAAAGCCACTATACATAGATAATTTCATAGCAATGATCCAAGTTCCAATGAGCTTATAATTAGGGGTCGCAATTTGAGGCACGACATGATTGGTCGACAGGAACACGTCACGAAATTATAGGGTTTAGGCTGGGGCTTATCGGGTTCGGACCATTATAGGGTCAACACGATAAGGCACGATAAAAAATGGATTGTTATCGGGCTGGCTAGATAAGCACGATAAGACACGATAACTAAAATATATATGTTTTAAAAAAATATTTTTAAAAATTTACTATGAGTTATTCACTTTTTTCGAACTATTTTCATGATTATTTCATAATTTTATCATTTGAAAATTTATGACTTTTAAACTACTTGACTATTTATATTGATAAATTTTCAAAATATATATTAAAAAATCAAATATATATTTTTCTAATGTTTATTGGGCTTAACGGGCCTGATTAAATAAATCGTATTTTTTTGCTTATCGTGTTTATCGTGTCGTGTCGTGTTCGGGTTTTAATATTAGGCACAATAAGCTTATCGTGCTGTGTTCGTGTTCGTGCTTATCGTGTCGGCCCGATAACAGCCCAGTACGACCGATTTGCCACCCCTACTTATAATTGGATGTTTAGTCTAATTTTTAGGGGTGTACAGTCGAACCATCGAACCAAACTGAATCATGCAGTTTGGTTCGGTTTTGCTCCAAGTCGGTTCGGTTTGTGGCTTCTACTCCTGAACCGAACCGAACCGAGTTGAGTATTATTTGATTGGTAAATATATATAATATATATTGATATCCGATTTATTATTATTATTATTATTATTATTATTATATATACACACGGAGTATATTAATATTTAATTATTTATTGAATAACATTGTTCTGACTTCATAGCTTCTTACAAAATACTCTCTCCGTTTCGGGCAAAGAGTTTTCATTCGAAAGTCAAACATTTTAAAAAAATAACATTTTTAGTAGCACATTAGTAATAAAATGTCACTTTTATACATTAATTTTTTAAAAATATATTGTTTAAGTGAAACATCTCAAAATAGAATAGTGAACTCTTTGCACGGAACGGAGGTAATACCAAATTGGCAAATATCGATTCAAAATTTCAAATAGACTTTCACAATTCAGACAGACAGACTAAACTCTAACTCTCCTCAGTTGCTGCTAAGTTGCTAGTTGCCTTGTTGCTCACTTTGCTTTGCTACTGTTGTTGCCTTGGTGCCTTGTAATTGTATTTCAAATTTTCAATTACCATGTTTGATGTTTGTAAGAAAAGTTTGAAATTTTTGTTTATTAATGTTTGATGCTAATTAGTCTAATTTACCAATTGAAAGAACGCGAGTAGCTAGGATTCTCAAAATTGTCTAATGCAGTTTCCAATGTAGCTTGTGAAACAGTTACAATGGAAATCACAATAGACAGAAAAATAACAAACACAGCGGAAGACTTAAAAATAAAGCACAAAATTAATCACAAAAATTTACCAAACAATCTACAAGCTTATACTTGTAGATCTAGCCTCATGGCCAAAAAGATTTCACTAAAAAGAATGAATTGTTTTACAAAAAAAAACTATGTGAAATCACACACAAAATATTCTCACAAGATAATGAATCTTGGAGAACAAAAACCCCACATAAACAAAATAAACAAAACGTGAGAAGAAACAAAATCAGCTTTCTTTAAACAAAAAAGAAGCACAAAACAGTTTCAGAACTTCTGATGTGTCTGCCAATGTTGCTGCAATGGGTAACACATTCGGAATCACATTCGAAATCTGCACAGAATCTGGAATTCTGAATTCTGGAAATCTGAATTTGCTGCACTCTTTGTGATCTGTTCTCTCAGAATTCTGTACACCGCAGCCGTTCCCTTTGTCTTCTATTTATAATGCTTGAGGAAACCTACACAAAGAATGAATCCTATCTCCAACAAGGACAAGGATTAGTAGAAAGGAATAAAATCTACTTACCAATCTAATGGGATTTTATTACCAAATATGAAAGTGGTCAAGAATCATGGTTAGACTAGGATGAGATTTAATTACCAAATATGAAAGTGGCCAAGAATCATAGTTAAACTAGGATTTATGCTAAGATTTTGTTACCAAATATGTGCACTTGAAATCTACAAAAAGATTATGCTACCAAAAATAACTAAACTAAATCTAATAAAATATACTAAGTCCTAAATTAACACAAACTTATCAAAAATCCTATTTTGACCAAGAAAGGTGAAACAAGACCAAAATAGGTCATGCCTATTTTGCCCTTACAATCTCCCCCTTTGTTGAACCTTTATGGTCAAATCAAAAGACAAGTGTTTATTCAACACCAATCAAATCATCTAACCTACATTGGTTAGAAAATCTCATCTCCCCCTGAATTTGTGCAAGGTGCACAAATCAGAAATCATCACCATCGCAAGAAACACTTGATCTCTCTCCCCCTATTTGACCGGAAAAGGAAGAGGGATAAACCATCTTTTAGGAATTCTCAAAAAATCCAAGATTTTGAAAAACACAATGAAGTGTTCACCATGATTTGATCACACCCCTAGCAAAAACTGAGCACATTATATCCAGATTCAATACCTCTCAGATCCACACAAAAAATAGACAACCACCAAATATTTTTCAACATGGAGATTTTTGGAAATTGATTTGCACAGTTTGAGTTTAGGACAAAATTTCACCAAGCTGATACCCTTACCAACAATGCATGTCCTAAAATTTTATGCCTAAAAACATGATAAAAAAAAGCTAGGCAAAAGAAAAAATGCAATTACACACAAGTGATAAAGACCAGATCAAATGATGTAGTTCATAATGTAATTGCATTGGGAGATGCATTCGCCAAAATTGTGATTTTATGATCAATATTGCTTCTTCTTTTTTTTTCTCCACCAGATTTCTCTCCCAAGATCGTAAATTTTTCACAACAAAAATCCATAGGTACTTTATTTCCCTAGGAATATAGCTCTACTTTATTTCAAGCTATAAAAACATGCCACTTGGAACCTTTCACACTATTTACCAAGGGAAGCCACTTAACTTTTTGATCAACCCATGAAATCCGAGGATTCATAGTCCCAAAAGAAAGGTGCCACAACCTTGTTCATAGGTAGCTCTTTTCCGTTAGGTAGCTTTCACACTTTTTCAATTAAAGGGAGTCAATTTTCTCAAGATCAACCCATGAGAGCCTAAGCTCCATAGTACTTTGACAAATTGTTGCATCCCTAAATTTCAAAAGGTAGCTATTTCCTTTGTGGACTACAAACATACTCAAGAACTGGGAGAGAGAGAGAATCATACCAAAAAAAATCACAATAGATTTTTGAATGCAATCCCCAAGCAATCACAAGAGGCACAAACATGTGAAACAATGATCTAGAGTGCCCTCTAAAGACAAAATGCAAGCATGCCTAATTTTTTTTTTTTTTATAATTAACAAGTGTAAAATCATATGGCACACAAAAACACAAGAGATTTCCAAAGATTGAAAAATCTCTCAAAAACAAGACACTTGGCAAATATATCAGCAAGATGATTTTTAGTCCCAACATGTTCAATGCAAACAATTTTCATATTTAACCAAGTCTCTAATAAAATGGTATGTTAAATTAACGTGTTTTGTTAGAGAATAATGAACTGGATTTTTGTGCTAAGCAAAATGCAAAGGTGTTATCAAAATACAAGGTTAACACATCAAAGTGTAGCACATAATCTTTGATCATTTGGAGCATCCATAAAAGATTTAAGGCTTCTCTCAAAAATATTTTGATAAGCATGCAAATTTTTGAGAATCAACCTTACCTCTTCTCCTTGTGTATATGTCATCATGAATATTACCTATCACTTGAGAAATTGGATGGTTTTTCTGAATACGACTAGGAATGTCATGGCTGCAATCATTCAAATTGGACTGATTTTCTGAATGTTCAGGACCTGATTCTGAAAGTTCAGGACATGTTTCTGAATCTGCCAAGTTTCTGTCCAATGTGTCTGCCGATGTAGCAACATTGGGTGACACATTGTGAATCACATTGGCTGAACTTTCAGAATATGCAGGTTATGTCTAATCATGTGCAGATTTACTGGTTTCAGATGCTGGTTCTGAAGATTTTAGAGGAGATTCATCATGGTATTCATCAATGGTTTCATAGAACCGCTTAGCACCAAGACATATATCAAAGGGTTCACAGTATTTGGACTTGCCTTTGTCATTGCTACCCTTATGAACCCACATTTGTTTAAAAAATTTTGGGTTGGTGGTTTTGAGAAAAAAATATCTGATGAGACTTCCAATGTGACTGCCAATGTTGCTTTGCATTGGTCGCGTCGCTTCATCTGATTCGCATCTGAGATTTTCCCAAGAAGGCCTGTCTTATTTCATCCTCATACATAACCTTTTTCAGAAAACAAAAGGGTTGTATGCGACCAGGCTTATGGCAGAAGTGGCAAACAAAATTTTTCTTTCTTATTCTCGGTTTTTCAAAGAAGGCAGTTTCTTGAAAATTGTGTGTGGGATGTTGTGGTTCAGTAGACATACCTTCACCTTCTCACAAACATCTTGGGCCTGAATCCAATACCAGACTTACCAGAATTATCATAATTCAACATCTCATCCATTTTTTGTTGGCTTGAGTTCCATTTAGCCATGGTTTCATTGGCTAGGATGAGCTTTTCTTTCAAATCTTCAATCTCCACATCTTTCTTACTCAACAGACTCTCCAACCTTGTAAGACACTCCTTTTGTTCTTCATTAGCCTTTTTCAGCAATTCGTTTGCCTTTCCAAGCACTATAACTTGATGAGCTCTCTTTTCCCAATCTTTGTACAACTCTTTGTAACCTTCTAACAGGTCTGATTCAGGTTCTCCATCGTCTTCTGTAACAGAGGAGTTAAAACAGCAAAGATCACCACTGTTTCTGTCCATTGCTTCTTCTAATGTGACTTCCGATGTAGCAACATTGGGAGTCACATTGGCCGAAAATCCTACAAAATCAGATGGAGAGTTGTGTACAGCAGTGAGAGTGATGAGATCACCTGGATCTTCATCATCACTATCACTCAAAGTCGCAGAAAAATTCAAACCCCCCTTCTTTCTCAAAGTATTAGCACATTGATTAGCATAATGCCCAAACCCTTGACAAGCCCAACATTGAATAGATACAATATTTTTACTTCTAGATGTAGGCTGCTTAGCAAAAGGATTGGTAAAAGATTTTTCAGGGTTTTGAAAAGAACTTTCTTTGGGAGGAAATTTGCTAGGCTCAGTTTTGAAAACTGTTTTGGTGATAGAAGATGGAGATCTGTTTTTTGCTTTCAAAATATTTTTAAACTTTGTTGTTAAAAAATCCATTGACTCTTCACCAAAATCAGATTCTTCAATCTCCTTATGCAATTCAAGAAATTCAGAAGAGATATCAACAACAGAAGGAAAAGCAATACTATCATCAGAAGGAGTAGAAGATGATGCACCTTTGCCTTTGTTCTTAATTTGCTCATTGAGGTTTAGCTCAAAATTTTGAAGAATACCAGCTAGTCTTTCAAAACCAATTTTGTCAATATCATGAGCTTCCTCAATAGCACAAATTTTCACATTAAACCTTTCAGGCAAAGTTCGCATCATCTTGCTAACAAGACGATCATTGGTGATAGGATCACCCAAAGCAAGAGCAGAATTAGATATATCAAGTAATCTAGCATAGTAAGACATAATATCTTCATCTTCATTCATCCTTGTGTTTTCAAATTAGTGGTAAGCAATCTTAATTTAGAAGCACGAACACTGGAAGGTCCTTCACACAAGGTTTGAAGGGCCTCCCATACATCTTTAGCAGACTCATAATTGGCTATAACCCTAAAGGTGTTAGCATCAAGAGCTTTGTATATGGCAGACAAGACTTTAGAATTAAAAGAGGCAATGTTTCTATCATTATTAGACCAATCTACTTCTTTGGTGATTTTTACATCACCATCATCATCAGTAGTTTTGGGAGGAGTCCAACCATTTAGAACAGCAAGCCACGCTTTCTCATCAATTGATTTGATGAAGATACGCATCTTGACTTTCCAAATAGAATAATTTGCACTAGTCAAAATAGGAGGACGAACGACATTCTCATACTGAGAATCCATCACGGCTACTACCAGAATCAACTCTTAGTGATGTCAAGAGAAGGCTCTGATACCAATTGAAAGAACGCGAGTAGCTAGGATTCTCAAAATTGCCTAATGCAGTTTCCAATGTAGCTTGTGAAACAGCTACAATGGAAATCACAATAGACAGAAAAATAACAAACACAGCGGAAGACTTAAAAATAAAGCACAAAATTAATCACAAAAATTTACAAACAATCTACAAGCTTATACTTGTAGATCTAGCCTCATGGCCAAAAAGATTTCACTAAAAAGAATGAATTGTTTTACAAAAAAAAACTATGTGAAATCACACACAAAATATTCTCACAAGATAATGAATCTTGGAGAACAAAAACCCCACATAAACAAGATAAACAAAACGTGGGAAGAAACAAAATCAGCTTTCTTTAAACAAAAGAAAGCACAAAAGCGATTCGAGAACTTCGATGTGTCGCCAATGTTCTTTGCAATGGGTAACACATTCGGAATCACATTCGAAATCTGCACAGAATCTGGAATTCTGAATTCTGGAAATCTGAATTTGCTGCACTCTTTGTGATCTGTTCTCTCAGAATTCTGTACACCACAGCCGTTCCCTTTGTCTTCTATTTATAATGCTTGAGGAAACCTACACAAAGAAGGAATCCTATCTCCAACAAGGACAAGGATTAGTAGAAAGGAATAAAATCTACTTACCAATCTAATGGGATTTTATTACCAAATATGAAAGTGGTCAAGAATCATGGTTAGACTAGGATGGGATTTAATTACCAACTATGAAAGTGGCCAAGAATCATGGTTAGACTAGGATTTATGCTAAGATTTTGTTACCAAATATGTGCACTTTAAATCTACAAAAAGATTATGCTACCAAAAATAACTAAACTAAATCTAATAAAATATACTAAGTCCTATATTAACACAAACTTATCAAAAATCCTATTTTAACCAAGAAAGGTGAAACAAGACCAAAATAGGTCATGCCTATTTTGCCCTTACACCAATTAAAATCTATTTGTCTAATTTTTAATATTTTTTAAGATGATTAATTTAATTTTCTGTCGAACCACGAAACCAAACCAAATCGGTTTAATTTGGTTCGGTTTGAGTTTTTTAAACCGAATGAGTGTGGTTCGGTTCACGGTTTTGGCCTAAACCAAACCACGTACACCTCACCGCCAAGCCAAATCTAAATCAAACAGACCCAAGACAAGCCGAACTTTGCTCCATATGTTGGATTCCTTCTATTGTTCATTCTATAACCTCAAAACTAATTCCATGAGAATGTTTTTTTGTTGTACGAAATACGCTCCCCCGTTTTATGTTAACCATAAAATATCTCTATCTTTTGTTTTGAAATGTATAACATGGTTTTGTGAGATTGAAATTACTAAAGTAGTATCACAATAGATTGAACATTTCTTCACAGGAAGCTAATGGTCTGTTAATTGTTGCTCCATCCATAAGATTTGAGCACAACTCCTCCCAGCAAGTATATGCCTCTATTTTAGAAGTGGAACTGTGCTTCTTACTTGCGCAAGAGATTAATCTGTTTTTGTAAAGAAAAAGAGGAGAAGGCTGAGTCAAACTGGATTCATGGGAAGAGAAAATGACTTCGTTAATGTGTATTGTTACAGAGCCCTAACCCCCAATCTTTTTATACAGAGATAAAGGAACCCCGAAAAACCAAATGAACTGATCTCTAACAGAAAAGTTACATTCCAGCCCTCTATAAAAGAAAATATTACATCCAGACACGATTACTTTCCATAACAATAGAATTAAGAAACTTGTTCCATTTTGAATTCAATTCCCCATACTTGGCTTTCGCTTTGACTTCATCTCCTTTTCTGTACTTAACTGAATTATTCAGACTTCTTGTAGACCCATTATCCTTAACACCCTCCCCACAAGTTGTGGGTGTGTATATACTTATAACCCCCAACTTGTTAATGAAACTCCAATGCAAACTCTTTCCTAAGAATTTAGTAAATATGTCAGCCAGCTGGTTCCTTGTATTGATATGCTGTAAAGATATGAGTCCACTCCTTATTTTCTCACGAATAAAATGGCAATCCAATTCTATGTGTTTAGTCCTTGCATGATATACTGGATTATTAGCGACTGCTATAGCTGAAGAGCTATCACAATACATCTTCACAGGTTGTAATGTCTGCACCTGTAAGTCCTTCAAAAGATTGCAAAACCATATTACTTCACAACTAGCCGTAGCCAGAGCTCTATACTCAGATTCAGTTGACGACCTTGACACCACACTTTGTTTCTTTGAATGCCAAGAGATTAATGATTTTCCTAACATCATGCAAAATCATGTGATGGACTTCCTATCATTTGGGTTCCCAGCCCAATCAATGTCACAAAATACCTGAAGACAAAGTTGACTGGAAGATGACAAATAGATTCCTTGTTCTGGTGATGCTTTGACATACCTTAGGACCCTATATAGAGCCTTCAAGTGTGTGTCTCTTGGCTTCTGAACAAATTGGCTTAAACAACGTGCGGAAATGCCAAATCGGCTTTGGTGTCAAATATATCGGTTCCCTATCAAGCTGCGTGATTCGAAGGGTCATCCAAAAGTGTTCCTTCATTCACCAAAAGCTTCCCATTTGGATCAAAAGGAATGGTAAGTGGCTTTGCATTAATCAAGCCTGCTGCTTCTACTAATTCTGTAGCATATTTCATTTGGTTCAAGTGAAATCCATCCACTGATCTTGTCACTTCAATCCCTAGATAATATTTTATGGGCCCCAAATCCTTAATGTTGAACTTACTATGTAGAAGCTCCTTCAAATAATTGATTGTTGTCATGTCATTTCCTACAACAAGTATGTCATCCACATATACCAACACAACAGTGTACCTTGAGCCCTCCTTAAATGTGAAAAGAGAATAATCAGCCAAAGACTGAGTGTAGCCAAGACCAAGAAGAACCTCAGTCAGCTTGGAGAACCACTGCCTTGATGCCTGCTTTAACCCATATAGGGATTTCTTTAATTTGCACACACTGTCAGAATTTCTCTGTAGTTTATATCCAGGAGGCAAACTCATGTATACTTCTTCTTCCAAGTCCCCATGAAGAAAAGCATTATTCACGTCTAGTTGATGCACTTCCCATTTCTGCACTGCTGCAACAGCTAGAATGGTCCTGAAAGTGACCATCTTGGCCACTGGAGCAAAAGTCTCAGAATAATCCATTCCCTCAGTTTGATTGTAACCTTTTGCCACCAATCTTGCTTTGAATCTCTCTACACTCCCATCTGAATTATACTTTACTTTATATACCCATTTGCACCCAATGGCTTTCTTCCCTTGTGGCAGATTCACAATTTCCCAAGTTTGATTGCTTTCAAGTGCAGAAATCTCTTTGTCCATTGCCTCAGTCCAATTGTTGTCTTGTGCAGCTTGATGATAGAACTGTGGTTCTTTTATATGAATTATCTTTGTTGACATAAAGGGCGATAAGAATGGCTTGATGAGACAACATAATCTTTCAGTTTAACTGATGGGTACTTAGTCCTTGTGGATGTTCTGCTGGGAACTTGCTGGTTTGTAGCCTCATTGACAGGAGCAAAAACATTAGCATCAGCATCTTCATGTATCTCATGTTTAGCATGTGTGTTTGGACTCATCATGTGAGAGATTAATATCAATAAAAGGAGATACAGGATTAGGGATAGAACTGCAATACTCCTTTTGAACAAAGGGAAATACTGACTCATGAAACACAACATGCCTGCTAACAAAGACTTTCTTACTTTCAAGATTATATAGAATGTACCCCTTTTGTCCTGTAAGATATCCTAAATGAACACATTTGATGGCTCTGGGGGCAAATTTATCATCTGGATGAGTAGAAGCAAAACAAAGACAACCTATGGTTCTTAAATGGTCATATGAGGGTTGAGTCTTAAAAAGAATTTCATGAGGTGTTTTAAAGTTAGTGGCAGATGTAGGAATCACATTTATTATGTGAGTGGCAGCTAAGAGACAGTAACCCCAGAAATGTATGGGTAGGCCAGCCTGAAACCTTAAAGCCCTAGACATGTCAAGAAGGTGTTGATGTTTTCTCTCTACAACCCCATTTTGTTGTGGCGTGTCCACACAAGAGCTTTGATGTAAAATTCCTAAGCCCATAATATAGGGTATGACCTCAGTATTATAAAACTCAGTTCCATGGTCTGTTCTGCAAGTTTTAATAGTAGTGCTGAAGTGATTTTGGACATATTTGCTGAATTGTCTTAACAATGTAAAAACATGAGTTTTGGTTGACATAAGAAAAGTCCATACACTTCTGGAAAAGTCATCCACAATAGTCAAAAAGTACCTACATCCATTCATTGTTGTCTTTCTATAGGGTCCCCACAAATCACAATGTATAAGATCAAAGCATGCTTTACTTTTAACACTACTAATGTTGAATGGTAACTTGTGTTGCTTGGCTAGGGGGCATACATCACACACTGTTATAGTTTCAGTATCTAAGTTGTTTTTATTACAGAGAGATGACAGAGAAATGATTTTCTTTAAAGTGCTCAAAGAGGTGTGTCCAAGTCTTTGGTGCCAACAGGTAATGTCCTTAGGTCTGGAAACATTAGTGCAGCTATGCCTGTTGGTGGTGTTCTGTTCAGCCTTGAGGAGGTATAAGCCTTCACATAGCTCACCAGTAGCTATGGTCTTGGTCATCTGAGGGTCCTGGAAAATACTGGTCCCATGATAAGAGTGTGACATTTTATTTGCATGTGAAGCTTAGATACAGACAAAAGGTTATATTGAAACTTGGGGATGTAGAACACTTTTTCTAATGTCAAAAGAGGATTAATGGAAACCTTACCCATATGAGTGACCTTTACTTTGGCCCCATTGGGTAGAGATAAAATAATAGGGAGTTTTATGGCTTCAATATCATGCATGATGGACAAAGATATACATATATGATCCGTGGCTCCTGAATCAATTATCCAAGTATGCAAATCATATTTATGTTTAGGATAAAGTTCAATCACAGACGTACCTGCCATGTGTGTCATCCCAACAAACCTTTGTCCATCTTGACCTAGATTGTGTTCTTCAGGACTATCTTTACCCTTAAGCATGGTCATGACTTGATTGAGTTGAATCTGCAGTTGTTCAAGACTGGTCTGTCCCAAGTTGGTCATGTTGGCTTCATTTTTATTGTTGATTTGAGCAGGCTGAACTTGCATAACTCTGGAGTTGAGAGATTGATTGGCATGATTTCCTTGGTTTCTTGTTGTTGTTCCAGACTGTTCTTTACCAAACCTGGGTTTATGTGCTGGATGACTTGGGTTTCCAGGATGCCCAACAGGAAAGCCTTTAAGCTTGTAACATTCATCCTTGATATGGCCTCCCATGTTACAGTAGTTGCAGAAAATCCCCTTTTTGAAGGGTGTTTTGTTGTATACTTGCCTATTTTGTGTGAATCCATGATAAGCCTTTTCTAACACATTTTGTTGTTGTCCTAACTAAGCAATGTTGGCTGTAAGGGATCCATTCTCAGAAATATACCCCTGTCTTTGAGCTTCCTCCTGTCTGACCATGTAATATGCTTCGCCAATTGTGGGTAAGGGCTTCATTATGAGAATCTGTCCCCTTATATTTATATAGCTGTCGTGCAGGCCCATCAAAAATTGCATGAGTTGCTTTCTTGATTCCCTTGATTCTTGAGCTTTGAGGGAACCACATTCACAAGGACACTTGCAGGCTGATATCGGGTCCAATGCAGATCCTTCATCCCAGTATCCCTTCATCTTGTGATAATAAAACTCCACAGATCCCACACCTTGTTCAAGTCTATGAAGATCCCTTTCTAATTGAAAGACCCTGTGGCCATCTATGTTGGCAAACCTCTCACTTAATTCTTTCCAGACTGATTGGGCATCAACTACATACTTCAAGATGTTGCTTATATCTTCTGTCACGGAATTGAAAATCCAGGATATGACCATGTCATTGGCCCTAGCCCACAAGGAAAATAGGGGATCATCCTTCTCCGGCATCGGAAAACTCCCATTCAATATGGCGATCTTGTTCTTGGCCGAGAGTGCAATTTCAAGAGACCTTTTCCAAGAATTGTAGTTATCACTTCCTGTTAATTTTGTGGCAACAAGAACCAAGCCCGGATGATCATTATTGTGCAGATAAAGAGGATGCATGTTAGAATCTATTCCTATCTCCATGGTTGGAGCCTTGTCCTTTGCGTTGGAAGATTTGATTTTGGAATCAGATATTTCTTCTGTCATGGCGATATTGTGTGATGAGGAACAAGAAAAGGGGTAGATGAAAAGGGAGGATAAATGGATCAAGAATGTGTGATCTCTGCTCTGATACCATGTAAAGAAAAAGAGGAGAAGGCTGAGTCAAACTGGATTCATGGGAAGAGAAAATGACTTCGTTAATGTGTATTGTTACAGAGCCCTAACCCCCAATCTTTTTATACAGAGATAAAGGAACCCCGAAAAACCAAATAAACTGATGTCTAACAGAAAAGTTACATTCCAGCCCTCTATAAAAGAAAATATTACATCCAGACACTATTACTTTCCATAACAATAGAATTAAGAAACTTGTTCCATTTTGAATTCAATTCCCCATACTTGGCTTTCGCTCTGACTTCATCTCCTTTTCCGTACTTAACTGAATTATTCAGACTTCTTGTAGACCCATTATCCTTAACAGTTTCCAAGGAATTGGCAACTTTCACTAGTACTTTTATTCTCAACCCTACATGTTGCTAAATCTACAACCGATTAACCAATTAAATCAAAAGACAATTCTTTTGGACACCAAAGACCAGGTTTCTCAGTATTAGTGAAATATATGATGATCCCCAAAACTGTCATATTTCTGGATTCCAAGGATCTGTATGCTTCATTACTAAGAGATTCAAAAAAGGAGTTGAGGAAAACCTACTTGAGGTTGACATCATCAATACCATGAAGACAATAAAAACGCTGGAACATTCATTTATAGTGCGTTTTAAGATCTTTTTTTCTGGAAAGAACAATACTTCATTTTAAAAAATTCTTCTCTGGCATAGATAGTATGTTCTATGGGAATGCCAATGAATTCTCAATAAATGATATTCATAAATGCTTCTGGATAAGGGGACTGCTGGATTTTTAGGATCCATACGAAGATGACCCATCTCATCCGAATTCTCATTGGTAATAACGTCATTGCTTACATCATTATATAATTATTGTTTTCTAAATATCATTGTCTATATCATTGTATAATTATTGCTTTCTAGACGTCATTACTTACGTCATTGTATAATTATTGTTTTCTAAGCTTTTCAGACCGGATATGTCATCCTGCTTAGGTCCCGTAGTTCTATATAAAGGGTCTTCAGCTTGAATATGGAATTCCTTTAAAACTTTTAGCTTTTCACAGAAAATCGTCACGTGACAGTAACAACTTCTATTTTAGTAATAGTTATAGATTAACAAGTTACATCTTTAATTTTTACTAGCCGACCCCTTTAATATCAATCAGCATAATGGCGTCCAGTTACATGACAAAATGACATTCATAAGTACCAACTTGGTCTTGCTTGCATTTACATTTTAGAAGATCTAAATTTAAAAAATTCCAACATTTAGGTACCCATGATACTGTTAGAAACATAATGACTCGATTACCCTGACAATATGCCAATAAAATGACTCAATTACCCTGGCAACAGTCAAATCCTCTGAAGACTATTGCCAACAGAATGACTCGATTACCTTGACAACATGCCAAATATTTCATGGACTTGACCAAACAGATATTTAGGACTTGGTTAGACCTCAATGATACACTTTCCTTTGTGTTTATTTTTCAAGCGTAAAAAGCATGACATTTACATGCTTTCCTTGTACCTTGATGGAGAAAAATATTGGGAGTAACAATGACATGACTCGTGTATAGGGATGACAATTTGTGTTATCGTGTCGTATTCGTGCCTTATTATCGTGTTTTCATATTATCTATCTTATTTGGTCATAAATATAACAATAAATATTAATTTGAATATATTAACAATTTCGTGTCTTTCGTGTTGTGTTTCGTGTTGTGTCGTGTCGTGCTGGACTTATCGTGTCATTTGTCTCTGTAATCGTGTTTTATAATCGTATCGTGCTGATTCGTGCTATCGTGTCGTGCCAGGCATTGCCACCCCTACTCGTGTATCACCAACTATTAAAATTAAAATTAAAATTAATTAAATTAACAACCTTATTAATTCGAAGAACAAGGTCGGTCCATTATCACGCATCACTTATTAAGAAGGTTGTTGATTTGCTTCATCTTAATAATTGATTTTCTTCATTTGAGTTCAATGGTCCAATGTCCCATGTTGAAAGAGGCACGATGTTTTTAATGTAATTTCATATTAAAAGCAAATGTATTTCCATTAACACTTTTCAAAATGTATAAATGGAAAGTAAAATTAAGACGGATAAATGTCGACCCTGAGCAATAATTCATAACCAATTAATTTTAAACCAAAAGTAAATACTTGTATTTATAACAACTAATTTAATAAATTTGTTGTACCTAATAAACTAGTAAATAATCTTAAATGTGTAACAATCTTAATTACTTTATCGGAACCTTTTCGTTCCGACTCAAAGTCGATTTTAGTTAAGGATGGAATCTTTAAAATGCCTATATAAAGTGTATAATGAAGGAAATATCCAATCCCCCTCTTCATTGAAATCCTTCAATTCGCCCACAGACAATGGCTACCAGCAAGTTTACTCCAACCATTCAAATTTTCTTAATGGGAGTTTTATGCATGATTTTGTTTTTGAGTTCAGGTAAAATTAATCTCTCTCTCTCTCCCCAACCCCCCTTCATTTTTTTTTTGCTTTTTGTAAATTGTTTGCACTTTCAAACAAAGATTTGATCCACAATTGATCTCGTTTTACTCACTCTCTCTGATTGTAACGAGGACATACTGTACTTTCTTGAGTCAAAACCTTAATTTTTAAAACGAGATCCGACTTGGATGTGATGTTATATCGATTAGATCAATCAAGTTATCAATTTTGATCTCTTCCATCTAGATATCTCTTGAATCTTTATGAACTTTAATAAGAATTATAATACAATAAGTAATATTTAATTTGTGTTTTAAAATGAATGATAAAATGAAATGGCAGGGGAGCAAGTTGAAGCACTGGGACCAAGTCCAGTGGCGTGCATAGGAGATTGTTCACGAGTTCCAAACTGCTACCAGAGTTGCATTGACAAGGGCTACCATCAAGGAGGTTCTTGCATCGGCTTTCGTGGAACACCCCTCTCTTGCTGCTGTAATAATAATTGATAGCGCTAGACAAATGGGCTTTGTCGGCCTTAAAAGGGGCCTCTAATGTACCTTTATAGTCTTAGTATCTTTTCTCTTAAACTCTTAAATGAAAATTGAGCCATGCCCCATTAATTTGTCATTCTCGTTTTCTTTTTTTATTTTATTTTATGTTTTGAAGGAAAAATTAGTATTTGAGATAGCATTTAGGGTAAAATTCTATCCCGTCCTTTTTTCAAAGTTTTTAATCTTAAAAGTTTATCGTTCTTTTTTTTCAACCGCAAAAGACCACGTTCGAAATATTGTTCGAAAATGTCATCGTCTCCTTCAACAGCTTCGACAACACTTTGGATTTAAAAATCATCATTGTTGCGCAACGAAACTGTAATTGATCTATGCTAGATTGAATGATTTTTCAGTAGGACGAAGGCGGAGGAGGAGGGAGAAGAAAAATGCTTACTACGAAGGAGATAGAAGAAGAAGGTGGAGGACATGGTCTAGTTCATTATCATTTTATATCGCGATGTAAAAATAAATTAATAATATTTTATGTATTCTGTGGTTTGAACCTTATAATTATTGCGTTAGTTAATACATGCTTAATAAACTTCTTTTTAGAGTCTTTTCACAATAGTAAACTTTTAAATAACTAATTAGTTTATAATAGTTAAAAGTTACGTAAGTATTATATGTCATTTTTGAAATTCACAGTACCAAAGAAATTAAGAAAATCATCTTACAAATTGTTACTGTAGGCTTAATTATTTTTTTATAACTGGCCCCAAAACTTCATTTGTTTACTACTCTAAAGTTAAATGTTATACAAATGAATACTGAGAATGAGTAAATAATTAAATTCAATGTACATTCAACATTGTAATACTGGCACGCTCATGGAACATAAAACAATTCCCGTCATGGAAACCAGAGAAGCCTCTATGCGGTATACAAATGATGCAGTAGCCATTTCATGGTTTAGAAGATACATTCATTTTGGAAGCATAATACCAAGACAATGTGTGCTTCTCTACTTCAGAAAAATTATTTTTCTATCTAAAAAGTCTCAAAGTTAAACTCTTAATATCAAAAAGTCTAAAACATAACGTTTCTTCTAATATCGTTAAAGTGTGAGGTTTTATTTGAAATCAAACTTATTTTTAACTTCAATCATTTTAATTATTCAATATTTTAGATAAAAAAGTATTAATATTAATATTATTAATAAAATAATAATAATAATAATAATAATAATAATAATAACACCAACAAATAACTAACTATTAATAATAACATTAGTATTTAAAAATTTTCTATTAATACTATTATTGTTATTAATAATAGATTATTATTGTTATTGTTATATTAATAATGTTATTATTAGGTCCTCTTATATGTCTTTAATTTGTTCGGGTTTTGTTTCTTCATTTCTTTTTCCTCTACGTGTTTCTGCTACCGTTGAAATCGAGCACTGCCGGAACTGAATTGGTAAGTTTCAAGTCTTTGAAAGATAATTATGATAATCATATGCAAATGAGTATTTTTCTTTTGTAGTTCAAAAATTGAATTGGGTTTTGTGGATTTTTTTTAATGTTTTTTTTCTACAGCTTACTTATTTACTTATATTATTTTTTATTGTTTGCTACCTCTTTGGGCTAAGGTAAACTGTATGAATTTTGTTGAATGCAGCAACATTTGTCTTTTGAGTTTTAGTGAACACAAGCTTTGTCTTTTACCACCAACTTCTTTTATCACATGTATTCTGATAAAGAGTTTTAATAATTTTATATTAAAAGACATTTCTAAACTGTTTATAGACAAAGATCTAAAATAATTTTAAAGTACTTGAGAAACGAGAAACTGCTTATTCTTGACCAATATTTGTCTTTTGAAATATTTTATGATTTTGCGAGTTATCTAAGCTGTGTATTTGTAAAGAAAACTCAAACGAAAACTGATATGGGTATTTTTTTTTTCTTGGTGCATAAGCTGGATCTTTTCTTTGCAAGTTGAAGGAAGTATGTCATGGCATGAAAGCTTCAATTTATTTCTAAACTGTTTTGACAAGTGTGTCGTGCTATTTATATCGAGTATTAGCATTTTTATTAAAAGAGACTACAATCAAAAGGCTAAAGATTTTGAAACTATATGCTCAGTTGGTTACTGATTCGGAGAGTTCGTCTTTTCAGCTGGAATTTGTTAGTTGTCTTGACCTGTTTTTTGTAGTAATTCAGTAGGCTTATAACCGATTGCTGCTAGCTTTGATAGTTGAAACTTAAGGTTTTAGAACATGATTAAATTTCTCTTCTCTTCTTCAACAACAATCATCCAGAAGCCAAAGAGATTATTTGTGGTTCAAGCAAAGGGGAATTTAGCAACCCATTTCTAAACTGTTTATAGACAAAGATCTAGAATAATTTTAAAGCACTTGAGAATAATTTTCAGGTTTTTGTTTCTTCAGTTCTTTTAAAATTTATAGTACTGCTGCTGCCACTTCTTTTTTTGAGAACCCATGTAACAAATTTTTAAGTGGTCAAATCTTGATGATTATAGGTCTGAATTGAGTAATTTCAAGGGGTGGCTTTCAAATGACTGATTTTTTCCAAATCATTAGTTGTGTCTTTTTAAAATTATTAGTTGTGGGTTTTCCAAATCATTAGTTCTTTTTAATTGGTATTTTACTAAGTGTAAGTTCAAGTGGGTTCTAAAAGTGGAGGGTTGTGAGGGTGGTAGGTTGTAAACATGCTGGAAGCAAAAGGGTGCACATTAAAAAACCGAACATTTATTGAAGATTAAAGATCAAAATTCCTTAGAAAAAACTATGAAATCACTTTCTCACACTTCTTTCAACATCAAACAGTACTTCGATCCCTTACTACATCCCCCATATGCCCACACACATACATAGAAATACATTTGTTTAAACTACTTGCAAAACCAAAATTGCAAACAACCAAAAACTAAGTCAAAGTTTAAAAAAAAAACCAAATGGCCATAGTTGCAGTTCAAATTTCTTAGAATTCAGTAATTTTTTATTTTGGATTTATTGCTATTTATTATTCCTCTTTATGTCTATGCAGCAACAACATAGAAATACATTTGTTTGAACTACTTGCAAAACCAAAATTGCAAACAACCAAAAACTAAGTCAAAGTTATTATAAAAAAAAAAAAAAAACCAAATGGCCATAGTTGCAGTTCAAGTTTCTTAGAATCCAGTAATTTTTTATTTTGGATTTATTGCTATTTATTATTCTTCTTTATGTCTATGCAGCAACAAGTTTTACTACATGGATCAACCTCCACCTCTAAGAAAAGGAAAAAAACATGCACCACCATCGCCACCATCTCTACAAGAGGTAGGATTACTTAGATTGTTTTGAGCATGTTATGTTAAACTAATTGTTCATACACATGTTTCATATCATGTTTATTTTAGGTTAAACATATATCATGTTTCCATTATAAAATATCAAAATAGATCACTTTAATGAATTACATGTTTTCATTTGATTATACATTTTTCATGATTCTATGTTTTGAGTAGTTTTTATAGTAGATGTTTTGTTTGGTTGAATATATTACAACGTCAAAATTATTATTATGTCATACTTCTATACTACATTGGTCTATTGCAATGATTTTTAGGATTTTATGTTCTAATTAGCTTTTTATATGATTTGTTTAGTTTTCACCAAAGTCACCCAACCATATGCCACATACACCAATATATTATGTCATACTTCCATGCGACATACGTTGACATGGCTTTCATACGTGTGACATGGTTTACATATATACATATTATATTGTTTATTTACCTTAATTGTTTATTTAGTTACCTTAATTGCTTTAGGATGATGATAATGAATTGGTCGTGCGATTGAGTCGAGCCCAGCAAATGTTTCCCCCTTCTTTGAATATGGAGTTAGGAGAAAGCTCATCTTCTATAATTCACAAACCCGATCGTAATATTTCTACATTTGAAAGGACGTATATCGCACCAATACGTGCAACAACATTATACGAAGGTTGTGATAACCGATCTAAATCATTTTTACAGCACATTCGACAGTATAATGCAGCAAATGCTTTTACAAGTCTTGGATGTACAATAGATCGCAGTGTCCTAATAGGGAGGGGTCCTTATAGCTTCACTATCCATGGTGAATTGCGACATCGTAATGGAGCATTATTACCACAGTTGGGTACAGATCCCGTGTATGCTCAGCTTTATATATACAACCCGGTGTCTGCCTTAAACAGTCGTGAACGTCAGAATCTTACATTAGATCGAGAACTCTTGGCCCTCATTCAGGAATGTTTGTTACAAAACAATCCATTTGTATCTAAATATCGTCAAGCGCACGAAATATTACAACAACAAAACCAAGATGAATCTGATCAAGATTTACCGGCGTGTTTGCAGTATAATCCGAGAACTGATCGACGACGTTATAATGCACCGACAGTAGATGAAATTGTAGTAATATTGCCTGGTGATGGTACTGAAAAGAAGGAATCAAGAGATATTGTTTTATATCTCAGAGGAGACCGAGGGTTAATGCGGATTAGTGAATGTCACCCGGCATACGCACCATTGCATTATGTTTTATTGTTTCCATTTGGGGAGCTAGGGTGGGAACCGTCAATGATGCATTGGGATGTGGGTAAAGATGCCCCAAGTACTAACCCAAGAAACCGACTCACAATGATGGATTACTATAGTTATCGTTTATTCCAACGTACTTCAGAGTATTCAACCATTTTGAGAGCCCAAAAGTTGTTTCAGGAATATTTGGTGGATGTTTGGGCTGCTACGGAGCAAAACCGTCTTTATTACATTAGAAAAAACCAAGATGAGGGTATAAAGACCTCCAAGAAATCCATGATCAAGAGGGAGATCAAATTGGCAAGAGATATATTCTTCCATCTTCTTTTACTGGTGGACCGA
Organism: Codonopsis lanceolata; assembly: GCA_013146195.2. Lineage (NCBI taxonomy): Eukaryota > Viridiplantae > Streptophyta > Magnoliopsida > Asterales > Campanulaceae > Codonopsis > Codonopsis lanceolata. The sequence goes on from CM028381.1 coordinate 71,978,886, forward strand.
GGCACATGTATGAAATTTTTCAAGATTCTATGGCTATCACTCGCACATACAAACACTCAGATATTTTCTTAACCATGACAGCCAACCCAACGTGGCTTTGAAATTAATGATGCTCTACTACCTAATCAAGCTAGCGATCGACCATTTGGTTGCTCGAAGTTTTTGAATTAAAGAGAAAACAATTGATGAAAACGGTAAAAGAAAAGAGGGTGTTCGGACGAATAGAAGCATATGTTTTCACGATTGAGTTTCAAAAACGGGGATTGCCTCATATGCATGCTCTATTTTTTCTCGCAGAACCGGATAAGATGAAAACACCCGAACAAGTTGATAGAGTGGTCTCGGCAGAGTTACCTAATCCGATCAGTAAGCCTGCACTTTTCGACACAGTTAAGAGATGCATGATACATGGACCATGCGGGCCGAGAAACCCACGTGCGCAATGTATGGACAATAATTTTTGCAAGAAACGATACCCAAAACTATGGGGTGAAACTACTTCTATTGATGTTGATGGTTATCCAGTCTATCGTCGACGCAACAATGACTTGGTATTGGTGGTGAAGGGGAAACAATTGGATAATAGAGATGTCGTACCGTATAATCCTTATCTAACAGAGATGTTTAACTGTCATATTAATGTGGAGGTTTGTGCTGGATTGAGATGTGTCAAGTACATTAATAAGTACATCTACAAAGGACATGATAGAACTACAATGGTTTTGGGGAGGGGTGATGAGATCAAACAATATCTTGATGCAAGGTATATTGGACCACCTAAAGCCGCATGGCGGTTATTTGGCAACACTTTACATGAAGAATGTCCTAATGTTATTCGATTGGATCTCCATCTTCCTAGAGAACATAATGTTTTGTATGATTCAAGAGCAATCACGAGATCGATTGGTCAACAAGCCGAGGAGAAAGTAACGAAATTAATGGCTTTTTAAATTGTTGTGCCTCCGATAGAATGGCAGAGATTTAACATATCAACAAATGCCACAATTACACTTGGAATAAAAATTTTGGAAGCGTAGGCATCCCAACTATCCAAGCAATGCTATTGGTAGAATATACTTTGGTAGCCCCTCGAGTGGAGAGAGATTTTACCTCAGACTATTACTAATTACTGTGAAAGGCCCGACATCGTGGGAAAATTTACGCACATACAATGGTATTCAATATGATACGTTTAAAGATGCATGTGTTGCACGGGGTCTTTTAGAAGATGACGAAGAATGGGCGCAATGTTTAGAAGAAGCTTCGGTTATGAAGACTGGATACCAATTGAGAAGATTATTTGCCCTTATTCTAACACAATGTTCTCAATCTGACGACAAGTTGTGGAATAAGTTTGCAATAAATATATGTGATGATCTTCCACACCAATTGCGTACGAATTTCAGAATTACAAATCCGACTGATGGTCAAGTAACAGATTATGACTTGCATCTCTTGAACGAAATATTGCAAGAATCTGGAAAAAGTTTACAAGATTTTTCACCGATGCCCTCCCAAATGAAAATTGGACACAAATAGCGAGGAAACAATAGACTATTGTGGGAACATAGACAACTCCGATACGATGCTCACACAATTGGTGTAGAAGAAAATATTAACTGTTTGAATGACGGTCAACGACTCTGTTTTGAAGCTGTAATCTCTTCAGTAGTTTTGAGTCATGGAAGGACCTTTTTTTTGAATGGGGGTGCTGGTACGGGCAAAACATTTTATACAACACCATTGCGGATACTTGTCGAAGCCTTGGTCATATCGTCATTTGTGTTGCATCATGCGGAATTGCATCATTGTTGTTGGTAGGCGGTAGAAGCTGCGCATTCTATGCTTTTGTACGCCATTGAATGTGTTGGAAGACACTATATGTTCCTTCACTAAACAATCAATTCATGCGGAATTGTTTAGGGAGGCGAAATTGATTATATGGGATGAGGTCCCTATGCAACATCGCCATTGCGTTGAGGCCGTGGATCGCACCCTTCAAGATGTTCGTGATAACATCAACCCTTTTGGTGGAATTACTGTTGTACTTGGTGGGGATTTTCGTCAAACTTTGCCCGTTGTACCAAAAGGATATCGTGAACAAATTGTGGGATCAACTCTTCAAAAATCAACACTTTGGAATCGATACACATTTTGACTCTATCACAAAACATGCGATTGAATCCAAATGATTCGAGAAAATGTTGAATTCGCTACATATTTGAGCGAGGTAATATCAATTTTACATCTACGTTTAAACTTTAAATTAATAAATATTTTATGATTAACATTAATTTAATTTCAATCAACAGTAGGAACCAATCCAATGAAACCATTGAACTACCTTCTACAATTCGAAAGTGTAAAGACCTCGGTGAATTAATAAGAGAAGTGTATCCACAATTGCATAGGATCGAGACTTCTTAGAAATTCTTAACGTAACGCATTATTTTATCTCGCACGCAATGATGATGTTAATAATATAAATGTTGAAGCATTGAAGATATTCCCGGAAATGTCATTAGTTATCTATCGGCGACAAAAGCGTGGAAGATGATACGAGTGATCCGATTATGGCAAATCGATTCCCAATCGAATATTTGAACTCTTTGAATCCTTCCTGTCTCCCCTTCGAGATCTGCAATTGAAAATCGGTTGTCCGATTATTTTGCTCAGGAATCTTGCCCCAAAGGATGGTCTCTGCAATGGAACTAGATTGAGGGTAGTAAGATGTGCGCAACGGATTATTGAAGCTGAAATATTAACTGGAGATAAAGCTGGAAATTTGGTATTTATACCAAGAATTTCTCTTACCCTTCGCTTCGAGCTTACCATTCCTATTACAAGGCGACAATTTCCTATTAGGTTGGCGTTTGCAATGACTATAAATAAATCACAAGGTCAATCGGTTAAATTTGTCGGCATTGATCTGCGTACCCCAGTATTTACTCATGGTCAATTATACGTTGCACTTTCCCGATGTACTACATTCGGCAGGATAACAATTCTCTTACCATCACAAGAAGAAATTTCGACAACAAATATAGTTTATCCTGAAGTTCTTCTATAGTGTTTCTACCACTGGTATAAATCCCTATAATTTCCAACTCTAAAAAATAATTTTTTATGATTATATAGTTTATATCTAACTCATTTTTTTACGATTATATAGTTTATATCTAACACATACATGGTTTCAAATAGGGCATTGCAACTCCATTTGACACTCCACCTGCATCTCCAACTCCCCCTCCACCTAATTGTTATGATTCTGATTCTGTAGAGGAATTTGTAAGCACCCAACTGATGTTTAGATAAGTGTTTACAATTACATATAATATAAATTTTACAATTACATAATTTTTATCTTACATATTGCTCCAAAATAGGTTCCAGCAACCCCACCTGCAACTCCACCTACAACTCTGACACCCACTCCTCCTCCATCTCAAATACTGTTGTACGATGATATGTGGGATGATTCAAGTTTTGTAAATGAGGCGGTATGTTTTTTTAATATTTTAATTAATTAATCATTTTTATGCATAAAATATAGTTAAATTAATCTGTCTGAATCTTCTTTGTCTCACGTGTAGATGGAATTCTTGGGACGAGTTATTGCTCGTCGCGTTTCAAAACCAGAAATTGTTGTGAAACAAGAGCCTCCAGAAGAAGATTAAGTAGTGATATAATTATGGATGCACAAGGTTTTCCTTCAATTCAAAGTTCTTAGTTTTTATTTGTTATTAGTATTTCCTTTTCGAGGTCAGGTTCCTCCGTCCTCCCTCCTATAAGGGCAAGGCTGGTTGTCCCCCTCAAGTTTGTAATATTATTTTCTATTAATAAAATATAGCAGGGTACCGCCCCTGTTTCCCTCAAAAAAATACCAAATTAACTTTAGATTTTTATTCCACTGTGGATGATCATATTGTTTGAATTGGTTACCAAGATATGTTAATTTTAAATGGTTACCAAGATATGTTAATTTTAAATGGTTACCAAAATATGTTAATTTTAAGTTGTTTATTATATTGATTTATTTGAATACTAACATCGTCTCATACTGACATCATCCCATACTGATATCATCTCATATTGGCTGATTGCCATCGGCACCAGTACGTAACCTAGTAGATTAACAAGTTACATCGTTAGTTTTACTAGCTGATCCCTTTAATAATATCAACCAAAGATAATGGCGCTCCGCTTGCATGACAAAATGACATTTATAAGTACTCAACTTGGTCTTGCTTGCATTTACATTTTAGAAGATCTTAATTTAAAAAATTCCAAACATTTAGGTACCCATGATACCGTTAGGAAACATAATGACT
>CM028381.1:71983319-72050246 GCA_013146195.2 Codonopsis lanceolata
GGAAGGATATATCTAAACATATATCATACAAGTTCGCTTATCAAAACAATAATCACTAATTACCTTGTGCGAACTTGAACCTTGTGCAAGCGGAAGAATTTCGCTGAGCTACGATCTTCAGTATACCAAGATCTACTGCAAACCCGCAAGTCTTCTCGCCGATTGATATCACAGCACGTATATCAATACGGGTTCACACCGCAAATCCAAGCCTCTTGATGGTTAGGCTAGAGGGAGTATTTTGGTGAGATAGAATTGGGGAGAGAAGAGGGCACGATCTCAGGAGGACGTGTTCTTCTAAATTTAGATGTGATAGGTTTTATCCTTTTGTTGCCCTATTTATATTATTACAAGAAACCTATTTCTTGTAGGTTAAGTCAATCCTAAACCCATTTGGATTAGGAAACTAATTAACCAATAATAATAATATAAATATATTTCCATGTGGGCGGGACTAAATAATCGGGGTCCACAAGCCCAATTACCAACATCTCCCACTGCACATGGACTCACCTCTCTAACCACATCGTATCATCAAAACCCGTTAAACACGCCTCTTCATACGGGAAGTGAAGCTGCGACATGACGAGAAAGATAAAGGGTGGAGCGCTATACCAAATCACCATCTCGACCAAAGATAGAACGCCCTCGTTAGAAAACAAAACTCGCCTATACCCTGCATCGTATATATGCATCAATTTAAGCATCCTCAATCCCTCAAGAGCGGTGCTTAAACTCAATATGTTTGTGTATCAAGATCAACCTTTTGAACCGTATGTTCAATATGATCGCCATGGCATTGAAACACAAAAATAGAGATGCATATCATACTATCTTCCTTAGACACTCATATTAATCACTCTTGGTTAATCGTTTCCCAAAGAATGCTCCGTAGGATCAGATGTGCATAGTTGGTCGGCATGCCAAAGTAGCATCATCAACGCCCAAGTTCATGATATAGTTCTAAGTCACATAGGTATAATTGTGATCTGGATTTGATCACTAGAACTCACACAAAGGATGAAGCAGGATCATTCAATCACTTTCTTAAGTCGCATTATAGTCACATACAAGATGAAGTGTATGCTATGACGGAACTCCCACACAAAGTAGGCATGTCATGCTCAAACGCCATACGAACCTTAGTCTAGCCGCCCTTCGGCGTCTAACTTGAGTACTTAAAAGCAGTCACTCTTCTAGTGACTCTCTTTTAAGATCTCACATTCTGACTTTTCCTTGGGATATAAAGTCGACCTTATAAAAGGTCTCATCTTGGCCGTATGCCAAGGCGATAAATGTAATGTCATTTGCGCATTCCCCTTTGTAGGTACCAAAGACTTTTACTATCTCAACTTGCTCGCCCACCTAGCGACAAGGTGAATTACCCGTGTGAGAGGGCCAATTCAATATCCACGACATCTTTTTAATCAAAATATATATGCTACGCAATTTCATATTGAAACATCCAATTAACATATAAAAGGAACAAAATGAAACTGCAATTTATTCAAACGATAATGAAATAATAATCAAATGTCAACATAAGTGTTCTCGTAATAAAGTCAAATCCTACGAAGCCCTAGACCCAACATATGATCCTCGAAAGATCTCTCTAGCTAGAGGCTTAGTCATAGGGTCGCCTAACATGCTTCTAGTAGGAATATATTCTAGAACAACTTTCTTTTCTGCAACCATGTCTCTAGTGAAATGATATTTGATGTTAATGTGTTTCGCCTTCCCATGATACTTGGGATCTTTAGTGTAACCTAAAGCAGCCATGCTATCACAAGCAATGACTACGTGATCTATCCACATGCGTAACATCAAGATGTTGAAGAAAACTCCTCAACCACACAGCCTTCTTGAACCGCAAATGAGCAAGCCATGTACTCGACTCCATCAGATAGGGCGGTGCTAGTCTGTCGCTTGCTACTCCAAGAGATAGCTCCACCACCAAGGAGGAAAGCGTAGTCGAAGTAGATTTATAACCATCTACATCTCCACCCAATCCGCTGAAACCTTTCAAGCTCAAATCCCCACCTTGGTAACATAGGGTTAAATTTGTGGTTCCCACCAAGTAACGCAGTAACCCTCTTCACCGCCATCCAAAGGTTGAGGTCCAGATTACTTTGAATCGACTCAACATCCCAACCGCAAAGCATAGGTCGTGCCGAGTACACACCATAGCATACATCAAGCTTCCTACCGCATTTGCATATGGAGTCGTAGACATTCTCTTCTTCTCTTCTTCATTCTTAGGGCATTGGTTTGTACTAAGGACACATCCTTTTCCATTGAGTGACAACGGGTTTTGAGTTAGTCATGCCAAATCGCTCGATAACTTTCTTAATGTAAGTCTCTTGAGACAAACCGAGAAATCTTTTCGAACGATCCCTAATGACTTTTACTCCAAGCACATAGCTTGCTTCACCCAAGTCTGTCATATCGAAAAGCAGCATAACCACTCTTTAGTGGCATTTATCATCTCCATATCATTCCCACTAGTAGGATGTCATCAACATATAATGACGTAATCAAGATCTTTTTCTTGGATCGCTTAACATACACACAAGTGGTCTTCCTCAATCATCACAAAGCCAATTGAGGTTATCGCTTGATGAAAGCGAATGTACCACCTGCCTAGATGATTGTTTGAGACCATAGATGGAACGCTTGAGTCAAGGCACACTTTGCGCTCTTGTCCCTTGACTTCAAAACCCTCCGGTTGAGTCATATAGATCTCTTCATCTAGTTCTCCATTGAGAAATGCGCTTTTAACATCCATCCGATAAAGTTCTAGATCCATGTGTGCTACTATCGCTAGATTAGGCGAACAGAGGAAAATCTCACCACGTGGGAGAATGTCTCCTCATAGTCTAAACCTCTCTGGGTAAAGCCTTTCGCCACAAGACGTGCCTTATATTTGTCAATTGATCCATCTCGCTTTCGCTTGACTTTGAAAACCCATTTGTTTCCAATAGTCTTGCGACCTTATGAAGATCAACTAACTCCCAAACCCGATTCTTTTTCATAGAGGAAATTTCATCTTCCATTGCGCATCCATTCATTGTTTGTAGGTAAAGAAAGGGCTTCTTTGAACGATGTAGGCTCACTAGAATTGAAAGAAGTAGTTAGAAAGATTCCTCTTCGATCGCGAATCGACGACGAGGTATATTTCCACGCTTACTTCTTCGCTCTAGTATCGACTCCCACTAGAACTGCATCCCACTCGATGAAGATCACCTTGACTCTCATTGGCGACTTCCATAGGTTCAACCTCATGTTGTACCGTAGGATTAGGTTGAGGCAATTCCCCACCTTCGCCAAAAGATGTCATATGTTCTTCTTCCATCTCAAAAGTTCAAAGTCTTTCCTAACTTCACCTATCTCGTGGGAAATCATTCTCAATGAAATCAACATTGCGCGACTCGATTCACCATTCCTTCGTCAGTTTTCCACCGCACATAACATAACCCTTTGAGGTATCTCAATACCTTATGAAAACACACTTGTTTCCTCTAGGCCTAGTTTTCCAAACTTATTGGAGGTACTATGGACATAACCTCGCACAACCCCAAGGATGAAGATGCCCCAATTTAGGCTTCTCACCTTTCCAAAGTTCATAAGGGGTCATGGGAACCGACTTAGAAGGCACTCTAAGTATGTAGGCAAATATTAGCGCATCCCCCAAAACGAAATTGGGAGGTTGGCCCGTGCCATCATCGACCTAACCATTTCCAACAATGTTCGATTCCTTCGCTCGCAACACCATTTTGTTGCGGAGTTCTAGGAATTGTCAATCTTTACAGATTCCCTTTTTCTCACACAATTCTTTAAATTGATCGATAAATATTCACGGCCCCTGGCCGCTTCTAAAAGTTTTAAGCTTTTATCCTTTGATTCTCAACCTCGCGAGAAAGCGCCAAAACACTTGAGAGCTTCATCGCGGTGAGAAATAAGGTAAACATAACCATAGCGTGTAGTCATCGATAAAAGTGAGAAAATAGGAAGCTCCATGACGTGCCTTAACATTCATTGGTCCGCAAATGTCCGAATGGACTAACTCTAATGGATGTGTGGCTCTTTTGCCTTACCAAAAGGCTTTCGGCAAGCTTTTCCCCGCCAAACAAGATTCACACAAGGGTAGGTTGACTTTGCCGAGAGACCCCAATAGGCCTTCTAGCCAATCTAGTCATCCTATCTTTTCCTATATGTCCAAGTCTAGCATGCCATAACTCGTAATTAGAATCATCATAAACCATGCAAGAAGAAGAATTAATGTAAGAATTATGGGAATCCAACAAATCTAATTTAAAGAAATTATCCGACAAAGAACCATGTCCCAAAATCTCATCACCAAAACAAATATCCAAGTGATCATTACTAAAATTAAAAGAATATCCATGTCCTAGCAATTGTACTATCGATAATAGATTATGTCGAATTCCTGTGTGCATAAAGAACTTCATGAAGAGTCAATGTGCCCACTCCGCAATTGAAGTTGGTATGAGCCAACTCCTTTGACTTCAATGCATCTAACTGCTTTCCCATGAAAATTCTTCTTGTACCAACAGAACTTTTCGATAATCTACAAATCCTTCTCGATCCCTCGTCACATGTTTGGTTGAGCCTCGAGTCTACAATCCACACAGGAGAGAGTCACTAATAAAACATGAGAGCAAACACAACTTTGCATGGAGATAGGATTAAGTGATACCTTCTGGGCTCGTGACAAGTCCGAGCAAATGACCCAAGGCACCACAATTGTAGCACTTCTCGCTTAGCAATATTCTTTTGCCTCTACGGCGCTTTAGCAATCTTGTCACTTTTGGGGGCCAAATTCGAGTCTTCTTGCCTTTAGCTTGTTTCTGCCCGTGTGGCTTGCGCTGACCCTCAAGGGAAACAAGAGCAAGATCACGAGTCGCAAAGACTTATCGCGCGATTCGCTTCATGACACTCACCTCAAGCTCAACATGGCGAGATACATCCGCAAAGTCCGAATGGAGTCCGTATGAGTCAAGATACGCCTCAAACCACTCCAAGAGTCGCAAAGGAACGAATCACCGCTTGAACTTGCCGCTCATCGATAAGATAGAACCAAAGCTTTTAAGATCTCGAATCATTCTGACATCTCACGTAGTTGTTCAAGAATGTTACGCTTCGATCAATCTTATAGCTTTCAAACTTGTAAGTCAAAGTCCTTAACTTTGTAGCGTAGTATTCCCATAAATGCGCTTAATTTGGTCCCACATTTGTTTAGCAACAGCAATCCTCAAACTCGCTAATCGATCATTATGCATGCTACTCAAGATAGTAAAGCATGCACATCGATCTTTCTTTTTCCAAATAAGGAATTCCCGCATTTTCTCGGCGATGCTGGGCGATGGTCAAGTTACCCATCTCTCGGTTCTACCATCACAAGATCAAGGTTGTCCGTAACCTCTTGCTCGCTTAGCAAGTACGTGATTTTCCTTTGCCAAACACTATAGTTTGAGCCATCTAATTTCTCACCCTTATTAAGGTCAACGACACATTCTCGAGAAGCCATTTCACTACAATTTATTGCAAAAATAAGACATAAGCATATATATATTTCGATTCACTTTTGTTTTAAAAAATCAATTACTAAATATAATCACATCATACACGTAAGGAGGGAAAATCTGCGAGGCTCGTAATCACAACCAAAGTATGCACAACGTGAAAATATTCATAAATTGATAATTTAAACAAAAGAAATATGATAGAACAAATCCATCAAGTACATATCATGTACATAAATATTTTCACTATCGAAAATAAATTTATTGGGTCTCAGATAGTCCCAATCGCAATTTTAGAGCCCAAAACGACAATTAAATATGCTAAAAATGACTTAAAATAGCTTTAAATTCACAAAGAATTTTAAAAAATTCGAGTCCCAAACAGCCCTAAACATTCACGAATGACAAAACACCCCTCGATATTATTTTTGTATTTTTAAAAAATCGAAAACATGTTTTTATACACCGAAAAGCAAAAACAAATATTTACAAGTTGAATTGATCAAAACAGGCCACCATTGGACTCGACGGCCAAAACAAGCCAAACGCCGCCGCTTTAATCTGAGCAGGAGAGCGCCGCCGCCCTCGCTGTGGGCTTCCCTCGAAGAAGCCGACCGATCAGGCGTAGGGTCGATGGTCACCGGCGACGTGGCGACATGCCAAGATCGACGCCACCATGACATCATCAATTTCGAAGTCAGGTGGGTCCCCACCGATGACGTGGCAAACACGCCATCGGGCCAACGCAGTGACCGCTGACCGCCAACGGTTGATCGGCCCTCCCACGCCTCCTTCACGCGCCGCCGAGTTTGAAGTCCACGCGCCGCCTTCCGATGGTCCGATGACTGCACGGCTGGTGGCGTTGGACTCGTCTCATCGAGGGCTTTTAAGTTGTATACTTTGTACCTCGAAAGGAATGCCACAAAAAGCACGTGTATCGAGGCCGAGAGTGGGGTTCGTTTTTAATGCGATTTTTAACCCAAAAAATCGATTCGCGAAGTGCCAACTTCGCAAGGCCATAAAACGTTCATTTTAAGTCCAAATTAAGCATATAATATGTCGTTGGAAAGCTCTTACAGAGTACTACAAGTACAGTCCAGAAAATCATGATTTTACAGAACATAAAAAGGTCATAAAAGCACGCAAAATTTCGGAAAAAACACTTTTCAACAAAACTTGGGTTTGCGATATTTTGAAAAATACCCAACGGAATTCAACGAGAATTTAGTATGTTGTTCGCCTCGTCGTAGGGAACTCAGAAATATAAATTTTTCTCAAAAATTTTAAAGTTTTACACATAAAATAATAAAACTCATTTGTTCTGTTATCAGGTAAAACTTTTAAACAAACCCAAAAACAAGAGCATGTGATTCATGGCATAACGATACGAGCAATCAAGTATATAGGCTCTGATACCAATGAATGATACATCTAAACATATATCATATAAGTTCGCTATCAAAACAGTAATCACGAATTATCTTGTGCGAAATTGAACCTTTGTGCGAAACGGAAGAATTTCGCTTGAGCTACGATCTTCGTATACCAAGATCTACAAACCTGCAAGTCTCTCTCGTCGAATTGATATCATAGGGCACGAATATCAATACTGGTTCACACCGCAAATCCAAGCCTCTTGATGGTTAGGCTAGAGGGAGTATTTTGGTGAGCTCTAGTTTGGGAGAGAGAGGGGGCGGCTGATCTAGGAGGACGTGTTCCTCTGTTTCTGTCTCTTAGGGTTTTATCATTTTTGTTGCCCTATTTATATTATTACCAAGAAACCTATTTCTTGTAGGTTAAATCAATCCTAAACCCATTTGAATTAGGAGACCAATTAACCAATTAATAATAATATAAATATATTCCATGTGGGCGGGATTAAATAATCGGGCGACAAGCCCAATTACCAACAGATTGGAATTTAGATAACAGCTCTGTGCTCCGGATTTATCTAAACGCTCGGTTTTGAAAGAAAATATTTATACCTTTGATTTGGATATCGTTAAAATTGTAATGAACTATGTTTGTATAAAACAGATGATTTCCAGAAAAAAATATTATTTATTTCTCGGTTCTGCTGTGAGTTATGTACTTTTGATCATTTGAATGATTTTTGGTTAAGATTTGTTTGAGTTGGTTTACGTCTTAAGGTGGTTTTTGGTGTGTGATATTTCTGATTCTTCATTTTTAAAATAAAATTTGGACAGAATCGGACCATATTCACCCCTCGTTAGTCCAGCGCGGCAACAAAGTACCAACTATTTATTGAAAAACAAGAGTTGTTCCACTGCCAAAGTAATCAGAATCTAAATCGATTGTTTTTATTTTTCTCGGCAACCCATTAGCTAATGATCATAAATAGTGGTACACACGCGCAAGAGTAAAAAATATATAGTTATACAAGAGATCTGGATTAGCTTACTTCGGTCCTCACTCCTCATCAGCAATTATCTTATACTTGTTCATGTCCAAGGTATAAGTTTCATGTTTCCCCACTTTGTGGAAAATTTCATACTCAGAATATTACATTTTGATAGTAGTTAGGATATTTTGAGGTTTTTGTAAATATTTTAACCAAAGTAGACTGACCATGTGTCACCTTCGAACTGGTAAAATAGTTTTTTTTTATAAAATAAATCAGTTTAAGATAAAAATCTTAAATCTAATTAGTTTAAGATAAAAATTCTAAATCTAATAAGGTATGATAAAAAATCCTAAAACTATTTTGATAAAATAAAACAGATTTAGAATATAATTTTACGAGCAAAATTATGATAAAAATTTACGGATAAAAATGACGTGTCAACTTCCCGTTTATATATATTTTTTTCCAGATATCGTTTAATTAAACCATATTTTATTTTATGGAAATTATACAAGTTTAATTTGACCGAAATTCTTCAATTCTCATCTCTTTTTATTTTCATACTGTTTAATTTATACAAATTATTCACTGGATAATTTTATGTTATTTGTTATTCTACTAATCTATATTTATTAATTATTAATTATCTATCTATTAACTATTATTAAAACAGAAGCCGCTGCTGCCATATGGTGTCTTTCTGTTAAATGCTCAAACTTTTTAAAGAATTTCATGCTTCCACATGTCACTCTCTTGTAACTTGTAATTTTTTTTTTGATTTTACTGATAAAAGTTTTATCATCAATAAACACATATAAACCATGCATAATAAAAAAAGATAAAATCTCTATGAGCATATTTCTACGATTTTATTATTAATAATAATGAAATTTTAACAAACAAATCTTTCTCAAATTCAAATTATGTTTATTTACTCTAAACAACATTTGTTCCTTGATTTATAAATAATGTTAGACAATTGAAATTTATAATCCTCCGTCATCTACAATGGATTTTAATCGTCGTAATTCATTCCACTTATAGTACTCCTCTAAAATTTTAACTCTACCTCTCTCAAATTTCTTACTTTTCTAATTGGGGCATACTTAACACATCACCTATAAAATACATAATACAACACTTTTGATTGTAAAATTACTATATTACCCTTAGTCACTATAACAAAAACAAATATTTTAACAAAAAAACATACAAACCAAAAACTCTCATAAAAATCATTCTCTCTAAATTTTTTCTCTTCCTCAATTCAAACAAGGTAAGGTATGTTTTCTCAACTCATTATTTATAATTTCTATTTGTGTTCATGAATAGAAAAAAATAATAATTTGAAGGCAACCGCCGTGCTCCACCACCACCCACCGTCCTTTGCTGCCTGACCACCAAGCTGGGTTGGTGGTGTTAAGTTATGTTAGTTTCCGTTAGTTTCCATTATTTTCTGTCGGTTGTTAAAGTTAGTTTTCTCATTTTTATGTTAGGTCCCTTAAACTTTTGCTACTTGTTATTATTAGCACTTGCTCTTTGATATGAGTTGTTTAATAAATTTTAATTTATTATAAATTTACTATATATTTAATATTTTAATTAATATTGTTATTAAATATTTTTGTGAATAAGCATGGAAAAAATTAATATAATTGATTTAATTTTTTTAAATTTCTCAAGTTTTACAATATAATACACATACATGCTACAAATGAATGAGAAAAGCAACATTTATAGCTACTATGTAGTAATCCTAGAGCTTATCACTGGCAAAAATGTATGTGGATGAGTTTGGTGATGGTATGGACATATATAGTTATGTTGGTGACAGAGAATATATAGGAGATGACATCAAAACTCTTTCAACTATCTGATTCTACATTGGTGGTAACTAGCAATGTTGAATTCAAGGCTTACTGTTTGACTTTATCTATTTGGAAAATGTTACCATTCAATATTGCAATGACGTGAGTTGAGAATAACGCCGCATTTAGTCCTACCATGAGGAAAGTTGATTGCATGCTAAGAAATCCCTCACACCTCATGACTCTGTGAAGAGGAAGTGAATTAAGGTTAACGAGTAGATATATTTTTGTAGACCAAAAGCAATCTTTGAGATTATCATATCTCATCTTTTTACCTACTTAAATATAAATATTCATCTACCTCTATCTCTATTTGAGTATATTTATTGGATAATATTCTCATAGCAAGCTTTGTTCCTTTATATTTTTTTTTGTGTTTGATATTTCAGATATAATTTGTCTTTGCTTAAATCTCTTTCGTTCTTTTTTTATTATATTATTTGCGATCATGGTTTACTTTTATAATGAGCAACAACATTTGTCTTTTAACTTCCTTTTTCTGCAACAAATTTGAATATGCATCTTTATATTACTCATTCATATATACATTTTAGTATTTATCCTTTTCGTTTAGTTTAAAATATTTTAAATATAACGAGTTTAGAAAATTCTCTACTTATAAAAAACTCGCAAAAAAAAATCTTAAAAACCGTGCATCGCACGGGTATAATCTAGTTAACTAATAATAATGCATAATAGTAATCAATATGATAAAGGGTACTCCCTCCGTCCCTAAATTATCGTCCTCCTTTCCTTTTTTGTCCGTCCCAAAATAACTGTCCACTTTGAAACTTACCTTTTTAGAACATCACTTTTACCACTTTACCCTTACTTTTTCACCTTACTTTAATTATGGGCCACATACACATGGGCTTTAAAGGAAACTACACATTAAACCAATATAAATAATCAAGTCAATTGTTTTTTCTTAATCTGTGCGCCGGGTCAAGCAGGACAATTAATTAGGGACGGAGGGAGTATTAGTATTAGTATATAGGGATAAGTGTATCATTAGTCCCTGAACTTTGGCCGAACACATCATCAGTCCCCCAACTTCAAAAAGTTTCACCACTGACCCAAGTAGGCATTTTTTGCTCATAGGAGGTCCCTAGCCCTAACGCCGTTTGTTTATTTCCGTTAAGTGAACATGAGCCACTCACATGCACAAAGTAAGGGGGTTATGTATAATATCATCAAAATAAGGGGGCAAATGGTACACTTACAGCAACAGACAATGCTACCCCATGGCTCTCCTCATCCGGTGATTTTGCATTTGGGTTTCAACAAATCCAAGGCAATGTCCGAGGAGGAAGGAGAAAGACGCGGTCAGGCATGGTGGAAAGCGTAGCTGGATGCTTGAACGAAGGAAAAGGAGATGGATGGAGGCAGATTGCTGGTAGGGGGCAACGCTGAAGACGATTATGGGGTTAGATTCGCCGAAAAAGAAGGAGCCGACTGTGGATGGAGAGGCAGCCTGGGAGATGTTGATGGGCCGGAGAAGGTGAAGGGACCGGCTGAAGACCTGACGGCTGAAGCTTTACTGGCTCTCTTGAGGGGGGGATCTTGGCAGGACACGACGAATGTGGATGCGATAGGGGTAAGAGATGGAGATTTCGCTTGCGATTGGGGATGAGGATGGGTACGGACTGAAGAGAGGATGGTTGTTGGGTTGTGGATGAAGAAGCTCGGCTGAACATGGCGGATGATTCATCGGAGAAGAAGGGAGCGAGTGATGCTGGGAGCTGGGCAAGGAGATGAGACATGAACAGGGGCCGGTGGCTGAGAAAGAAGGGGGGAGATTAAGAAGGGAGATGGCTGTAGATAACCTGGCTGACTGCTTGGAGTTTTGCCGGTGTCTCAACTTCTCGGCATACGTCAGTCACCGATCGCCGGAACTTCCCGAACTGCTTTTCCGGCTCCGAAAACTCTACCTTCAAGTTCTCCGACTGGCTCCTCCGAAATAGTTTCTGATCTGGAATTGATTTAACTGGAAATTTAGCTTGAGTTTCCTCACAATTTTGTGTACTTTTTGTGTTTGATTCAAATATCATCTGTTTGTCTTGATAAACGATCTTCTCTGGTTCTTGGATCGAAGGCGAGCTTTCCGCTGCCAAATTGATCATTTTGTGTGGTGTTAGTTAATAGTTCTTTGTAGAGTTCGGTATCAGCATTGTTGGCATCCTGAGAATATTGATTGAAGAGTTGGCCAGATTTTGCAAGGAGAGTGAGGACGGTGATGTTGCAGAGTAAGAAAGTGAAGAGAGGAGTAATTGGAAATCTGGAGCAGATGGAGTGATTGGCTAGAAGAGATGTATGAATTGGTTTATATTCACTTTGCCCCCTTATTTTGATGATGTTATACATAACCCCCTTATTTTGCGCATGTGAGTGATACATGTTCACTTAACGGAAATAAACTAACGGCGTTAGGGCTAGGGACCTCCTATGAGCAAAAAAGGCCTACTTGGGTCAGTGGTGAAACTTTTTCAAGTTGGGGGACTGATGATGGCTTCGGCCAAAGTTCAGGGACTAATGGTACACTTATCCCTAATATATATAACTTCTTCTATTGTCAATAGTAGAAGACTTATATTTAAATTTTTTTACAACTAACATTACTTCTAACCAATGTGGGATAAAACTTTTCAAGGTGAGACATTATTTCTAATGACTCACTTCTAACACCATATTTTAAGTCTTGGTATCTTATACATCCAAAACTTGATTATGAAAAATAAATATATCATTAATTTCGATGTTCTTGCCGAGTATAACACATTTGCACAATTACTTTTGCCAACAAACAAATGACGCGTAAAGAAATTTGTGTCTCAAGTTGCACGATTTTTTTCACTAAAACACTATTTTTTAACTAGTATTATTATACTTTAAATCTTGATATCTTATTTATCCACAAATTTGATTTGGATAAATAAATATATCATTTCGATGCTCTCACCGAGTATAACACATTTGCGCAATTACATTCGCCAATATACAAATGACACGTAAAGAAATCCATGTCTCAAGTTGCACAATTTTTCTCACTAAAAACACTAATTTTCTAAACAAATATTATACTTTAAGTCTTGATATCTTATTATCCAAAACTCGATTTGGACAAATAAATTTATAATTTTGATGCTCTCACCAAATATAACATATTTTCGCACTTACCTTCGCCAAAAAATAAATGACACGTAAAGAAATTCGTGCCTCAAGTTGCACAATTTATTTCACTAAAAACAATAATTTTTCAACAATAGAAGAGATGTATCTCACATTGGTTAGAAATATTATTATTAAGTACCAATAGAAGAAATGTGTCATACATTGGTTGGAAAGTGATGTTGATCTTCAAAATCATTTGATAAAAGACTTCTACCATTATTACCAATAGAAGATGTATATCTCACATTAGTTAGAAAATGATGTTGATTTTAAATTATTTTAGATTAGATAAAAGACTTTTACTATTATTAACAATAGAAGAGATATATCACACATTTGCTATAAATTGATATTGGTTTTAAATTACCATTTTTACCAATAAAAGAGATACATCCCACATTGGTTAAAAAGTGATGTTGATTTTAAAAGTCTTTAGATTAAAAAAACTTATACTTTTATAAGCAATAGAAGAGAAGAGAAGAGAAAAAATGTATCCAATTATAAAGAAAGATATGTTGCTTTAACATTTTTTTAAGATAAAACACTTATACTATTATTACCAAATGATGAGATGTATTCCACATTGGTTAGAGAGTGATGTAGTTATTAAAAGTTTTTTTTATAAAAGACTTATTACCAATAGAAAAAATATATTTCACATTGGTTAGGAAAGTGATATTGGTATAAAATGTTTTTAGATAATGTATCTCGCATTGGTTACAAAGATATGTATCCCACATTATTTGAAAATGGATATTGATTATAAAAGTTTTTAGATAAAATAATTTTTATGTTATTAGCAATAAAAGAGATGTATCACACATCTATACTATAGTCATTTGATATTGTTAAATCCTCAAACCTTAAATCACTTGACTTGAGACTTTTTAATTTCTAGCCATTAGTTAAAAATAATACTGAATATAATATTGTGGTATTAATAATTTACTATCAATCTCTTCTATTTTTAATAATAGTGGAAATCTTATATAGAAGGACAATTTCTCTCTCTAGCTAAATCTTGTTTTTTTTAGGGTTTTGCCTTTGGCTCCCTTGCCCAGCGGCCATGGCCGCGGCTGTGGATTCAGCCACTCCACCGAATCCAATCCCCTCTTCAATCCCGTCATCTTCTACTCCTCGTTCTTTTGCAGATGTTCTCTCAAAACCCTCAAATCCTTCATCTTCTTTTGTTATTCCGCCTGCCACTTATAAGGGTGAGCCTGCGCTCAAACTGTCCCCTGAACTCATTGCTTCCCTTCCCCATCCTTTTCGTCTGGCCCTCATTGGCAAATTTTCTCATGGTAGACCTTCCATGGAGGCCACTAGGAAAGCTTTCAATACTTTCGACCTAAAAACTGCATTAACCCTTGGTCACCTTGATGCTAAACATATCCTTATCCAAGTTTAATGTGAGGAGGACTACCAACGACTATGGATAAAAGATCAATGGTATCTTGGAAGGTTTCTGATGCGTGTCTTCAAATGGAGCCCCGACTTTCGCCCAGATGTGGATTGTTCTATAGTTCCCGTTTGGTTTTCTCTCCTTGGTCTGCCAATTCATTTATTCGACAAATCAGCTCTTTTCTCTCTTGCCTCTCTTTTTAGTAGGCCATTGATGCTAGATCAGCCAACTATTAATTTGACAAGGCCTAGCGTTGCTCGCGTGTGTGTTGAGATTGATCTTTTGAAAACTTGTCCCAACCGAGTTTGGGTCGATTGTGGTGATGCCTTTCCTAGCTTTTGGCAACCGATTGTGGCTGAGAATAAACCTAACTACTACACTCATTGCATGCGTCAAGGGCATCAGGAACTCAACTGCCATATTAAAAACCCTAATCTGCCTTCGAAAACCCCTAACCCTTAAAACGACCCAATAAAGAACATGCCTGAGAAAAATTCCCAACGTTGGACCCCCAAAAAGTCTGCTTCAGATCATCCACAGATAGGCACTGAATTCAATCATACGGCTGCTAATCCTCCTAATGATGTTGCTAATGGTAATGATGCCCCCCATGATAAGCCTTCGTTCAATGAAGATATCTCCAGCCCAAAAGATAAAGATCCAATTTCTGATTCTATCCCAGTTACTTCTAAGAACGACTTGAATGTTGCGCCGCCTTCCTCTTCAGATCCCTTGAACGACATGGCAATTAATAATCAGGACTCAAATCATGTTACAATAATCTCCCCTAATAAATTCGTCGTTCTCAATATTTTAGAAGATGAGGAAGCTACTGATCAAAGCTCGTTGAACGCTTTAGATCTGGAAATTCCTAAGAAACCAAAAAACATTATACCCCCTTCTGATCGTATGACAAGATCCCAGGCTTCAAATCCCTCCTATGGCTCTACTTCTAATACTTCACATAGAGATTAAAGCTCTCTTCTGGAATGCCCGTGGCATTGGTAATGATCCCACGGTTAGCCGTCTTAAAAATCTGGTCAGGCTTCACAATATCTCCATCATCACGGTTTTTGAACCAAAGTTAACTTGGACAAAATTTCTCTTCTCTCCCGAAAACTTAAATTCAGGTTCTATTTTTCTAATTCTGCAAGCTCAATTTGGGTCTTTGTTAAATCTTGCTTCAGTTGTAGTCTTTTCTGCGATTCATCTCAGCATGTTTCTCTTAAGATTCAGCATTATTCTTGGCCCTTTCATGCTTTTATATCTTGTGTTTATGCAAGGTGCGATCTCCGTGAACGTCAAGATTTATGGGAGGACCTTCTTCAAATTAATTCTCAAATATCTAATGCTCCGTGGCTTGCTGGCGGAGACTTTAATATTATTCTCATCCCCTCTGAAAAATCTAGGGGCAATGGATGGGATCGTGTTGGTGGTCTGGAATTTCAAGCTTGTATTACTGCTACAGGCCTCACCGATTTGGGCTATTCTGGATCTGATTTCACTTGGTGGAACAAACAAGATGGTTCAGCCACAATCATGGAACGTATTGATTGTGTCCTTGGCAACATTGGCTGGCTGGAAAATTTCCAAGTAACTTTCATTCAGCATCTAAACTGCACTTGTTCAGATCATTCCCCTCTACGTGCTTCTATTTCTTCGACGGCTGCTTCCAGACCTTCTATGTTTCGGTTCATCAACGTCTGGACTACTCATCCGTCTTTCTCAGATATGGTGCGAAGTTCTTGGAACCTTCCTGAATCTGGCCCTCCCATGATCAGGTTTGCTACAAAGCTTCGTAAATTAAAGGCTTCTCTCAAAACTTGGAACAAGGAAATCTTTGGAAATATTTTTGCGAACCTTCGTCAAGCTGAAGAAGAGTCTCTTGAAATGGAACTGCTTTACGATCTTAACAATTCTGATCTTAATCGGTCAAATCTTATGGAGGCCCAAGCTCGTCTCCGTCTTCACCTTTCGAGAGAGGAAGGATACTGGCGTCAAAAATCCCATATAAAATGTCTTAAAGACAGAGAAGGAAACTCAAAACTTTTCCATGCTTCGGTTAAGCAATCTCAGCAACGCCTTTACATTCATTATATTCATGATGTTGATGGCTCTCTATTGACTACTGAGCAAGATATTAAAGAAGCTGTAATTCGTTATTTCCGGGACCAACTATCCTCATCTGTCTCTAATTCGGATTTTAACTTGGATGTCATTCCCAACCATATCACTGATGAGTGGAATTCTTCTCTTATTGCCCCCCCAGATATTACGGAGATTAAGAGAGCTGTTCTTGATTTAGACGGTAACAGTGCAGCCGGCCCGGATGGTTTCACTGGCCATTTTTATTCTTCTTGTTGGGATATTATTAGCAAGGATTTTTGTGAGGCTATCACTGAATTCTTCTCTGGATTCTCTCTCCCCAAATCTTGGTCTAGCACTTTGCTGGTTACTATTCTAAAAGTCTCCATTCCTTCTAGCTTCAAAGATCTCCGTCCTATCAGTTTATGCAATTTCTGCTCAAAGGTTATATCTAAAATCCTCTCCTCCCGGCTTTCCTCTATTTTGCCTTTCATTATTTTGGATAATCAGAGCGCATTTACAAAAGGTCGTATCATCCATGATAATATCCTTCTAGCCCATGAAATGATGTGTCATCTTGGAAAAAAGGTTTCGGGCTAAAATATTATTCTAAAGCTAGACATGGCTAAGGCTTTTGATCGAGTCTCCTGGATCTTCTTAACAAAGGTTCTGCGGAAATTTGGCTTCCACGAGATTTTCATTGATCTTATTTGGAGACTTTTGTCAGATAACTGGTTTTCAGTGCTCCTAAATGGGGAATCTTCTGGTTTCTTTCCCTCTTCCCAAGGCCTTCGACAAGGTGATCCCATTTCGCCAAGTCTGTTTATTATTATGGCTGAGGTCTTAAGTCGAAGTATTGACTTTCTTCATCGTTCAGACTCCAAGGTTGTTTATTCCACGATCAGTGGATGTCCTATTGTTTCCCACCTTGCTTTTGCCGATGACATTATTATATTTTGTAATGGTAGCAAGCACTCTCTCCTCCTTCACAAATACCTTATTTCTTCCTATGAATCTATGTCGGGCCAGCTCATTAACAGATCCAAGAGCTCTTTTTATTTAGCTCCTTCGAATGCTCCTAGTCGTTCTCCAAGAGGGCTGTCTTCCTTTCATTTATCTTGGTTGTCCTATTTACTATGGCAGAAAGAAAAAACAGTTCTTTGATCCTCTCATTCTTAAACTTCAAGGTAAAATAGACTCATGGATGGGATCTTTCCTAAACTCTGCAGGACGCATCACTTTAATTAACCATGTTCTTCAATCCATATCTATGTTACAGCTAGCTTCTATTGATCCTCCTGCCTCAGTCATTCACCTTCTTAATCGAACGTTCTCTAATTTTTATTGGGGTCACATTGACGGCCAAAAGAAAAGTCACTGGGTTGCCTGGCAAACCTGTTGCCGTCCTACTTTCGAAGGGGGGCTCGAAATCTACTCTATTTCTAATTATATTAAAGCTTTTGGTATTAAAATGTGGTGGCCATTCTGCACTACCAACAACATCTGGTCTCGTTTTCTTTTGGCAAAATACTGCTCTCAGGCCCATCCTTCCATCTCCTTGTCGAGAGGATCTCACATCTGGCTTCGGATGCAGCGAGCAAGGGAATTGGCAGATCCTCACATTAAATGGATTGTGGGTAAAGGGCTTTGTTCTTTATGGCACGACATCTGGCTTGGTAACTCTTACATTGATAAACCTCCCTCATGTGCTTTAACCCATGTCCGGGACATCTTTAATGCATATTCTTCTTTTAATAATGCTGGGATTTCTTTGCTTCCGTCTTCTGTTCAGAACTCTATTACAACTCAAGGTATTTCCATCTGTGATGATGACGATCGCCCATGCTGGTCCCTTTTTTCTAAAGGAAATTTTTCCCTCTCTTCTGCCATCTCGGTGATCTCCCATCCAAGGAATTCTTCTATGTCCTCCAGCTTCATTTGGCACAAGCGGCTACCCAGACAAATCAATATTTTTCACTGGAGGCTGTTTCGTAAGCGTTTGCCTTTAGATGAAGGTTTATGGTCTAAGGGGTTTCTTGCTAGCCTCTAAATGCTCTTGTTGCGCTTCGGGTTTCTTAGAAACTTTTGAACATGTTTTTCTCCAAAGTCAATCTGCCACGGCTGTTTGGTTACACTTCCATAACATGTTTGGAATTCCTTTCCGAATCCTTCCCTTACAGCAGCATTGTTTTGCTTGGTGGCTGAAAGGCCGATCTTTGCCTTTTGCCATCCTTCCTTCTATCATCTTGTGGCATTTATGGAAATATCGTAACAAGGCTCTTTATGAATCTTTCAGACTTCCTACCTCGATCATTATTAATAACATTCTTCAGGATCTGAAGAACATTCTGATCTCTGCCGGCTTCAAAGTGCCCGATTGCATTCATGCTGCTCATCTCTCGTTTGCTCGGCCCATACAAATTCATATTCAGGCAGTGAATTGGAAGCCGCCTCCTCTTGGTTTTTTCAAAATGAATGTTGATGGTGCAGGTAGAGGGAATCCGGGCCTTAGTGGTGGGGGTGGAATTCTCAGGGACTATGTTGGTAATCTTATTTTTGCTTTCCACTGTTTTTATGGCCATAGCACCAACATGTTTGCTGAACTTCATATTCTGTACCACGGAATTCTTTGGCTTCATACTCATAATTATTTTGACGTTACTATTGAGACGGATTCAAAGGCCCTCTATGACTGTCTTTGCAATGGCCATTCCCCTCCTTGGGAGCACACTTATATGTTCAGACATATTTTTCGTATCCAGGCTGCCAACCGCATTTCTTTCAGCCATTGTTTTCGAGAAGCTAATAAAGTGCGCGGATAGCTTAGCCAATCTGGCCTGTGATTCAGAGTCTGACAGAGATTTCTCCTCGGTTTCTGTCATTCCTTCTTTTACGCGTGGTCTTATTTCTCTAGATGCAAGCCAAACTCCTTATATTCGCATTTCATACTTGTAATTTCCTTTTCGAGGTAAGGCTCCTCCGTCCTCCCATTTATAAGGGCAAGACTGGTTGTCCCCCTCAAGTTTGTATTATATTTTCCTATCAATAAAATTCTGCAGGGTGTCGTCCATGTTTCCTAAAAAAAAAAAAGACTTTTACTATTAACATCATTTTTTAACCAATGTGGATAATATTATTATATTGGCATTGGATGAATACTTTACTCTAATGACTCATTTCTAACACCACACTTTATGCATTGATATCTTATTAATCTAAAACTCAATTTGTACAAATAAATATATCATTTTGATGCTCCACCGAGTAAAACACATTTGCACAATTTCCTTTGCCAACAAACAAATGGTAGAAATTTGTGCCTCAAGTTGCACAATTGTTTTCACTAAAAACACTAGTTTTTCAACAAGTATTAGGTAAGTACTTTAATAATTTCTAAAATCAATATTAATTTATAACCAATGTAAGATAAATCTCTACTATAATTACCAATAAAAGTGATGTATAAAATATTGGTTCAAAATTAATGTTGGTTTAAAAATTATTTAGATAAATGACTTTTACTAAACTAACAAAAGAAAATATATGTTCACAATTGTTAGAAGTTGATATTGGCTTTAAAAGTCTTTAAACAAAATCTTACCAATAAAAATGATATATTCTTCATTGGTTATAAATAATTATTTTAGTTTAAAAGTTTTTAGATAATTTTTTTTTACTAACAATAGAAGAGATGTATCTCATATTAGATACAATATAATGCTGGTTTCAAAAGTTTTGAAATAAAATACTTCTACTATTATTATTAGTAGAATAAATATATCTCACATTCGTTAGAAAATGATGTTGGTTTCAAAAGTTTTAAGATAAAAGACTTCAACTATTATTATTAATATAATAGATGTATCCACATTGTTAAAAAACTTCCACTGTTATTATCAATAATATATATATATCACATTTGTTAGAAAATGATGTTGGCTTTATATTCCAACATTTAAATCATAATGCCTAAAATTTTAAAAATTATACTACTACTATTACCAAAAGAATAAATATTTATCACATTTAAAAATTATAATAATATTATTTCCAAAAGAACCGTGTAGAGCACGAGCTCTATAACTAGTCTTGGTAAAAGTAGAGTAATGAGATTGAGACTTAAAACTTATGTAAATAATGCTCTCACACTCTCACATCACCTAGGCAAGCAGATAAACTACGTATTATATAAATATTAATAAGTGAGTAAATTATTTTTTGTGAAACCTTGTGACGAATCAAACATGATAATACCTCAATTGTTTTTCAGTCTTATTTTCTTACCCGTGTCTCTCTCTTCTAAAGCTCAATAGTTTGCTTTTATATTTTCAAAAAGAGGTTTGTAGACTAAAGGAAGAGAACACTATTTTGAACTTATAGTTGGCTGAAAATGATTGAAAGGAGAATTAATATCATTGTTAATGTGCTCTTAATGTACAAAAATGTTAACATGACTCCCCGATTCATGTTGCCCTTGATAGTTGTGATGTAATATGATTTGTTTGTTTTTTCACATGGCCATTATATACAACTAGTTCTGTTAACCCGTGCGTTAAATGCATGATTATTCTTTTTTTTCAATTAAATCGTAAATTAACAAAATAAAATAGATAAAAAAATCTTAAATGATAAAATAAGAAGAATTATTTTATTGGCAAATACACATCAGTATATCAATAATCATTATAGATTCTAAAAAAAAATCCTTATACACAACATTTGTTATTTTATTAGTTGGGTTTTCATCTTTACCACATATCAATATCTTCAAATGAATATAATTTGTTACTCTAAAAGTTGCGATATATAACTGTCAATGACTAAACACTGGTTTCTTCAAGAAGAGACATACATGCAATTATTAACTTTGACACTTGTTAATTGTCATTGCATATGAAACCAACAATAGAAATTGTCTTCTTTAGAACTTGAAAGTCGGCCTTACATTAGATGAAATTTTTTCAAAAGTTTTTTTTTTGTTTTTTGTTGTTTTTTTTTTTTTTTTGTAGACATTTCCCCTAAGGGGGCATGAGAACTGATTGAGCCTGAGAATGGAACCTCACATTTTATAAAGTCTCAACTCTACCACTGGCCCACCCTTACGGTCTACGCCAGATGAAGTTAATAACAATATTGGGATAAAAAAAATTTTCTCCAACATTCCTCCTTAAATTTTTTTTTTTCAATAATGTGATTCCTAAGATTTATGATGATTAGTCTTGTTCCAATGCACAATGCAGCATGACAAATGTTTCTCAATAGAATTACTGGAACACTAATTTTAAGTGTCAATCCATGGCCTGGTAACCCCGAACACTTTATACTATTCAAAAAGAATGAATGTATTCAAATAAACTTGAATTTTTTCCGTCATGCAAATTGAATCTGAACTCAAATAAGTTCTTCATTTTGAATGATTACTTTTATTAAATTATATTTGTATTTTATGAATAAAAGAGTTTCTGATAAGAAAATAAACTAAAATCAAAATAACGAAATTATTTTTACCGTTAACTATTATTTTTGTTCCGTAAATTATTTTGATTTTATTAACTTCCATTATATATTTTTTGTTTTATTGACTTCGTAATTATTATAATTTTTTTATTTTTAAGAATTAGTTTTACGAAATACTTTTGTTCCGTAAATTATTTTTATTATTTTACTAACCTCAGTTTAAATTATTTTTGTTTTATTGAATCTGTAACTATTATTTTTGTTTCATCAATGATTTTTACTTTATTAACGTATTTTTATTTTACATTACTATTTTTAAGAATTTGTTTTAAACTTTTATTCCGTAAATTATTTTTATAATTTTGCAAACCTCAGTTTAAATTACTTTTGTTTTATTGACTCCATAACTATTATTTTTGTTCCATCAAATAATTTTATTTTACTAATGTATGTTTGTTTTACATAACTATTTTTATGAATTTATTTTAAACTTTTGTTCCGTAAATTATTTTTATTATTTTACTAACCTCAGTTTAAATTACTTTTGTTTTATTGACTCCGTAACTATTATTTTTGTTCCATCAAATAATTTTATTTTACTAATGTATGTTTGTTTTACATAACTATTTTTAAGAATTTTTTTTAAACTTTTGTTCCGTAAATTATTTTTATTCTTTTAGTAACTTCAGTTTAAATTGTTTTTTGTTTTATTGACTCTGTAACTATTATTTTTGTTCCATCAAATATTTTTATTCTGACTAATGTATTTTTATTTTACATATATATTTTTAAGAAATTGTTTTAAACTTTTGTTCCATAAATTATTTTATTTTACTAACCTCGGGATTAAATTATTTTTGTTTTGTTGATTCTATAACTTTTATTTAATAGTGACGTATTCCATAAATTATTTTTTATTTTACTAACCTTTTATATTTTTATTTTCTTGACTCCGGAACTATTATTTTTGTTTTAGTTACCATTTTTTATGTTTGAAGAGAAAAAAATGTTTAAACATAATTAAAAGAGAGGAAATGGTGGTGATGAAAGAGAAAATAGGGAGGAAACGGGAGAGAGAAAGAGAGAGAAAATAGGGAGATGATAGGAGAGAGAAAACGTGAAATAATAATTCAAAAGTGAGTTTGTGGAGGGAAAAATGTACCTTTGTCATTATTTATATATATATATATATATATATATATATATATATATATATATATATTAAAGTTTGTAGTATGGAACTTAATTAGTACATGTTTTGGATGTTTTTGTTGATGGAAATTATTTGGCAATGGAACTTGGTATGTACAGTAATGTAATTTGGAAATTGTAATGATATTTTTGTCTTTATTGGCTTTATAGGCCATGTATAATATTATTGGCATTACAAGTCAAGTATAGTGACCTTATTTACTTTTAAAGGTCAAATGTAAAGGGCATTTATGTTATACCCCAATCCCACATCGGGTAGATGTGGGACTTGTATTTGATTTATAAGGTAGCCATGCGCTACTACTAGGCAACAATATCATCCAAAAACTTTTGGGTCGGTTTGTGGTGGGCCTGATGACCCAAGGTGCTACGTGCTCAGTGGGCCAGTATGTGGGCTACACGTAGCGGATCGGGCTCTCGGACTCGGGTCGTTACAAATGGTATCGAGGCGGGTCCCTACGGAAATATGGGAACAAAGTGTTGTACGGGACAAAGTGCTACACCGCGAGAGGTGGGAGTCACCTCTTGATCCCCGAGCCACCTCTTGATTCCTCGCAGACGCCCGGGTATGATTCGGACTTGACGAGGACGTCAAGGATTTGAGTGAGGGAGATTGTAATACCCCCAATCCCACATCGAGTAGATGTGAGACTTGTGTTTGACTTATAAGATAACCATGCGCTATTACTGGGCACGAACATCATCCATGGACTTTTTGGTCGGCTTGTGGTGGGTCTGATGACCCAAGGTGCTGCGTGCTCAGTGGGCCAGTGTGTGGGCTACACGTAGCGAACCGGGCTCTTGGGCTCGGGTCGTTACAAATAGTATCAGAGCAGGTCCAGGCCGGAAATGTGGGAACAAAGTGATATGCAGGCCAAAGTGCTACACCGCAGAAGGTGGGAGCCACCTCTTGATCCCCGTACGAGCCACCTCTTGATTCCTGCATAGCCCGGGGTATGATTCGGACTTGACAAGGACGTCAAGGATTTGAGTGGGGGAGATTGTAATACCCCCAATCCCACATCGGGTAGATGTGAGACTTGTGTTTGATTTATAAGATAACCATGCGCTACCACTAGGCACCAACATCATCCATGGACTTTTGGGTCAGCTTGTGGTGGGCCTGATGACCCAAGGTGTTGCGTGCTCAGTGGGCCAGTGTGTGGGCTACACGTAGCGGATCGGGCTCTCGGGCTCGGATCGTTACAAATGGTATCAGAGCCAGGTTCCGGCCGGAAATGTGGGACCAAAGTGCTGTACAGGCCAAAGTGCTACATCGCAGAAGGTGGGAACCACCTCTTGATCCCCGTACGAGCCACCTCTTGATTCCTACATCGCCCGGGGTATGATTCGGACTTGACTGGAACGTCAAGGATTTGAGTGGGGGAGATTGTAATACCCCAATCCCACATCGGGTAGATGTGGGACTTGTGTTTGATTTATAAGATAGTCATGCGCTACTACTGGGCACCAATATCATTCATGGACTTTTGGGTCGGCTTGTGGTGGGCCTGATGACCCAAGGTGCTGCGTGCTTTGTGGGCCAATGTGTGGGCTACACGTAGCGGACCGGGCTCTTGGGCTCGGGTCGTTACAAATGGTGAAGGGTGTTACAAAATGGTATCAGAGCGGGTCCCAGCCGAAAATGTGGGAACAAAATGTTGTGCGGGCCAAAGTGCTACACCGCAGAAGGTGGGAGCCACCTCTTGATCCCTGTACGAGCGTCCTACATCGCCGAGGGTACGATTCTGCCTACGAGCCTCTTGCATCGCCCGGTGTACGATTCGGCCTTGACGAGGACGTCAAGGATTTGAGTGGGTGTGTTTGATTTATAAGGTAGTCATGCGCTACTACTGGGAACCAACATCATCCATGGATTTTTGGGTTGGCTTGTGGTAGGCCTGATGACCCAAGGTGTTGCGTGCTCGATGGGCCAATGTGTGGGCTACGCGTAGCGAACCATGCTTTCTGGTTCGGGGCGTTACAAATGGTATCAGAGCGGGTCCCGGCCGGAAATGTGGGAACGAAGTGTTGTGCGGGCCAAAGTGCTACACCGAAGGTGGGAGCCACCTCGATCCCCCTCACGAGCCTCCTCGTACGATTCGACAGATGATTTGGCCTTGACGAGGACGCCAAGGATTTGAGTGGGGAGATTGTAATACCCCAATCCCACACGTAGATGTGAGACTTGTGTTTGATTTATAAGGTAGCCATGCGCTACTACTGGGCACCAACATCATCGATGGACTTTTGGGTCGACTTGTGGTGGGCCTGATGACCCAAGGTGCTGCGTGCTCAGTGGGCCAGTGTGTGGGCTACACGTAGCGGACCGGGCTCTCGGGCTCAGGTCGTTACAATTTATGTCTTTTAGAACTTTTCCATTCAACCTAACAAACAGAAAATGACCACGTGACCTTATTGACAATACAGCCTACATGCCAAATGATGTGCCCAGCTCAAAACTGTTCACGAGTTAAGCAAGTGAGGCATCTTGTGTTCATCACGAGCAAGGCGTCTAATAGGTCACAGGTAGTGCACAAATCGCAGTCGATGTCCCGAGCAGAAGACAAAAGTCCTCCTTCCTACACTCTTTCTGATTTCACACTGGTCAAAGACTGCCTCCCCTCCCCAGCCAGGGAGCCAAGCCCGGAAATAAGAGATGTCGGCTTACAAGTTTCTGAGCAAGCAAGGCCATACCCTCGCAATCAAAAGCACACGCTACCAGAGCAGATTTGTAGAAAAACATGCTCGGGCGAGATCCAAGAAACCACTCCGGCCGTTACGAACTTAACCCAGATTAATAACCACCTTCCCCTACAATCTCACCATTACTTATTACCCAACATCTAACCTAAAAGATACGCTCACCTACACATAGAGAAACTCTGTCAAATTGTCATTTGAGACTTGAAGCTTACTCTCACGTCAGTGTGGTTTTGCGAAGTCTTGCCCTGCATCTTCACTAAGGCTTTCTTTTTATTATTTGATAGGCTTTGCGAAGATCAAACCAAACACATAAGCCCATATATCCTATGATTCAAATTTGACAGCCCAAGATTGATTTTTGGCGCATCAGTTATGTTTTGTTGCTTGGAATGTTTTCAAGCCCTTTAGTAAGCTTTCTGTTCACTTTCCAGTTAACACCCCTTTTTTAAATGGCTAACCACGGTAAAAACAACGCAGGCACCCGTAGAACCATCGAAGGCACCTTTGCTGAAAACTCATCCATAAAGGCTAACTGGCCTCCGGTGAGTCTGATGCCTGGGGTCATCCTCCAAATAGGTCTCCCTCAATTAACTAGAGGAATAACAACTAGGGTGCAGCTTGCCCTAGAACAACCCATTAGCGGAAAGTCCCAAAAACGGATCGGTGAGAAGAGCTACAGTAGCAGCACCAGCGGGAAAACTTAGTTGAGCTGATGGACCAGCTCAACTAACACTGGGAGGTTGCTTGGACTAACAAGGATGCAGAGGCTATCCAGCTTAATGAGTATGATCAAGCCCTAGCCTTACAAAACCAAGGCCAATTCTTGAACATGATGTACATCCTGAATTAACAGGTGCCCGCATCGGAAAATGACCAGTTTTTATAGAGGAGAAACTACTTCCAATCTTGCCCATTGCCAATACTGTAGACACCCCAATTTCGTACCCCCAATATGTGACATGGCATAAAATATCAAAAACTGTTGAAACATTAACAAATGTCAAGTTACAGGGTTAAAAATGCGAAAGGAAAAGCAGGATGCGCGAAACAGTGAACTGCAGGGGGTGAAAGTGCAAAAAATGAAACTTGAATAGTTGGCTTGGTGCCGCACCAAGGGTCTTCTTGGTGGCACCAAGCACTTCTACTGTAGCTTGTCTCAAATGGAAAATGTACAACTTTTGATGCACAAGGTACAAGTCGTTGAAGCTGCTGAAAAAACCAAAGAATTCCAGTCACGTCCCTGCTCCTCGACTATAAAGAGTCCTCGGTTCCCATTTTCAGTGTTCATTTTTTATCGCAACGAAGTGCTGAGAAATTCTCTCTGCGTCTCCGTTGAAGCCTTAGTACGAGAGGTGTGAGATAGATGAGTGGAAGCCCCTAAAGTCTCCAAACCCTGTCCAAACTCCGCCAAAATAAATATCCACCGATTATTAGTAATCCCTAGCCGAGTTGTTAGGTATACACCTCATTTCCCCGGCCCAAAAATCCTAAAGTAATCCGTTACTCTGCCCGAGTAACGAGCTGAAAAACACCCTATATAAGTCGTTATTCCGCCCAACCAAAAAGGTCAAAACCACAAAAACTAAGCCGTCATTCCGCCCGACCAAATAAGTCAAAAACCACTACATATAAGCCGTCACTCTGCCCAAATCAAAACAACAATCACACAACAAACAATAAAAAAGACTCCATCTCCCGACAAGGACAGAGCGAGCACATCCCGCTCTAAAAGGTAATAGCTTTTAAGGGCGCTTTTTATTTATTTATTTACTTATTGTTTATTTATTTCTTTTAAAGTTGTTATTTAAATCCGGCACAATGTAGTCAATATAAGTCGTTGTGCTGCCCGGATTAGTATAGGAAATAGTACGTAAAAGAGCCGTTATAATGGCCAAATATTTTTAAAAGCATTTGTAATTATTATAAGGAAATGACTGCAAGTCCGTAAATAATGTAGTCACGGATGTATTTGTTTTATTTTCCTGTCATTTAATGCTTTATTTATCTGCTAAATAAATATAACAATAAGCATACTTTAGCCAAAAACCATTTTGAGACCGAAAGGGCGAGTTGGGTGCTTAGCACCTTCCCAACTCGTAACTTAGCCTCCGAACCCACTTTTTATCTCTGGTTTTCTTTTTCTGGTTTTTCTTTATTTTTGCCTTAAAATAAAGATGGCGACTCTAAAACTTTCAGATCCAATGGGGCCTCGCAACATTCCTTCTTTGCACTTTTCCGCTCTCCCCTAAAAAAGGGAGAATAGGAATGGAAGGGTGATGTATTCTCATATCCTGGTATCCCCTAAAAAAAGGACAACTTGATGCAGGAAACCCAAAGCTCCCATGGTAATATGAAACGGGCCATAAGGCTATTTTTAATAAAATCCATAGTGGGGGCTTCGTAATATCCTTTTTTGAACTTTTCTGTTTTCCCCTAAAAAAGGAAAAATGAGAATGAAAGGGTAATGCATTCACATATCCTGGTATTCCCTAAAAAAGGGATAACTTGATGCGGGAAACCATAAGTTCCCATATTGGATACAAAATCCACTAAAGGCAACCGAGGCACATTCCAACGTGCTAACATAGACAGCACTCCTCTCGCACTTTTGATTTCGTCTTCCCCTAAACAAGG
This sequence comes from Codonopsis lanceolata, assembly GCA_013146195.2. Classification (NCBI taxonomy): domain Eukaryota; kingdom Viridiplantae; phylum Streptophyta; class Magnoliopsida; order Asterales; family Campanulaceae; genus Codonopsis; species Codonopsis lanceolata. Next base: position 72,011,763 of record CM028381.1, read on the forward strand.
GAGGGTGGAACGAGAGAAGTGGTGTCCCGCATCCGCACGTACGCGCACCCCTATCCAAGGGCACGCAGGGCGCGGGAGCACACCCCGGGAACCTCACAGTGGCGAATTTGCTGGGGAGTTGTTTTATTTTAAATAAAATTGAGGGCTAGACTCATAAAATAATTTTTTTTTATTTTTATTTGTTTATGGCTAAAGTATGCTTGTTATATTAATTTATGCATTTGAATATTGTGTTCCTATACATCCGTGCCTATATTTGCGGATATGATCCTCCAACTTGCAGCAGCTTGCTCGATAATCATATGTGTATTTAACAATATACTAAAAAAATTCAAAAATAAAAAAAAATTCGAAAATTAAAAAAAATAAAATAAAGTATATATAATATATATGTTGCAATAAAAATCCGGGCAGCACAATAAAAGGGCCAGAGCTTTATTTTAAATATTGCTTTATTCTCGGCTCTGTACTATTATTTCTTTCTGTTCATTTTCCTTTTTTTATTATTCTATACATTTGTACATATTTGCATTCATTATGTCATTTTATTTCGGGGACATAGGACCAAAATTTGTAATTAATAGGGATAGATAGTTTCCCCGCTTTTCTTTCTATTTCTTAAAATGTGATGTGCTTGCTTGCTTACGCTCAAACTAAAAAGCCGAGAAAATCCACATAAACAGCAAGACAGACCATATATGTTTCATTTTTCTGTTCATATATCTCAGAATAAATAAAGATTTTATCGCTTTCTAAATACCACACACACGCATTATGCATATAGCTATATTCGAATCGTTATCTCTACATCATGGCCAGCCTACCCCCTGCATGAGCCACCGTTAGAATGCATATAGATTCTCAGGACACTTCATTGACCGACCGGTTTTTGCATCTCCGAATTGTGAGTCAGCCCCTGCAAAATAAAATGATATATGAAAATAAAATTTAAAAAAAAAAGAAAAGCAATATATATATATATATATATATATATATATATATATATATATATCTAAAAAAATGCGCAAGTTTAGAAAAAAAATGAATTATAAAAATAACTGCACAACAAAAAAAAATTGATAATAAGCAGGAGCTGATTTATTATTCTCTGATGCTCGACCTAGACCATTTCGAATGGTGGATCTTGGAAAGAGTATATGCCCTTCGCCTGAGACCAGTCCAGTCCTAGGGAGTCGAAAGGCAGGTGGAATAGGTTGGTCCTATACTTTGGAGAAAGAATCCACTGTTCCAGGAAAAGTCGTGAGACCGTCAAAATAAAGCATGTGCTTATCCGGTCAATTGTAGGGAACAAAAACAAACAATAATAAAATACACTAATAAAGGCACGCTGTACTCCAAACCCAGAAAGCCTTCAGCCAGCCTCCTGATACCTCCATAACCCATTTTCCTCAGAAACCTGGCCCAAATTTGGAAAGGCAGAGATAGTACTGGCCGGTTGATACTGAAAGTACCGTAAATCGAATAGGGTATCGATCGATTAGACAAGGGCGAATCGAGGAAAGATCTAAGTAGTATGGCAAAGATGAGCAACCGATATGGGTATGCATTCGGGCTCCAGGATACACTTCGACTCTAAGCAATGCAAAGTGGCTAGACCGTAATCTGATGCACGATATGAACGCTTGCTAAGCCAAATAGCAAGTCTTATACAAGGTCAAAAGCCCAGTGGTGAGGTGAATTCTTCCCCTACAATCCCCCAAGAAGCATCCACATCTCATGTGCCTCCAAACCCAACTCCTCAGCCAAACACTAACCCACCAAATATGACCACTACCCTAAATCCCAATCCTCCACCAAGTCCCTACTACCCAAATATCAGCCCTTACCCGTCCTATACCCCATATCCATCCCCAAGCACCAAAATTCCCCAAAGCCCAAATGACCTCCATGTTCCCATAACCAACCTACTCCAAAACAGTCCATATATAGACCCACAAAATTATAACCCGCGAGGCCAAGTTACCACTTATTTACCTTATAATGATCCTGGTCGCCCAGTCGAAACCATCCAAAATCCACCTACTCAAAATCCACTTACCCAAAATCCACCAACCCAAAATCCATATCCAACCCAAAATCCTTATCCAGCCCAGAATCCTTATCCAGCCCAAAACCGTGATCCAACCCAATCCACCAAATTCAATATCCATATCCAAAAAACCTTTACCGGATACGCGAAATTAACTCACCTTCCCTAATCCAGCCAGTATATACCAAAAGCCAACTCCCTCAGCCACCAAAATAGAGGCCGACGTGGAAAATATAAAAGCCATGGTACTCAAGCTTCTCAACAAAGGGGAATTTTCTACGCGGGCACTGACATTACAACCTGCGGCAGTATTGCCTTTCAAATTCAAAAGGCCCGACATAGAAAAATTTGATGGGACTGGATGCCCTATATCCCACTTAAAATCTTATAGCTTTGAGGCTATGGGTTCCAATTTTCACCTCACCCTAATAGGGGCTGCCAAACAATGACTAATGTTGTCTGATAGCAGCACCATGAATACATGGGACCAGATAGCTGAAGCGTTCCTGGAAAGGTACAAAGACAACACCAGCCGTGAAAATAGAAGAGACCTTGAGTCGTGCACCCGTAGGGAAAAGAAACATGTGCCGAAGTTCGCAATGGTTGAAAAGAAAGTTGGCCCAGACTTTTGACAGATCTAATCCAGCCGAGTCATGCCGAATGTTCATAAAAAATCTCCACCTGGAACACATGCGGTATCTTCCCTACACCAATTTAAAAGAAATAGTAGAGATAGGAGTCCGTATTGATGATGATATACGGACGAGACAATTACAAGCCAATACGCCTCCTACCTCTTTCCGTTACTCTAAAGGGAAGACAGCCGCAGCCACACCCGCACCAACCGTCAATGTGGTAGGAAATGCGTCAGCCACTTTTCCTACCCAAAATTATGGCACTGTTCCATGGTCTTATGGAGCGGATAGGTTTGTCAACACAGTCGGAGGGGATAATGGCCCGAGCAGAAATTTCAGAAATCAGAACCGGCATTATGATGAGCTACAAGCCTCCTAGTCTATAATCCTGCAGGGGCTAATGACACAAGGAGTGTTAAAGCCTATGGAAAATTATAGGCCACTGCACTCCCCGCCCAGACCTGAATCATGCCCAAGATCTTGTGAATATCATCGCCGCAGCGCGGTGGTCACCTCACCGATAAATGTTATCTCGCTCAAAAATGCTATTCAGATCTTATAGATGATAAGGTTATTCAAAAGCCTACTCCCAGACCAAATATAATCAATAACCCTCTACCTCAAATCAACATGATTGAGGTTGATGACAGCTTCCCGTGCATGATAGGCCGAGGTACTAATTACGAGAAGCTCCCTGTTGAGTTTGGGTCTACTTCTAATAAACCTCTGCAGAACTAGTATACTACGACCGGCCCGCTTTTGACACTTGCAGATCTGGTGGACTACGTCGGATATATTACCCCTATTCCTTTCCTTAGCCTTACGAATTGGTCATCTACCGATCCGCTCCCTAAAATGGAGGATCTCAAACCTCAGGTCCTCAATAATGTAATTAACCCTATACGGTGTGCTTTTAATAATAATCTAAATGTCTTTGCTTATTTCTTAGTTGTACCTACATTAAAAAACGCATTAAAAAAATTATAATAATGAGTCATTTAATAGGACCCAAAAAAATAAAAAAAATTATTTGCTTGAGCTTGTAAAGTCAGTAGAGCCAGGGACAACATCATCAACAACAACTGAAGACTGATCCACTGGGACTGGACAAGGAAATCAAAAGAAATCAAAATCGGCAACTCCCTGCAAGGCTCCAAAAGAACACCACTCATGGATCTCCTCAAAGAGTTCGTGGACATGCTTACTTGGTCCTATGAAGATGTGTCAAGGGTAAACCCAGCCATAGTCGAACACCGGATCCCCACATTTCCGGATGCTCAACCAATCAGACAAAAGCTCCGCCGCATCCAACCAGAATGGTCACTACAAGTTTAAAAAGAAGGCATGAAACAGCCGTACGTCAACTTCATTCGGGTAAAAAAGTAAAAAAGCAAAAAAAAAAAAAAGTAAAAAAAAAAAAGAAAGAAAAAATACCCGATCTGGCTGTCCAATGTAGTGACCATTCCCAAGTCCAACAGTTTTTCTTAACAACGGCATGCTGGGCTATAGTTAAATCAAAGGCAGCAGGAGACCAAGAAAAGACCTCATTCATCGCCCTTTTGGGGACCTACTGCTATCATGTCATGCCGTCTGGGCTAAAAAATGCTGGGGCTACTTATCAAAAGGCTACTACCCCTCTCCTCCACGATGTGCTGTATATTGTCAAAGAGATCCGGTCAGGAGGTGCCGTACTCCTCATAAGCCAGGAAAGAAAAGACCTTGTTCAGCCCTCCAATCTCAATGAGCCTAAAAGGTATTATACTCGAACCACTCTATCCGGCAAGTGCTTCCCTCTCCAGCTCGCTAGGCTGAAAACCCGAAAGGGCGGCCTAGGCAAAAGTTAGGGCATATTAAAAAAAATCAGAAAAAAAAGGAGAAATAAGGGCTCGCTAGGCTGAAAACCCGAAAGGGCGGCCTAGGAAAAAATTAGAGCCCAAAATATAAAGAGAAAAAAAAAATAAAGGCTCGCTAGGTTGAAAACCCGAAAGGGCGGCCTAGGCAAAAGTTAGAGCCAAATAAAAAAATATATATCAGGAGAATAAGGAGAGGGAAGGCACTCTTTGACACCTCGACATCCTACCTCCAGTCTTTAGCATGTAAAAGGGGGCTCGACTGACAGAAGAAAAAGAAAAACCACGACATAAGCTCGCAATAAAACACTAAAATATAATATTACAGGTCCTAAGGTGCAACTTAGGAATAATTGCTAAAGAAATTTAGGTTATACATTAATTTTCTGTACATATCTATTATTGCCTCTACCCCCTTTGTTTCCCCCAAAACTATCCTTCATTTGCAGCTTAGGCCCCGAAGCAGTCCATCAGTGCTTGCGGTGTCCGCCCAGCCGGGCCTATATACTTCCTCTACAAGGCACAGAAAAGGCTCAGTCTCATCAAAATGAGAAGCACCAGAAGTATCCTCGCCCTATTCATCATCTGCGTTGCCATTATCCTGAAACAGCCAGACGACTTGGATTCCGATCATTCACTTGGCGCCTCTGATCGATTAAGAAAAATGCAGGAGTTGTGAGAATAGCCTTATGCCAAGTATAGCCCTGCAACAAATATATGACCAAGAACAGCAGGAAATGACTGCCTTTTCCTCTCTCCCCGCATATACTCATAAAAAAGAAAAGAAGAAAAAAAAGAAAGGGAAGCCTGTTCGAGCCCGAAGGTATATTCCTTTAAAATCCATTTTGGGGATACAGTGTGTCATTACCCATTAGGTCGGTATAGCTTTGCTTTGTGCGTGCTTCTTGAGTCTGCATGTGTTTATTTATTTTGCATCATATAAATTATATTGGATTGTAAATATTTGTACAGGTTTTCAAAAAAAAACAAAAACAAAAACAAAAACAACAAAAACAAAAACAAAAACAAATTTTTTTTATATATTGTTTTGCATATGAATAAACGTTTTTGTAATCTAAGCATTATAAATGCATTTTGCATTTTAAAGATATATACTATATTTTGCATTACTGCATGCATGATAGAATAGGAAAATACTCATGCATCATGTTAATAAGCATCTTATAATTTTTAGGCATCACATTTACATTAAATAAAATAGTACATGCATTCATCATGTGCATTCATTATCCAATAAGCTGCATTAGGGGTGTGCTTAAAAGGAAAATAAAATGCCACCAACCATGAAAATAAATATTCCCATGGCATTCACTATATCCCTACAGCATAAGCATGCATCATTTAGCCTCATTTGCATTTATAGCATAAATCATGCATAATAAGGTCAAATAGTGACCACTAGTTTAATCATGCATCGTAAATATAAATTGCATGCATCATTACTTAATTGCATCATTTAGGCATAAATAGGACATACATAAGCATTATATCCAGGCGAAACCAAAAAAAAGACAAAAAAAAAAAGAGAGAAAAAGAAAAAAGAGGTAATAAGCATGCACATGAAGAAAAGTGGCAGGCATGCAGAATAAAAAAAGACAAAAAAGAAAAAAAATCAAAAAATCAAAAAACAAAAAAATCGGGAGAGGGAAAAATGCATGTACAAGAAGGAAAAAATTTTCAGGTACATGCAACAAGGAAAAATGCGGCGGCAGAAGAAGAAATTTTCGACTGAAGCTAGAAAATCAAGCAAAAAGAAAAACAACAGCAAAGAAAAGATGATTTCAGCTGATACCAAGAGATGCTGCAGCAAGAAAAGAAGCTTCTGACCAAGGTTAGAAGGAGCAGTAAAGAAAAAGGCAGCAGCATGAAGAAAAATTTTCCAGCTAAAGCCGAAAACAAAGCGGAACAGGGAAAAAGATTTTCCAGTGAAGGCTGGAACAGTGACAAAAGAAAAATTCCCGGCAAAGTGCAACGAAGAACAACGTAAAGCAGCAAGCGACAACAAAGCAACATCAGCAGCAATTTGCTGCACGAACACGACAAAGGTAAAGGAAAGGAAGGTATTTTCCTTTTTAACAGTGCATTTGTTTGATGTTTGGAAACTTTCTTTTAAGGGGTACACAGCCCCGGATTGATAGGAAAAGGTCTTGTTCTTCGTTGAAGGCTGAGTTCCTGAGGAGGCAATGCATTCCATACATTTTGGCTATGTGGGAAACTTTCCTTTAAGGGTTACACAGCCCCGGATTTATAGGGAAAGGTCTTGTTCTCCAGTAGAGGCTGAGTTCCTAGGAAACAATTCACTCCGCATAGCCACAAGACGAACTACGTTTGGTCTGATTCCTTGTTTAAGGATACGTAGGCAGTCTATTACGGTAGACACGACCATCACAACACATATTTACCCTTGTCGTACTCATTTGATAAAGCTTTGCCGCACTTGCTCATTTAGTATTTCCGCACTTGCACCGCTACACTTACACCGCAACATTTAGTCCCCAGCTGAGTGAACTACGTTTCGGTCTGATTCCTTGTTTAAGGATACGTAGGCAACCTATCTTGGTAGGCACGACCGTTGTACGAGTGATAGTTTAGGATTTGGCCTGAACTACGTTTTTGTCTGAGTTCCTTTATTAAGGGATACGTAGGCAGCCTACATTAGTAGGTCGATCCGACCATCAAAGCACTTTAAATTCATATTTGCTTAAAACTATATATGATAACCTTTATTAACCAACTAAAATTTTCTAGGCTATGGAGTTTGGTCTGTGTTATATACGGTTGCATTGTAACTGCTACCAATTGCATTCTTCCGTTCTTAATTGAACAAAATTGGAGGGTCTATTGTTTATCAACGATGTTCGTCTACTCAGTAAGCCTTGGGTTATCCGTAGACTCCATCGTTGAGGGGCTCTGTAGACACCCCAATTTTGTACCCCCAATATGTGACATGGCATAAAATATCAAGAATAGTTGAAACATTAACAAATGTCAAGTTACAGGGTTAAAAATGCGAAAGGAAAAGCAGGATGCGCGAAACAGTGAACTGCAGGGGGTGAAAGTGCAAAAAACGAAACTTGAATAGTTGGCTTGGTGCCGCACCAAGGCCCCTTGGTGCCGCACCAAGGGTCTCCTTGGTGGCACCAAGCACTTCTACTGTAGCTTGTCTCAGATGGAAAATGTACAACTTTATATGCACAAGGTACAAGCCGTTGAAGCTGCTGAACAAACCAAAGAATTCCAGCCGTGTCCCTGCTCCTCGACTATAAATAGGAGGCCTCGGTTCCCATTTTCAGTGTTCATTTTTTATCTCAACGAAGCGCTGAGAAATTCTCTCTGCGTCTCCGTTGAAGCCTTAGTACGAGAGGTGTGAGATAGGTGACTGGAAGCCCCTAAAGTCTCCAAACCCCGTCCAAACTCCACCAAAATAAATATCCACCGATTATTAGTAATCCCTAGCCTAGTTGTTAGGTATCCACCTCATTTCCCCGGCCCAAAAATCCCAAAAGTGGCGTTACTGCGCGAGTAACGAAAAACACCCTATATAAGTCATTATTCGCCCAACCAAAAAGGCCAAAACCACAAAAACTAATCCGTCATTCCGCCTGATCAAATAAGCCAAAAACCACTACATATAAGCCTTCGGTCTGCCCAAAAAAAAACAACAACCACACAACAAACAACAAAAAAGACTCCCTCTCTCGACAAGGACAGAGCGAGCACATCCCGCTCTAAAAGGTAATAGCTTTTAAGGGCGCTTTTTATTTATTTATTTACTTATTGTTTATTTATTTCTTTTAAAGTTGTTATTTAAATCCGGCACAATGTAGTCAATATAAGTCGTTGTGCTGCCCGGATTAGTATAGGAAATAGTACGTAAAAGAGCCGTTATAATGGCTAAATATTTTTAAATGCATTTGTAATTATTGTAAGGAAATGGCTGCAAGTCCGTAAATAATATAGCCACGGATGTATTTGTTTATTTTCCTGTCATTTAATGCTTTATTTATCTGCTAAATAAATATAACAATAAGCATACTTTAGCCAAAAACTATTTTGAGACCGAAAGGGCGAGTTGGGTGCCTAGCACCTTCCCAACTGGTAACTTAGCCTCCGAACCCACTTTTTATCTCTGGTTTTATTTTTGTGGTTTTTCTTTATTTTTGCCTTAAAATAAAGATGGTGACTCTAAAACTTTCAGATCTAGTGGGGCCTCGCGACACTCCTTTTTTAATAAAATCTTGCACTTTTCCGTTTTCCCTAAAAAGGGAGAATGAGAATGGAATGGTGATGTATTCCCATATCCTGGCATCCCCTAAAAAAGGGATAACTTGATGCGGGAAACCCAAAGCTCCCATGGTAATCTGAAACATGCCATAAGGCTATTTTTAATAAAATCCACTAAAGTTTCCCTAAAAAGGGAAAATGGGAATGAAAGGGTAATGCATTCCCATATCTGATCCCCAAAAAGGGATAACGTATAAGTTCCAAAATCCACTAAACGCAACCGAGCCACATTCCGACATGACAACATCCTCTCGCACTTTTGATTTCGTCTTCCCCTAAAAAGGGAAGGGTGGAACGAGAGCACGTGGATGTCACCGCATCCGATGCATGCGCGCAAGCCCATTTGGCTATCCAAGGTCGAAGTGCGTGATAGCCTAAGTTAGGCGCATTTCTCAAGAATCCCACACATACATATAAGCTTTAAATTAAAGAAACTACACATAAACCAATATTAATTAATAATCAATCAAAATATTTTCTTATTAATTTGCTTATCGGATAAACAAAAGATAATAATTTTGGGACTGAGGGAGTATTAGTTACTATGGTAATGTCATTGGTTGAGGGAGTATTAGTTACTATGGGAATGTCATTGGTTGTGACTATGCGTCTCTCTATCTCTCTCTCTCTCTCTCGAAAACAAAACCAACCCTAGGATATCCCAAACCCTTTCCGCCTCTTTCCTCTCTCATATTCGACTCCACCGATCGTCTCCCAGTCGGCCGTCGTTTCTCTTTCTCTATGAATGTAAGTCTCTCTCTCTCTCTCAATCTCTCACTCTTGCTCTCTTTCTCTCTTTCTTCCTGTTTCGTGCTCATGCTACTTCTATTGACCCTCTCTTCAATTCTCACTCTTCAGTCTTATAAGCTCATGCTAACATGAGAATACAACCACCAAATTGCAGATTCACAGCGACTCCGACTCAAACTTCATCTCCGGTTCTGCATCCGCACCAGACTTTCTCGCGTTCTCTCTCACTCATACAGTAAGTCTCTCTCTCTCTCTCTCTCTTTCTCTCTCTCTATCTCTCAATATCTTTGTTTTGTGAGTTATTTGTGAGTTCAGAGTCCTTTTGTGAGTTCGTTTAACTTGAGTTTGTTAACTCTATCTCTCTAGGGTATCCCACAATCCATGAGTATCTCCACAATTTCTGGAATCTCTCTCTCTATCTCTCAGGTACTTGTTGGAATCCCCTTTCCTATTGGGTTTTTCTGAATTTGAACATGATAACCACTCCTTTTGTTATCTTATCATAATCTACACTCAACTCACATGTGAACCCACTTTTAAATTTAACATCTTCCACAGTATTAAGGATAATTTTTGTTTTTTAATTCACTTTTCAGATTGATATTAATTATACCCATGTTGCTTATTCATTCTAAACCTTTTTATCTTGATCATGCCATAAATGTGGTGACCTTGTCGTGTTGTATCCAGGGTGTCGAAAGTGATGTCATGTCGGGGTCACCGAAGTCGTGGTCTGGCAACAATCGCCGTGGTAGGATATCTGGCTTGTAATGTCTGAAAATGGAGCACCTTGAGCCGGTGGGGGTGTCCCCCCAAACCCTCTGGTGTGATAATCAGCATAATGTATATGTAAAATGAAGATGTATGTGTATGTATGTAAACTGTGAGGGCGGGGAGAAGAAGAAAGGAGACTGCTCCTTGCTTTGTTGGAAGAAAAAAAAGAGTCTACCTTGAAGGAGGAAGTTTCCTCGTCTTTATATTATTGGTCTTCCCATATTGGGTTTTAGTAGATTATTTGGTCTTCGCCCCTTCTTCTTGATATGAGTTTGGTCTAATCTTCTAATTATATTTTTAGGGAGGAAATTCTGGTCGGTTCCTTTTTTAAAGTTTCTAACCCCAAAAGTTCACTGTTCTTTTTTTCAATCACAAAAGACCATTTTTCGAAATATTGTTCAAAAAATGTCATCGTCTTATTCAACAGCTCTGGTAACACACTTTTGATATTTTGGGTTTTTAGTTTTTTGGTTTTCTGTATAGAAATAAGTATGAATTTAGAAGCTGTTTTAGGGTTGTTGCTATTTGTTTGATTTTGAGGTAACTATTCTTGTTTGATTTTTAGTGGCTTAGGACCTTAAGTTAGGTCAAAACCGTTAGGTATACTGAATACTCAAGATTTTATGAAATCTTGAAAGTCAATTTATCCTTTATCTGTGATTTTATCATCAACCAAATTGGGAACAAGGTATATATTACAAGTAGTATTTTGCAAAATTAGTTTAAATTCTTGTTGGGCATGATTGATCCTACAACTTTATGACTTTTTCTCTTTACGTTTTGTTCATCAAATTTTGTTCATAAATATTATTGTCTGGATTAGGAGATTTTTATCTCCCAAACTCTCGGAATCCCGATTCGTCGGGTCCTGACACTTATCGGGAACGGGATCTGGTAGAAAATTGAAATCGCAAATTCTATCGAGATTGTGACCTGAGTGCGGCTTCAATGAGGGGAAGAAAAGGCCAAAATGGAACAGTAGAAATTAATGATCTAGTAAAAAAGGTCAAATATGCACTAGTGAAATTAGGAATGACAATTACAATCTCAAACCATGTATTCCATTCGATCCGACCCGTTACCCATTTTATTCTATACGGGTTGACCCGTTATAACCCGTTGCTCGTTATAAGCCAACCCATTTTGACCCGACTTGTTTGGTATTCGATTCTAACGAGTTCTAACTCATTTCGATCTGTTACATGTCCCAACTCAACCCCGCTCATACCCATTTCAAACCATGTAATTGCCATACCTAAGAGAATTTTTATTTAAAAATGACAAAAAATATTAGGTAATGTAAAAAACGGAGAAGACGACATGTAGCTACTAATGGCTGGTTATTAATTTTTGAATATATTATTCATAGTATCTTAGCATAATCTAATTCAATTAATTAAAAGTAAGGCTTCATCTTACAGAATGACTAAAGGTATTGGGACAACACGGAGCGGTTGTGCCTTATGTAATGTCAGTCCAAAAGTCTCGCTCATGTCCAATTTGTGTGGATCAATCTCACCGTCAACTTTCCAATCGAAGGAATTAAAAAGCGATCCCAACATAACAGGAATCATCCTCATCGCCAAAGATAACCCAGGACATATTCTTCGACCTGCACCAAATGGGATAAGCTCGAAATCATGGCCCTTGACATCACGTTCTATAGTCAAAAACCTCTCTGGCTTGAATGTCAAGGAGTCCTCCCATAGACATGGGTCACGCCCAATGGCCCATACATTGATAAGAACATGTGAGCCCTTGGGTATAAAGTAACAATTGACTTCAGCATCAGAATCAACTTTTCGAGGAACTAACAATGGTACCGCTGGATGTAGTCTAAGGGTTTCTTTCACAATACACTGCAAGTATGGTAGCTGAGATATGTCTGCTTCCTCTAGTATCTTGCCTTTACCAATGACCTCATCAAGCTCAACTTTGACTTTGATCATAATCTCAGGATTGCGTAGTATTTCTGCCATCGCCCATTCTAGTGTACTTGAAATCGAATCAGTTCCAGCAAGAAACAAGTCCTGTATAAATCACAAAACTTCGAAAATTTGTCAAGAAACTAAACATTATAGTTAAGCGAAGAAAATAAGTGTTCTTTTTCCAAATCTTTTTTGTTATTGGAAATTGGAAAAATTGATCGATTCAAGAAAGTCAAGTGTCTCTTTTTATATCTCGAGTAAAGAGGTATGTCAAACTAATCTCAAATAGAAATTTGATCTAAATTTGTTTGTGAAAATTATCCTAGTAAAACAAGTAATCTATAACAAATTGGTTGTTTTATTCTTTCAAACTAAATATCTTTTAATGTTAAATTTGTTAGGAGGTCAAGCCTGTGGTAGTTAACTAGCTTCGAAAAAAAAGTAAAACATACATTTGGCCACCCAATTTTACAACTTCTTGCAATTCGGCCACCGATTGTTTGAAAATGTTATTTGGGCCACCGTAGATTAGTTATGATGCAAGCGTGCTCGTTTTCTAATGGATGTTAGATCGGGACGTTAAGTTAAGGGGCAAAATAGGAAAAATAATGTTAAAAATGTCAAAACTAATATGATTTACCTGAAAGATGTAAAAAGACCAAAAACCTACCATCTAATACCTAATTTTCATTTTTTGCCCTTAAGCAAACCCTGAAGGATAACTTCTACTCCTTTTGTTTGGGCAAAAAGTCTCCGTTTGAAAGTCAAACTAAAAAAAAACACTTTTAGTAGCTCATTAATAATAAAATGATATTTTTATACCTTAATTATTTAAAGTTGACTTTTTAAGTAAAATATCTTAAAATGAAATAATGGACTCTTTATTTGGAACGGACGATATAAAAATGTTTCTACCACTAAATAATGACTTACTTTGAGGTGTTCTTTTTAAATTATAACAATGAAAGAAAAAGTAAGAAATATGTAAAAGAAAAAACTTATGAGAAATTCCAAAAATATGTAGTACTAATTTGAGCAGGTTACTACTAATTTGAGCAGATTTTCAATAAGACCGTCTTTCGGATCGTAATTAGTAAGACGGAGCCCCATTATTTCACGACTTGATTCACATTGAATAGGTCAGGTTAAGGATTAGTTATACAGAATATACCCATAACAAAACCTTTCTAAAGTTTTTGCGTGCTAATTTTATGACGGAGGTAGTATGTGTATCCAAAACAAAAGAAACAGAAGAAGAAGAGCACAAACCATGCACATTCTCTCGATGAGAGCTATATCAATCTCCTCTGGGTTCTGTTCACTTATTTCGAGAAACAAATCCAACAAATCATTGTTGTCAAATGTGTTTTGTACCTTCCTTAAGTGCGATCTTTCTTTGAATCAACCCACCAATTAGTTGCATAAACTTGTCCAAATGAACTGACAACGATCGCCTAATACCTTGCGGGTCAATCTTCTTCAGCACTGGAAAATAATCCGCCAAGTTAGGCTTGCCCATCTCCACGGAAATATCGCTCACCAATTCCTTTATCAATTTGACCGAATCTTGATTTGGGTCAGTCAAGTCCTTGGAGAAAATAGTGTTAGATAATGAGTTGAGCGAAGCCAGGAAAATAGCTCGACCCACATCAAAAGCTTTTTCTTCTTTGCAACAATTCCCACATTGGGCGATGAGCTCTTGCACTTTCTTACTTCGTAAATGCTGATTCACGTCTAGACGTTTACCCGAAAAAATAACAGTGGTCATAATTTTCCGGATACTTCTCCACTTAGTACCAACCGGTAGCCAGACCACGGAGTGTTGGTGATGATCGAGGGCGTGGACAGCGTTGGGGACAAATCGGCTAGAGAAGCCGAGATCTTGCTTTTGGAGGACTTCTTTAGCTGCCGACGATGATGAAATGACAATAGTCATGATGCAGCCAAGTTTGAGTGACATAATTGGGCCATATTTCTCGGCCAAACCGGCCAGAGATTGGTGTGGTTGCTGCCCTAACTTATGGAGACTGCCGATGATGGGTAATGGGGTCGGCCCAGGTGGCAGTGGCTTATTCGTTTTCGATTTGCTTTTGTGTGCAAGGAAAACAAAGGATTGGATTAAAATAAAAAAGAATGATAAACCAATAAATATTGTACTCCACAATACCATTTTCTCTTTGAAATTGGTTTTGGATGTCCAAAAGGAGCGATGGGTTTTGTTTAAAGAGTCAAATATGAATAAGCTGTTGTTCCTGAACCACAAAAAAAATAAAAATTAAAAAAATTTCCCAACAAAAGAGATAGTGCAATTATTGTTCCTCTCGTTTTCTCCCTCCCTGTCGCCATTTCTCCTCTCTCCTCTCCTTATTTCTTTCCCTTTTTGTTTCTTTCTTCTCTTCAAATCCCAATCAAAACTTTCTTCTCTTCAAATCCCAATCAAAACTTTCTTCTCTTCATTATACTCCGTCCAGACCTAGTCAAGCATAGGCTATGCCTGCCCAGGCAAGAATCGAAATTTCAGAGACTTGCTCTCCATGACAAGTAAAGGGTTTCTTTATCCGAGCAGAATACTTAACATATCTTCTCTGACTTTTTCGCCGCAAGCCGTCTATCATGCCTACAATTTAGGGTTTTTCTCCCAAATCTAATATGTAACAATATAGATCGATCCTAGATGGATTCTATGACATTGGGGGTCTAAAAATATCCCTCCATAAACCTTAAAAAAAGATACACTTTCTATTAGGGGTGGAATCGGGACGAAACCCATCCCGATTAACCTTATCCTGATCCCGTCCCAATAGAATTCGAGATTCCAATTTCCATCCCGATCTCGTTCCTGATAAATGTCGGGACCCGACGTGTCAGGATCCCGACAGTTCGGGAGATAAAATCTCTTAATCTCGACTATAATATTTATGAACAATATCTCTGACACTAAAATATTTTTCAAATGTCTCCATCATGATTAATATTTTAGACCGTATATTTACAAATATATTTGAATATTTACTTAATGGTGGGTATTGATAAATCTGTCATTATGAACAAAATGCACCCCACTCGCATGAGAAGAGTTGCACTAAGTGCAGAAACTTGATAGAAAAAAAAAACCACAATATTGTGAAAATAAATTTAACAAATACCATTAAGTAATTTTAGCAAATACAAAATAGATATTGTTTGAAAGATTGTCTCTTGGCTTGACAACAATACACACGCAAATTATTCAAATTATTCAAGTAGACAGTTTGGCAAGGCCAAAGAAGCCTTTCACCACCTTGCGATAAGATAAGACGTCCACCTGGAAAGAAGAAATATCAGTCCGAAAAAATATATGGCAAGTCTGAGTAAAAGGCAAAAAAAAAAAAAAGAAGAAGAAAAAAGAAACTCGAAAAAAAGAAGAAAAAGAAGAAAAATAAAAAAAGAGGAAAGAAAAAGCTTATTTCTTTCATATCATCTCATCATGCATGTCATATTTCATGTCATTACATTAATTATGTCATGTCTGTACTCATTATGCATTTTAGGAAAAAATATATACGCGTATATATTTTTCTTTTGTTAATATAATTATCTAGTATGTGCATTTATCCCAAAATATATGCATGTTGCATTTTCAGAATTTAAAATCATCTTATCATAAAAAAAGAGTTATATTTTCTTTTTATCTCTATTCATCTATTTGCATGGCATGTTTTAATTTGTCTAAACTTAGCATGTGCATACATATCAGTTGCATAAGCATGCATCGCAGAAAATAAATATATCAGTTGCATAAGCATGCATCACAGAATGAAATAGTATCAATTGCATAAGCATGCATCGCAAAATTAAATGACATCAATTTCATTTTTTGCATATACTTTCATCGCCAAATGCATCATCCTAGTATAAATCATGCATGCATAAGCACCAAAATTGCAATAGGTATACTCCAAGAATACTGATATATCAAAAAAAAAAATCAAGAAATTCAAGAAAATAAACCAATTGGGTTTAAAGAATTGAAGACTTATAGTCAGATTTGGAAGACTAGCAACGTGGGTGTGCTGATCTTGGTGTATGTTGCTCCAATCGTTGTCAGAATGCCAATATCTGACAACATTTCGGTTCAACGGAGGCAATTTCCGACGTCTTTGACCCGATTCCAAGTCCATAGGAGTTTTTCCCTTCCTAGAACTTGAAGAGGAAGCCATTTGGTAAGTTAAAAAATTAATTTGGTTGAAGAAATGGAAGAAATGGTGAAGAAATGAGAAAGAAATCTTCCGTCGGCAAAAATGGAAGGAAATTGGATTGCTGCTGCTGCTTCTCCCCCTTAAGTGTTAAAAGGGGAGGAAAGTTTCCTTTTCCTCCCCTCCAAAGTTCATTTCAGCAACTAAAACCTCAAATTTTCCCAAACTGCAAAATGGCCCTGAAGTCCTAATGGAGACTTAATGAAAGTAACTACTGTCAACAAAGTTAACGGTCATCCATCTGCTATCCAAGGAAAAAAAAATATCCCAAGCAGGATGCCTGCAGGGAAAAAAAGAGGGGGTAAAGTATTTGCATTGTACTTTAGCTTTCACCTGCATTTTATGCTATGTTATCTGTATTGGATCCTTTCCACAACGAGTGTAAACCCCGAGTCCTGGAAACGATCAGGTTTTACGTTATCTGTGTTGGATTCTTTCCACAAAGGGTGCAACCTGGGTCCTAAAAATGATCGGTATTATCTGTTATCTTTGTTGGATCCTTTCCACAACGGGTGTAAACGCCGGGTCCTGGAAACGATCTGTTTTATGTTATCTCTATTAGATCCTTTCCACAACGGGTGCAAACCCCAGGTCCTAGAAACGATCGGTTTTATGTTATCTGTGTTAGATCCTTTCCATAACAGGTGCAAACCCTGAGTCTTGGAAATGATCAGGTTTCATGATATCCCAGCCAGAGCTTGTTGTTGAGTTGTCGGCGAGAGCCGAACTACGTTTGGTCTTATTCCTGAAAAATGATACGTAGGTAGCCTACTCAGTAGGCACGACCATCAGAGCATTTTCATTTGCATCATATCTGCTCTAATCCCATCAGTCCATTAAAAGAGTTTAGGGCATGAGTTTAACTGTTGCATACTGCATTCTTCCCTATTATAATTTCCTCGAAATTAGGGAGTCTATTTCTTATCAACGATGTTCACTTACTGGTAAATTTCGGTTTACTTGTAAACTCCATCGTTGAGGGGCTCTGTAGACACCCCAATTTCGTACCCTTCTTTTATGACATGCCATAAAATATTATGACCAATTAAAAGGACTAACTGATGCCAAGTTACAGGGTAAAAAGTTGAAAAGGACGTTAGAATTAACAAACAGTGAATTACAGGGTGCAAAAGTTCAAAAATAAAAGAAAAAGCAAAGAATTACGCGGTCCATAGCTACTATGGGCGCACCGCCCAGATCACCCCCAGGCGGCACCCAAAAAGCCCCCTGGCAGCGCCCACAGATGCACTGTTCACTGTTGCAGTTAGCTTTTGGTGCAATTCCTTCAGCGCACAGTACAAGCCGTTAAAGCATGAAAGAAAATATCAAGCATTCCTTCATTGTTAAGGAAACCCAGCCTCTCAGCCTATAAATAGAAGGCCTCGGTAGAGAGAGAGAGAGATGAGGACTCACAAACAGTTTTACGGAGTGAGAGAGGGTTGTTAACTTATGCAGTTATCTTCCATCCAACCCTGAAGTTCCGCTAGGCTGCCAAAACTTCCCCTAAACACTAAAACTCTCCGGCCAAAGTGAACCCTAGCTACCCAACTAGGTTTCCGCCCTATTTCACCGGTTCAAAAATTCCAAAAGAGTAGTTGCTCTACTTGAATCCAGACGTCAAATCCAGCAGAAGCAAGCATTTGTTTATTCGATTTCAGACTCAACGATAGCAAAAAGTAAACAAGCAAGCAAGCAAAAGCAAATAGTTGTGCTGCTCGGATCCCAAGGCAAAAACAACAAAAAGGAGCAGTCACACTGCCCGAAATCTAGCAAAAGCAAAAAAGACTCCCTCTCATTAAAGGATAGAGCAAGCACACCCTAAAGCCTACCCAGAAAATAAGTTTCGTCCGGGATAAAGCCTATGTGCTTCAAGAGGTAAGTACCGTAAAGTATTTATTGTTTTATCTTTAAAAAGTGCTATTTAAACTAGTAATATATCACGAAATAAGTCATTACGCTGCCCAAAATTCTATAACAAATAACACTAAAATAAGTCGTTATTATGCTTAAATTTTTATAAAGTTTATATCCAACTCTAAAATGAGGCTTCTATAAGTTTCTTTATTTCTTTTATTATATATATATATATATAAATGCTTTATTTAAATTGTTAAGTTTATAAAAAGAGCATATTTAGCAACAAAAAAAAACCTATTTTGAGTCTGAAAGGGCGAGTTGGGTGCCTAACCTCTTCCCAACTCATAACTTAGCCTCCAAACCCTTTTGCAAATTTGGTATTTTTGGTTTTTCTTTGTTTATCCTTAAAATAAAGATGGCGACTTTGTTGTTTATATTTTGAGTCCACAATTGAGGCCAAGCGTATTCCACGAGCTTTAAAATGGGTTTGAAACCACTCTGCCTTTCAGTGGCACGGAATCGATCAAAAATTGGGCACTCACACCTGGCGAAATGAGGAATAAGACATGTGTCTCAAAAGACTACAACACACACATTGAATCTCAAGAGTATTCAAAGAAACTTGAGAGGTTGGAGAAAGACAACAAGAAGAAGGCAAAAGAGAAGCGAAATTGTACAAAATTGTGAATATTGAGAGTAGCTATATTTCATAGCAGGGTAGTTATATTTATGAGATGTCTCAATATCTGCAAGGCATTTCTGAGAAGTTCAGCATACCAACTCCTCTTCATTTCAGTGTTCGTCCCCCACCTATGCCTCCTTTTACAAATGATGGTGCTTCAGTTGATGCTACTTCAGGTGTTCTAGATGGTCCAGATGGTCCTTCATCATCTCGTGGTTGTGATGATTTTGACACTGAAGATAATGGTGATAACGATGACGAATTCGAGTTTGATGATGATTTATTTTCTGAGTTATGTTCTTGATTAAGTAATGTACTACTTGATGCATAAAGTTGGATTTTATGCAAACTTTTCTTTAGATTATTAATGGTAGTTACAAGTACTTTGATGTTGACTTATTGAATAACATATTTTGCTAAATGAGGTTATATGACATAATTCTTTAATATGAAATATTATGAGTTACTTGATTTGAAATATTTTGTATTTTTTTGGTATATAAATGTGTGATACAAATTTATGAAAATGATTGATATCGAGCTAAGTTGGGAAAAATCAATTGTGTTAATTAAAGTGATGGTGAATGCTATCATATTATATAGGGTATTAGATTGCAGAAGCCATCGCTTAATAGGAGCTTATGCGATGGCAATAATTATCACGTATAAGGAATGATGTGATGGCACATATAACAATAAAGATATGGTTAATGCAATCGCGTACTACTTCAATATAAAGCGATGACCAAAACAATCACATAATTGGAGATAAAACAATAGGAAAAAAAATCATGTATACCACAATAAAGCGATTATAAAAGAAATCGTGCATTTGAAGATAAACAATGGCCAAAACAATCACGTATGCTACAATAAAGTGATTATAAAAGCAATCGCACATTCAGAGATAAAGAGATTATCAATGTTGTAATACCCCGATTATTTTTTAAAACATTATTAATTTGTGTTGATTAAAATTATATTTTTATTTTGGACCTATTTAGTAATTAATTTAATTGGGTCGGGCTAGGCCCATTTTTGACTAGGACTTTAATAATAATTCCCTATTAAAGTTACTTAATTTATTTCAGTTAAATCACGTTAGGTTTTGGTTAGGGTTGAAAACCTAGTACGGTTTTATATAAATAGGATACTGAGAGAAGAGAAAACCTTTACCATACAATAAAAACCATAGTGCAGCCGTGCGAAGCAAAAAGTTCTTTCTTTTCTCGGAGAAAATCGTTTGTAAGTATTCTTCTTTGTCTTCCTTGGTGATTGGGGTTATATAGTGTTGATTGATTGATTGAAGGAAAAAAATAATAATTACAATAAAGATAGATGAAAAGTAGAGGTTTGGGTGTGTATGTGCTTTAGTGTGTGTAGTGTGTGTGCAGAGTGTAGAAACTGTAGGTAATAATACCTATATATATATATATATATATATATATATATATATATATATATAATCCTATCAATCTGACTTTTTAACTATTACGTGTGTGTAAGTTTTGTGTGTGTGTGTGTGTGTGGAGTCAATAGGGGGGAGGGGCAGTTAGGTATATCATATATGTATATATTATATCTCATTGTTCACAATCCATAATTTGACTTACCCATGGCTTGGTACGGCTGTTGGAAGGATTGATTTAGGATGGATGTGTGAATTATATATTATATATATTATGTACACAAGTAATTAAACCATGCATGTACTGGAAGTATTTGGTGTGTGAGTGCGTGTATGAGTGGGTGTTTTGCTTTAAAAAACAAAATAAAATAAAATAAAATAATAATAATAACAATAAATTATTTAATAAAGTATTATTATAATTATTGTTATTGAAATTAATAAGTTTTCGTTGGTACATTTTTAGTTTAGTGATTATGATATATTTTGAACTTAGATTTGGACAAGGAAGGTTAGGACGATCGTACTTGTTGCGGACCTTTTTGCTAAGCACTTCGAGGTAAGGGATTACATTTCTTTTATGTTCTTTATAAAACTATATAGATATTTTTTTTTAATGTTAGGCATCCGCTAATTCTTGAAAATTCGTTCTTTCAATTGCCATGCCCGACCTTGTGTCGGTAGTTGTTTTGACTCCGTCGTTAGCCTTTGTTGAATATCTTCGTTATGATATCGTCATCGTAATTTTTGTGCTTAAACTTGTTCGCATGAAATATTTTTGATCATCGAAAAATCTATATCGTATTTGTCAACTTATCGGCTTATTCCTTTGTATTGAAAATAATGATTTGCAATATAAGTATTGTTTGATAGTGGTACATTATAGTACCATCTATATTTTTTAAAAATAATTATCATCACTAAGTATGAACAACCCGTCACGGGGATTACGTGACAAACAATTAAATAAATAAATTGCACCACTTGGTCCGTGAGTGCAGTAATCCGGATACACCTTAAAATTGTACCCTTCGGGGGATTTGTGTACCCTACGGGGGATTTGTGTACCCTTCAGGGGATTCGTGTACCCTACGGGGGATTTGTGTACCCTTCGGGTGATTCGGTTCTTGGCCAATAAACTCTTACGTGATCTTAATAAATATTTGTGATCTTTGGTTATTACTAGCTGGTATGGGACAGTCAGTAATGACAAACTTATTTGATCCATATTATTTTGTTTGAACTCTCCATTTTTAAAAGAATTTATATTCTTGTCGTTCGATACATATCTTTTGATTTTTGAAGTTATCAAATATCTAAACTTTGTTTTATATACAACACGATTATTCTTTGAGTCACCTCTCCTTAGAAACCGGAGGGGCGATGTATAATCTTACTGAGCTTTGTTCGCTCACCCTTCACATCACTCTTCTTCCAGGTCAGAATTAAAGACTAAGCTTAAGGTAGAGGATACCAGTGAAGGAATCAAGATTTTTAGGGCGTATTTATATGTTTTGGAATTTAATGGAGACATAATTAATTTAGTAGAGTTTTGTTTTGTAATTTATTTTGGATGACTGTATTAAATTGGAGACTTTTGTAATTTTAGTTGGATGGCATTTGATTTAGTCTGAATTTATGTTTGAATTTGTAGTGACCTGGCCAGATGTGGGTCCAAAAAGGTTGGACCTGAGTTTGGGGCGTTACAGATTGGTATCAGAGCTTAGGCTTTAGATCCGATTAGTCTTAGCATTAGAATGGCGGAAGTTGGAGATGACGAGAAAATAGGATTATGATTTTGTATACCCTTGGCTACTCAGTAGCAATAAGTTTTGATAATAGCTAATTAAGTTATGAGCTAACAAATGATTAAGGAAATGATTATTTTATTAAAAGCTGATGTAATTTTGTTCACTTGTGGGAATGGCGCGTAAAACAACGGCTCGGAAGTCTGTTGCTTCGCCTCTGGAAGTTACAGAGAGAATGTTAGCTAGGACACACCACAAGGTAATCAAAGTAGAGAGGATCAATAAACAGAGCTAGAGGCTAAACTGCGAAGACAAACATAAGTGTTAAAGGATGTCCAATACACTTTGCATAAGCCTCATGATGATATCACGGAGTCTCAGGCACACAATTGGGAGATGCACCTCAGACTCATGGAGACGGATCAGAGTTTTGAGAAAGTATGGGGCGCACTCCAACTGGTCATTGATGATGGTCCAAACATAGAAGATGATCCAAGGTCCGAGGAGAGTCTGAAGATGACGATTATGATCCAATTGAAGAGGAAGATGCGTCCGAGTCACGAAACTAGATAGGATATCACTCCTGCAGTAGGTTTTTTTTAAATTTCGTTTATGGCCATCATAGTCGTTAGGTTTGTTCAGATGGTTTCTTGTTTTCTTTTAGTCATAAGACATGGAATACACTAAGTGTGTCCAAATTTTGAGATGTGGGTTGAATTTTTTTTATTTTTTTGATACTTAATAAATTTTGGGAGATTTTTTTTTAATACATTGATGTTTCCTTTCAACCATATTTTGTATTTGATATTGGTTTCGAGAGGATAAGATTTTGAGAACAACTTTGGGAAGGAATCTGATATTACATAACAAGTGTGTTGATTGTTTCCAATTACGTCATGTCAGTTAGCAATCACATCTTAGTATGATGGAATTTTAGATATCATTTGACACTTCCTCGTTTTTGTATCAGAATATGGCATGTAGAGGAGGACATACCGCTAACCAAGGTCGTAGTCGTGGCCGAGGAAACATGGGAGGAAGAGTAGTATAAGACTCTATTTCCGAAAGTGTGTGGGAACAATCTGGGACCTAATTTAGTATGAGTAATGAAAACCCTATCCTTGGAGTGCCTCAGCCGAATGCAACAAATCCCACTTTAGTGGACCCTATCCTTATGATGAACCTTCTACAAAATTTGACCCAAGCTGTAAACATGATTGGCCAAATTGTCCAACCACAACCTCAACCTGCTGCACCGCAACCTCCGCCTGCTGCACCGCAACCTCCACCTGTAGTTCCTCAACCTCGAACAGTAGCAAAGGACCCCCTTGACATATTTCAGAAGAGAAGCCCTAAGCCCTTCTCAGGCGCGCCAGGCACCATTAAACCTGAGGATTGGGTTGAAAGTATGAAGAAGATTTTTAGAACGATGACCCTCACGAGTGAACAAAAGGTCAACCTCGCTACTTTCAAGTTCGAAGAAAAGGTTGATCAGTGGTGGCAGTCCGAGATGAGAATTGTTTAAGCAACTGGGGCAGGAGAATACACATGGGAGACTTTCCTCGAGGTCTTCTACAAGAAATATTTTAATGAAAGTGTGCAGGACGGTTAGCTGGTTGAGTTCCTAAATCTAGAACAAGGACAGATGATGGTGGATGAGTATGCTGTCAAATTCACGGAGCTATCAAAATACGCTCCTGGTCTCATTGAGAATGAGAAACAGAAGGCTAGGATGTTTGAAAGAGGCCTCGATGGGAGAATTAGTCATCGCTTTATAGCCTTACAGTTAAAGACTTATGCTGAAGTTGTCGACCGGGCTAGAATAGTTGAACGGGTATCAGCAAACTATCAAAAGAAGCGGGAGGAGAAAAGGAGAGATTTTGAGTGTCTTAGAGGTAGTTCTCGGGATCAGTCTGGTTATCGAGGAAATAATTCTCGAGATCAGTCAGGTCATCGAGGATGTAGTTACAGTGGGTACAAGAGGAGAACCACAGATGACAATAGATCTAAGGGGTCAATAGACCAAGTATTTTCTATTGTGACAGTCTTATATGCAGTGCAACGAGGTTCCAGGGTAACATGTTCCATTCTATCTGTGAGAAGACTGACATCTTCAAAGATTTCCCAACCAGGGCATCTTTTTCCATTCTGGTCTAACTAGGGCTCAGGAAACATGAGATAGGCTTCTGTTTCCCCTTCCCTTACAAAGTAACCATTTAAGGTTTTTCTATATGGTTGGAGAGGGGGATGTTTAGAAGGACGCTTTTCTCTTTCTACCTTTCTTTTCTCATGCTTCTGTTTCATGACTGCGGCTACTTCAGCTGGAGTAGGAGTGTATCCTAGACCAAAAGGAGGGATACATTCCTTAAGTTCATCTTGGACTAAATTAACAAGTCCTTGCTGATTTCTGCCGAGACCTAGACCAGACATATAATTCATATTTCGAAACATGTTTAAAGGGACCATGTTTCCTAGGGAGGTGGTTTTCTTTCCAATGATGTCAGTTTCTCGGCCATATTCAATGGTGTTGATTACAACTTGGGGGATAACCTCAAAGCCGCTGAGAAAGATACCCATGTTTTCATGCTCTATCTCGAGGATTGGGATATCCTCGCTTTCCTTATTCTCCACGATCTTATCGGCCAAAATAATCACTATGTGGTCATCGTGGATGAATTTGACATGTTGTTGCAATGAAGAGGCTACCCCCTTTACCCCATGGATCCAAGCGCGTCCCAACAACAGGCTAAAAGTGGCTGGTATGTCCAGGACTTGGAATTCTACCGGCATGTTTAATGGCCCCCAATAGTCAGCATTAAAGTGACCACCCCTAGGACACATCGACTAGTGTTGTCGTATGCCCTTACTGTCTGCGATGAATGAGCAAGTTCTGATATCTTTGTTCCCAGTTTGGCTAAAGTGCTGGTGGGACATACATTCAAGGAGGACCCATT
Organism: Codonopsis lanceolata; assembly: GCA_013146195.2. Lineage (NCBI taxonomy): Eukaryota > Viridiplantae > Streptophyta > Magnoliopsida > Asterales > Campanulaceae > Codonopsis > Codonopsis lanceolata. The sequence continues at coordinate 72,036,939 of CM028381.1, forward strand.
ATCTATCAGAACCCGGGGAACTCGTTTTTCCATAACCCGTACAGTGATATGGAGGGAATCAATGTGGTTAGTTCCTTCTTTTGGCAGATCTAGATCAGTAAACATTATCACATTTCCAAACTGAATGTTTCCGATCATTTGAGTGAGCTTATTTGGGGAGGTTTCAATAGGAATGACTGCCTAACTCAAAGATTTAGCCAGTGTGTCACGGTGGGTTTTAGAAGCACAAAGTAAGCCCCAGATGGAAATGTTGGCCTGAGTTTTCTTCATCTGAGCTAATAGGGTATCTTCCACTGTCTTAGCCCCAGTATCTGTTTCTTGGTTTTTGTCAGAGTGGTCACCTCTTTCCAGGTTTGGTTGGTAGGCTCGGCCAGATCGGGTAAGGTGGCTAACATCCCCACCGACCCAAGTGGCCTTTTCAATATTGCAAGTATTTTGGCTACCCAGGATAGTGTCCCAATAGAGCATATTGCAGCTAGGCTCTTTTATGGATAGAGATGGAGAGAAAGGAACAAGGATATATGGTAATGGACGTTTATTTATTTCGAACTTGGGTATACAAATTTTTTCATCGACCTCAATCATATTGATTTGAGGTAGAGGGTTATTGACTATATTTGGTCTGGGTGGAGGCTTTTCAATAACCTTATCATCTATAAGGTCCTGGATAGCATATTTGAGTATATAACATTTATCGGTGAGGTGACCACTGCAGCGATGGTATTCACAGTATTGGGCATGATTCAAAGTCCAGGGCAGGGGGTTCGGTGGCTTATAGACTTCCAAAGGCTTTAGCACTCCCTGTGCTATTAGCCCCTGCAGATGCATCGGGAGCTTGCAGCTCATCATAATACTGGTTCTCGCTCTAATTTCGAAATTTACGCCTGGGCCATTATTTCCTCCGATCGCGTGTTGACTGCTCGACCCGTAGGACCATTGAACAGTGCTATAATTTTGGGTAGGAAAAGTGGCTGATGCATTTCCTACCATATTGATGGCTGGTGCTGGTGCGGTTGCCTTCCCTTTAGAGTAACGGAAAGAGCTAGGGGGCGTATTGACTTTTAATTTCCCAGTCCGTATATCTTCATCAATACGGGTGCCTATCTCCACTATTTCTTTAAAATTGCTATAGGGGAGATACCGCATGTGTTCCAGGTATATAGGTTGGAGATTTTTAATGAACATCCTGGAAGACTCAACCGGATCAGGTCTGTCAAATGTCTGGGCCAACTTCCTTTTCCACCTGACTGCAAATTCATCACGTTTCTTTTTCCCTTTGGGTGCACGACTCGAGGTCCCTTTTATTTTCAGGGCTGGTGTTGTTGTTGTACCTTTCAAGGAACCCTTCAGCTATCTGGTCCCAAGTACTCATGGTGCTACTATCGGACAACATTAGCCATTGCTTGGCAGCCCCTATTAGGGTGAGGTGAAAATTAGAAGCCATAGCCTCAAAGCTAGCTCCCCTTGACTGCATGCCAGTGGAATAGGATTTTAAATGGGATATATGGCATCCAGTCCCGTCAAATTTTTCTATGTCGGACATTTTGAATTTTGAAGGCAATACTGCTAAAGGTTGTAACGCCAGTGCCCGCGTAGAAAATTCCCATTTGTTTAGAAGCTTGAGCATCATGCTTTTCATGTTTTCCATGTCGGCCTCCATTTTGGTGACTGGGGAAGTTGGTTTTTGGTATATGCTGACAGGATTAGGGAAGGCTGAGTTAATTTCTGGTTGCGGTATCTGGTAAGGATTTTGGGCTAGATAAGGATTCTGGGTAGGATAGGGATTTTGGGCAGGATAAGGATTTTTGGTTGGTGAATTATTGGAATTTTCGGGTAGGCGGCCAGGATCATTAAAAGGCAAAAAGGTGGTAACTTGGTCTGGTGGGTTATAGCTTTGTGGGTCTATGTGCGGGCTATTTTGGAGCGGGTTGGTTATGGGAAAAGGGAGGTCATTTGGGCCTTGGGGAATATTGGTGCTTAGGAAAGGATATGGAGAATAGAATGAGTGAGGGTTGATATTTGGGTAATAGGGACTTGGTGGAGTATTTCGATTTAGGGTAGTGGCAGTGTTTGGTTGGGAAATTGGGTTTGGAGGCACATGGGAGGTTAATGCTTCTTGGGGAGTTGCAGGGGAAGAGATTACCTCACCACTGGGCTTTGGACCTTCCATCAGACTTGCTATTTGGCTTAGAAAGCGATCATTTCGTGCATCCAGGTTTTGGTCTAGCCACTGCTACATTGCTGGAGTCGGAGCATACCCTGGAGCCCCCGTATCTGTACCCATAGCGGACTGCTTACTTTCTGCTGCCATACAACTCGGATCTGTACCCTCCGAACTGATTCTGCCCTTATCTGATCTGTTCCTGATACCCTCTGATCTGATCTTTGCACTTATCTGATCTGTTCCTGATACCCTCTGATCTGATCTGTTCCAAATTCGGGCCAGGTTTCTGAGGAAAATGGGTTTGGAGGTATCAGAAGGCTGGCTGAAGGCTTTTTGGGTTTGGAGTACAACGTGCCTTTATTAGTATGTTTTTATTTATTATTTATTATCCATACAAATTGACCGGACAAGCACCTGCTTTATTTTCACAGTCTCAGGACATTTCCTGGAACAGTGGATTCTTTCTCCAGAGTATAGGACCAACGTATTCCACCTGCCTTTCGACTCACCAATATCAGACTGATCCTAGGCGAAGGGCCTATACTCTTTCCAGGATCTACCATTCGAAATGATCAAGGTCGAGCATCAGAGAATAATAAATCAACATGCGTATTAATTTTTTCTTGCGCCAAAATTTTTTTATCTCTCTTTTTTTTTTGACTTCCGCATTTTTATTTTATTTTCTTTTTTGATCTCTATCTCTCTTTTTTTTCCCTATTCCGTTTTTTTTTGCTTTTCTTTTTTTTTTATCACCATTTTTTTACAGGGACTGACCCACGATTCAAAGATGCAAAAACCGGTCGATCTTTGAAGTGTCTTGAAAGTCTATATGCATTCTAATGATGGCTTATGCAGGGGGTAGACTGGCCATGGTGTAGGGTAGCAGTTCGGAATATACATATATGCGTATGCGTGTGTGCAGCCTCTAAAAAGCAGTAAAATCTTTTTTTTTTCAGATATAAAAACAGAAAATAAAACATATATGGCCTGTCTTGCTGTTATTTGTGGATTTTCTCGGCTTTTTTAATTTGAGCGCAAGCAAGCAAGCCAATCACATTAAGAAATAGAAAGAAAAGCGGGGAATCTATCTAGTCCTATTAATCACAAATTTGTCCTATATCCCCAACATAAAATGGCAGAATGAATGCAAATATATACAAACTTTGCGGCGTAAAAATAATAAGCAGAAAAAAATAATAGCATAGAGCTGAAAATGAAGCAATATTAAAAATAAAGCCCCGACCCTTTTATTGTGCTGCCCGGAAATTTATTGCAAATATATATATATTTATTTATTTATTTATTTAAAAATTTGAAATATTTTTTTTAAAAAAATATTTTAAAACATACCTGTAACAGTTATCGGAACAAAATTGTTGCAAGATGGAGGATCATATCCACAAATATAGACACAGATGTATAGGAACACAATATTCAAATGCATAAATTAATATAACAATCATACTTTAGCCAGAAACAAAGAAAAAAAAAATTATGAGTGTAGCCCTCCATTTTTATTTAAAATAAAAACGATCTCCCCGGCAGAGTCACCACTATGGGTCGCCCGGGATGCGCCCGTGCGGATGCGGGACACCACTGCTCTCATTCCATCCTATCTTGTTTAAGGAAAGACGATATTAAAAGTGCAAGAAGAGTGTTGTCTAGAATAACACGCTTGAATACGCCTCGGTTGACTTTAGTGGATTTTTTGTTCAGTATAGGAGCTTTGAGTTTTCTATATCAAATTATCCCTTTTTTAGGGGATACCAGGATATAGGAATACATCACCCTTTCATTCTCATTCTTCATTTTTTAGGGGAAAATGGAAAAGTGCAAGATAGGAGTGTTGCGACGCCCTACTGGATCCAAAATGTTTTATAGAGTCGCCATCTTTATTTTAAGGAAGAAATAAAGAAAAACCAAAAAGAAAAACCAGAGATTGCAAAAACGGGTTCGGAGGCTAAGTTACGAGTTGGGAAGTTGCTAGGCACCCAACTCGCCCTTTCGGTCTCAAAAGCGGTTTTTGGCTAAAGTATGTTTTTTGTTATATTTATTTAGCAAATAACAAAGCATTAACTACCTACAAATACATCCATATTTACACTATGTACGGACTTGCAACCGTTTCTTTACAATAATTACAAATATATTTAAAAAGATTTGGCCATAATAACGGCTCTTTTACATAGTATTTCCTAACTAAATCGGGGCAGCACAACGGCTTATATTTACTACATTGGGCCAGATTTGAAAATAACTTTTATAAAATAAATACCCTTAAAGGGTTTACCTTTTAGAGCGTGGTGTGCTCACTCTGTCCTTCTTGAAAGAGGGAGACTTTTTTATACTGCTGCAGTTGCGGTTTGGGCAAAGTAACAGCTTATTTTTTGTGGTTTTGGCCTTTTTACTCGGGCAGAGTAACGACTTATTTTGAGGTTTTTGGACCAGGGAAATAGGGTGGATGTTGATTCTTATGTTAGATTTATATCTGTTCAGTTCATTACATCTAGTTTTATACTTCAGTGGCTAACCGGGCTGCGTATCGATTAGCGTGGCAACTGTATATAGAACTTTGCCTAGTATAGTTTTTAAAGGACTTTACAGGTTCAGCGGAAGACCTCTCCACAAGCTTTATCGGAAGACCTGCTTAAAGCCCACAAACGGTAGACCTCGTGTCCACCTGATCTTCTATGTCGTGTCCTATCCAGCAATGACTCATTGGATTAATTCAAACTTATCATAATCGTTATTTGAATTAATCCAAGACATTCCCTGACATATCAAGCCACCGAAAGCAACTTTCCGAAAAGCGGTGAAGACTTTTAGTCTGAGCGATGGAAAGCGAGGAAAAGTAGGCTCTCTACTTTTCGCAACCACTCTCAGATCTGACACCTAAATCGCCCACCTTTTTGAAGATCTCAGAAATCATTCCCTGCTCTAGATATCTATGAAGACGAAAATCCTTGACTGACAGCCCCATGCATTTAATGCATTGTTGAAAAGAGTTGAAGTATTCGATCCTTCTCCAACGGATCTTTTGAAGTGCACCTGCTATAAATGCTGCCATTGAAGACTGGAAAAACAAGCAACTGTACAGAATCAATCGAACACTTAAAGGATTGCTCTGAAACTTCATAAACTCCAAGTCTTTCAGCTCAGTGCAATCAAGAGATCCTCTACAGATCTAGAAGTCCTCGTCAACAACAAGAAGTTGTTCATCAACACTTATTGCTTTAACTTCTTGTTGTTTACTTTCATTAACTATACTTCTGCACGAATTAAATATCTTTTCACAGATATTTAATTCCCTAGACCCCAAACACAAGTCAATATTTTGTACACGATCCATTAGGGATATTCTTTGTAATTGATCTAAGTGGAAAACATAGTGCACTATTTAAATCCAAGGTTGACTGCCTTGGTGGTGGACGTAGCACTCTTTATAGTGTGAACCATCCCAAAATACTTGTGTTATTTCTTCTTGTTTGTCGTCATTTGATCGTTCTTTACTTTGATTATCATTATCCATTTACAGCAGAAGTTAAGTAACTAGTAATAGGTCTACCGGTAGTACTTATCGGCAGACCTGGAACAACTACCTTGAAGGTCTTCCGCTACTTCTATCTTTTCTATAGATTGCAAGTAACCTTCAAAGAATTTACTCAAAAGTTTTAAGTGATTAATAAGCTATTCAACCCCCCCCCCTTCTAGCTTATTATTGTGCCTATTGGGACTCACAATTGGTATCAGAGCCATACTCTTTGAAAACAAGTTTTTCCAAGATTAAACTCTTGAGAGATACGATATAATGGCACAAACACACTACATGCTGCCTACATCTAATGCTAACCACGTCCCAATATTGGACGAAGGACATTTTGATGTATGGAAGGATAAAGTAATGAGATTTATGAACTCTATTGAGAACAGATTATGGAAATGTGTTACTGCAGGTCAACATGTACCAATGAAGGCAAATCTTCTAGCCTCCATTGCTGGGAATCCTGCAGAAGTACCTAAAGAAGAATCGAATGGATGAGAGGATGATAGAAAGTCGGTAGAACTTGACAAAGAAAGCAATCAACATAATCACCACTCTCTAGACACAAGCACATACCAACAAGTGATTCGATGTACAAGCGCAAAAAGAGATGTGGGAAGCTCTTGTAGAATACTTGGAAGGAGACCAAGACACAAGAGATAACAGTAAAATATACATACATCCAGCTTTGATTCTTTCAAAAGGATCCTAAGGAAACCTTGAGACAAGCATACGATCGCTTCAGTGAGGTAATAAATAGCTGCTTTTCTCTTGGTAAAACGTATGATAAAAAGGAAATGAACATGAGGTTTCTAGGCTATCTAGGTAGCTTATGGCATGTTAAGACCACCGCTATGAAAGAATCTAAGAACTTAAACGAGATGACTCTTCGTAGTCTCTACGCAAGTTTGAAGGTTTATGAACTTGAAGTTAATCAAGCTCTAGAGCAAGACAAACAGTTCAGAACTGTATCCTTGCCAGCCATGGTCCAAGAAGAAATCACTGTTGAAACCAAACCTTCCACTTCTTCCTGTGAAAATGATTTTTTATCTGATGAACAATTTGCCATGTTTGTAAAACGTTTTCAAAAATTCGCAAAATATGGAAGGAAGAACACTCACCAACAATCTTTTAGAAAGAATGGTGAAAGCTCATCTAAGGAAGAGCTTGTGTGTTACAAGCTAGAAAACACGGTCATTTTGCCTCAAAATGTCCTAAGCCAAAATTTGAAGCATACCGAAAACCCTCCTTTAGAAAATTTCAAAAACAAAAGGGTATGTTGGCTGAGGACATAGAAGACAAACAGGTTGCTACATGGTTTGAGACTGATTCAGAAGAGGAGGAAGAGGATTGTGAGCAAGCTAACATACGCTTAATAGCTCATGATTCAGGTCCTACCTATGACTCTGAAAATGAAGTCGAAGTTTCATCTAGTCCTTTGGACAAAAATGAAACCAACAAAGACTTCGGAAGAACTTCTCAAGGATAATCAAGATATGCTTGAAGAATTTAATTCCTTTAGAGTAGCCTATGTTAAAGCGGTCAAGAAGCTGAGAAACTTACAGTGAGAAATCTATGATGGCGGTGAGATTCAAACTCTCAATAGCTGTCAACAAGAAAGTATCAAGTCAAGGAAGAAAACAAATTCCTTTATGACAAAATTGATTGTCTATCCGAGCACATCAAAGGACTTGACCTAGAGAAAATTGCCTTGCAAAGACAATTGACTCTGGAGCGACTCAAGGATGCATTCGAAGAAATCTATTCAAGCCAAAAATTTGGTAATGATAAAACTGGCATAGGAAACAGACATTTGGAAATATAGGGAAACAAGGCCTTGGTTATTCAAGTGTCCCTTACGTTTACCCCAAAGTTCAGAAAGGAAAAGCCAAGATGACTCACTCAAATGAGAAACCCAGAAAAGGTAACGGTAGAAAGTAAAGCAAACAACTATGCTAAGGCAAAGGCGGCAATAGACCTACTAAACCTCTACCCAGGTAACCATCAAGTTTATCTATGAAACAGCGAGCTCCTTTGCTTGTTGAAGGTAAACTTAAAAGTATTCTACCAAATCCTCCTCAAAAGGTAATCATCAGAAAAGCTAAAGCTAAGTCTGATGGTAACCTACCTAGGAAGGTTCAAAAGAAACCAATTAAGTCTACCATCAACAAGCAATCCGAACCAAGAAAGAAAAGGAATGATCATAATCGATGTCAAGAAAAGGAATGATCATAATCGCTCTTCGCTTAAAGTCACTAACAGCTTCTATGGACTTTTCATTTATGTCATTCTTGCAATTGTCTAGGCCATCCGGCACCGTAATGCCCGCTAAGGTTCACCCAAGATCCGAGAGACCTAGTTCTCTCAAGGTCAAGGTGTATGGGTTCCAAAAGGTTGCTAATCCTTAGGACCCGAAAGAAAATAAAGGGTACATGTTTACTTTAATTCTTTTTCAGAATGCTTCATGACTATAGAATCGAAAACAAAGACATCTCGGTACCTAGACAAGTTGGTCGCAAGACATATGAGGGAGCGTAAGTCTTCTTACGAATATAGTGAAGCAAAAGGTCCCAACGATATTTTCGGAGATAATGCAAGAGGAAAGACAATTGATATGACTCAATTACTAGAGAAAGTCTCTCCATCAACAAAGTTTCTCTAGTAAGTGGTTTAAAGCACAATCTTCTCGAGCATATCCCAGTGCGACAAAGGACTTCTATGCCAATTCAACTCCAACCAAGGTGCCTCATCAAAGATAGTAAATCCTCGCTACAATCTTGACCAGGGAATAGACAAGGAAATGTCTATGTCGTTGACTTAAATCTTCTAGGGAGATTCTCGAAGCCTTTGCCTAGTAGCTAACAACGCTCGTGACAACAAATGGCTATGGCACAAGCGTCCTCGATCCACCTCAACTTCAAGCACCTCTCCAAGCTCTCCAAAAACGGGCTTGTCAAAGGTCTACCTACTGTCTGCCGACCATGACAGTTGTAAAGCTTGTCAACTAGGAAAACTTCCAAGTCTTCCTTCAAAAGAAAGAAAGTCTGTTTTATCAACAAACGTACCTCTTCAACTTCTTCATATGGATCTCTTTGGACCAATTACAACAACGGTATCTCGGAGACAAGTATACACTTGTGGTAGTTGATGACTACTCTAGATTCACTTGGATTGAAACAATGACATCTAAAGATGAAACGTATGATCTAGTCAATGCTTCTTTTTCGAAGACTTCAAACTCAAAAGCTTGAAGACATAAGCGACATAAGATCGACAATGGCACCGAATTCAAGAACAATGGTGTAGAAAATGCTGCGATGACCACGGGATCGGACACAACTTCTCTGTGCCTGTACTCCTCAACAAAGCGGTGTAGGCCGAGCGGATGAGCAGAACAACGATTGAAGCAAGCGCTAGAACAATCTTGCCGTAGAAGCTAAACTTCCGAAGTATTTACGGCGGCGAGTCAACAACGCATGTTTTACCTGCAGATCACAGTAAACAAGTTTCATAATAAAACTCCATATGAAATATGGAGAGGAAGATCCCCCAACATAGGATTTCTTAAAATCTTATGTAAATGTTTTATTCTTTACAATGGAAAAGAATATAGAGGAAAATTTGATGCAAAATCAAGACGAAGGAATTTTACGGGGTCTGGGTATTCCAAACATTCAAAAGCATTTTGCATTTTCGATAGAAACTAATTTAAAAATTTTAGAAAGCGTGCATGTTTCTTTTGATGAATATGACTTGTTAGAGCCTAGAGGCCCGAGCGTTGCTAATGATTCGATAATGATGAGACAGTACAAATACAACATCTACTTCCACTCCTCATCGAAAACGGCAATTACTTGAGAACCCACAAGTACCGCTTAACCCTTCACCGGTAGACGAGAACTCTGCTGAGGTGCCGATTACAACTCTTACGTTGACCACTCGAACCCATCTCTTCTGTTTTACCCCAAGCATCTTCAGATCACTCATCCTTCTTGTTCACCGTAAAAATGAAGGTTTTGAAGATCCTATCTCTTCTCGAACTAGATTTTGGTGAATCTCCTTCTCAACCTACTCAGGAATTCTTAAGGGAAGAACCCACGAAGTGATCTTCCTCAACTGTATATTGAAGCAAGAGATCATCCCATCTCAAATCATTGGTGATCTCAACACGAGAGTGCGTCACATTGAGAAATAAAGTTCGAGAAGAGACTATGTTTGCTTATGCATTTGTATCGAACTCGAACCAAAGAAGATTGATGAAGCTATCGAAGATCATACTTAGGATTGAAGCTATGCGAAAATTTGAACCAGGTTTGAAAGATGTAAGGTGTGGAGCTTAGTTCAAAGCCAGATTGATCATCCGATCATCGGCACCAAGTGGGTTTCGAAAACAAAAGAGATGAAGAAGGAAATGTCACCATAAAGCAAAGCTAGGCCCAGTTGCTTGAGGGGGCTACAGCGGGGAAGAAGGAATTGACTTTGATGAAACTTTTGCTCATGTTGCTAGACTAGAGGCAATCGAGAATCTTTCTAGCCTATGCCTCGTTCATGAACTTCAAAGTGTATCGAGATGGATGTAAAGAGTGCCTTTCGAATGGTGATCTTCAAGAAATCGTATACGTGGAGCGACCTCCGGGTTTTATCATTTCGAACAAAGCTGATCACGTCGCCCGACTCAAAAAGCTCTCTACTGAGAAGCAAGCTCCTAGAGCTTGGTATGAAACTCTATCCAAGTTCTTAATAGAACAAGGATTCGTGAGAGGAAGAATAGACACCACTTTATTCATCCTCAAGCACAAGGTCATTCTCTTACAGTACAAATCTATGTGGGCGACATCATCTTTGGATCAACTAACCAAAGCACGTGTAAAAGATTCGAGAAGGCGATGCAAAGCAAGTTCGAGATGAGCATGATGGGTGAACTTAACTACTTTCTAGGGCTGCGAGATACAACGGACTTAAGCCGGAATCTTCATCGCCAAACCAAATATGTAAAGGAACTAATCAAGAAGTTCGGTCTTGATTCAACTAAAGGATTCGAAACTCCAATGTCTACAGCCGCCATCTTGACAAAGATGAGAAGGGAAAAGCAAGAGAACGTGACCAAGCACCGAGGAATCATAGGTTCACTTCTTTACCTTCTCGCTAGTAGACGACATTATGTTTCTTTGTTTGTGTTTGTGCTAGATTTCGAGCGAGATCAGAAGGAGTCACATTTGCTTCTTTGCCAGCGTATCATCAGATATGTTTCAAAAACAACAAATCTAGGCATATGGTATTCGAAAAACAACAATTTCGATCTAGTCGGATACTCGGATGCTGATTATGCGACTGCAAAGTGAGCGAGTAAGAAGACACCGGTGGGACTTGTCAATTCCTTGGAAATAGACTTGTCTCGTGGTCTTGCAAGAAACAAGGATCGATTGCAAACTCAACCACGAAGTTGAATACATTCTTTGCAGCATTTGTTGCTCTCAACTCATGGATGAAGCAACAACTAGTGGACTACAACATCAAGGCGCAACCTTTGCCCAATCATGTGTGACAACACATCGGCAATTCGGTCTCCAAAATCGATGATGCACTCCAAGACTAAGCACGTTGATATCGTTATCACTTCCTCAAAGATCATGTGGAGAAAGGTAACATCGGTTTGGAATATGTTCCAATGAGCATCAATTAGGCGACATTCTCACAAAACCACTTGGATGCCACCGGGTTTGCTTATTTAAGGAGAAATCTTGGTATGATTGATCCTCTTGCTTAATTTCAAAGTTATTTGTTAATGATTCTTTCATCAGGTAGACTTAGTTTTAGACTAATCGGAAGGCGTAAGTTCTCCTTTACCTGGGAAGACTTAAAGGTTAGTATTTATTTACTTAGTCTAATTTTTGCTAAAGAGGTGTCTAAAGCAATAAAGGGGTCAAGGATAAAATTTGGTACTTAAGAAAATATCTTAAGTTCAGCTTTCTCAAATTTTCTCGCCTTTAAATAGACCTTGAACCGCCTTTTGCCAAACTTTACGGAACCTTTGACAAAAATATTTCTCTCTCTATTCATACTCTCTCTATGTAACTTGCTTTCTACAAATCCAAATTCTTCTTGTTTCTTCTTCTCATCAACAAAGGCAGCAATGGTATGTTTCTCTACATTCTCTACTTGAAACTTATTCCTTTACGTTTTGCATTTCATTTCATAACCTAAAATTGTTTTGGAATTCAAACGGTCATTTTCAAGTTTCATACGGAGTTTCGCCATTGTTGTTCTTAAAAACCTAGAACACTACGATCGTTTATGTATATTCATCTTTTATTCTTATGAAAAACTACATTTATATATTTCTCGGGTGTGGATACTCTAAACATTCTAGGGTTTCAAGTTTTCATTTCGAAAAATTCCAAAAAATTTCGAAAAACCTTGAAATCTACTGCTTGTTTAGTTATTGAGGTGAAAAGCCTAATTTTTTATTTGTATTTCTTTCGGGGCAAGAACTTCAAAATCGAAGCTGAACCGAGAGGCGTCATTCCTCCTAGTAAGGATGTCAACCTTAGGGATATCCAAACTTTCGCCTCTCGCTGACATCATAAGCTCGGACCGGCTATGCATTCACGGGAATGTGCATTGACCTTCGATCAATCGCACTGATCATGCTTGGCGTCAGCGTGTGAGGATATGAGCAGCCAGGTATTACCCACTCTTACGCCTCGGCGACAAAAATTACGACATCTTTACGGCGGAAAAGAATTCTATCGAGGAGAATGGAGCTCATGAACAAGAACGCTACGAGTGGATTCGAGGCCATCCCGTCTCCATTACTGCTAAATCAATTTCCACCATCATCGGCGTGCATTATGGTGGACCTCTTCAACAACCATTCTTGAGGCGTACATGCACGGGAAGCGATGAGGGAGTAGATACATAGAGGAACCAATAAGGGAAAATGTAGAAATCTCTTTCGGTGGGCGTCTCTTTCGAAGCCACCTCATTGTGAGGGCTTCTATTCAGAGTGGAGCACACGATATGTTCTGACCCAACAAATCAACTTGACCGTGCCATATTTCTTGACTTCGAGTCTGCTGGGGGGCCATCATCTTCCAGCAATTAAAGCGGTTGGGTGGAGAAAGCCAGAAACGACCCAGCTGCCAGCGCCCCGTTAGAGGCGATCAATGCCGCTTGGGGATGATGCGTGTCAACTCTTCCTTAAGGAAGATGAAGCGGTTCTGTGGCCAAGGAGAAGCGTGCCGACTTAGTTCTTGTAAATACTCGAGAATAGGAGAACAAGCGAAGCGCAAAGAGTCTGAGCGAGTCTCCGTAGACAAAGTGGCCAAGCTTTATCTTGATTTGCTCAACTGACATGGAAGCACGTATTGCCAGAGACCTTGAAGGCCTTTGCAAATTTGATGATCATGGTGAGGCGTCCACTCCATCCAGGCAGACTTGGGCGTGAGAGCCGGCGCTGAACAAGATGGTACGCGAGGCCAGCAAAGAAACAAGGCAGAGGCAGCTCACGGCGAAGGGCGAGGCCAAATGGGTTAGGAGAGAGATGAAGGAAGGCCAAAGAACGACCTGCAATGAAGACGGCCACTACTCAAACCCAAACTTC
>CM028381.1:72050346-72125818 GCA_013146195.2 Codonopsis lanceolata
TTTGAAAATGGGTTTTCCAAAGATAGGAAAGCTTTGAGCTTTTTGAAAATGGCTTTCAAAGATAGGGAAAGCTTTGAGCTTTTGAAAATGGGCTTTCCCCAAAGATAGGGAAAGCTTTTGAACTTTTGAAAATGGGTCGATAGGAAAGCTTTGAGCTTTGAAAATGGGCTTTCCCCAAGATAGGGAAAGCTGAGCTTTTTGAAAATGGGCTTTCCCAAGATAGGGAAAGCTTTTGAACTTTTGAAATGGGCTTCCTCAAGATAGGAAAGCTTTTGAACTTTTGAAAATGGGCTTTCCCTAGATAGGAAAGTTGAACTTTTGAAAATGGGCTTTCCCAAAGATAGGGAAAGCTTTGAGCTTTTTGAAAATGGGCTTTCCCCAAAGATAGGGAAAGCTTTGAACTTTTAAAATGGGCTTTCCCCAAAGATAGGGAAAGCTTTGGAACTTTTTGAAAATGGGCTTTCCCCAAGATAGAAAGCTTTGGAACTTTTGAAAATGGGCTTCCCCAAAGATAGGAAAGCTTTGAACTTTTGAAAATGGGCTTTCCCCAAAGATAGGGAAAGCTTTGGAACTTTTTGAAAATGGGCTTTCCCTCAAAGATAGAAAGCTGAATTGAAAAGGCTTTCCTCAACATAGGAAAGTTTTGAGCTTTTGAAAATGGGCTTTCCCTCAAAGATAGAAAAGCGATGGAGCTTTTTGGTTCTGATTTTCCCTCAAAGATAGGAAAGCTTTGGCTTTTGAAAATGGCTTTCCCCTAAAAGCTTTGGAACTTTTTGAAAATGGCTCTCAAAGCATAGGGAAAGCTTTAAGCTTTTTGAAAATGAGCTTTCCTCAAAGATAGGAAGCTGAAGCTTTTTGAGCTTTCAAGATAGAGCGGCGGGAGCTTTTGAAAATGAGCTTTCCCCAAAGATAGGGAGAAAAACGATGGAGGCTTTTTGAAAATGGGCTTTCCTCAAAGATAGAGAAAGCTGAACTTTTTTGAAAATGGGCTTTCCTCAAAGATAGGGAAAGCTTTGAGCTTTTTGAAAATGGGCTTTCCCTAAAGATAGGAAAGCTTTGAGCTTTTTGAAAATGATTTCAGCAAAGATAGGAAAGCTTTGAGCTTTTGAAAATGGGCTTTCCTCAAAGATAGGGAAAGCTTTGAACTTTTGAAAAAGCTTTGGGCTTTCCCCTGATAGGGAAAGTTTTGGAGCTTTTGAAAATGGGCTTTCCCCGTAGAAAGATATGGGCTTAAAGCTTTGAGCTTTTGAAAATGGGCTTTCCCAAAGATAGGAAAGCGTGAGTTTTTTATTTTTTTTTTGAAAAATGCTTTCCCAAAGATAGGAGAAGCGATGATTTTTTTGAAAATACTTATCCAAAGATAGGAGAAGCGATGATTTTTTTTTAAATGCTTATTCCAAAGATAGAGAAGCGATGATTTTTTTAAATGCTTATCCCAAAGATAGAGAAGCGATGATTTTTTTTTTTGGAAGTGTTGCGCGAATGTTGTCGATGATCGGCTTGTGTAGCTTTTGATGATCTTGATGAGGATCTTTGGGAGGTGATCCTTGGCAAGATCTTTGGAAAAAGAATATTTATAGGCCGATCACGATAGAAGACTGATAAGATGTAGTAAAGGATGCAAACAAAAGATGCAAGCATGCGAATTTTCTTTTCTTTTCCTTAAAAAAAGATTTTGAATGTGTATGTGAATCATCTGTTTCTTAAACATGTTAAGACAAGATGGGTCAAGGGATCTGAGATGTGATAAGAGATTAGGATGTGGCTTACAGTTGGCTTTGAAGAGTTATGAATATAGGAGTTGATGGTGCTATTTGAGGTGGAGGTGAATGGGATGCTGGGTCATTTTTTCAGTCTTTTGACTAGTGCATGATTCAAGAAAGGAATTTAATTAGAAGATTAGTAAATCCTACTAATTGATGCCTCAGATGGGCCACCTTTTTTTTTTTTGGCTTTGCTTTTTTTTTTTTTGTGTTGTTTTTTTTATGCTCTAACTTTTGCCTAGGTCGCCCTTTCGGGTTTTCAACCTAGCGAGCTTTTACCTTATAGGGAGCCGGTCTTTCAATGCATACGAAGATAAGCCATTTGTTTTTGAAGGATCATGCCTTTGTAGTTTCTTCATTTCTTTAGGCAGGGATGGAAATGACAGCTGCTTCTGGAGACGATGGGTCTTTATGTATCCAATGAGTTTGGCGGGAGAAGCCCCAGGATGAATTTGATCAACCAAATTTCGCATGACGGGAATTTTCATGGAGAAATTAACTAGGGACAGCCCCAGACAGACTCGATTTGGAGAGACTTTTTGTTAGAGATAGAAATGAGTATGCTCAGAGAAAGAGGATGACTCTAATGGACAAAAAAAAGAGTCATGATCCAGAGTTTATCGCCAAGTATCATGAGTTTCATGGACCCTACTTAACATTTATCGTTTGATAATTTTATGTGACTTTAGCAAGGAATTCTGTCCTGGATTCAGATCACGTTACAACCGATTGAAACAGAGCTATAGGTGGAAACTAGGTTATGGTATAGTGTTTAAGTGTTTGTGATGGATTAGCTTTAGGGTTGAGGATTTGATTGGCCTCTGATTCAAATGTATTTTGGGCTGTGGATTTGTGTGTTTTTTTTTGAAAGACGGTCAGAAGGGACCATTGGCTGGCTTTTTAGGCTGTGGGTTTGGATAGAAAGTTGGTTTTTGGACCTGGTTGTGGATATGGTTGGAAGGTCGGCTTTTGGCTTTGGTTGTGGGTTATGGGGTGGTCTAAGAGTGATTGATCTTTTTCCTTTTTTTTTTTTTTTTTTGAGTGAGAGATTTTGAGGAAGTTGCTCAAGAGAGGCTTCTCTTCTTTTTCTCTTTCTCTTTTCCTTTTTTTTTCCTTTTTTCTTTTTTTTTTGTTGACCTCTCGGAGCAATTTTGGAGAGTTATTTGAAGAGATATCTGCCTTCTCTCTTGGGATAAAAGAAGATTGTCACTCTTGGTGGATATATATAAGGATGGAACAACCCCAGTTTTGAAAAGCTGGCTCTTAGAGATGGTTAGGCTTTGGTATGTGGTGGATTTGTTCAGGTTTTGGAAGAGGTTTGGTGTATGGTTGGAAGCCCCTAGTGTGCCATTTAATAGCTCGGTCGCAATGGGTCGAAGATGACCTTTTACCAAGACAAAAGGTTGCTTCATCGAATAATTTTTTTTAATGGTTTGTGGGTCCATATTTTGAAATGACTCATTATCAACCCGTGTGGTTTTATCATGTTTTTTCATGAGTTGACTCATCATCATCATTCTCTCTCTCTCTCTCTTTTTTTACAAATACTTCGGCGATGTGTGCTTAGAGATCAAGAAGAAAACTTGACAAGCTAATATAGGAGAAACAAGAATTTACCAGACTTGAATATCGAGATGGATACCTTTGAAAAGCTCAATCTGAGGACACGATTGGACTTTTGAAAGAATGGAGACCAAATGGACTGGTGAGCACACTCTGTAAGGATGGGCTGTAGGCATCAATATGGGCAAAAGAGATACCCTTGGGTTTGAAAGCCCCTAGTCTTGAATTGTTGCTTATGATCCCTTAGTCGGCCTTTTCGGATTTCTGCCTTTCAGTTTTTACTACGCCTTCTTGGCTTTCGACTCTCCTTTCTTTCTCGCTCCCTATCGATCTTTTTTTTTAAATGTTTTTTTCTCTTTTTTTTTTTTTTTTGCATTTTTTTGAGTGGCGGACCTTAACATCTCGAAATAGGATCTTGATTTTTTTTTTGAAATCGAGAATGAACGATGTACTTATCAACTTAGTGATGTATTTATGAGAGGTTAAGAGGGAATAGGAATTTGGAGATTAAGAATAGAGGTGAGGAGGTTTTGTCTTATCTTTTCATGTTTTGGGAAACAAAAAGAAACACATAGAAAATACCTTCTTCTTTTTTTTTCTGAATGATCTCTTTTTTTTTTTGAAAAGTAAATCAAAGCATTTGACCGAACCCAAAGGCTGCCTACGTTCCTCATTTCGAGGCTCAGGTCATCGTAGTTCAACTCTGACAGAGAAATTTTCATTTTGCTAATCTTTTTTTTTGTTGAATTTTGAATTTGAAAGAATAGAGATATTTTTTTTTTGAAAGAACGAATTTTTTTAATGATCTTTTTTTTTTGTAAAAAGAAATGATTATATATATTTTTTAAATGAAAAGAAAACTAAGTATTACACATGATTTTTTTTATTGCTAGAAAACTCTTTTTTTTTTTTGTGATTTTTGAAATTGGATATGTCGATTACGTACCTCTGGACAATCATCTCAGGAGAGTAAATGATAATAGTCAATTTTTTATTTTTCAGCCCCTGCAAAATTGTTAGTGGTACCAAAGAAAAATAACAAAGATCCCAATATGTATAAACACAACGCAAAATTTTAAAAAAAAAATTTTGTTTCTGATTTTTTTTTTGATGATTTTTTTAAGCGAAAAATAAAACAGATATGACTTGTCTTGCTGTTATTTATGGATTTTCTCTGCTTTTTAGTTTGAGCGCGAGCAAACAAGCATACCATCAAGAAATAGAAAGAAAAGCGGAGAATCTATCTATTCCTATTAATTACACATGGGTCCTAATCCCCGAAATAAAATAACAGAATGAATGCATATATATATATATATATATATATATATATATATCAATTTTTTTTTTGAAAAATACGAATATTTTCAAGTATATCCGTAACAGTGTTTGGAATGAAACTGCTGCAAGATGGAGGATCATATCCACAAATATAGACACGGATGTTAAAGGAACGCAATATTCAAGTGTTTAAATTAATATAACAAGCATACTTTAGCCGAAAAAAAGTTAAAAAGTTTTGTTATGAGTCTAGCCCTCCATTTTTATTTAAAATAAAAACGATCTCCCCAAGAAGTCGCCACCGTGGGTTCCTGGAAACGTGCCGCCCGCGCCTTGGATAGGGGTGCGCGTACGTGCGGATGCGGTGAAGTCCACTGCTCTCGTTCCACCCTCCCTTGTCTAGGGGATAACGAAATCAAAAGTGCGAGAGGAGTGCTGTCGGAATAGCGCGTTGGAATGCGTCTCGGTTGCCTTTAGTGGATTTTGATCCAATATGGGAGCTTTGAGTTTTCTATGTCAAGTTATCCCTTTTTTAGGGGATACCAGGATATAGGAATGTATCACCCTTCTATTCTCATTCTCCCTTTTTTAGGGGAAAACGTGAAAGTGCAAGGAAGGAATGTTGCAGCGCCCCCACTATGGATTTTATAAAAATAGCCTTATGGCCTATCTCGGATCACTATGGGTGCTTTGGGTTTTCTATCTCAAGTTATCCCTTGTTTAGGGGATACCAGGACATAGGAATACATCACCTTTCCATTCTCATTTTCCTTTTTTTAGGGGAAAATGGAAAAGTGCAAGGAAAGATGTTGCGAGGCCCCACTAGATCCAAAATGTTTTAGAGTCGCCATCTTTATTTTAAGGAAAAAATAAATCAAAACCAAAAAGAAAACCAGAGATAATAAAAGCGGCCGGAGGCTAAGTTACGAGTTGGGAAGGTGCTAGGCACCCAACTCGCCCTTTCGGTCTCAAAACTGTTTTTGGCTAAAGTATGCTTCTTGTTATATTTATTTAACAGATAAATAAAGCATTAACTACCTACAAATACATCCATTGTGTCTACATTATTTACAGACTTGCAACTGTCTCTTTACAAATAATTACAAATATACTTGAAAATATTTGGCCATAATAACGGCTATATTTAGTACTATTTCCTAACTAAATCCGGGTAGCACAACTGCTTATATATCTACATTGGGCCGGATTGGAAATAATAATTTTACAAATAAAGACTTTAAAATAAAACTTACTGACGGCCTAGGGTGTTCTCGCTCTGTCCTTCAGGAAGAGGGAGTATTTTTTTGTTGTTGTGTGTTGTGAAGTGTTGTGAAGATTCGGGCAGAGTGGCTGCTTCCGAAAGTTACTTTTGGCCTCGGGATTTGGGCAGAGTAACTGTTTGTGTTTGATTGTTTGTTGGCTTGAGGCGAAAATCGTGCGTAATAATGGCTTATTTCTCGGCTGATTTGCCTTTTATCAAGCAGAGCAACTGCTCTTTCCACGATTTTTGACTGGGAAATAGGGTGGATATCTAGCTGGGGGGTTAAGGCTCACTTCTACCGGTTGGTTTTGTGTTTGGAAGAGGTTTGGCAGGGTTTCGAGGCTTTTTGAGGTGATCACTCACTATCTCACTTCGCTCTCTATTTCTCCAGCGTAACGAGAACGCGGAGAATTTTTTATCGATGAAATGTGTGCTGAATGAAGAGCCGGGGGCCTGTATTTATAGGAGGAATTGAGGACATCGACGGAATTAAAATTCCTTCCTTGCGTATCAACCGTTTGTACACTGCGCAGAGAGATTTGTATTTTACGGAAAATGAACAGTGCACCGCGAAGGAAACTGGGCGTAGCAAAGCCCAAATTGGGCGCAACAAGTTGAAATTGGGCGTCATGCCCAATTTTCATGTGGGTGGCGCCTAATTTTCAAATTTCTCATTTTTTGCGCACTTTGGTCCCTGCAGTTCATCCTTTTGCGCATCCTGCTTTGTTCTTTTGCACTTTTGACCCTGTAACTTGACATTTCTTAATGTTTTAACAGGTTTTGATATTTTATGTCATGTCACATACCAGGGGTACGAAATTGGGGTGTCTACAGGACCCCCTCCATTTGATCTCCATTTTGCCAGCCCTCATCCATCGTCATCGCCAAGAAAGCCATCTTCAACCGCCACTACCCCAATCTCGCTCATCTCTCTCACCATGTCTAACAAATCCCAACAATCCACATCTGGTCCATTCACCTTCTTCGGTGCATCAACATCTCCCAGGCCGCCTCTGCTCTCAATCCACAGCCGGCTCCTTCTTCTCGGCGAATCATCCACAGTCCAGCAGCCGCTCCTATCTCTCTGCTCCATGCCAACCTCGCTTCTACGCCTCCGTCTCCCTTGTCCTCGTTGATTGTGCCAGAGAGTAAGCAAGCTACCTTTGGGGAAGCTAACTACACAGAAACAGAGCTAGGGCTCTGTCCTCGGCGAGGTCGAAGAAGATGACAAACACGTGATAGGAAGAGATCCGCATTAGAGTCAACAACACCGATGAATTCACTCACGTTATTCCGTCAACCGAGAAAGAAAGGGAAATACTATGATGAACGTTGAAGCGGCGGCATCGTCGGTGGTGGCGGCAACGTTGACGGTGGTGGCGGTGGCGTTGACGGTGGTGGCGGCGGTCATCGATCCTTCAATTCCACTTTCGTTCTTCCATGGTGAACAAATCTCAAACTGGGACAGCAACCTAGGACAGAGCCCTAGCTCTGTTTGTCTAACTTTGATTGCCATTTAATGATTGGGGTTAAATGAGATTAACGTGATTGCCCTAGGATTAACGTGAGATTTACCTGTTAAATCCCACTTTTGAGACAATTCCACTTTCGTTCTTCCATGGTTAACGATTTATGGTTCATCATAGGATTAAGGGTTAATATCATTTTGATACCCCAAGCCTGCTGCCTGTTTCCAACCTAGGATAACAGGTCAGTCGTTAATAATTCACGGCCATTTAACGATTGAGATTAAAAGTGATGGATTTTAGAAACGTCTGGCTTAACTTTGATTGCCTAGGAACAGTGGGTATGTAAACTGAAAATTGAGTAAAGTTGGGGAATAAAAAATGATATTAACCCGTAGTGGTTATGATCGATTCGATCAAAAAGAAGGACTAGTGTGGATCTTTCGTTGGGGATTTCCCGAAAAAAATCGTCGTATCTTCCTCCGATTCCTTATAAAAGATATTCAATCCGTCCGAATAGAAGTTAAAGAGGGTATTTACGCTCGTCGTGTCCTTTCTATGGATATCGAGGGCGTGGAGCGTTTCCATTGACCCATCGATGAGAATTGGACCGCGTGGGAAATTGAACAAAAAGCTACTGAATTGGCCTATTTCTTGTGTGTACCCATCGAAGTTTTTTAAGAATTTCAGAAATGGGAAAAAATTTCTCAGCAGGAGGGGAAATCGAACAAAATTTTGTTCAAGGTTGGGTTGAGCAGCACCTTCTTTGTCGTTTTCACTGTGATTCTGGTTGTGTTGAACCTGCATGACTTTAGGATTTCCAGATTATGATTGTCTCTCAGAAACATAATTGCCTTGTGTCTTGCCAGTGCTTTGATCTATGTTGCTTCTGGCCTTGTGTGCAGGATGGCTAGGGTATCCAGGATGGCCCAAGGGGAAACCTTTTAGTCTGTAACAGTCATCCTTAACATGCCCTTCCCTATTACAATAATTACATAATATCCCTTTCTTGTATCCATTCTTGGGATAGGCTGTGTTGTTTGAATTTTGTCTAGTTTGGGTTATATTGGCTGCAATGTAATTAGTTGCTAGATTGTTGGACTCAAGAATGTAGCCTTGTCTCTGTGTTTCTTCCTGTCTCATCATATAGTAAGCTTCCCCAATTGAAGGTAAAGGCTTCATTCTGAGAATCTGCCCCTTATGTTCATGAAACTTTCATGCAACCCCATCAAGAACTGCATCAACTGTCTTCTTTGATCTCTTGTTTCTTGACTCTTGGTGGCTCTACAGTCACAAACACATTTACATGTTGTAATGGGATCTAGGGCAGTACTTTCATCCCAAAATCCATTCATTTTGTGGTAATAGAACTTGACAGATCCTGCACCTTGTTCTAATCTATGCAGATCCTTTTCCAATTGAAAAACTCTATGCCCGTCTATATTAGCAAATCTTGCTCCAAATTCCTTCCAAACTGTGTGTAGACACCCCAATTTCGTACCCCTGGTATGTAACATTGACATGCGATATCAAGACCTGTTTAAACTTAACAAATGTCAAGTTACAGAGTTTAAAAATGCAAAAGACAAAGCAGGATGCGTAAAACAGTGAAATGCAGGGGTCAGAGTGTCAAAAGGAGGCTGAAAAAGGGAACCAGGCGCTGCCACAAAGCCTTGTGGGCGCGGCACCCAGCTTGCATGGGTTCGGCGCCAAGCTCCCAAACAGTGCTCCTCGTTTTAACGCATTGTACAAGCCCTCAAGCGCGCAGTACAAGCAGATGAAGCACAAGAAGAAAATCGCAAATGCCAGCAGTGTCCCTCCTCTCACCTATAAATAGAGGTGTCCGCTTTAGTTTTTGGGACACACACAGAAAGCCGTAAAACGCTGTGCAGTTATTTTACGCAGTGATAGAGAGCGATCGTGAGATAGTGAGTTCCCCCTCCTGTAAAGCCTCGAAGCTCTGCCAAATCTCCTCCAAATACAAAACCAACCGGTCAAAGTGAGCCTTAGCCCCCCCAGCTAGGTTTCCACCCTATTTTCCCGGTCCAAAAATCCTAAAAGAGCAGTTGCTCTGCTCGAATCCAAAGGCCAAATTCGCAAGAAGCAAGCAGTTGCTCTACCCGATTTCCGCCAGCAGCAAGCAAACAAAAGCAAAAAAGCAAGCAGTTGCTCCGCCCGTTTGACGGTGCCTAGAAGCAACTTTCGGAAGCAGTTATTCTGCCAGAACCGCAGCAGCAGCAAAAAAACTCCCTCTTCCGGAAGGATAGAGCGAGCACACCAACGCTCTTAAAGGTGAGCCTTTAAGGGTTTTATTTATAAAAATGATATTTTCATCTGACCCAATGTAAAAAATATAAGCTGTTATGCTGCCTAGATCTATGTAGAAAATAACATTAAATAGAGTCATTATTATGGTCAAATATTTTTAAATGTATTTGTAATTACTGGAAGGAGGCGGCTGCAAGTCTGTAAATAATGTATATACATATATATTTGTTTCCTTTTTAATGCGTTATTTTATTTTCTAGATAAATATAACAAAAAACATATTTGAGCCAAAAACTATTTTGAGACTGAAAGGGCGATGTGGGTGCCCAACCCCTTCCAATCTCATAACTTAGCGTCCGAACACTTTTTGCAAACTCTGATTTATTTTTGGTTTTTCTTTATTTCTCCTTAAAATAAAGATGGCGAATCTGTTAAAATATTTTGGATCACAGTGAGGCCCGCAATATCCTTTCTTGCACTTTTTCGCTTTCCCCTAAACAAGGGAAAATGGAAATGAAAGGGTGATGCATTTCCTGTATTTTGTTTTCCCCTAAACAAAGGAGGATGAGATACGGGGAAACCCAAAGCACTTATAGCGATCCAAAATAAGCCTAAGGTCATGGTGAGGTTCGCAACATCCTTTTTTTGCACTTTCATGTTTTCCCCTAAACAAGGGACGATGAGAATGAAAAGTGTGATGCAATTTCTGTGTCTTGTCTTCCCCTAAACAAGGGAGAGTGAAATACGGAGAAACCCCAGACACTCATGATGATTTTAGGCGATTTTTGAAAAATCCATAGTGAGGCAGGGCGTGTTCCTACGCGCTCTCGCAACATCCTTTTTTTGCATTTTTCCGTTTTCCCCTCAACAAGGGACGATGGGAATGAAAAGGGTGATGCATTTTCTGTATCTTATTTTCCCATAAATAAGGGAGGGTGAGATACGGAGAAACCCAAAGCTCTCATAATGAACCAAAAAACTCACTCAGGTAACCGAGACGTATTCAACGCGCTGTTGGCAACATTCTTTCTGCACTTTTAATTTCGTATTTCCCTACACAAGGAAGGATGAAATGAAAAGAGTGATGTCCTTCCGCATGTTGCGTTCCCCTAAAAAAGGGACCGCGGGGCGCGGGAGACAACCTTCCGGGGTATCCACAGTGGCGGCTCAGTTGGGGACGTCGTTTTTATTTTAAATATAATAAAAATAGAGGGCTAGACTCACTTTTCACAAAAAAGAAAAAAATCAATTTTCTTGGTTTCTGGCTAAAATATGCTTGTTATATTTGTGGATATGATTGTTGGTCCACAATTATGCTCAAATAGGCTAGAGGGGGGGGGTGAATAGCCTATGATGCCATTTTAAAAACTTTTCTTTTGGATATAGTTAAAGCATAGTTTTAGAGGCATTGGCAGTTTAGCGTGTTGAGCATGTCTGTCGGTAAAGACTATCGGTAGACTTGCTCTAAGCAGAAGTATCAACTCTGTCGGTAAACTGCTAGTCAAATCTAAAAGCCAGTTATAGAGAATGTAAGCAGCGGAAAGTAAAGAGGCTTTAGATTTGGAGAAGTCTTAAGTGGCTGTACATGAATATATTATCAGAACAACAGCACACTTAATACTTCTTTCAAATGCAGACTTAAGAAATCAATTAGAGAATAACTTTTCTAAAGATAAATTAGTTTGTAAAAAACTCATAGATATATAAGGACTAAGAGATAAAGTATTTGTAAGAACATATGAATTTATTCAAAGATAAATTACATATTACATCAGTCTAAATATTATATGTATAGTTTCTGGCTTTGTGCTCCCAAGCCTCAATCCTTACTTAATTATTCATTCATGAATATTTAAGTAATCAAGGACAATAGGAGACCAAAATGAGAAACTGTTATGAGAAGATAATTTTCAATATCGTTCAGATAAAAGATATCTGAACGATTGAGTGCAAAGCACTCGACCTTCCATGATGAATGATTATTGCACAATCAACAGCATTTGTATTGGAATACAAATCTGAAGATATGAATGCAATATCTACAGACAGCTCTTCATTTTCTTCAGACATTATCTAACATCAATCTTCAGATATTGATCTCTGTCTTATGAAGTTTCTGATCAATCTCTTTTCTTCTCCAAACTTTTCTTCCTAGCAATCCACTAAGAGTGTCTTGCTAAGATCTGGATGAGTTCATTGCAATCTAGTGTCGAGATCTGAGATGCGTTGGTGAGGACGATCTCGTTGTAGATCTTTTTTCTTTGAAGCTCTTGAGTGAGTTCGGTTACTCGTTGCTCATCTTCTGTGCCATCTTTTTGTCTTGGGTAAGAGAGAGGTTTTATATAGACTGGAATCAATGTGATCGTTGACAGATGAAGATTTGAAGTTTCTATCCGTTTAGAGATATAGTTGTTGAAGTCTATTGGATAGAGATCTTTGTCCATAAGATCTTTGATTATTTGGGGCAAAGATTTAGTCAAGTAGATCTTGGAACTTGTTGTCTGTCAGACTGTGTTGATAAGTCTCTGAAAAGTAGGTCTGATGTCTGATGCACTGTCAGGTGGTCTGTTCAATAAAGTAATTGCTTTTTGACTTTATCAAACCACTTGAATGAGAGAAAGTCTTGTAGCGTTTAAGTATGTCAGGCTTTCTGAGGCTTGAACATATTTGTCTTGATTTGAACTGCTTCTAGTCTTTTCTTTATAGTACGTGCAAAATTAAGTCTGCTGATGGAATGCTTCGAGCCAGTGGAACAAGTTTTCCGATTTAGGAGAACTGATGTCTACTGGTGCGAACAGTTTAAATAATAGCATGTCTGCCGGTGGTGAGTCTTCAAGATGTTCTGATCTTATCACTGAAGGCTTTTGACATAGCTGAAGTCTTCCGGTGCTTAGTGCATCTGAAGTGCTGGTCTGTTCAATCATCATGTAGGAAGGTAGGACTTGATCAGATCGCACCTAATCTAAGACCTATGTGATGTCACACGAGTTGTCACACTAACCGGTACGCAGACCTTTTAGTCACTCGTGATGACTCACTTGTAATGGAGGCAAGCAAATCAACATATATAGAATGTGCAAGGTGATAAGTAAATTATCAATAAGCATATTCCAACAATGATCCTTCATCTTACAGCAGTTTCGTTCCAGTGACCATTACAAGTATATTTTAAAAAAAACAAACAAAAAAGGGAATAAAAATATATTTCCGGGCAACATAACAAAAGGACTGAGGCTTTATTTTATTATTGCTTCATTTATGCTCTATATTGTTCTGTTTGTTTTATTTTTTTATCGCACAAAATATGTACATCTTATTTCATTATGTCATTTTATTTTGGGGACTAGGACAAATATGTAATTAATAGGAATAGATAGATTCCTCATTTTTCTTTCTATTTTTTAATATGATTGGTTGTTTGCTCGCGCTAAACTACAAATTCGAGAAAATCCACAAAGAACGGCAAGACATGTCATATCTGTTTTATTTCTTGCTTTATATCTGGAAAAAAAATGGATTTTACTGCTTTTTAAATGTCGCACACATGCGTATGCATGTAGATATATTCCGAACTGCTACCCTACATCATGGCCAGCCTACCCCCTGCATCAGCCAACGTTAAATTGTATATAGATTCTCAGGACACTTCATGGACCGACCGGCTTTTACATCTCTGAATCATTGGTCAGCCCCTGTGCAAAAAAAAAAAAAAAAGAGAGAGAAAAAAAAAAGAAGTCATAATAAAAAAAAGAAAAAAATCAATCGAAATCAAAAAAGCAAAAAACGAAAAGAAAAAAAAAAGAATATGAATAATAATACACAGGGGTTGACTGATTATTTTCTGATGTTCGACTTAGACCATTTTGAATGGTGGATCCTGGAAAGAGTATAGACCCTTCGCCTAAGATCAGTCCGATCTTGGGGAGTCGAAAGGCAGGTGGAATACAAGGGTCCTACACTCTGGAGAAAGAATCCACTATTCCAGGAATAGTCCTGAGACTATCAAAACAAAGTGGGTGCTTGTCCGGTCAATTGTAGGAAGAATAATAATAAAAATAATAAATATTAATAAAGGCACAATGTACTCCAAGCCCAGAAAGCCTTCAGCCAACCCTTTCTGATGCATTCAAACCTCATTTTCCTCAGAAACCTGGCCCGAATTTGGAAAGACATAGATAGTACTGGCCGATTGGTACGGGATACAAGCACAGATATCAGATCAGAAAGTATCAGGGTCAGAACAGAAAAGGGCAGAATCAGTTCAGAAGGTACAGATACGAACAGTATGACAGCAGAAATGAGCAGTCCGCTATGGGTACAGATACAGGGGCTCCAGGGTACGCTCCGACTCCGGCTATGCAACAATGGCTAGATCAGAATTTTGGTGCACATGCTAATCTTATAATGAGCCAGATGACTAATCTGTTACAAAGTTTAAAATCTAGTGGTGAGGGAACCTCTTCCCCTGCAGTCCCTCAAGAAGCATCAACCTCCCATGTTCCTCCAAACTCAAACTCCCAGCCAAACACCAACCCACCAAATACTACCATTACCCCAAATCCAAATCCCTCACTCAAACCTTATACATAATGGCACATGTGATTTTAACACAACCCAATATAGCAATTTCCTTTGAAAATATGATGTTTTTTTAATATGAAAAGTTGTCACCGCCTTGGAATGTGCAATTAGTTGAAATATGAAAAGAAGTAATCAATACAACACATATATTTGAACATATAGAACTTAAACATCTCTTTTTTTATTGCACTTATATTACAAGTTACATTAAACATCCAAATATTTAACTTTAAAACCCGGATAATGTATACAATAGAAATGATGAAGTCAATCATAAATCCACCCAATTTTAGCAGTTGAAAATCATCCACATATAACCTTTAATTATTTGTTTTTAATTTGTTTTCAGTTTGTTTGAATATATCATGTCCATGCGTTCAATGCACAGGTAAAAAACTAGTTAAAGTGTAATAACAACTTTATGAACCTCACCTTTGTTTAATTAGAGTTCGCTTTAGGTTTCCATAAGCATTGGCCTACCCAGGCTATTGTAAATTTGTAATTTAATTTGTGAAAACATGTTTTGGGAAGTTATGCCCAAATCAACTGCAAAGTTTCCAACTCTTTAATCTTCCCTTTTTTTAAAACTCTAAAAAAAAAAAAACTTTCATAAAATTATTCCCACAATGCCCATCATGTACCGCACCACCTGCCACTTCGTCTTCTCCAATAGGTTCTTCAATGATTCAGCTTGTGGGCGAGGCTCTATGTTGAAGGGCGGCAGATGCAGAGATAATAAGAAGCCGGGGGCGATGGGAAGAAAGCAAGGAATCGGTTTCTATTCCTTGGGATATCCATCACCTCCAAAAACAACCAAATAAAATCTCCGGAAAAAAAGGATCCGTTGACTGCATTTAAAGCCTAATGAAAGAAGTTTATAAATTAACTTTCCTTGGCTTTCCCCTGTTCTTCTATTTGGGATCGATCGAAAGATACTCGGAGATTTCCAAGTATCTATCGCCTTTCTTCCACCATTCCGGCCGGTTCGATTTGTAATTGTAATGCATTAATTTGAAATCGCGATGAATTGTTATATTACACAGTTAAAAATTATGCATCACGAAGCACAAATTAAGTATTGCGACGCACATAATTGTACAACAAAATGCATCGTGGTTTAGAATCATTTACGGCGATTAAATTTTATGCATTGCGATGCACGATTTTGAACATCTACATGCATGTAGTGAAACTTTGTTCGCGCGCCTTAGGTTTCGTTTCTTTTCTGGAAAATGATTTCGGAAATGTTTTCCTCACTTTCCGATGTTTGGTAATTTTAGAAAAAAATAGTCAACGTAATTTTTTTTTCGAAAAATGACTTATGGATTTAATTTCCGTAAGTCATTTTACGAATGTTCGAGCATCACTCTGCACTCTTCCACAATTATGCATATTTACATACACCCATAATATTTTACTCAACAAATAAATTGTTTAGAAATATAAATGAAGTTTTTGCACATTATTTATAAATTTTAATTTTAATAAATATTCACTACGTCCTAAAATTAGTGTCCACTATATTATTTAAGGACGTTATAAACATTATCCATTTTGTTTTTTAAATATTTTTTTTCATTTCAATTATCAAAATTTTTATTTGTATTTGTGAGATTGAAAATTGAGAGTTATTAAAAGAAAATTACTTAAATTTCAACACTATCTTATATTTAATATGTGTATTAATTTTAGAATATACTTTTTGTATTTATTCATATATTGTTTTACATAACATTTTCCGTGCGTTTGCCAAACATCCGAAAATGTTTCTCGATATATTTTCAAAAGATTTACCAAACACTTGAAAATGAAATATTTTTATTTTCAAGAAATCATTTTCGGGGAATAATTTTCTGAAAATCATTTTTCGTGAAATAAACGGAATTTTGTATATTCATGTTTTTTTTTTATGTAAACAAAAGTTTAAATTAGGGCTTTCACATGGGTGACAGCCCATAGACCGCCATGTTCGCTACTTCGCTTGACTTTCGACTAGTCTGCGGGTAAAATATATATATATATACGAGGTGTAGCAGCAAGGCAAATGAACTACCCAATTTAAAAAAAAGAATCAAAGTCACCCCCCAGCTGGTCTCCTCACCTTATCTATAGCCTCAAAGCCTACTTCTTCCAATCAAACAATTTTGCTCAATGTCTTAAATTATCATACTTGAAGATCATGATGGCATATGCATATTCGATCAAATGGAGGACCATGATTCTGATGGTATTACTCTCTCAGTCTCAGACCACCGTTTTGTCCTCGTTAAGCTCCAAAACTCCGGACTCTACGATCCACATTTTCTTAAACTTTAGGGGAGCCGACACGCGGGAGAATATGGCTTCCCTCCTGCACAATGCTTTGTTTCGTGCAGGATTCAATGTATTCATGGATGAAAGAAGTATACGCATCGGCAAAGACATCGATCCAAGCATAAAAGAGGCAATCGAAAAATCGATGGGATCCGTAATCATTTTCTCAAGAGATTATGCATCATCGGAATGGTGCCTCGATGAGCTTGTACAAATCATGAGAAAAAAGAAACTATGCTCCAACTACGTACTCGTACCCATCTACATGGATGGCGTACAACCGGATGATATCGGAGAGAAAAGAGGAAGCTATGGTAAAGCACTTGCCAAGCACAAGAGCAGATACTGGTTTTGGAGCAACAGACACAAAGAATGGCGAGCTTCCTTAAGACAAGTTGAAGGGTGTAGAGGAATAAAAATGGCCGGGTAATTAATTTCTTTTCCAACTCACTAATATTAGTGTGTGTGTGTATATATATATCTATAGGGGAGACTATTTATACTATATTTTTTGTTTATCCATTATATAATTAGTTATTCCATTAATTAATGATATGTTTGAACAAACCTACACATAATTATTTGCTCATATTAAGTTAACTAATAAAGTTACTTTTCTAATTAATTGCCCTCTAACATTATTTTTTAATGAATAACATATTTAGAATATTTGTATTTTCACTTTTTATTAAATTCTTGATCAATTAATCTTATGACTAAAGTTATCTTGCATAAACAATAAATTATATATATATATATATATGTGTGTGTGTGTGTGTGTATATATATATATAAGTAATTACATTTCCTATAATTACTCATAGTACTATTGAAAATTTTCTTTTGGTTCCTTAAATCAATTCATATCTTTCCTATTTGATTTCGTTAATCTTTTTTATTTGAATATTGTCTTGCAAACAATATTTTGGTTTATTTAAACATACATAATTTGCTGTACTTTTAGTTCCCTGTGTTTTCCTTTAGAGTTAATTATACCATTAGTCCCTGTACTTAGATCTTTCTACTGGTCGGCCATGTTTTCAATAAGTGAACGTTTGAGTCAAAACTAGGATTTATTTGCACACTAGATGTCTCTATGTTGGATGTCGTTAGAATTTTAGTCGTTTACTCACCACAGGCTCCTCACGTGAGTTTTTTTAGTGGGAAAAAACCTCAATTCATCTGTATTCAATTGCCATACATTAAAATAGATCAAAGTATCAATATATAAATTATCCTACTACTAAGTAGGGTTTAAATGCAAATTCACTTTCCAATTAATCTCAAAATATCAATGTTGGGGGGGGGGGGAGGGGTCCAAATAGTGACTCCCATTACCCCAAACCTTTAAGTATACCCCCAAAACCCAAACTTCCTATTTTACCCTTCTTCATCCAAACACAACCCTCTCCATCACCGCCTCATCCCTCCCTCCCTCCAGTGAACCACCACCTCTTCTCTCTTTATCTTTTTCTTTCCCTTCTTCCTCCATCAAGTGACTCTCCCTCATTTATTCCTGCTATAATATTTTCTCTCTTCCCTCCCTCCATTATTATACTCCCTCCATTCTCAATAAAAACTGCTTCCCCTCCCTTTCCGACAATGAGATCTTCTTCTCTCTATCCTTTTTATCTTTTACTTTCTTCTTCCAACCACCACCAGAGCAAAAAAAATATTTCTATTGTTCGGCCCTGGTTGATCGTTGTTCGGCCAACCGTTACGGCACTAGAAATAAAAAAAAATACACTCTGTATTGTTCGGCCAACCAGAGTCGAATATTTGAAATAAGAAAAATTGCTCCTAGTGGAGTTTCACTACATGGATGGGAGAAGGATTGAGAAGAAAAGAGTGGGAGTGATGGGAAGGGAGGAAGAAGGGAAAGAAAAAAGAAGAAAGAATAGGCAGTGATTCACTTAAGGGAGGGAGGAAAAAGGGGGAGGGGGAGGTAAGAGCATCCATATTAGTTCATTTTACCACTACTCTAAAACACTTTTTAGAGTTTTTCTCTCCCTTAATACCCACAGTGGACACCCTATCCCTAGAATTAGTTAATTCTCCCCAAAAAATATTGGGTGGAGTTTTACTGAACACTGCATTCTTCCTATTGGTGAGTCTTTATGTATAGGATAATATGTCTATCATATTTAATTATTTTCTTTTATAATTGTTTTTCATTCTCCTTTCCTATTATTTATAACTAAAAATTACGGGTATATTGAAAATATTAAAAAGCGTTGACTTCATTTAAATAAAAGTAATTGAAGTAATCAAAACATATAATATGTTTTTATAAAATATAAAATTTAAAGTATATATATTTTATTCCGATTGCGATAGAAAATATAAATAAAAAAGAGGGAAATAATTTGATAGTTAGGTTTGTTAATTAAATAATTACACTAATTTAGAGGGTTATAGAGGGTGCTCATTGGGGCTGAAACTTTTTTAGATGGTCTTTAAAACGATTTAGGGAATGTATAGAGGGTGTTTTAGGGTGCAACAACTGTGGATGCTCTAATGGGGAAGGTTGACACAAAAGGAGAGAGTGAGGACGTAATTGGGGGGGAGGAGGAGAGGAGATGGTGATGAATGGGGTTACGTTTAGATGGAGGATGATAAAATAGGATGTTTGGATTATTATTAATTTTTTGGGGGGGCGGGTGGAGGGGAGGGATACTTAGAGGTTTAGGGGTACAACTAGCACCCCCCCTCTCCCATATTAATCGCTCACCACCTCCCTTCCGACCGTCTATATCCATTTCACCTTTTGTTTTCCGACAAGAAAAGATAGATCTTCAAACCCATTACATTCCCACTTTCCATTAACCTTAGAGTCCCTCTTTCATCTGTCTACTATTTTTTTCTCCTCTTTACTTCCCCAATTTCTCTCTCTAAAATACATAACCCTACTCACATTTGCCTAAATCTTCACAAGTTGAAAACAACAAATCCTTCGAATGGGATATCTCAATCACCAACCAAATTTTTAATTATTAATCTCACTAGAAACAAGTTTTTTTTTTTCCTTTTTAAAGAAACAGGAGCGGTACCCTGCTATATTTTATTAATAAAAAATAGAGAACACACAAAAGGGGGAAAATTAAACCAACCTTACCCAAAAAAAAATTGGGGGGGGGGGCGAGGAAAGAGGAGCCTTACTTCGGAAAGGGAGTGAAAGAAATAAAACAACAAAACTAAAACATAGACTACAAGTCAAGCTGAAGAGAGCGAGGGATGAGCAATGAGCACCAACATGCCATGCAATAAAAGTTATTTTTTATGACGTGCTGAAGAGATAATAAAGTGTTGTCATATAAAGCATGCTTCCTCTGGATACAAGTTGATGTGACCGCCACAAAACCATTCACGAGTAAAACACGTGGGACCTCATGTGCCGATCATGAGATAAATACCGAGCAGGAAAAGATAGAAGTAGTGAGCTTGGTGACTAAATTCCGAGCAGAATATCTAACGAGTCAGACATCCCTACTCGTATGTCTTCGTTCCATCCTCGTCAGAGACGGGCATGCCTCCTCGACTAGGGGCCATGCCTAGGAATAATAAATAGGAGTATGCGAGCACACAAGTATTTGAGCGAGTAGGGCCACGTCCACCCGAAAAAATATACACAACTACCCGAGTAGACTAACACAAGAGAATGCTTGCCTGACCTCCAAGCCATCACTATGCAGTTATGTAATTAACCCAGATAGGTAACCTATTTTACTTCATGAGGGCTATATAAACCCCTCCATCAATCCTAAACAAGGTACGGTCACTAATATATATTGAAACACTACGGCTTACTCTCACATCGAAGGGGTTTTGCGAGGCCTTGTCTTGAACTCCTACTAAAGTGTTCTTCGTGTTCTTGACAAGTGTCCAATGAGATTCAACCCAACATAAAAGCTCAAATATCCTACACTTTACATTGGACGGCCCAAGGTAGATTTTTGTAGCAACAACTTGGTTTTGTTGCCACGACTCGAAGTAAAAGCTTCCCCATCAATTTTTGGCCGGCACGCTACCTTTAATGGCAAAGCATGGAAAAAACAAGGCTACCTATGCTGGATCACCAGAGACAACATGACAGGGAACCATCCAACACAGCCCGATTGGCCTCAAGTGAGTGCCATGCTCGGAGTGATCCTCCCAATAGATCTCTCTCCGTTGGTTGGGGGGGATAGTGATCGCTAGAACCAAGCTTGCCCTCCAACAAACGTCCACAGGATAGAACATCCCCCTCAAGGAAACTTCAAGGTGGATCCGACCAATGCAACCCACCAATAGACATGCACAATGGTGGATTTACGAGATCAATTACAACAACAATAGGCAATCTCTGTTGTGTTGAGGGATCACCTCAACCAACACCGAGAGGCTGCCCGAATAACCTAGGCGGCTGAAGACATCCAACTTAGCGAGCATGTTAAAGCCCTCGCCCAACAAAACCAGGTGAAATATTTAAACATTTTGTACGTCCTTAATCAACAGCTGGCCACACTGGGAAAACCGCTAGTTCTCTTAAAGGAACTATTGCTACCAATACTTCCTACTACCAGTGCTCTAAACAACATTGCTCAGGTGGTGACTGTAGGAGGCCAGGCCCCACACTGAGCTGTGCTCCATTGAAAATTGTACAAATACACAATATCCCGATTAATGTGCCTTCTAGTCACAATGACTGCAAGTAAAGATGCGGAAGCAACCAGGCAGAAAGTAGTGGTAGCCACAGTAGAGGATCGAGTATTCATGCTCACCAACAGACTAATATAGTTAAGGTCCTAATATGCACTCGACCAAGATCAACTCAAAGAAGTTCCAATGTGGATGAAGGAGGATATGTATGTAGAAATAAAGGGCAAAAAACAAGAATAGAATAAGCCTCCTTCGACCCGCCATTCGCGATTGAATTGAAACATTGTGGTGTAAGCGAAACTCGTTAGACGCAGTACATTGCTTAAGAACATCATTACGAAACGCCATAATCTCGCGACTCTTCAAGCTTGATAAGTTCAAAGTTTGAGATCTAATCCAAGAAATCTCACAAACACTCAATTAGAGCAACACTCAAAAGAGTTCTTTAATTTCATTTCATACTTCAATCTCCTAACAAATGAAATAACACTTGAGTTTATACAGTACTTAATGCAAAAGATACATAATCTTAAATAAGGGATAAGACTTAAGAATGAGTTCACAACTCTTATATAATGCATGGACTATGAAAACGAAAAGGGAGGGGGATGATCTATAATGTGTAGATGCTAATAAGATGAATCTAGAATCACAAAGTCAACATTCCTGTCTATTCTGACCAGCTTGTCGTATTGTGGGTCTAGCTACATCTAGAAAAATTGGAATTGAGATCCATTTGATAGGTTGGAAACTAGACATTCAGGGATTTCCAACCATATATTATACACCAAATTTCGAGCTCTACAACGTCCTGGGCAGCCCGTCAAAGTTGGCTCAAAAACTGATTTGTAACAGTTTTTCTTTTAATTTTTATATTTCTTGGTCTTGAAAATTCTTAGTAGTTGTCTTGCCTTGATCATCTTATCAAAAGCCTTGTCTTCCTTGGTCTTCATCATTCCCCTCTTCTTGAAAAGGATTCGTCCTCGAATCAGTACGTGAACTATATGATTGGCCTTTGAAATGAGGTCCATCCAATCTGCCCATTGCGTCGAGAAGAAATGATCGTTGGTAAGCCTCTTGATAAACCAATATACAAGCTGAGTTGAAATTTCAAACTCAAACGGGTCTTCATAAGGGTGGAGTAGCTTCATCTCTTCTCGAACCACCATTAACTTTCTTTCATCCTCCTCTCTTTCAAATTTCTCACCCTCAAGTCTCTCTTGCTCAAGATTTTCTCTCTTTTCTTTTTCAGTTCTCTCTTTTTCAATCATGTCTTTCTCAATTTGTTCTCTCTTCTATCTTTCAATAGTTTCTCTCTTGTTTTTGTCTTTCTTTTTCTTCTCTCTCTTACCTTTGTCCATTCTTTATTCTTTCTCTTTTAAAAATCTCTGTTGGCTTCAAAGGTACGAGAGTGATTTTCTTTTGATTGAATACAAAAGAATATCTATATTGAAACCATCACGATTAGGTCGGCAATCAACTAGCCATGGTAGGCCAAGCACCAAATGCTCATTTAATGTCGGCACTACATCACACCAAACTTCATCCTTATACCTCCCCGTAGAGAAAGAAATTATTGATTGGTTGGTCACCCTATTCTCTTCGTAGTCACAAACCCACTAGACAGGAATTCCCAATTTTTCAATAACTACCGTACTCACCATATTAAAATCATTGTATACATCTATGTTTAATTTACATACCTTCTCTAGGATGTGACAACGGGAATGAAAGGTATGGTCACGATGCCACAAATGATTTATTTATTTATTTGACACTTTCTTTCTTTTGACAAATAAACTAAGGTTGATGGCCCAAGTTTAGAGAAAAACTAGAAAGAAACAACAAGCAATTTCTTTTATTTTTTTATTTAATTAGGATTGGAATTAAATACAGAAGATACTCAACTTTTCTAAATCAAGATCAAGTAACTTTTAAAAGAGAAAATGGATCGATTAAAGATGAAGAAGTTAGTCCCAAAGGGCACAAGACTACACTAGAAAGGAGGTTGAATAGCCTAGTTACACTTTAAAAACTTTAGATAAGATTTCCTGAAAGTGAATGCTAGCAACTATCGGCAGAGTTGCAACAACGGAAAGATCACATAAAATATACGCTAAGTCTGCTGGTAAGCTACCAGCAGACTTGGTGAATCTCTAAGTTTGATGCTAAGGAAAACAAGATAAAAAAAAGAGATAAACAGATAAGTAAGAAGCAAACAGAGAGTAAAGAACATAGGGATTTTGAGATGTTTTATACTGTAAAGAGAACTGCGTTCACCACCAAAGCAGTCAACCTTGGATTTTAAATGTGCACTATGATTTCCACTAGGTCTATAACAGAAATCACTAATGGATTGTGTACAAAAATATTTGACTAGTGTTTGGTGGTTTGAGTGAATATCTGGAAAACAAAATATTCACTGTGCTAAAAACAGTTAATGTAACTAAAATTTAAGAAGACAATAAATGGAAATGATTGTGCAGTCTTGTTGTTGTTGTTGAGGATTTCATTGATCTATTGAGGATCTGTTGAATACACTAAGAGTAAGAGCTTGTAAGTTGTAGAGAAGTTTCAGAGCATAAGTTCTTTATCTTCAATGGTGGCATTTATATGAGAGAGTCCTTGAGACCGTTATGAAAGAAGAAGAGAGAAACAACTACATTAGGTTGGAACTGTTGGTCTGAATCTCCTTTGAAACTGGTTTGATCACGTATAGGAGACGAAGCAGATACTGCAGAAGACAGTTGAAGCCGAAAGCAGTTCAGACCTGCAAGAGTTGGTACATTCTGTAATTATCTCAGAGAGTGATATGCCAGACTGTGCAACCACTCTGTCTCACTGTTTAGTAGTCATCAAAGAGGAAAGTCTCTAGCTTCATCCATAAAACAGAGATAAGGAGATTATTCAAGAGGTTAACTGTGAGATGTATTTAAACAAATATTCACAAGTGAATATCGAAGATAATAAATCTCTTAAGTTATGTTAAGAAGGACATCTTGAACTCTTTGACTTCAGAAACGGTTTATGCACCTAAGTTACAAGTAGACAAGGTCTACTGGTGAGGGCTGCTGATGAAGTGCTGAAGCTTGCTGAAGTTTGCTGGTGATGCTGGCTGAACTACAAAGTCTAACTAAACTATATTAAAGGCTAAGTTCTGTACAAAGATGCCACGCTCACTGGTACGCAGCCCACTTAGCCATTAAGTATAAAACTTAAGTAATAAGTGAGCATGTTCAAAATCTAAAATACAATGAGAATCAGCAATCTCCTCCTATTTGTATATGGTCAT
The DNA here is from genome assembly GCA_013146195.2 of Codonopsis lanceolata. NCBI lineage: Eukaryota > Viridiplantae > Streptophyta > Magnoliopsida > Asterales > Campanulaceae > Codonopsis > Codonopsis lanceolata. Next base: position 72,074,773 of record CM028381.1, read on the forward strand.
CAGTACTACATATGAGGGCTATGAACACTTATGGAATGATAATAACATGGCAAGAAAAGAATAAAAAATTTATACAACAGACATGCCTCAATCCTTAAGTAGCCTCAATATGTAACAACTAATCTAAGTGCTTACAACAGAAAAAAAAAAAAAAAAAAACCTGAGAAGAACAAGCACATGTAGATCGGTAGAGTTAAAGTAGTTTAAATGTTAATTTAAACCAGAAGTTTAAATTCCAGACAGTTTAGAAAATATGAAAAGAAAGTAGGAATTTAAACATAAATGTAGAGGTTACAGAGTTCATGGCATATTTCCTTTTCCTTTGTCCTTAGCAGTAGCTTCTTGTTGTCTCTGCCTTCGTTTCTTCTCTTAAACTCTGCTAGCGTACTTTTCAACAATATTTTTGGCGCGGAAGACACGCGTGTAGTGTTCGAGCTGTTCTCTAAGCATGTTATTCTCATCCATCAGCACGGTGTTCATTGACTTCAGTTGTCTTTCTTCTGTGATGGCCATATCACGAGAAATTTCAGTCCTATTACGCTCACGAACAACATTGTTCATCTGGACAAAGAGTTCAACAATTTTGACGAGACCGCCGCCAAGACGGTCAGAGAAGTCAGAGAAGAGTTGGTAGAAGAGATCATAGACATTGGGGTGAATTTGACGACGTTGGATATCCATGTTGAGCTTCAAGTCAGTGGATTCATGTCTCATTTCTCCGAACCTAGTCCACACATCCTCTTGAAATTGACGAAGAGTTTCAGCAGTTTTGGCAGGAGATGGGGATGATTCAACCATGGTCTCAGACATGGCAGTAGATATGCTGGTGAATTCGTCGAGCCAAGTGTAGATGACATCCAACCTGTTAAGAAAATCTTCATTGGCCAGGTTGGGGATGGTAGGAACTGGACGGAGATCGACAAAGATAGTCTTAGGTGGAGATGAAGCCGAAGGAGTATCAGGGATAGATTGAGAAGGCTATTATAAAGGGGGAGATTCTAAGGATGAAGAGGAGGATCCGACAGCAGAGGCAACATTAGAGGCTGCTGGTGTAGGGGATGGGGAATGAGGTGGTGAAGGAGGAAGGGGATTTTGGGAATTTCAATGTCAGTGTCTGAATGATCACTGACATTGTGTATGGAAGGAGGGTAGGGAGTTGGGAGTAATAGTCCAAAACTTGGGCATGAGTAGCCCAGGGAGTAAAGGTAGGGGTGGTTTGGTTGTTGGTTTGGGTGGAGTAGGGGTAGGGTACAGGTCCTCTATAGAAAATAGTCCAAAGAGGAACTTCTCTATATTAGCATAGATGAATGGAGGACCTACTGGGATAGAAGCAATGGGGGTAGGTTTAGGAGAATGAATGGATGCTGGTGTGGGGGAGGGTGTAGAAGTTGGGTTGGCTGGTAAGAGGGTGAAGGTTGGTCTAGGTCTGGCTGTGGTAAAGTGTGGGTAGGTGTAGAGAGTTTCTGGTGAGTGGGAGAAGCAGGTTTAGGAGAGGGAGAATGGGAGTAATCAAAATATAGGGGAGGAGAAGGAGAAGGAGTTTAGTGAGTGCGATAACAGTAATAATCTCGCTTATGTAATCTCCTCGACCTCATAGGAGATGGAGAATCATCCTGATCATTGGCCAACTCCTTCGAAATTATAGGTTCCTCCTGAAGGATTGGTTCCTCCGAAGGGATAGGCTCCTTTGGATGGGTAGATGACCTAGTCCGTATGGTTGTCGAAGGTGTATCAACAAGGTTTGTGGAAGGGGTAGCAATAGACTTCCTTTCTCGCCTTAGCAGCTAGATAGGAGATCCAGAAGCTTCATCGATAACAGGGAAGGTTGGCTCTGCTGGTTTGGGTTTGGGCTGGGTGGTGCATGGTTTCTTGGGTGTAGAGGTGGTAGAAGCAGATGACTTCCGTTTGGTGGAGGGTTGAGATGGCTTGGAAGAAAAAGGGGGTAGGATCAAAAGGGTTGGCTGTAGGTTGAGGCTGGGGTTCTGCAGAGGTGGAGGCTCCAGTAGAGATGGGAGCTCTAGCAGACATGGTAACAAGTCTGCTGGCGTGCTCTTCAGCAGTAATCCAGGCTTTAACCTCATCATCTATTTCTACGTTGATCTTAGCCTTCTTAGCCTTCCTAGCCTTCCTAGATGGCCATCGTTCAGCAGCACAAATAAGTTACTCATTCATTTGCCTCAACTCTTCCAAGGGATCTCTTGCTAGGGCAATGTGAGCAGGGTTATTCATGCGCTCTTTCTCAGCCTTGCGGGCGACACGAGCTTCTACTCTGGCAGCAACATACCCAGCAACATTAAAATGCCTTACTTCAAAGGCATGAAGGTTGGAAACCATCTCTTGTTCAATCTCCGGAAGACCACGAAACACTATCCTTCCATTCAGGTCCTTGTAAAATTTGGTGAGGAAAGTAGCATTGAATTTCTTGTCTTTCGTCACCTTTTTCAACTCGTAACTCTGAAGTGTATAGTTGATTGATGGTGTTGCCCTCAAGATGACAATTATGAGCCTGACATAGGGGCGCTTGACCTTGGGGTCGCTCCTAACAATAGGGATGAGAGAGTGAAGGTCATTGTTGATATAGGTTGCGAAGTTCAACTGATGCGGGAGTAAATAGCACTTGTGATGACCAGTTGTTGTGATGTGAAGACATCATGGGACCCATTCGTAAATAGAACGGACTTGTCCACTAGATGACTAGAGTAGTAAACATCAAGAGGGAATAGCCTTCGGAACATTTTGGCATGAGGCTCTCGATCATGCTCCTCACATTGCTTACCAGGCTGCTTCAGCCTCAACAGTAGTAAGCTCATAGCCTCCAGAATAAGGTACGCCAATCACTTTAGATATAGTTTTGGAAGTGAGGGTGAAAGATTGGCCTCTAATTTATCCATGCATAGAGGAAGGAGCTTTAGGATCTACCAACATCCTCTAATAAAATTCCACAACAAGTAGATTGCTATAGGAATAGTCGTTGAGAACGAACAACATGAGGATGTCAACGGCATTCATGTCCTCGCACATTTTTGCTCCATAAGCAAAAGTGTGAACTAAGTCCAACTCAATACACATCCGAGGGAGATATTGCACAGCTGGGAGCTCCTTGATGATGTCTTGATCAAGTGGAAAATGGGGGAAGTCAGACAGATTCTTGGAAGGATTTGGAGCAATGTGAACCTCCTTCGGTCGGAAAGAAGTGACTTTAGCTTTGCCCTTACCCTTTCTAGATGGGTCAACTTGTTTTCCAGATTCACATGTAGAAAAGCTTCAAACAACATGAGAAAACTCATTAATGACTTTTTAGTGTTTGAAAGTAAGATGCCCCCTTTTTGAAGGTCAATTTTTTTAAAGAAACAAGAATGGAGACTTTAGCAGATATAGCAACAAAGAGAAATTTAACCAGGTGTTTCTAAGTTATTCAGTTTAACAATGGCGGAGATGTAAGTTACACAAAAGCAAAAAAGACCCTTCATCTCCAATAGAAAAATCAACATGCATTAAATAATAAGCTGATAAAATATGCTAGAAATGTTTGTAAAGAGTTAAAATTCTTACCATTGTTACAGACAGATGGGAAAGAAGACTAGCAAAGATTTGAAAAGAACGAAGAGATAGATGCAGAAAGCTAAGGACGTTTTAGAGAGAGAAAATAACTTCAAGGTTTGAAAAGGTTTCTCAGCTTGCAGTTCATGCCTTATATAGGCAAATAAAAAGTCACTTTTTAGAAAGGAGAGCTTAGATGATCGACAATTGTCTTTCATAATGCACTACCTTAGATAATTTGAAAACTTAGCTGTAAAAAGTGAGATCCAGTCCTTTTAGGTTTTAGAAAAGTTACCTTTTAGAAAATTTATTTTAACAGAAGTACTAACCTGGACTTAACGCTTTGAGAAGAAGAGCTCAAAAGAACGGTAGAGTTAGTGCTAATTAAAGTTTACTGGTATGAAGGATATGCAAAACTAAAAGTAAATATTTTAATTAAGCGTAAGGATAGATCATACCAAGTTCTTTCCTTAAATAATCAATCCTGGTAACATCAAGTGGCTTGGTCAGAATGTTAGTGAGTTGATGCTCTGTATGAACGTATTCCATACATATATTACCTTTCTCCACGTTGTCTTTGAGGAAGTGATAACGCACGTTAATGTGGTTTGTTTTGGAGTGCATTACTAGATTTTTGGATAATGAGATTGTTGAAATGTTGTCACACTTGATAGGGAAACCAACAGTCTTTATGTTGTAATCCACCAGTTGTTGTTTCATCCATAATAGCTGAGAGCAAGAGCTACTGGCAGCAATGTACTCAGCTTATGTTGTGGAGTTTGCAACTAATCCTTGCTTCTTGCACGATCATGAGACAAGTCTATTTCCAAGAAATTGACAAGTCCCACTAGTGCTTCTTCTTCTCACTTTACATGCTGCAAAGTCTGTATCTGAGTATCCAACAAAGTTGAAGTTTGTTCTCTTTGAGTACCGAATACCCACATTAGTAGTTGTGGATACATATTTGATAATACGCTTAGCAGCAAGCATGTGTGATTCCGTTGAATCTTCCTGATAATCTAGCATAAACACAAACAACAAACATTATAGTAGGTCTACTGGTAGTAAGGTAAAGAAGTGAACCTATGATTCCTCGATACTTGGTCACATTTTATTGCTTTCCCTTCTCATCTTTGTTAAGGTGGCAATTAGTAGACATTGGAGTCTCGGATCCTATTACTGAATCAAGACCAAATTTATTTATGATTTCCTTTGCATATTTGATTTGGCTGATGAAGATTCTTCTCAAGTGTGCATAATTTGAAGTCCAAGGAAGAAGGTGAGCTCTCGTTGGTTGATCCAAAGATGATGTCATCAAATTTGTACCAACAGGGAATGACCTTTGTTCTTGAGAATAAATAGAGTGGTGTATATTCGTCCTCTAACGAATCCTTGTTCAACTAGGAACTTGGATAAAGTTTCGTACCACGCTCTGGGAGCTTGTTTAAGACCATAGAATGCTTTCTTGAGTCGGTATACCGTTTCTTGAAGATCACCATTTATAAAGCAACTTTTTACATCTATCTAATACAGCTTGAAGTCCACGTACGACGCGTAAGCTAGAAAGATTCTGATAGCTTCCAGTCTGGCAACAGGGGCGAATGTTTCATCATAATCAATGCAGTCTAGCTTTATTCATTGTAATGTTCTTGGCTTCATCTCGCTTGTTTCTGAAAACCCATTTAGTGCCTATAATAGATTGATCAATAGGCCTTGGCACTAAGCTCTATACGTTGCATCTTTCAAGTTGATTCAGCTCCTCTTGTATGGCTTCAATCTAGCTTGAATCAACTAACTCTTCATCAATCTTCTTAGGTTCGATCTAAGAGATGAATACAAAGACATACATGCATGCTCTCATTTCAAACACCTCTTCTTTTACACACTCATGTGCTGAGATCTCCAATGATTTAAGAGATTGGGTGACTTCTTGCTTTTCTAATCTCAGGAGGAAGATCATTTCTGATGGGTACCTCACTGGTAGGTTCTGGAGTAGGTGGAGAAGAGGTTTCACCACAATTAAGTTTGGAGGAGATGGGTTCTTCTTGAACCTTATTTTCTGGTGGAGAAGATGGGTAGGTTATTTACAAAAGGGATTGAGGTAGCTCAGTAGAGATGGGTTCGGGATTAGCAATAGAGTTTGAGGAAGGACAAGTAATGTTGAAGTCTACTGGTTCTGGGTTTGGAGGATTTGAAGGTGTTGTTGTTGAAAGATTATGTGGAGTTGAAGAAGTAGAAGCTTGATTTGTACATGTCTCAACATTATCAAAACAATAGGAACATTTGGAGTCACACGTGGCTCTAATAAATCAAACTTATCAAAAGTAACATGCATAGTTTCTATGATTTTTAAAGAAGTTTTATTAAAAATATGTGATACTCTTGATTGTTTGGAATAGCTCAGAAAAATTCCTTCGTTTACTTTTGAATCAAATTTATCTCTATATTTTTTCCACTATAAAGAATATAACATTTACAGCCAAATATTTTTTAAAAATCCTACATTTGGGGCTCTTCCTCTCCATATTTCATATGGGGTCTTATTATGGAATTTGTTTACTAGGGATTGACTCTTAGTGAAGCAGGCAGTGTTGACAGCTTCTGCTTAGAAATACTTTGGAAGTTTAGATTATGCCAACATAGTTCTTGATGCTTCAATAAGTGTTCTATTATTTGGTTCAGCAACACCGTTCTGTTGAGAAGTTCTGGCAGCAGAGAATTTGTGGCCGATTTCGTGGTCATCATAGTATTTTTCAATACCATTGTTCTTGAATTCGGTGTCGTTGTCTGATCTGATGTCACTAATGTCTTCAAGATTTTGGGTTTGAAGTCTTCTGAATACGGCATTGGACTAGATCTTATGTTTCATCTTTTTATGTCATTGTTTCGATCCATGTGAACCGAGAGTAATCACCAATTACTACAAGAGTATACTTGTCTCCATAAATGCTGACAGTAGTGATTGGCCCGAAGAGATCCATGTGCTGAAGTTGAAGAGGCCTGGTAATTTACATAACAGGATTGCTTTTGAAAGAAGACTTGGAAATCTTTCCCATTTGGCAAGCTTTATAACTTCTGTCATGATCAGCAGACACCTTAGGTAGACCTTTGACAAGCCCTTTGTTAGAAAGCTTGGAGAGGTACTTGAAGTTGGGGTAACTGAGACACTTGTGCCAGAGCCAGTTGTTATCACGAATATTGTTGGCAACTAGGCAAAGGCTGGAGGATCTTCCAAGTGCATCTAAGTCCACGACATAGACGTTTCGGTGTCTAATGCCGGTCAACAGAGTTGAGCAAGATTCAATGTCTTTGATGAGGCATTGGTTAGAAAAGAATTGGCAAATGAGACCTTTGTCGCAGAATTGGGATATGCTCAAAAGATTAAGCTTTAAGCCACTCACTAGAAAAACCTTGCTGATTGAGAGATTTCCTCTAGTATTTGAGCCATGCCCAATTGTGCAACCTCTTGCATTGTCGCCGAAGATCACCGGAGGTCCTTTTGCTTCTGTGATGTCAGAAAGAAGACTTTTGTTATCCATCAAGTGCCTTGAGCAACCACTGTCAAGGTACCATATATCATTTCCTTCTGTGTTTCTGGCCATGAAGCAAACCTAAAAATATCAAAGGAATTGACCCCCTTTATTTTCTTTTTAGGTCCAGATGATTAGCAACCTATTGGGACCCATACCTGTTTAACCTTGAGAACTAGGTCTCTCAGATTTTAGTATGAACCTTAGCAGGCATTCATGGACCTGATGGCCTAAGAAATTGCAAGAGTGACAAAAAGTGAAAGTTCCATGGAGAACTAAGATATGTTTTTTTGCTGAAGAATGCTTATGACTTTCTTTCTTCAAAGCAACATTCTTTGGTTCAGCAGACTTGTTAATAGTAGGCTTAGAAGTATTATATTGAAAGTTCCTATATCTATTAACAGGAGACCTTACATTAGCAGGTTTGTTGTTAGGGGTTTCAATCAGAATTCTCTTAAGCTTACGATCAAGATGTTGGTCCCAAAATAGGCTCAATCTAGGCTAGAAGGGGGGTTAAATAGCCTAGTTGTGTTTTTATAAAACTTTTTTGTGTAAACACTTCTTAAAGATTTTCTAAATAGATATAAGAGAAGTGTTTATGAAACAAAATAGATTAGGAATAATCGAATAAAGATAGGTAAACACAATGTAATAAGAGTAATAAGAACAGTTTGAGGAGCACACAGGAATTTGAAGTGGTTCGCACTGTGAATAGTACTACATCCACTACCAAAGTGGTTAGCTTTGGATTTTAAAAGTGCACTTGTTTATCCACTAGGTTTATGATTTAGATCTCTAATGGATCGTGTACAAAATGAGTTTTTAACCAAGTGTATAAAGGTGAAAGAGACAATCAATATATAATTGTTCTCTTCACGTGCACAGCTTTAAAGACAAACTAAATGAAGCCGAAAACAAATTTAGATGGCTCTCTTCAAAGTTTGGTGAAGTGTTAGTCCTTGTCCTTTGATCTCTTGAATGTTTGAGTGATGAAGATGAAGCTTGAGAGTTAATAGTTATGTTTTGATCTTCAAAACTTGAATATATACCAGAAGAGACCTGACCGTTGGTATCGAGATAATTGAGTCCAACGTTGCATTGAATGCAATTCGGCGCTTTTCATCGAGAGAGAAGACATTACTAAACAGGTAATGTTTGAAGCTTTGCGGCTTGGAAAGTCTTCTTAGCCCGTAATGTCTTGATTTCAGATTTGTCATCATGCAGAGTTGACTTCTTGAAAAATAACTGTGAAGACATAATGACTAGATATTTTCGAAAATATCTAAATAGGTGTACACGTGTCATTGTTTCTTGATTTTGGCCAAATTTGATTTTGACTTTGAGCGCACTTCAAATCAATAAGAACTAACACATAGAAACTATTCTAAACACGTTGATTCTAAGCCACACTAATCGGTCGCAGACCTTTTAGCCTACTGTACAATAGAATCAGAAGATGACTCAACCAAATCTAATCATAGGAATCAACACAGCATGTTTGGTAGCAGACACCTCTTCTCTAACAAACTTGATAGATGTCAGCATAGATTGCTTTTGCCTAGTGTCAACAGAATTTGTTTTGACAGAGCTGCTGGCAGGAGACTTAGAATTCTTTGTAGTAACTTTAGCAAGCTTTTATGAAGAAGTGGCTTGCTTGACTTTCCCATTGTGAAACTTAGGATAGAGATATGGAATACTGGCATAACCAAGTTCTTATCTACCTTCATTGCCAAATATCTATTGTAGGATAGAAAGATCATCGAGCAGTCAGAAAGTTCTAACTTCCTGTGGGTTAGAAGAGTTGTGCTCATCATTATAGCCTAAGTCTGATTTATCTCCACTTGGTTTTGACTTGAAAGGATTCCCTCAAAGGTTTCCTTGGAGTTGTTCCATTAGTCGATGGTATTTTGCAAGCCATCTTTCTCAATGTTCAACCCTTTGATATGCTCAACTAGGCACGCAACTTTGTCACACGTGACTTTTTTTCATCCTTTATCTTGATACACTCTTACTGACAGCTATTGAGAGTTTTCACCTCAGCTACCAGCACGAATTTCTCGAGAGCAATCTCTTCATAGTTCTTAGCAAGCTTTACATAGGCTTTTTCAAAGGAGTTGAATTCCTCAAGCATGTCTTGAACATCCTTGAGTAATTCTTCCTTGCTAAGGTTGTCATAACAGTCCTAAACCTTCATAATAGGAGAAGGTAAGAGTTCAACTTCATTTTTAGAGTCATATGTAGGACTAGTCTCTTGAGCCATTAAACGTATATTAGCTTACTCAAAGTCATCCTCATCCTCTTCTGAATCAGTCTCAAACAACGTAGCAACCTAGTTTTCCTCAACGTCTTCAGCCAGCATACCTTGTTATTTTTTAAATTTCTTAAAGGGACATTTTCGGTGTGCTTCAAATTTTGGCTTTGGAAGTTTAGAAGTAAAATGTCCAGGTTTCCTACAATTGTAACACACGAGCTCATTGTTAGAGGGAGCTTCAACAGCTTTCTTGAAAGGCTACTAGTGTGTGTTCTTCCTACCAGTTTTTGCAAATTTTTAAAAAAAAAATTACGAACATAACAAATTGTTCGTTAGAAAGAAAATCATTTTCTTTTTCACTATAAGAAGCATAAGGTTTGTCATCTGAATGTGACACCTCACTAACCATGGCCGGCAAGGACATGTTTTTAAATTGTTTGTCCTGCTCTTGAGCTTGGCTAACCTCAAGCTCATAAACCTTGAAACTTGCGTACAAACTACGAAGAGTCATGTTATTCAAGTTTTTAGATTCATTCATGTCGGTTGTCTTTACATGCCAAAGACTACCTAGAGAACCTAGAAATGTTATGTTCATTTCCTTTTTGCCATAAATTTTGCCAAGAGAAAAGCAACTATTTATTACCTCGCTCAAATGGTTGTAGGTCTGTCTCATGGTCTCCTTTGGATGTTTCTTAAAGGAGTCAAACTGTTGAATGTATATACACATTCTGTTATCTCTTGTATCTTAGTCTCCTTCCAAATATTCAACAAGAGCTTCCCACATCTCCATGGCAGAAGTACATCAGATTACAGATGACTTGTTATTATGTGATTGTTTCTAGTGAGCCTGTGATTATATGTATGGCTTTACTGTCCAGCTCCACTAGCTTTCATTCATCCTTTTTTCCATTCAGCTTCTGGTTTTTCAATCTCTGGTGGACCACTTTCAATCTCTGCTAGGAGATTCAGCTTTATTGGAACATGACGTCCTTATATAACGCATCTCCATAATCTGTTATCAACAGAGTTCATATGACGCATGATCTTGTCCTTCCATACATCAAAATGGCATTCGTCAAATATTGGGACGTGGTTCGCATTTGATGTAAGTAGCATATAATGTGTTTGTGCCGTTGGATCTTATCTCTCAAAAGGTTAATCTTGGAAAAACTTGTTTTCAAATAATTAAGCTCTGATATCAATTTTTAGTCCCAGAGGGCACAAGACTAGGCTAGAAGGGGGGGTTCAATAGCCTAGTTACACTTTAAAAACTTTAGAGAAAATTTCATGAAAGTGAATGCTAGCTACTATCGGTAAAGTTGCAGCAGTGAAAAGATCAAAGGAAATGTACGCTATGTCTGCTGGTAAGCACTACTAGTACACTTGGTGAATCTCTAAGTGTGATGCTAAGGAAAACAATATAAAAAAAGAGATAAACATATAAGTAATAAGCAAGTAGAGAATAAAGAACACAGAGATTTTGAGATGGTTCGTACCAGTAAAGAGTACTACGTCCACCACCAAAGTAGTTAACCTTGTATTTTAAATGTGCACTATGTTTTCCAATAGGTATATTACATAAATCATTAATGGATCGTGTACAAAAGTATTTGACTAGTGTTTGGTGGTTGGAGTGAATATCTAGAAAACAATTTAAGAAGACAATAAATGGAAATAATTGTACAGTCTTGTTGTTGTTGTTGAGGACTTAGTTGATCTGTTGAGGATCTCTTAAATGCACTGAGAGTAAGAGCATGTAAGTTGTAGAGAAGTTTCAGAGCATTACATTCCTTATCTTTAATGGTGGCATTTATATGTAAGAGTCTTTGAGACCATTGTGGAAGAAGAAGAGAGCAACAACTATATTAGGCTAGAAGTATTTAATGTTGAGAGCTGTTGGTCTGAATCTCCTTTGAAACTGGTCTGATCAAGTATGGGAAATGAAGCGGATACTTCTTTGTAGCCGAAAGCAGTTCAGACCTGTAAGAGTTAGTACAGTCTGCAATTACCTCTCAGACAGTGATGTGTTAGACTGTGCAACCACTATGTCTCTCTGTTCAATAGTCATCAAAGAGGAAGGTCTTTAGCTTTATCCATAAAACACGGATAAGGATATTCTTCAAGAGGTCAACTGTGAGATATCTTCAAACAGATATTCACAAGTGAATATCTGAGATAATAAATCATTTAAGTGATGCTGAGCTAGACATATTGAATTGTTTGACTTCAGATATGGTTTATGCAGCTAAGTTACAAGCAGACAAGGAATGCTGGTGAAGGCTGCTAATGAAGCGTTGAAGATTGATGAAGTATGCTGGTGATACTGGCTGAACTACGAAGTCTAACTAAACTAATCTAAAGGCTAAGTTCTATACAAATCTGTCCACTAACTGGTACGCAGCCCACTTAGCCACTAAGTATAAAACTTAAGTAATGAATAAGCATATGCAAATCTAAAATACAATGAGAATAAACAGAAGATTTGAAGACTACGAAATTGAAAGAAAGAAAATGGATAGATGAACAAGAAGAACAAAGGATTCAAACAAAGAAAAGATGATAAAATGAATTCTTTGGTTACTTACTTCTTCGATGGCATTAATACCAATTGATGTGACTCAACCAAGATCGACTCAAAAAAGTTCCAACATGAACGAAGAAAGGAAATAAACAAGTTTATAATGAGCCTCCCTCGACCCGCTATTCGCAATTGAATAGGAACCTTGGAGTGTACGGGAAACCAGTTATACGCAATTTCCTAAGAACTTCGTTACGGAATGCCACAAACCCGCGACTCTTTGAGCTTGATAAGTTTAAAGGTTGAGATTCTAATCCAAGAAATTTCACAAACACTTAACAATAGAAACACTCAAAAGAGTTCTTCCATTTGATTTAATACGTAAGTCTCCTTACAAATGAAATAGCACTTGAGTTTATATAGTGCTCAATACAAAAGAGATAACATCATCTTAAATGTCGGGATAAGACTTAAGAATGAGTTCATAACTTTTATACAATGCATGGAATGTGAAAAGGAAAAGGGGTGCATGGAATGTGAAAAGGAAAAGGGGTGGCTGATCTATAATGTGTAAGTGCTAACAAGATGAATTTAGAGTCACAAAGTCAACATTCCCGTTTGTTCTGACCAGCTTGTAGTATTTTGTGTCTAGCCCCTTCTAGAAAACTTGGAATTGTGATCCGTTTAATGAGTTGGAAAATAGACATTCAAGGATTTCCAACCATATTTTATACACCAAATTTAGAGCTCTACAACATCCTGGGAAACCCGTCGAAGTTGGCTCAAAAATTGAGATGTAGCAGTTTTTCTTTTATATTTTATATTTCTTGGTCTTGAAAATTCTTGAGAGTTGTCTTAGCCTTAATCATCTTATCCAAAGCCTTGACTCCCTTAGTCTTTTGTCAGGTTCATGAGGAAAAGATGGTCGAGGTAGGCAGCAAGCACGGGTTCAAAGCGTGGTCATCGAGTCACGACCTGATAGTCTGCGAACTTGGAGGAGGTGTCTGGCCGTTCCTACCATTCCAATTCTCACTCGTCCCACAAATCCAAGAGAAAACCTCCTAGTAGGGAGCGAGCTTACAATAATGAGAAAATTGAAGCTCTTTAACCGGCCATAGAACCACGACCAGCCGTGACACAACATATTGGCCGATCACTCCACAACCTTCAATGATTCAACATGTGGTTGCCCTGGTTACAACTGGTTCGGCCACTGAGCAGACTATGACCAAGCTCCTAACATCTCTCCAAAGTGGCATGGAAGTTTTGGAATCGAGCCACTAACTAGACGACATGATATCATCTATCAAAGGCAATATCTTTAGAGATTGAATAGAAAACACACCTCCCGAGCAAGGTGCTATTTTTCCAATCTTCGACAAATATTCTGGAAAATCTAGAGCGGGTAGCTTCGCTCATTTGAAGCTCAGGTCGGCTTGGTGAACTCTAGTGAGGCACTCAAGATGAAGGTCTTTGATGGGGCCTTGCAAGGAAAAGCCCATGGCTGGGGAAATTCCCACGAGGATCCATCATGCAATGGACAGGACTAAGGGAGAAGTCTTCATCGCTACGAAGTCATACAGGGATCCAGTGAGTCCTCCAACAGCTACCTTGAAAGATTCGCAAAGAATAAATGACACGCATGACAGAAGTGGAAGTAACTCTTTGCTTTCTCACTAGCCTGCAAAATGGCAGTCTGAAATCTAAGCTCGTAATGCATCCCCGACGACACAAGGAGAGATACTCGCTCAAGCTAAACTTTTTAGTTTGATAGAGTCTGAGCATAAGGGAAAAGCCAAGGCCATTTGGTCCAAGCACAAAGGTCAACCATGCTCGCCGAGATCGAAACATGACCTCAGATCAAGGTGTGGAGTTCAATGAGTAACACTTCACGCCCCTCAATACTACCCAGGAAGAAATATGGTTGCATATTCAAGATGACTTGCCTTCACCAAGCCCACTAAATTCGAAAACTCCCAATTAAGGGATAACAACAAGTTTTACGCATACCACAGCGACATCAGGCATGAAACAGCTGCAAAAACATGCGAATGGAGATCCAAAAATTGATCGACCAACACAAGCTCAATCGGTTCAAAAGGGACTAGACACGGGCACCAATCAGCTGGCATAGGCATGATCATCGAGGAGATGTTGACCATGACACTGCTCAAGAGGCATAACTAATATTTGGCAAAGATAGACACGACTCCAATTTTGCGGGTAAAAGAGCAGTCTACAAATTTACCCACATCAACCTAGCGAGCACATCCTTTGCCATCGAGAAATTTGTAATACTAGAGTTCGGGGAAATTGGAGAGTCCTCGCAAGTAGAGGTCTTTATGAGATTCATGCAGAAAGATGTAATAATTTATCAAGGAAATCAATGAGAATGAGCACTTTTTTTTATCAAAATAATGATTGTCGCTCTCTCTCTCTCTCTCGGCATCAAACTCGCCTTTAAAAAAAATTCATAATTAATTGGCAACCTTGCTCGCACGACAAGAAAGTCGTGCCTTGCCCAATTTAATCATTGTTAATTAGGATACATGCTAACTCGAGCAGTAGGGGCCTTGCCCACAGCTTACTAGCCGCCAATTGCCTTGGATTCCATGTGACCAAGTACCCAGTTGGTCGTTATTCATACCTTGGTAATAGGTTGTTAACAGATCTGGTGAGTAGCCACTAAACAGGCCTTTCCCGCTTGGTGGTTACTCGGATGCCTACTATCTCAAGAAGTAAGGGCCTTGCCCCATAAGCCTTGGTAGATACCAAGTATCTTGCCCGGATAAAGGGCAGTCAGCAAGCCTTGGTAGATCTCGAGCGCATTCAAAGTTTTTTGATGGTTAAATCGTTAAATAACTTAGCCATATATTAGGATTTTTTAAATACTTGCACAAGTATGCATGCTCGTGCACTAAATCTTTTGTTTAATCATAATTTCTTAAACTTATGCCCGATTAAGGTTGACATGTCATGCTCGCATTTACAATAAATTATGGTCGCTAATTAACACATATCTGTGAGTACTGACCAAAGTTACAGGTTAGAGCAAGTAAAATTTTTCGGCAGAAAGGTTTTTGAACAAACACTACTGCCTGTAGAAGCCCGATATGACCAATCCTTCTTGCCACGCAGTAACTTCACTTCGGTTCAAAAATTCCTGAAGTATATTGCCCGCGTAAATTCCCTAGCTTAGTGGGCTATGAACAAACTAGGAATTTCATAAGTCAAGTTCAGAAATATAGTTTAGAAATCAAGCCTACATATAATCTTCCTCTCAACGGGCTACAATTGATCTCAGAAATTAAGTTCCTTGCCCTGAGCATGAATTCTCTCCAGACAACGAGCAGGGAGCCACAATTGATGTTCCTAGCCCAAATCCGGTCACGAGCATAACACGTGCAAGCATCACGTGCCAATTACGAGCTCAAAAATAGGAGCCCACAAGAATCTCAAACATAGTAGGGCAAGATATCCAACAAAGGATCACATTCAATCCCCAACCATGGGGCCATGGCCGGAGGACATAGATTACTCTACGAGCTAACACAACTTGTCTGGTATGCATTACGACCATGCATCACAAGTAAGTTGTGAGCTTAGAAGCCCGTGTAAGCAACGAGTATAATACCAAAAGCTCAACAAGTATCTACAGTGAAACCTGGCCAAGCCCACTCATACAAAGGCCTTGCTAAAAGAAGGTATTCGTAGAAAGATTTGGGAGAAATATACAAGGGAAAAATACAGCAATTTGGCATGTAGACCGATCAAGAGAGAGATTAATCCTCGATAGAAGCGGCCTAAGCGGCCATGGTGCAGTTATTCATTGGGGAAGTTCACTGTTGGAACCCCCTCGTGGGCATTTAATCCATGAAAGTATTATAGCCCAGGTGGGGCATCCATTGCATGCAAGTAGTCCTCGACTTGGGCATCCAACAGCTTGGCTCATCATGCACTAGAAACCTGCATCAAGTGAGAAGCCCGCATCAAGTAATAAGTTATGCATCAAGTGAGATGGTCGACTAAGGCTAGCTCAACCTCGCTCCTCAAAGCTCAACATTACCGCTTATAGCCTGTGGAAGCTCGACATGAACGACCATCCATGCTTGCCACACATTCCACTTCAAAGGGAATCTTTTCCATCTCAACGGATTACGAACAGGTTTAGCTCCTCACTCCGAGCATAAATACTTGCCAGACATGGAGCAGGGGACCACTGATGTGCCCGACCCAAAACTGGTCATGAGCAAAACACATGGGGCCTCATGTGTCGATCATGAGATAAATATCGCGCATGAAAGGATAGATATAGTGAGCTCGGTGACTGAATCTCGAGTAGAATACATAACCAGTCAGACATCCCTACTCGTATGTGGTCGTTCCAACTTGGTTAGAGACGACCATGCCTCCCTGACCAGGGGCCATGCCCGAGGATAATGGATAAGAGGATGCCAACACATAAGTATTCGAACGGGCCGGCCTGACCAAATATGAACAACTATTCGAGCAGACACACAAAAGAGCATGCTCGCCCAAGATCCAACCAATCACTCCAGCAGTTACGCAATTAACCTAGATTGGTAGCCACCAATCCCTACAATCTCATCTCTACTACCAATTTTGCTCCACAAAGGCTATATAAACCCTTCCATCAACCATAAACAAGGTACGCTCACTATTACATATCGAAACTTTTTCAAATTGCTTTCATTAGCATATGACTCACTCACACTTCGGAGGGGTTTCGCGAAGCCTTGTCATTTGCACTCCTTGTAAGGTGTTCTTCGTGTTTTTGACACGTTTCTAGTGAGATTCAATCCTTCATAATAGCCCACATATCTTACACTCTACATTGGACGGCCCAAGGCAGACTTTGTAGCAACACAAGTTGTAACCTCTTTTTCACTCTCTTTTTCTTTCTCTTTCTCACTATCTTTCTCTTGCTCTTTCTCTCTCTCCAAACTTAGATTTAAGAACAATTAACACTCCAAAAAGTCCAAGTGAAAATATGAAAGACGTTGCAGAAATTGATAAATTCAAAGGAATTTCCATATGTGAGATTCTTGCGTTCAATAATCATCTCAAGCATTTATTCACTCTTTCTTTCTTTCATACTCTCTTTTTCTCTAAAAACACTAACTCTCTTTCTCTATCTAAGTCATCAAAACCGTCCTCTCTTATTAATACCATTTCAGGTGTCATTTCTCACAAACTTTGTGTACTTGTTTTTTTAGTACTAAAAGTATCAACAATGGTGTAATTTTAGGAGAACGTGGAGGGTGAATAAATGGATTGAGAGAAAACAGAGAAGAGACCCAAGTTCTGGATTTGTTGATTTAGATTATGAAACGGAGAAGCGAGTTTGGAAGAGAATCAAATGAGAATTGATCAAGCGGAGGAGAATCGACGGCTACGACTATGCTTCGAGTTGGTAAGGCGAGTTCGGAATAAGAACGAGGTGTATGGAATTGTCTCCCGTTGTTTGCATGGAGTATTACGAGAGGTTGATCAGTGGCGGTGGTGGGAGGCTCGATGATTACTCGTCGGCGTCGACACTCAAGTTTTTGTGCAAGTCGTGAACTATTTTGACTTTTTGACTCATCAAAATGGTGCGATCGTACGCATTTACTGTTGGCAACACTCAGTTAATGACGTCGTATATGTTAATCGGTTGTAGCAAGATGGAAGTTACTTTTTTGTCCTTTAAAAAATTCACATGAGGAGCACGTGATGAGTTATCCGCTAAAATCCTAACGGCATCCAAAACAGACGGATCACTAGTGGGCACAAAAATTCTACTTTGGACCCAATTCTTAAGTTTTTGAAAATAGAGACTAATGCTAGAATGGTCTTAAGTGTAGGGACTAATGGTGCAATTAATTAACCCTTCTCTTTGAATTGTAATAATTAAGGTTATATAGTTTTTTTGCTCGACATGTTAGATATAACATGAAAAGAAAAAAATTGCTAGGGATTTGTAGCATAAATTTATGAAAAGAGACAATTTATTTTAAGACAAACAAAAAACTTTTTTTAGATGAAGAAAATACTACTTTAATTTTTTCAAAATTGTATTCTTCTTAGTCTACTACTCATATTCCAAACAAAAAATCTATTATACTATTTATGTTTCACTTTAATAGTCTATTATCAAAAATATGTCTATAATCTCCATAATATTTCAACATTACTCTTCACATTTGATATTAACATATTTATTATATTCAAGCATTATTGTAATTATATGATCAACTCTAACTCTAATTATATACTTCATCCGTTCTAAATAAAGAGTCTACTATATTATTTTATGATGTTTCACTCTAAGAGTCTGCTTAGTTTCAAAAATTATATTTATAATTTCTATATCATTTTATCTTTATTCTCCACTTGTGTTGTAAGTACATTGTTTGTACTTAACTATTTTTTGTAATTATTACTAACTTTAAAGGTATTAATATATCTCTTAATAATTAGCAGTGTTCTAAAAATCGGTTCAAGCGTTAAGCACCATCCTGACGTACGCCACGATTTCTTTCAAATCGGCCAAAAAATCGTTCTGGAAAAATATCACCGCCTACGCCTAGCACGCTGAAACAAAAAACTTAATTTCTTATAGCATCCCCAATGTATCCTTTATGAACTTCTTATTGCTTTGATAATTGTGCTAGTGGCCACCTATTATTCATTTAGGAGAGAGATATATATTAACTTCCTAATTAGGAAGTTACTTTTGGGTAGAAAAAGGGAGGGAGGTGGGCGGCCGTCAGGAGGGTGTGTGGGGGGGGGAAGGGTTTTTTATTTTATTTGAGATGTTAAATTTAATATTTTTTGTGTAAGAAATTGTGTAAAAATAATATACAATAGGAAGATTTATTTTTAAATGTGTAAAAAGAGAAAAGTGTACAGATGACAGTAAAACTCAATTAAAAAATTGTATTAAGAAGTTGAACATCGAGGATGCTCTTAAAAGAAAACTAACCTGCGTTCAAGAATAAACAGACTTGAAAATTGAAAATAGAGAAGTAAACTAAAAATGTCAAAACTAAAAGTATAAAACAAAACCCAAAAGACAAAAGTAAAAATATTATATCAATTGATTCACTTTTCATCACAAAAGTCAATATGAGTTGTACATAAAAAGAGATCTCTTCTTGTTATTGTGCAATATGAGTTGTACATAAAAACATCCTGTTATTTCTAAGTCAATTGTTGAGGCTTCACTTGCTTCAGATTATTATGTTGATGTTTTTTAGTACTATATTTAAATATATAAGTTTAAAATATTAAGAAATTTATCAAAATAAGGATAATTATACCTTAATTTTTTGGTCCCGCCTAGGTACTTTAGACGATAGGCCCTAGTCTAACACCTAGCACCCATCTAGCGACTATTAAAACCTTGATAATTAGATTTTTCAAATGGTAACTCGTTGGGTGAAACGGAGGGAGTATATATTAATAATTAGAATTTTCAAACATGGGCTCTCTTAAGTGGAACGAAGTGAGTATATGATTATTTCTTGAAAAAATCTGAATATAAAGTAGAGGGATACTTAATACAGCATCTGTGAAATACTTAATACAACACTTTTAGTTATAAAAATATTATATTACCCTTAACACCAAAAAAATATTCAGGAAAAAAAGACTGAAAGAGCGGTCCAAAAAAAATTGAAACACAAAAGGACCAGAATCAAAGCAGTCCAATTTTATTTTTTTTCGAAAGGCAAAAGGATTTGGAATCCGGGCAATCCAAAAAAAGTTTTTTTTAAAGACAAAAGGACTGGAATCAAAGCAATCCAAAATATAAAAAAAAAAAAAAAATTGGACTACGGCCGAGATTTGTCTTTTTAAAAAAATTCATTAAATCACAAATTGGTCCAATTTTTTTTAAAAGTGATGTATTAAGTATTAATAAATGTTGTATTAATTATCAATGATAAAGTATTACTAAAACTTTATGGTGTCGTTTGGTAGCCAGGATTAAGGTCAGATAGGATTAAGAAGCCGAGTTACCTAATGTTTGGTATGCAATAGGTGGTCGGGACTAATAGCACGAGTTATCCAGATAAAGTCAATATCCCCTCACTATTAATACCAAGAGGGAGGGTAGTATTATTAGCACCCTCACTAAAAAAATTTTGGATTAACATTTGCAATTTCAAAACTACACCCGATATACAAGTCAGGATTAATAGTGGGATACTAATAATACTGAGATTAATAATACTGCTTATCCTTATCCGACTACCAAACAAGCCCTATGATTACTATTTCTAATTTGATTTAATTGTTTGCTGCCTGAGTTTATTAAACAAAGAAAGAGATGAATGCCACTTGTTTAGGCAAGGTTTTCTGATCAGGTTAATTAGAAAATAAAATGACTACTGTTGGCATTAATTATCACATTCTTGTTTTGATATGGATAAGACATGAATTGGCAGGAAGTGGGATATATTTATCGATGGAATTGTTGAAGTTATTCGACAAGAATTCCTTCTCCGGGGCATTGAAGTGCATCCGCGGCGAGAGCCAGAGAATGGATCTGCAGGCAGCGTATGGGGTTGGTTCCCTAATTGGAGGAGTGCAGATACATTTATTATTTGTTTAGTCATGACGGTTTTAAACTGTTGGAAAAAAAGTAAACAAGAAAATGAATCAATTGGAGGTCCTGATCCACCACGCGTGAGCCAACAACAGAATTCAGCCCTTGGTTATTCACCAACCAATTACCGCCCAGTACCCCATCGGAAGAAAGAGAGGAGGAGGAAGACGATGATGAATCACCACAGAAGTCACTGGTAGCTGGTGAAACTGTGAAAGCGAAGCGAAGGAGGAATCGCTCGTAGCTGGTAGCCTGGTACAAGTCAAGTACTGAACTCATGCACGGCTAGCCCGAAAAAAATGACAAAGATCGGGATCAACTCTTGCTAACATTGGTTGTGAGTCTTGTGACCAAGGAGGTGACAGCTTATTTTATTCCACGTACCCTACGTCCTCTCTGCCCAGACATGTTCGCGGTTTACTTCTCCTTGATAACTCGAAGACCCCTTATATTATAACTTCTTGATTATTTGTTGTCTTTATTTCCTTTTCGAGGTAAGGTTCCTTTGCCAACCCATTTATAAGGACAAGTCTGGTTGTCCCTTTTAACATGACATAATCCAGTAACAATTTTTGACTTGATTTTCTTAAATATTTCTTTACAATCTTTGTCACCAAAGATTACACTTTTTGTCTTGAATATGTCTCTCACCTCTATAGTTAAAAATATTGATCTCGAAAGATGGACAGTATGAACAATTAAGTATTTTAAAAAACTGCTAGGTTAAGGCCGTGTGAAGACCAGATGTTTGTCCTTCATTTTCCATCATTTTATTATTAACAAATCAATTGTAAAAACCCCATCAAAACATATTCGTTGATCTTGAACTCATTTGCAAGTAGTACGTCATCAAAACGATTATGCCATTGTTTTGATGTTTACTTTAATCCATACAATGATTTGACCAATCGGCATACTTTCTTTTCGTTGTCTGGAGCTATGAACCCTTCTGGTTGATTCATATAAATTTCTTCTTCGAGTTCCTCATTTAGGAAAGCAGTCTTAATGTCCATCTGATGTATTTCAAAACCATGCAAAGCTGCAAATGCAATTAGTAGTCAAATCAACGTAATTCGAGTTAAAGGGGCATAAATGTCAAAATAATCAACACCTTCTTTTTGATTGAACCCTTTTGCGACCAACCGTGCTTTATACTTATCAATGGAACCATCGGGTTTTAATTTTCGTTTGAAATTTTATTTACAGCTCAATGGTTTGCATCACTTGGGAAGGTTAACTAATTTTCAAGTGTGGTTTTGCATAATGGAAGATATTTCACCATTAATGACTTCTTTCCATTAAGGAGCTTCTGGAGTAGACATTGCTTCTTTGAACGTTCATGGTTCATACACACTATAAACGTGGTCACAAATTCAGGTCCGAAGGTTTTAGTTATTTTAGCTCGTTTGCTTCTTTTAGGTTCATCATCTTGTTCATTTTGACGATCTTCTTGGATAATGTCCATGGAGACAATGTCCGTGGGGGCCTCGTTCTCATCTTCACTTGTGTTCCAAGGAAAAAAGCGTTTTCCATTAGTATTATTATTATTTTTTAATGGAAATATGTTTTCAAAAAATGTGACATTTCTTGATTCTATTATTGTATTTACTTCAATATTTGGATTTGCAGACTTGTGCACTAAAAACGTATAGGCACTAGTCCGAGAGGCATATCCTATGAAGATACAATCCACGATTTTTGGACTGATTCTTACCTTTTTAGGTAATAGTACTGCTACTTTGGCCAGGCACCTCCACACTTTGATGAATTTGTCGGAAGGTTTTCAACAATTCTATAATTCATAAGGAGTTTGCTTCAATTTCTTGTGTGGTAACTTATTGAGCAAGTAACTTGCTGTGAGCACCGCCTCCCCCCACATTTCGTTGGGTAGGCCAGATTGAATTAATAATGAATTCATCATTTCTTTAAATGTACGATTTTTTTCCTTTTAGCAATCCCATTGGATTGTGGAGTATAATGAGAAGTAACTTGATGAATTATTTCATGTACTGCACAAAAGTCTTTAAAAGGATGTACGTATTCACCTCCTCAATTAGATTTGAGAATTTTTAGTTTTTTTCTCAAGTTGATTCTTGACTTCGTTTTTGTACATTTTAAATGTCCTGAACGCTTCATCTTTACTATTTAACAAGTGGAGATGACAATAGCGTGCACTATTATCAATAAAAGTGATGAAGTAATTTTTCCCACCACATGATTCTATGGATTTAAAATCACATAGGTCACTATGAACTAGATCTAATGGTCGAGTGTCACGTTGTATTGTTTGAAAGGAGGTTCTTGTTTGTTTGGCCTCAACGCATATTTGACATTTTTCCTTAGTATTTATTCGTGCTTTCGGAATTAATTCCATTTGCATTAATTTTCGTATAGATTCATGGTTAACATGACCTAATCTAAGGTGCCAAATATTAGAGTGCTCAAGCAAGTAAGAAGAAGATGTAGTTGTTGTATTATTAATAATACTATTGTTGGGTGGGGTTACCATCATTACATTGCATTTGAACAAGCCCTGATTGAGGTAACCCTTGCCCATAAAAACCCCGCTCTTACTAAGTACAAACTTGTCAGACTCAAAGACCAAGTTAAATCCATGTTTTATTAAAAGAGAACCAGAGATTAGGTTTTTCCTAATATCTGGGACATGGAGGAAATTGGTAAGCACCAATTCCCAACTGTTGGCCATCTTCAAAGTAACCTGCCCTTTGCCTTTCCACGCCAGAGGTGGAAGAGTTGCCTATAAACAACTTCTCATCGGTCGTCACCTTTGAATAGTAAGAAAACATCTTCGCATCACCGCATATGTGATGTGTCGCCCTGGTGTCCACATACCATTCGTGACCCATATCGACTATGTTGGTTTAGGAGACCACGCATACCATGTTGATGTCGTCATCAACTACGTTGGCTTCGCGTCAGACCCGTTTCTTTCTACGGCACTTAGCAGCTTTGTGGCTTATCTTGTCACAGTTAAGACATTTGCTTTTAAACTTGTACTGTTTGTGTTGTTTGGACGTCCCTTCGTCGGAGCTTTTACGCTTCCTATTCTTGGAGTCTTGTTCCACCACATATGCCCCTTCAATGGGACATATTTGCTTCTTGTCGGCTACCCGGTTGTTTTGCTCGATTCGTAACCTGAGAATCAGGTCCTCTAATGACATGTTCTTGCGCTTGTGCTTGAGATAGTTCTTGAAGTCCTTCCAAGCGGGAGGTAGCTTCTTGATCATAAATGGTCATGCCTTCGGTCCATACTTCATGCATTATCAATTGGAGTTGTTGAACCTGTGTCATTACACTTTTGGAATCTATCATACAAAACTCAAGAAACCTAGCAACCACAAATTTCTTCGATCCGGCATCCTCGGTTTTTGTATTTTTTTCTCTGAGGATTCCCATAGTACTTTTGTTGTCTTAAATGGATTGTATACATCGTATAAGGAGTTATCACTACTAGAAAAATGACCTTTAGTGACGGAATTTTCCGTCGCTAAAGGCCAAATTCCGTCGCTAATGGCCCCCAGCGACGGAATTTTTCCGTCGGTGGTCCGTCGATGATTTGTCGTCGCTGATGTCCGACGAACCGATTTCCGTCGCTAAAGGTAGCCTTTAGCGACGAAAATTTCCGTCGCTAAAGGTTGATTTTCAGCGACGTAATTTTCCGTCGCTAAAGGCTTTTAAAAATTAATTAAAATTGAATTTCAGCGACGGAATTTTCCGTCGCTAAAGGCTTTTTAAAATTAATTAAAATTGAATTTCAGCCGTCGCTAAAGGCTTTTAAAATTAAATAAAATTGAATTTCGGCGAC
The DNA here is from genome assembly GCA_013146195.2 of Codonopsis lanceolata. NCBI lineage: Eukaryota > Viridiplantae > Streptophyta > Magnoliopsida > Asterales > Campanulaceae > Codonopsis > Codonopsis lanceolata. The sequence goes on from CM028381.1 coordinate 72,099,049, forward strand.
GGAAATTTCCGTAAAGGCTTTTTAAAATTAATTAAAATTGAATTTCAGCGACGGAAAATTCCGTCGCTAAAGGCCTTTAAAAATTAATTAAATTTGAATTTCAGCGACGGAAAATTCCGTCGCTAAAGGCTTTGAAAAATTATTTAAAATTGAATTTCAGCGACGGAAAATTCCGTCGCTAAAGGCTTTGAAAAATTAATTAAATTTGAATTTCAGTGACGGAAAATTTCCTCGCTAAAGGCTTTTAAAAATTGATTAAATTTGAATTTCAGCAACGGAAAATTCCGTCGCTAATAATGTAAAAAAATTTAAAAAAAACTCAAAAATACTATTATTATAAATTTTTGTACCTGATAATATAACAATTAATACAAAACCGATGATACAAAATAAACAATAATATAAAACCAATTTAAAAACATCAAACTGTAAATGTTATTACAACAATCCATGTAAATTATATATAACAATTAATACCAAAAACTTGTTTCTAGAGTTAACTTGTAAATTTAAACTTGTACCAATCCATGTAAACTATATCTAATTAAAAAAATTAAAAAAAAAATCCTACGACATGAGGATCAAGAAAAACTTCATCTTCACGGCAATCAGCTAGAAAACATGTCCAAGTAAAATTACTATTTTGATTAAAAATCAACAAGAAAAAGTAAGTCATTGTTTTCATATGATCAAACAAGAAGCTTTAGAAGCTTACCATAGGAACACATTTATGACATAATCATTAATTCTTTGCTTTTTTTGCTGGATGAACCTAAACATGTACAAATTATCCAAAATCAATTAGTTAATAATAATAACAAAAAGGGTCCAACCCTATTTCCCCCCCACCCCAATATGAGTATTAAACCGTAGGAATGGAAAGAGAAGAAATGGAATGAATGTTGCTTGAAAGTAAGTAACGCATACATACGCTTATGTTGTTCGGTTTCAAAGTCAAGTAAACTAAAACCATGGATTTCATAGCATCAACATGGCTACCCAGCTAACAAACGTACATAAACCGATGTTTAAGCATTAATACACTAAATTTATACTAACACCCCTTTAATTCTTACCATTTACACTAACACCCCTCAACGTACATACAGTTTTTTTTTTTCAAATCAATTAAACTACAACCATGGATTTCATAGCATCAACATGGCTACCCAGCTAACAAACGTACATAAATTGATGTTTAAGCATTAATACATTAAATTTACACTAACATCCCCCAACGTACGTATAGTTATCTTCTTTTCTTTCAAAGTCGATTAAACTAAAACCGTGGATTTCATAACATCAACATGGCTACCCAGCTAACAAACGTATATAAATCGATGTTTAAGCACTAATACACTAAATTTACACTAACACCCTTTTATTTCTTACTATTTACACTAACACCCCCCAAACGTACATACAATTATCTTTTTTTGGTTTCAAAGTCAATTAAACTACAACCATGAATTTCATAGCATCAACATTGCTACCCAGCTAACAAACGTACATAAACCGATATTTAAGCATTAATACACTAAATTTATACTAACACCCCTTTAATTCTTACCATTTACATTAACACCCCTCAACGTAAATACAATTATCTTTTTTGGTTTCAAAGTCAAATAAATTACAACCATGGATTTCATAGCATCAACATGGCTACTATGAGGTTCCCTGGTGTGCCCGCGCCCGCGCCCTTGGATGGGTGCCGCGCGCTGATGCGAGACACCACCGCCTGCTCCACCCTCCCTTGTTTAGGGGAAGACGAAATCAAAAGTGCGAGAGGAGTGTCGCTCTATGTTAGCACGCTTGAATGTGTCTCTGCTTGCCTTGAGTGGATTTTGTATCCAATATGGGAACCGATGGTTTCCCCGCATCAAGTTATCCCTTGTTTAGGGGATACCAGATATGGGAATGCATTACCTCTTTCATTCCCATTTTCCCTTTTTAGGGAAAACTGAAAAGTGCAAAAAAGGATATTGCGACGCCCCACTTTGATTTATTGAAAATAGCCTTATGGCCCATTCAGATTACTATGGAGCTTGGGTTTCCGCATCAAGTTATCCCTTGTTTAGGGATACCAGATATGGGAATGCATCACCCTCCATTCCCATATCTCCCTTTTTAGGGGAGAACAGAAAGTGCAAAGAGGAATGTTGCGAGGCCCCACCGAATCCGAAAGTTTTAGAGTCGCCATCTTTATTTTAAGGCAAAAATAAAGAAAACCGAAAAAGAAAACCGTAGATAAAAAAGCGGGTTCGAGGCTAAGTTACGAGTTGGAAGGTGCTAGGCACCCAACTCGCCTTTCGGTCTCAAAATGGTTTTTGGTCAAGTATGCTTATTGTCATATTTATCTCGCAAATAAATAAGGTATTAAAATGACAGGGAAATTTAAACAAATACATCCGTGGCTACATTATTTACGAACTTGCAGCCGTTTCCTTCCAATAATTACAGATACATTTAAGAATATTTGGTCATTATAACGGCTCTTTTACATAATGTTTCCTATTCTAATCCGGGCAGCACAACGGCTTATATTGGCTACATTGTGCCGGATTTAAATAACAACTTTTTAAAAAAAATAAATAAAAGACAAAAAATAAATAAATAAAATAAAGGCGCCCTTAAAGGTTTTACCTTTTAGAGCAGCGGTGTGCTCGCTATGTCCTTCAGGGAGAGGGAGTCTTTTGTTGTTTGTTGTGTGGTTGTTGTTTTGATTTGGACAGAGTGACGGCTTATATGTGGTAGTTTTGGTTTATTTGGTCGGGCGGAATGACGGCTTAGTTTTTGTGGTTTTAACCTTTTTGGTTGGGCGGAATAACGGCTTATAAAGGGTGTTTTTCAGCTCGTTACTCGGGCAGAGTAACGGCTTACTTTGGGATTTTGGGTCGAAGTAGGTGGATACCTAACAACTAGGCTAGGGATCACTTATAACATATGGATATTTATTTTGGCGGAGTTTGGACGGGGTTTGGAGACTTTAGGGGGTTCCACTCACCTATCTCGCACCTCTCGTAACTATTCGTCGGCGAACGCAGAGAATTTTCGCTATGCTATGAAAATGAACGAATGAAACTGGGAGCCGGGGCTTCTGTTTATAGCAGAGAGCAGGGATCCATCGGGAATTTTCAGTAGACTGAGCTTCAATGGTTGTACACTGAGCTTCAATGGTTGTACTTTCCGTTAATCTGAGAGAGCTACAGTAGAAGCTTGGTGCGGCCAAGGCAACCCTTGGTGCGGCACCATGCAAGCTTTTGTCTTTCAATATTTTTGCATTTTCCCCTGCAGCTTCATCGCGATCCTGCTTTTCCTTTCGCATTTTTGACTCTCAGAACTTGACATTTGTTAAGTTTTAACAGCTTCTTGATATTTTATGTCAGTCACATATCAGGGGTACGAAATTGGGGTGTCTACAGAGCCCCTCAACGATGGAGTCTACGGGTAACCCAAGGCTTACTGAGTAGACGAACATCGTTGATAAACAATAGACTCTCCAATTTCTTTCATTTAAGAACGGGAGAATGCAATTGGTAGCAGTTATAATGAACAGTTAACAAGTTATCCAAACTCCATAACCTAGACATTTTTAGTCAGTTGTTAAAAAGGTGTCGCAGTTTTAAGCAGATATGAATTTAATGTGCTCTGATGGTCGGACCTACTAATGTAGGCTGCCTACGTATCCCTTAATAAAGGAACTCGACTCAAAAACGTAGTTCGTGCCAAACATAAACTATCACTGCAGACAACGGTCGTGCTCTTACCGTGATAGGCTGCCTACGTATCCTTAAACAAGGAATCAGACCGAAATGTAGTTCACTCAGCTGGGGACTAAATGTGGCGGTGTAAGTGTTGTGGTGCAAGTGCGGCAATACTAAATGAGCAAGTGCGGCAAAGCTTTTATCAAATAAGTACGACAAGGGTAAATATGTGTTGTGATGGTCGCGTCTATCGTGATAGACTGCCTACGTATCCTTAGTCAAGGAATCAGACCAAACGTAGTTCGTATTGTGGCTATGCGGAGTGAATTGTTTCCTAGGAACTCAGCCTCTACTGGAGAACAAGACCTTTCCCTATAAATCCGAGGCTGTGTACCCCTTAAAGGAAAGTTTCCCACACAGCCAAAATGTATGGACTGTATTGCCTCCTCGTGAATTCACCTTCAACGGAGAACAAAACATTTCCCTATCAATGCGGGCATGTACCCTTAAAGGAAAGTTTCCAAACATCAAACAAATGCACCGTTAAAAGGAAAATACCTTCCTTTCCTTTACCGTTGTCGTGTTCGTGCAGCAAATTGCTGCTGATGTTGCTTTGTTGTTGCTTGCTGCTTTACGATGTTCGTTGTTGCACTTTGCTGGGGATTTTTCTTTTTATCACTGTTTCGGCCTTCGCTGGAAAATCTTTTTCCCCGTCCCGCTTTGTTTTCGGCTTTAGCTAGAAAATTTTTCTTGATGCTGCTGCATTTGTTCTTGTTGCTCCTTCTAACCTTGGTCAGAAGCTTCCTTTTTCTTGCTGTAGCATCGTTTGATATCAGCTGGAATCGTCTTTTCTTTGCTCTTTTTTTGCTCCATTTTCCAGCTTTTTAAGAAAATTTCTTCTTCTCGAGATTGTTCTTGTTGCATGTTCCTGAAAATTTTTCCTTTCTTGTACATGCATTTCCCCCTCTCCCGATTTTTTTGTTTTTTTGATTTTCTGTTTTTTTTGTTTTTGTTTTTTGTTGTTTTTTTTATTCTGCATGCCTGCCACTTTTTTTATTTGCATGCTTATTACCTCTTTTTTTCTTTTTCTCTTTTTTTTTTTGTTTTTGGTCTTTTTTGTTTTTTGTTTGCCTGGATATACTTCAGATTTGCTAGATTTTGGCACTGTTTGGCACTTTTGAAGCATTCCTGACTTTATTAATAATGCTTATGCATGTCCTATTTATGCCTAAATGATGCAATTAAGTAATGGTGCATGCAATTTATTTTTACGATGCGTGATTAAACTAGTGGTCACTATTTGACCTTATTATGCATGATTTATATTATAAATGCAAATGGGGCTAAATGATGTATCCTTATGCTGCAGGGATATAGTAAATGCCATAAGAATATTTATCTTCATGAATGGTGGCATTTTATTTTCTTTTTAGCACACCCCTAATGCAGCTTATTAGATAATAAATGCAACATGATGAATGCATGTACTACCTTATTTAATGTAAATGTGATGTATAAAATTATGAGATGATTATTAACATGATGCATGAGTTTTTTTTTTATTCTATCATGCATGCAGTAATGCAAAATGTAGTATATATCTTTAAAATGCAAAATGCGTTTTTTACAATGCCTATAATGCAAAAACATTAATCTAGATGCAAAATAATACATAAAAAAATTGTTTTTGTTTTTGTTTTTGTTTTTGTTTTGTTTTTTTGTTTTGTTTTGTTTTTTTTTTTGTTGTTTTTTTTTTGGTTAAAAACCTGTACAAATATTTACAATGCAATATAATTTATATGATGCAAAAATAAATAAACACATGTAGACTCAAGACGCACGCACAAAGCAAAGCTATACCGACCTAATGGGTAATGGTACGCTGTATTTCCAAAAGGGATTTTAAAGGAATATACCTTCGGGCTCGAACAGGCTTTTCCTTTCTCTTTTTTTTTTTTTTTTTTTTTGATATGCGGGGAAAGGAAAAGGCAGATACCTCCTTGGCCATATAATTGTTGCAGGGCTATACTTGACATAAGGCTATTCTCACAACCCCTGCATTTTTCTTCATAATCGCAGGCGGCGATGAATGATCTAATCCTAGTCGTCAAAGTCGTTTCGGAGACAATAGCAACGAGATGATGAATAGAGGCGAGGATACTTCGGTGCTTCTCATTTTGATGAGACTGAGTCTTTTTTTGTGCCTTGTAGAAGAAGTACATGGGACCGGCCGGGCGGATGCCACAGACATTGATGGACTACTTCGGGGCTTAAGTTGCAAATGAAGGGATAGTTTTGGGGGAAACAAGGGGGGTACAGGCAATAATAGATATGTAGAGGCAATTAATGTATAACCTAAATTTCTTTAGCAATTATTCCTAAGTTGCACCTTAGGACCTGTAATATTATATTTTAGTGTTTTATTGTGAGCTTAATCGTGTTTTTTTTTTTTTGTCGGGCGAGCCCCTTGCATCTTGTCAAGCGGAGGTAAGATGTCGAGGTTTCAAAGAGTGCTTCCTCTCCTTATTCTCCGATATATATTTTTCTTTATTTGGCTCTAACTTTTTGCCTGCCCTTTCGGGTTTTTCAACCTAGCGAGCCTTTATTATATATATATTTTTTTTATTTGCTCTAATTTTTTGCCAAGGCCGCTTTCGGGTTTCGGCCAAATTCTACGAGCCCTTATTTCTCCTTTTTTTTATATGCCTAACTTTTGTTTCAGGCCGCCCTTTTCGGGTTTTCACTTAACGGGTCGAGAGAGCTTAACTTGCGGATAGGTTGGTTCAAGCATAATACCTTTTAAGCTCATTTAGATTGGAAGGCTGAACAAGGTCTTCTTTCCTGGCTTGTGGGGAGTACGGCATCTCCTGACCGGATCCTTTTGACAATATCTGACATCGTGGGAAGAGATGGGTACGACCTTTGATCGGTGCCCCCCAAGCCCCCCGATATTTTTAGCCCGACGGCATGACATGATAGCGTAGGTTCCCCCAAGGGGTGGTGAAAATGGTCTTTTTTTGGTCTCCCCGCTGCCTTTGATTTGACTATAACCCAAGATGCATTGATAAAAAAAACAATGGGCTTGGGAATGATCACTATATTGGACAGCCAGATCGGGTATTTTTTTCTTTCTTCTCTTTTTTTTTTTACTCTTTTTTTTTTTTTGTGTTTTTTTTACTACTTCTTCTCTTCTTCTTTTTTTTGTATTTTTTTCTTTTTTTTTACCCGAATGAAGTTGACGCGGCGGGCTGTTTCATGCTTCTTCTTTTTCAGCCTTGTAGTGACCATTCCGCTTGATGTGGTGGAGCTTTTGTCTCGATTATCGAGCCTCCCTGACACATGTGGGGATCCGTGTTCGACTATGACCGGTCATTCCCCGACACATCTTCATAGAACCGTAAGCATGTCCACGAACTTTTGAAAGGATCCATGGGTGGTGTTCTTTTGGAGCCTCGGTAGTTGCCGATTCTCGACTTCTTTTGATTTCCTTGTCCAGCCCCATTGATAGTGCCTGGTCTTCTGGGTTGATGATGTTGTCCCCGGCTCTACTGACTTTACAAGCTCAAGCAAATATTTTTTTTTATCTTTTGGGTCCTATTAAATGACTCATCATTATAATTATTTGATGTGTCTTTTAATGCAAGTGCAACTAAGAAATAAGCAAAGACATTTAGATTATTATTAAAAGCACACCGTACAGGGTTTATTACATTATTGAGGACCTGGGGTTTGAGATCCTCAATTTTATGGAGCGGATTGATAGATGACCAATCAAGGCTATGGAAAGGAATAGGTAATATATCGAAGAAGTCCACCGTGATCTGCAAGGGCGCAAAAAGTGGGTCGATCGTAGTATACTAGTTCTCGCAGGTTTATTAGAAGTAGACCCAAACTCAACAATGGAGCTTCTCTCTCATCGCACTCTCGCCTATCATGCCCTCTCGCGCATCAACCTCAATCATGTTGATTTGAGGTAGAGGGTTATTGATTATATTTGGTCTGGGAGTGGGCTTTTCAATAACCTTATCATCTATAAGATCCTGAATGGCATTTTTGAGCAAATAACATTTATCGGTGAGGTGACCACCAGCCGATGATATTCACAAGATCGGGCATGATTCCGTGTCCCGGGCAGGGGTCCTGTGGCTTATAATTTTCCATAGGCTTTAGCACTCCTTGTGCCATTATCCCCTGCAGATTACAGACCGGGAGGCTTGCAGCCATCATAATGGCGGTTCTCGATTTTTTGAAATTTCGCCGGGCCATTATTTCCTCCGATCGTGAGAGACCTATCCGCTCCATAAGACCATGGAACAAGGCCATAATTTTGGGTAGGAAAAGGGGCCGATGCATTTCCTACCGCATTGACATTGGTGCGGGTGTGGGCTGTTTCCCTTTAGAATAACGGAAAGAGCTAGGAGGCGTATTGACTTGTAATTGGCCGTCCAGTATATCATCATCAATACGAGTGCCTATCTCTACTATTTCTTTAAAATTGGTGTGTAGGGAAGGTACCGCATGTGTTCCTGTAAATGGGTCAAGGTTTTTGATGAACATTCGGCATGACTCTACTGATCGGGTCTCACAAAGGTCCGAGCCAACTTTCTTTTTCCACCGACCGCGAATTCAAGACAAGTTTTTTCCTCGGGTGCACGACTCAAGGTCCCTTCTATTTTCAGGATCGGTGTTGTCTTTGTACCTTTCCAGAACGCTGCACAACATTAGTCATTGTTTGCCCCTATTAGGGTGAGGTGAAAATTGGAAGCCATAGCCTCAAAGCTAGCTCCCTTGATCGCATGCCGCTGGAATAAGATTTTAAGTGGGATATAGGCATCCAATTCCCATCAAATTTTTTCTATGTCGGCATTTTGAATTTAAAAGGCAATACTACCGCAGTTGTAACGCCCGTGAGTCTGCCGAGAAAATTCCCTTTATTGAGAAGCTTGAGTACCATGGTCTTTATATTTTCCACGCCGGCCTCTATTTTGGTGGTCGGGGAGTTGGTTTTGGTATATACCGGCCGGGTTAGGGAAGGTTGGGTTAATTTCGCCGTGTTCCGTAAGAGTTTTGGGCTAGATATGGATATTGGGTGCGGTGGGTTCGCTTGGATACGGATTCTCGGGCCGATAAGGATTCTCGGGTTGGAGCTTGGGTAGGATAAGGATTTTGGGTTGGTGGATTTTGATGGTTTCGCTGGGCCAGATCATTATAAGGTAAATAAGTGGTAACTTGGCCTCGGCGGGTTATAATTTTGTGGGTCCATATTTGGGCCGTTTCTGGAGTGGGTTGGTTATGGGAACAAGGAGGTCATTTGGGCTTTGGGGAATTTTGGTGCTTGGGGAAGGGTATGAAGGATATGACGGATAAGTGCTAATATTTGGGTAGTAGGGACTTGGTGGAGGATTGGGATTTGGGGTAGCGGCCGTATTTGGTGGGTTAGTGTTTGGCCGAGGAGTTGGGTTTGAGGCACGGGATGTTGATGTTTCCTGGGGACCGTAGGGGAAGAATTCACCTCACCACCGGGTTTTTGACCTTGTATAAGACTTGCTATTTGGCTTAGCAAGCGCTCATCTCGCATTCAGATCTCCGTCTAGCCACCGCCGCATTACCGAGTCGGAGCATATCCTGAGCCCCGAATTTGTACCCATATTGGATCGCTTCATCTGTTGCCATATCGCCTTGACTGCTTTTTTTCGAATCGATTCGCCTTTGTCCGATTCGATATCGATACCTTCGCTGCTCGATTGCATTACTTTCGTATCAACCGCCAAGATTATCTTTGCTTTCCAAATTTGGGGCTGCTTCGAGGAAAATGGGTTATGGAGGTATCAGGAGGCTGGCTGAAGGCTTTCTGGGTTTGGAGTACAGCGTGCCTTTTTATTAGTATTTTATTATTATTATTATTTTCCTACAATTGACCGGAAAAGCACCTGCTTTATTTTGACAGTCTCAGACTTTTCTCGAACAAGGATTCTTTCTCCGCAGTATAGACCAACGTATTCCACCCGCCTTCGACTCCCCAAGATCGGATCGGTCCCAGCGAAGGGCCTATACTCTTTCCAGATCCACCATTCGAAATGGTCTAGGTCGAAAGCATCGAGAATAAATCGCCCCCCGTTTTTTTTTTTTTTGTTGCGCAGTTATTTTTATCATTCATTTTTTTTTCTAAACTTGCGCATTTTTTTTGTATATTCTTTTTTTTTGTATATATATATATATATATTTTGACAGGGGCTGGCTCACAATTCAGAGATGCAAAAACCGGTCGGTCAATGAAGTGTCCTGAGCAAGGTTCTAAAAATCGTTAGGCGGCCGCTAGGCGGAACACTAGCGCCTAGGGGACTAGTCGGGGCGTAATCAGGGCCTAGGCGGGGCCTATAATTAAGACATAATTACCATTTTTTTTGATAATTTACATCAAAGATCAAACACATTTATTACAAATTTAATATTTTTTATGTTTATCATTTTATCAAACACTTGTCTATATTTGTAAAATGAACAAAAATATACAAACCTACCATTAATCTCAATTCTCAACAACCCCAAAACAAAAAGCCAGTCAACTTTAGAACTAAAAACAAAAAAGATATTACTTCGCCGCCCCATTACCTCCTCTCTGCCTCACCATTACCACTCCCCTTCCTTTTCCGAGCCGCCTCTTCCTTCTCCGGTCCGCATGCCACAAAATCAAAGCTACAAAAATAAATTAAGGTCGACGAGGTTTGGCGTAGGCACCGACTTGGTCGATTCGGCGGCAACTAAGAAAGTCGCGGCGGTAGAGAGGGTCCTAGCGCCTAGGCGGAGCTAGGCGGTGAGTTTTAGAACACTGGTCCTGAGAATCTAAATGCATTCTAACGTTGGCTCATGCAGGGGGTAGGCTGGCCATGGTGTAGGGTAACAGTTCGGAATATAGCTATATGCATATGCGTGTGTGTGGTATCTAAAAATCAGTAAAATCTTTATTTATTTACAGATATATAAACAGAAAAAAAAAATAAAACAATTATGGCCTGTCTTGCTGTTTGTGTGGATTTTCTCGGCTTTTTTAGTTTGAACGTAAGCAAGCAAGCACACCACATTTTAAGAAATAGAAAGAAAAGTGGGGAAACTATCTATCCCTATTAATTACAAATTTGGTCATATGTCCCCGAAATAAAATGACATAATGAATGCAGATATGTATAAATGTACAGAATAAAGTGAAAAAGAAAATGAACTGAAATAAATAATAATATAGAGCCGGAAGTAAAGTAAAGCCCCGGCTCTTTTGTTGTGCTGCCCGGAATTTATTGTAACATATATAATATATATCTTTTTTTTCGAATTTTTTTTTTGATATATATATTTTTTTTTTTTTTTGAAATTTTTTTTTATACTCTTAAACGTGCCTGTAACAGTTATCAGAACGAAACTGCTGCAAGATGGAGGATCATATCCACAAATATAGCCACGGCCGTATGGGAACACTTTATTCAAATGCGTAAATTAATATGACAAGCATACTGCAGCCAGAAACAAATAAAAACAAAAAAGTTTTATTTTACGAGTCTAGCCCTCCATTTTATTTAAAATAAAACAACTCCCCAGCAGAGTCGCCACTGTGAGGTTCCCGGGGTGTGCCATCGCGCCCCACGCGCCCTTGGATAGGGGTGCACGTACGTGCGGATGCGGGACACCACTGCTCTCGTTCCACCCTCCCTTGTTTAGGGGAAGACGAAATCAAAAGTGCGAGAGGAGTGCTGTCTATGTTAGCACGTTTGAATGTGTCTCGGTTGCCTTGAGTGGATTTTGTATCCAATATGTGAACTGATGGTTTCCCGCATCAAGTTATCCCTTGTTTAGGGGATACCAGGATATGGGAATGCATTACCCTTTCATTCCCATTTTCCCTTTTTTAGGGGAAAACGGAAAAGTGCAAAAAAGGATATTGCAACGCCCCCACTATGGATTTATTGAAAATAGCCTTATGGCCCATTCAGATTACTATGAGAGCTTTGGGTTTCTCACATCAAGTTATCCCTTGTTTAGGGGATACCAGGATATAGGAATGCATCACCCCTCCATTCTCATATCTCCCTTTTTTAGGGGAGAACGGGAAAGTGCAAAGAGGGAATGTTGCGAGGCCCCACTGAATCCGAAAGTTTTAGAGTCGTCGTCTTTATTTTAAGGCAAAAATAAAGAAAAACCAGAAAAAGAAAACCAGAGATAAAAAAGCGGGTTCGGAGGCTAAGTTACGAGTTGAGAAGGTGCTAGGCACCCAACTCGCCCTTTCGGTCTCAAAATGGTTTTTGGCTTAAGTATGCTTATTGTCATATTTATCTCGCAAATAAATAAGGTATTAAAATGACAGGGAAATTTAAACAAATACATTCGTGGCTACATTATTTACGCACTTGCAGCCGTTTCCTTCCAATAATTACAGATACATTTAAGAATATTTGGTCATTATAACGGCTCTTTTACATAATATTTCATATTCTAATCCGGGCAGCACAACGGCTTATATTGGCTACATTGTGCCGGATTTAAATAACAATTTTTAAAAAAAAAATAAATAAAAGACAAAAAATAAATAAATAAAATAAAGGCGCCCTTAAAGGTTTTACCTTTTAGAGCGGCGGTGTGCTCGCTCTGTCCTTCAGGGAGAGGGAGTCTTTTGTTGTTTGTTGTGTGGTTGTTGTTTTGATTTGGGCAGAGTGACGGCTTATATGTGGTAGTTTTGGTTTATTTGGTCGGGCGGAATGACGGCTTAGTTTTTGTGGTTTTGACCTTTTTGGTTGGGCGGAATAACGGCTTATAAAGGTTTTTGACTCGTTACTCGAGGCGAGTAACGGCTTACTTTGGGATTTTGGGCCGGGAAGTGAGGTGGATACCTAACAACTAGGCTAGGGATCACTTATAACCTATGGATATTTATTTTGGCGGAGTTTGGACGGGGTTTGGAGACTTTAAGGGGTTCCACTCACCTATCTCGCACCTCTCGTAACTATTCGCTTCGAAGGAACGCAGAGAGAATTTCTCAGCGCTTCGTTGCGATGAAAATGAACGAATGAAACTGGGAGTCGGAGCATCTATTTATAGCAGAGAGCAGGGATCCATCGGGAATTTTCAGAATTCTCTCAGCCGCATCAGACGATTGTACACTGAGCTTCAATGGTTGTACTTTGCGTTAATCTGAGAGAGCTACAGTAGAAGCTTGGTGCGGCCAAGGCAACCCTTGGTGCGGCACCAAGGGGCCTTGGTGCGGCACCATGCAAGCTTTGTCTTTCAATTTTTGCACTTTCCCCCCTGCAGCTCATCAAGCCAAGATCCTGCTTTTCCTTTCGCATTTTTGACTCCTGTAACTTGACATTTGTTAAGTTTTAACAGTTCTTGATATTTTATGTCAGTCACATATCAGGGGTACGAAATTGGGGTGTCTACAGCTACCCAGCTAACAAACGTACATAAATCGATGTTTAAGCATTAATACACTAAATTTACACTAACACCCCTTTATTTCTTACCATTTACACTAACACCCCTCATCGTACATACAGTTTTTTTTGTTTCAAATCAATTAAACTACAACCATGGATTTCATAGTATCAACATGGCTACCCAGTTAACAAACGTACATAAATTGATGTATAAGCATTAATACATTAAATTTACACTAACACCCCCAACGTACATGTAGTTATCTTCTTTTCTTTCAAAGTCGATTAAACTAAAACCATGGATTTCATAACATCAACATGACTACACAGCTAACAAACATATATAAATCGATGTTTAAGCTTTAATACACTAAATTTACACTAACACCCATTTATTTCTTACTATTTACACTAACGCCCCCAAACGTACATACAGTTATCTTTTTTTGGTTTTAAAGTCAATTAAACTACAACCATGGATTTCATAGCATCAATATGGCTACCCAGTTAACAAACGTACTTAAATCGATGTTTAAACATTAATACACTAAATTTACACTAGCATACGTACCATACGCATCGTGGTCTCCTCATAGACCTCCTCCCATGTATAAAAATAGAATTATAACATTTTAATTACAAACTAACATTTAATACTAACATGTAATGTTTAGGGTTAGTGTTATGGTTTAGGTTTAAGGTTAGTGTTACTAATTAGGGGTGGGGTGGGGTTTATGGTTTAGGGTTTTAGGGTGGGGGTGGGGGGTGGGGTGGGGGTGGGGTGGGGGTGGGGGTGGGGTTGGGGTTGGGGATGAGGATGGGGATGGGGTTGGGGTTTGGGGTTGGGGTTTGGGGTTGGGGTTGGGGTTGGGGTTGGGGATGAGGATAGGGATGGGGATGGGGATGGGGATTTGTGGGACGGGTGGGGTTCGGGGGTCAGTTGGGGGGTTAAGTTAGGTTAAGTTTAGGGTTATGTTAGGTTTAGGTTTTTAAGGTTAGTGAATTAGGTTTAAGGTTTAGGTTTTGGGTTTAAGGTTTAGGTTAGGGTTAGGGTTAGGGTTGGGGTTTAAGTTGGGGATCACGGGGTTGGGGGTTGTGGGTTGGGGATGGGGACGGGATGGGGTTAGGGTTGGGGTTGGGGTTGGGGTTGGGGTTGGGGATGGGGTGGGGTAGCGTGGGGGTATGGTTGGGGTTAGGTTTAAGTTTAGGGTTAGTGTTATGGTTTAGGTTTAAGGTTATTGTTACGAATTAGGTTTATGGTTTAGGTTTAGGTTTAGGTTTAGGTTTAAGGTTTTAGGTTTTGTGTTAGGGTGGGGGTCGGTTTGGGGGGGTGCGGTGGGGACGGGGTTGGGGTTGGGGTTGGGGATAGGGGTGGGGGTGGGGTTGGGGTTGGGGGGGTTATGGTTGGGATTAGGTTTAAGTTTAGGGTTAGTGTTATGGTTTAGGTTTAAGGTTAGTGTTACGAATTAGGTTTATGGTTTAGTTTTAGGTTTAGGTTAGGTTTAGGTTTTAGGTTTAGGGTTTAGGGTTTAAGGTTTAAGGTTAGGGTTGGGGGTGGGGGTGGGGTGGGGTGGGGGTTGGGTAGGGTTGGGGTTGGGTTGGGGTTAGGGGTTGGGGTTGGGGTTGGGGTTGGGGATAGGGGTGGGGGTGGGGTTGGGGGTGTGGTTGGGGTTAGGTTTAGGGTTAGTGTTATGGTTTAGGTTTAAGGTTAGTGTTACGATTTAGGTTTATGGTTTATGGTTTAGGTTTAGGTTTAGGGATTACGGTTAAGTTAGTGTTTAGAGTTGTGGTTTAGGTTTAAGGTTAGTGTTATGGTTTAGGTTTAAGGTTAATGTTATGGTTTAGGTTTAGATTTAAGGTTAATGTTATGGTTTAAGTATAAGTCGCTAATGTTCTCACAAGTGATAAAACACTTTCTAAAGCCAGATCATATTTACTTCTAAAAGCATCAAGTTTTTCACCAAACAACACTAACATGTACAAGTGAGGAATTTTAAGAATATCGAAAATGACTTAGAAACCTAAGCCAAGTGTGAACGGAAAGGAGAAGAACAAGATGACCCTCATTGGCTCATTGGAAGGCATTCAAGCAAGAGAACTACAAAAGGCGTAAGATGGACATAAACATTATTCATCTGATAAGTGAGCCAAATTCTATCGAGTAACTTTTCATTCCTCGATATCTGATTAGGCAGTTTAAGGTAAAACACAGGGATTGAACACTTCCATCTCCACTAGAAACAGCCAGTTAGGAAGGAAAGGAGGAGAATAATGAATTGTGTAAATTCCCAAATTGCCATTGGCTAATAGCATGATGCTGGAACAAAAAGACATTGCAACATGAAATATTTGCCTACGATCAACAACTTACAGCTTAAATTTAGAAACATGACCTTTTTTGGTACACATTTAAAATAGACAGTATACTTTTTTCCATGGAACGGAAGGAGTGGATCTCTAGAATCAATGGTTTATATTGATATGCATGCTTTGATTGCATTAGCTGCTCTACAAGTGAAAGGAGAATGGATTTTCTTAGTCATGTAGGAGAATGCATTAGCTGCTCTTTGTTAGAAGAATGAAGCCATGTAAATGGTTGATGATCAAGTAAAAGTAATGCTCATCAATACAAATAAACCAATCAATCTCTCTATCCCTCTCTATCACAACATCAGATAAAGCAAAATTCTGATGTATAGAAAGTAGAAGAATCCATAAATTGACACCTAAGATACCTAGATCCTTGACATGTCGTAGATAAGCTATAAGATAACTCTATAAGATAATTCTATCAGACCAACCGTAGATATATAAACCAAATGTACATTTGGTTTATATGCAGACCAACGTCATTTCCTGCTGCCCTTAAAAGTACACGATAACAACTTCATATATGCCCATGTTTTTTAGATATAGAATTGCCCTCTTTAAGTAAAAGAGAGGGAGTATCTCCTAGTAACTTTTCCTATATCAATAATTATGTGCAGGGCAGTGTTATCCCCATCTGAGGTGAATAAGAGGTGAAAAGGCATAGCTCTTACTCCCTAATAACTTTGATAACAAAGAACATAATTGGATTTGCAAACAAAGTCTTCTACTATTGTGAAACGATCATTGAACTGTAAGGTATAAACATACCTCTCATCTAGCTCAACGTTCAGATGCGGCATGCTTAATTTGAAAACATGACAAAAGGCACTGCAAACACAGAACATACATAAGTGATGTGCGCGAACGCAACTCAGGCAAGAATACCCGGCCATATCAAGTAATAAAGTGTACAAAAGTACGAGTTATCGATCCCACAGGGAATGCGCGTAATTCTCACTCCAACTAAGTACCAAAATTAGGCTAACTAACTATATTTGAGCGAAAATAAAATGAATTAAAATCTAAAAATCTAAACAACCTAGAAAGCAATTAAATCTAAACTAAAGCGGATGTGGTTTGGCAACAACAAATCAATATAAAAATATAGGAATGCATTATTTCTAGTCTAGCGGTGTTTAATTTAATCCTCTTTCTTCTTTTCTTTAACTCAAGTTTTGGTAGTCGGGTGCACTATAATATTAAGCTACGGGCTCTGCAACGTATAGCAAATCTAGCTACAACTCCTAGCTACGGGCTCTCGCTTCTTATAACATAGGAGAAAATAGCGTGTCAAAACAAACACCCTATGACTATCTACGCACGATCTCCTCTCGGTCTCACGTAACGTAAACAATTATTGTGATTTTCGAATTAATATGACAGGCTCTCGCATCTTATCCCATAATTCTAGTGATCATCTAATGGTTCGCTACACCATTAAAAGCATTAAGAGCACACAATAATAACCAAACACATGGGTAATACTTCGCAAAAAGAAATTCTCTAAATTTTTCTACAAGTCATGTTGGCGGTCAAGACAAATAAAATTGGTTAACTACGGGCTCTCATCTTATAGTCAACCCTAACCTCCCGACCTCGCGAATGGCTAAGATGGTTCAATGGGTGTGTCAAACCAAGTCTCATTTTGGCTATCGGTGTGTGTCACAAAACACCAACTATTAAATTGATTGGTTCGAAATAAATAGGTAGCTCTCGCGGATCCTAAATATTTCTAAAATCATTTAATTAGTGATCAATTAATTAAAGGCATTAAGTTCACAAAATAATAACCAATTCCACATTTACAAATAATTGCATAGAAAAATTAAATTAAAACACTACATTTAACATAGAAAAATAATTGCATTTCCATCATAATTTAAGCACAAACCAATTCCACATTTACAAAATAAATCAACCCAAGAAATTATACAACTATAAAAAATAGGGATATGAAGAATTAAATCGAGCAAAGTGTGTTTCCGGGATTGAAATCAATTGTAGATGCTTCGTTGACCCTTGATTTGAAGCTCCAAACCTTCATTGTTGGACAATTAATTGAGAAATATTGAAATTTTGGAAAAGAAGGGGCTGGTGCCCCATTTAGGGCTAATGCCCGAAATGGGGACTTCTTTTTCTTCAAAATGTTGGCTGCCAGTTTAAATGAAAACGCACAAAGGAGGCAGGGGCTGCTAGGGGCATTTTGGGGAAGACAAGGAGAATTGGGGGCTAAAAAGGAGAAGAAAAGTGGAAATGGGTAAGGCTGGGCACGGGCTGGAAAGGGGAGAGACACGCGGGTTACCCGCTGGTGAAACGGGCCGAGTATGTGAGATGGAGTGGGCAAGCGGGGCGAGGGCTGGATAGGTCTGGAGCAAGCGCGGGTGAGACTTGATCCGGATCTTTGCTGCGCGGGTCGCTCATAGTGGGTGGACGCGGCAGAACGCGCCAAGTGGCTCCATCAGCCAGTCGACAACACACAGGAGAGTTCAGACAATTGCGGAGGCCTCCCTGAACTTCTATTAATTTCTCCGATGCCCCTAAGCCTTCAGAAATTGGCGCCGCCTTCCAGAATTCTTCCAGGTTTGCAAATTCATCCTCCGTTAATATTTTCAGCCTCCGTTAGCCTCCTTTTGCCTTGGATCTCTTAACGGGCTTAACGAACTTTGTCCAAATAATTTCCAAAACAACTTTTAAGCCCGGAATTGCCTCAAACTTCGTGCTAAACACCGTATTAAAGCACGATTATGCATGGAAACCTACATTAAGCACAAAAACACAAATAATAATATTTTCAAAGCATAATTAATTCAAAAATAGCACAAAATAACAGAAAATTCCTGGGGAAATTAGTGGAAATCTTGCGCTCATCAATAAGCATGATTTTCCAACTTAAAATATAAATTAACTTGCAGAGTCAATAGTTAGTTATAATTAAAGCAGCAATCTTGGTATGCAGGAAAGACTGATGCTACATATACTGAAATCACAAACAGAAATTATTCACAACACACAATAAAGTCTTGCACTGTACAATAACATGATTGTAATGTACATATTTTTATATTTTGGTTTGTTCCCCCCCACCCAAAAAAAAAAAAAAAAAAACTCCCATTTCTAAAATTTAAGCTTCAAATCTCCATATCTTTCCAGCATTTTTCTTTCGTTTCAAACATATGATGGTATTCTAAAGTTTCATACAAAAGTATATACTCCTAATCCTAAAGAGTGTAAACATTAAAGAAGTTGTATTTTAGCCTAAACACCCATAGTGTCTACACTAAAGTATTGCAAGTCAGTTTGAGAGATGATAGATAGCATGGGTAATGTGGTAACTTCATGGAAAATGGGACCCCCATTTTCAATTAAAAAAATCACAACATCAAAATGTTGGTCCTCAATAGGCGACAATCTATTTTTGGCACGGAAGGAATACTTAATATTAGGAAAAGCTAACATGCACCCAAAGCTCGCATTTTCAGTATCTTTATCACCTTAAACTGTAAAAAGATTTCATTTACATCACAATTGTTATGCATTCCATTGCTACTAGGGTGAATTCCAATGCAAAAAGTTTCTAAAATGGATGCTCAAGTGTTCCCTCCACACGTCAGCCTGATGCACTTATAACACATTAAGCATATTCCTCTAGAAATTTCTTAATACAGTGTTTTTTTTTCAAGAATGTTAATAATTCGAACCACAATGTGGTAAAACCCCAATGCCAAAACATTCTAAAATTAGCTACTTTAGAGTGTTCCCAAAGGCACATTTAGCCAACATGTAAATATTCAATCTTTCCGCAATGAAATAAACAATTCAAATTACAGAAAGAAAAAAAAACCTCAATATGAGCAAAAGTTAATAACATTCTACTTAAATTAAGCCTACCAATTCTTCGTGCGCAGCGAATGATAAAATCAAACGATTCCTCAAACTTGGTCGAAGCAGGGGAAGCTGCAAACCAAAGCCAAGTCCTTTGGGAGAATCACCGCGAGCCAAAAACATGAACCTTAAAACATGAATCACCAAAATAGAAATAAAGTCTCTTAAAACCGTAACTAATTACCCCAAAAACATGAATCTTAAAAGAGAGATTCAAGAGAGAAGGAGATAGACAGAAGGTAATAAAATGATAGAGATAGAGAGTTGCTCACAGAAGTTATTTCATAACAACCCTAGCAACGACGGCTAGATGTGGATGGGCGAAGACGGCGGCTAAACTGGCCGGAGAAGAAGCGGCTGAAGAAGATTCGCCGGAGAAGAAGAGAGTGTGTGAAATCGGGGATGAGGCACGAAAGATTTGGGGGAAATCGGGGATGAAGTCGGGATGAAAGAAGATGAAGGGATTCGCCGGTCTGTTTGAACAGGGAGAGATGAGAGGTAGACGCCGGATGGAAGAAGATGAAGGGATTCGTCGATTGTGGGTGATGCTGGTGCGACGGCTTGGGAGAGGTTGTGCGATGAGAGAAGACAGGGAGTGAGTGCCGTGAGTTTAGAATGAGGGTGTGTTTGAAATTTTGGGAGAACCTATATATGTGGAGGGAATTTGGGGGAAAACCCGTGAGGGCGGGAGAGGTGAGCGGGAGAGTGAAATAAAATGTTTCCAAAAAAAGTGTATTTGAATATATTTGTTTTACTTGAATTTATTTTATTAAATAGACAAAATAATTTTATTTGAATATTTTCTAAATTTATACTTTTAATTTATAGTTTTTATTTTGCTTGAATTTAATTTAATAAAAACAAATTGTGAGTGCGTTCTACGCACGGGTGTAAAACTAGTTAAATACTATTATATTTTATAATATAATATTATTAAATTACCAAATCCAATTTATTTTAAAAATCAAAATATTAACTACGATAATTGTTTTTAAGTAAAAAATTAAAAAAAGTTATTCAAAATTATTTTTAATAGAATATTTTATATAACTTCCACAATATTATACCGAGTTTTTTACGAAAATATTGTAGCTTTAATTAAATATTCTCAAACTATAGTATTTCTTAATCTAATTCCCAAATTATAGCACTTTAAAAAATACTAATGATATAAGCGTACCAAGGTGGACCGAACTGATCAGACAAGTGGTTGGGTTGTAGTGGGATCTAAGAAAAATGTTTAGTCAAGTGGTGGCTAGGAGCAGGTGATAGACAAAATGCAGAATGTGAGTGCTGGTACAGAAAAACCAGTATCAAATTGGTGGTCAAAGGAAGAACTTTCTAGATCCACTGGTTGGGGAGGAAATAAATATGTGAAAGATATTGATCAGCCTGGGTCAAGTACTTCTTGGGGGAATAAAGTTGTTAATGACAGCCAACCTTTGGTGGACCGAAGTGAGCAGACCACTAGTTGGACTACAACCAAATCCGAGAATAATCCAGACAAACCAACATCAGTAAAACCCGGAGGCCCGAGGTTGAGACAAGTGGTTACGTTACGTTACGTTACGTTAAGTTAACTTATGTTACGTTACGTTAAGTTAACTTACGTTACGTTAAGTTACGTTACGTTACATTAAGTTAATTTAAGTTACGTTACGTTACGTTAAGTTAACTTACGTTACGTTACGTTACGTTACGTTATGTTACGTTAAGTTACGTTACGTTAAGTTAAGTTAAGTTACGTTACGTTACATTACGTTATGTTAAGTTCATTACGATAAGTTAAGTTACGTTATGTTATGTTAAGTTAAGTTACGCCACGCTAGTTAAGTTATGTTGCCACGCTAAGTTGCTGCTAAGCTTAAGTTACTAAGGTTGCTGTTGTTAAGTTAAGTTGTTAAGTTAAGCTAAGCTTTGCTAAAAGTTAAGTTGTTAAAGTTAAGCCAACTTAAGCTGTTGCTGTTGTTAAGCCAAGAAAGTTAAGCTGCTAAGTTGTTAAGTTAAGTTGCTGTTGCTGTTGCTAAGTTGCTAAGCTTAGAAGTTAAGTTAAGTTAAGTTGCTAATTTAAGTTACGTTAGTTAATTAAGCTTAAGTTAAGCTAAGTTGCTAAGTTGTCACGTTACGTTTAAGTTGTTAAAGTTAACGTTAAGTTACGTTACGTTACGTTAAGCTTAAGTTAATGTTACGTTAAGTTCAGTTAAAAATTTAAAATTTAAGTTAAGTTAAGTTAAAGTTACGCTTTACGTTAAGTTAAGTTAATGTTACGTTTAAACGTTAAGTTAAGTTAAGTTAAGTTAAGCTAAGCTGCTAAGTTAAGTTAAGTTAAGTTAAGTTAAACTGCTGCTTGCTAAGTTAAGTTAAGCGTTAAAAGTTACGTTAAGTTGCTAAGTTAGCTGCTAAGTTAAGTTAAGCTGTTGTTAAGTTAAGTTAAACGTTAACGTTAAGCTAAGTTAAGTTAAATTAAGGTTACGTTAAGTTAAGCTGCTAAGCAGTTAATAAGCTAAGTTAAGTTAAGTTAAGTTAAGTAAAATCGTTGTTGTTACGTTACGTTAAGTTACGTTACGTTGCTAAGTTGCTAAGTTAAGTTATGTTACGTTAAGTTAAGCTAAGCTAAGCTAAGTTAAGTTAAGTTAAGTTACATTAAATTAAGTTACGTTATGTTAAGCTTGGTTAGTTAATGCGTTACATTTAAGTTAAGTTAAGCTAAGTTAAGTTATGTTAAGCTAAAGCTAAAAGTTAATTTTATGTTACGTTAAGTTATGTTACGTTACGTTAAGTTAAGTTAAGCTAAGTTGTTATGTTAAGTTATGTTAAGTTAGAGTTATGTTAACGTTAAGTTATGTTACGCCACGTTTAATTGCTTAATTTAAGCTTTAATTATAAGTTGCTGTTGCCAACGTTAAGTTAATTTACGTCTGCTGGTTGCCGTTTAAGTTAAGTTAAGTTACGCCACGCTGAAGTTGTTATTTTGTTGCTAAGGTTAACGCTATTTTGGTTGCCACGTTAAAGTTAAGTTAAGTTAAGTTAAGTTACGTTGCGTTTAAGTTAAGTTATGCTGCGCTGCGTTACGCCAGCTTAAGTTGCCTGTTACGCCACGTTAGTTGCTAAAACGCTAAGCTAAGATAAGCCACATTATTGCTAAGTTAAGCTGTTAAGTTATGTTCGTTGGTTAAGTTAAGTTGTTAAGCTGTTGTTAAGTTAAGTTAAGTTATGTTGCCACGCTAAGTTAAGTTAAGCTTGCTAAGTTAAGTTAAAGTTCGTTAAGTTAAGTTAAGCTGCTGCTGTTAAGTTAAGCTAAGTTAATTTTGTTACGTTAAAGTTAAGTTAAGCTAAGTTAAGTTGCGTTACGCTAAGTTAAGTTAAGTTGCCACGACGCTACGCTAAGTTAAGCTGTTAAGTTACGTTACGTTAAATTAAGCTGTTGCTACGTTTAAGTTAAGTTAATTTAAGTTAAGCTAAGTTAAGTTATGTTAAGTTAAGATAAGTTAAGCTAATATATAGTTAAGTTAAGTTAAGTTAAGTTAAGTTAAGTTCACGTTAAGTTAAGTTAAGTTAAGTTAAGTTAAGTTAAGTTAAGTTTAAGTTAAGTTAAGTTAAGTAAAGTTAAGTTAAGCGTTACGTTAAGTTAAGTTAAGTTAAGTTAAGTTACGTTACGTTTAAGTTAAGTTAAGTTAGTTGCGTTAAGTTAAGTTAAGTTACGTTAAGTTAAGTTAAGTTAATTGTCTAGGATTAAGGTTAAGTTAAGTTAAGTTAAGTTAAGTTAAGTTAAGTTAAGTTAAGTTAAAGTTAAGTTAAGTTAAGTTAGAGATTAAGTTAAGTTAAGTTAAGTTAAGTTAAGTTAAGTTAAGTTAAGTTAAGTTACGTTAAGTTAAGCTGAGTTAAGTTAAGTTAAGTTAAGTTAAGTTAAGTTAAGTTAAGCTAAGTTAAGTTAAATTAAGTTAAGTTAAGCTAAGTTAAGTTACGTTACGTTAAGTTAAGTTAAGTTACGCGTTAAATTAAGTTAAGTTATGTTAACGGATTAGAATAAGTTAAGTTAAGTTACGTTTAAG
The DNA here is from genome assembly GCA_013146195.2 of Codonopsis lanceolata. Taxonomy (NCBI): domain Eukaryota; kingdom Viridiplantae; phylum Streptophyta; class Magnoliopsida; order Asterales; family Campanulaceae; genus Codonopsis; species Codonopsis lanceolata. The sequence goes on from CM028381.1 coordinate 72,122,482, forward strand.
TTAAGTTAATTTAGAGTTAAAGTTATGTTATGTTAAGTTAAGCTAAGTAAAAGTAAAGTTAAGTTAAATAAAGTAAGTTAAGTTACGTTACGTTAAGTTAAGCTAAGTTAAGTTAAGTTAAGTTAAGTTAAGTTAAGTTAAGTTAAGTTACGTTTAAGTTAAGTTAAGTTATGTTAAGTTAAGCTAAGTAAAGTAAAGTTAAGTTAAGTAAAGTAAAGTTAAGTTACGTTACGTTAAGTTAAGTTACGTTACGTTTAAGTTAAGTTAAGTTACGTTACATTTCCCCAATAGTCGTAGCGTGTTTTCATGTTATAACGGTCAATCGTACTCCATTATACCATTTCACCAATAGGCGTAGCGTGTTTTCATGTTATAATGGTCCATCATACTAGCTCCATTATAACATTTCGCCAATAGGCGTAGCGTGTTTTCATGTTATAATGGTCTATCGTACTCCATTATACCATTTCGCTAATAGACGTATCGTGTTTAATGTTATAATGGTCCATCGTACTCCATTATACCATTTCGTCAATAGGCGTAGCGTGTTTTCATGTTATAATAGTCCATCGTAGTCCATTATAACATTTCGCCATTAATAGGCGTAATGTGTTTTCATGTTATAATGGTCCATCGTACTCCATTATACCATTTCGCCAATAGCCGTCGCGTGTCTTCATGTTGTAATGGTCCATCGTAGTCCATTATAACATTTCGCCATTAATAGGTGTAACGTGTTTTCATGTTATAATGGTCCATCGTACTCCATTATACCATTTTGCCAATAGCCGTCGCGTGTTTTCATGTTATAATGGTCCATCGTAGTCTATTATACCATTTCCCTAATAGGCGTAGCGTGTTTTTATGTTAAGTTACGTTAAGTTAAGTTAAGTTATGTTATTTTATGTTAAGTTAAGTTACGTTAAGTTAGTTAAGCCACGCTAAGCTGCTTGCTAAGTTGTTGGGTTACGCTACGCTAGTTAAGTTAAGTTAAGTTACGTTACGTTACATTAAGCTAAGTTAAGTTAAGGTAAGTTAAGGTAAGTTAAGTTAAGTTTCGTTAAGTTAAGTTAAGTTACGCTATGTTACGTTAAACTAAGTTAAGTTATGTTACATTAAGTTAAGTAAAGTTAAGCTAAGTTAAGTTAATGATATGATTCCTAGACGCGTACTCGCGATGGAGGAATCATAGAGCACGCAGCACGGCAAGCGAAGAACGTTAATGAATTGATGGATGGTGACACCTTGACCCAATGCTACGATCCGTTATTGAACGTGGTAATTACTCGCGATCAATTACGAGACTAACACGAACCTTGGTATAAGGAAGAACGCCACAATAGGGATGAATATCCTATTGATAAGTTCGGGTTTCGATTACTTAGCCTCTCACCAAATAATCACAAGTTCAATGAAGAACAAGGAGGTTTTGAAAAACACTCAAAAACTATATTAATCAATAATCAGAAAGTTGTCCCCAAAACAATAAGCCACAACCCTTATTTATATGGGTTGTGAATCCTAAACCTAAAAGTAAAAGGAAAAGTCTAAGTAGAATCAACGTAGGAAACTACTTAGAATTAACTTAGGAAACTAGTTAGGAAACTACTCAACTTACCTAATCTATGTAGGAAACAATTAGGTAAGTTACCTAATCTATTTAGGAAACATAAATCCTCCAAAATAAGGAAAATCTACAAATCCCGTTTTTCTACTAGGCTCACTTTGTAAAGTGCCTAGAATCTTCCCCTAACCCTAATTTAACATAGGAAAACAATCCCTTAGGGTTTAGGAACCATAAGGACATCATTTTGGTCCATTTTGTGCTCCCAAGTTGATCCTTGTGCCTCCTAGGTCGTAGACCCTATACGAGGAACTCTGAGCCTCGAACCTTGCACTTTTGAACCTCGAACCTTGATCTCCAAGCTTCCAATGTCTCTCCCTTGCTTGTGACAATCTTGGTTCTTGGTTGGTGGATAGAATCATATCATTCCCTCTCTCTTGAAAAGGATTTGTCCTCAAATCAAGACCTACATCACATAGACACGATTTAGTAACCAAGATATAGTCTCCAAAATTATGCTTACCATATGATTTCATGTCGTCGATTTGCTCAAACTCTCCATGTTTGCAAACAATTCCATGCAAGTCCATGTATCTCCAATCACCGGGATCAAAGACCATTCTAACTTGATTTTCCATCGGTACACTTTGGTACTCTATCAAGATTTCCTCCTTTAACTGTAGAAGAAACACAACAAAACTATGCACTGCCACATGAACAACAATGTTAGCACATAATGAGTTATGTAACAATTTAGCACAAACATCTCTTGGTGTAGGAACAAGTCCCACCATTAAACCCATCCAAACCCTATCACCGGGTTCAAATACCAATCTAACATATCTCACTTGCATCACTCGGTGACTTTCCATGAATGACAATATCACATATGCAACTTTAAACACAACGAGATCATCATAAGGAATGTCAATGAAAGATATCAATAAGTATAATAAGATAATATGCAATATGACATACCAACTCATGTATCCAAATCTGTCATGACAAGTAAATCCATCAATGTTTATAATCTCACTCATCAAGTTATCACAACTCGATGTTCCCTCATGAAAATCCTTTATAGAACCACAGTCTCTAGGTTTAAACATTAACCTAGTAAATTCCCTTTTTAGTACAACCATGCTCAACATCAAAACTTTATGCAATCCACAGCTTATACTATTAATCATGCAAATCAATAAAATGATTATATATGACAAGATACTACCATAATCAATTTTTTTACTCCTCAACTTACTCAATTCCTCGATTTCAAACAAACAATTGATTTCACCAAGTTTAAAGATCAACCTAAAATCTTTCATCTTTTCCATATCCATATTTATCAATAATGAATCATTCAACGATAAGAAATTACAACCAGAGTGTAATCTCAAGGATAAACATCCTTTATGCTCAAAAGTCAGATCATGTGTTAAAACATGCTTATAATCATCAACAATATGAATTTCATCACCTTTGTAAGGTTTAACATGCTTAACATGAGTTGTCTCTTTCCATGAATCCATATGTAACTCATGCAATCCATAAATCTTGTGAAAGAATAATATAACATGGAAAAACAACATCTTCTTTGAAACATGATCAACATAACTCAATATAGAAGAATGTTGCATGTTCTCACGTATAGACTCACACAATTAGGTAATTTAGTCACACCATGCAAACTCATCAATTCAACACCTATCAAAGTGTTATGGAACACATCTACTATCTCATGGTAGGGCTTAAGATGTCCATATATTAAGATTC
>CM028381.1:72125918-72166511 GCA_013146195.2 Codonopsis lanceolata
CTCACCAACACTTAACAACATAGTGTTGTAGGTTAGGTTATTTTACGGTCGAGAAGTTATTCGAAGGTCCGGTCGCACAATATTTTAGGGTGACGTGGTGTGACTCACTTAGGTACGATCGTCGATCGATCACACACCATTCTAGGGTGACGTGGTGTGAATAAATGAACGTATAACTGTAATGTACGACACAATAACAGAATTTATTTTTTTTTTTAATGGACAGGCAAGATCAACAGAGTGGTTGGAGATGAGTCATGTGTGGGGAGCAACATGGTGCTTAAATGGAGGACCTTTAAAGGGACCATTCTCAGTGAAATTAACCACACTGTCAACAGGAAGGACTCTGTCAGCCAGGGATGTGATTCCAGGGAATTGGTCACCCAAAGCCACTTACACTTCTCGCCTTAACTTTGGTTTTTAAAATTCCCATTCCCATTCCAACTCCCTTTCCCCTTTTCCCTTTCCAGTCATGGGTGGGTCAAGAAACTGATTCCCATCACCACCAAAAGTAACCATTGTCGGTCGGTTTTTCGGGAAGGAAAAGTAGCCGTTGGATAACTAAGTTTAAGGAAGTATCCAATGCTCTTTCTGTTTTTTTCTTTTTAGTATGTGTGCTTAAGTAAGGTTATTATTGAAGTGTGCAAGTGCGTGTAAGTGAGTGTAGTTGCAGCCCTCTCCAAAGGGAGAGAGCTTTGCTCCTTTTTCTTTATTTATGTAACTTCAGATGTGTGTAATATTAAAGTTTGTGGCCTCATGGCTTGTTGCTTTCCCTTTATTAGACTTTTGGCAAGAGCACGTACCCGTACTTTTATCGCTCGACTCTTTTCTCGGTAAACTAGTTAAGCCGGGTTGCCCAGTTCGGCTCTCTTTTTCTTTTTGGCGGCAAACACTTACATAAGAGCGTTTTTACGATGTTTTTTGTAAGATGGATCCTCATGCCTTAAGCTCAACGTGTGTTGGTGGGTTGAAGCTGTAAGAGATGTTAGTTTTTGAATTAAGATCCGTAAGATTGTCTGCTGGAGACCTACTCTTTTCTTTTTGAATCTTTTCTCAACAAACAAGTTAGTTGTGACGTCATTTTTCTTATATACGAACAATATAACTGAATTATCCCAGTTAAATAACCAAGATAACAGAATAGAGGTTGCTTTGCATCCCCTTGGGTCGATATTCAAGGTTTTATCCTTGTTCTCTTCGGGATGCCACGGGAGACCAAGGAGTCGCAAACATTAAAAGGGGGGGGGGGGGTTCTATTCAAAGTTGTAGGCCAAAGTTTGGAAGCCTCTAATTTGTAGGGTGTTTCCGATAAGTTGTGGTTTTCTCTATTTTAGTGTACCTCTACGTGTCACCAAGCAATATGATCAATAAATATATCTCATAACCCCATGTTCAAATTTGGTTGGTGACATACGAAGATGTACATTATGTAAAACACCAGATCTCAACTTGTTTCCGGTAGCTGACATGGTTGTATTGTAGTTACCATAATAAAGTGTAACTAGTACAAGATACCAAAATTAAGGGAGAAATTGTGGACCAATATACTTTCCCAAATATTTATTCGTCCCACTTTTTTTTTTTTTTTTCAATCGCTAAAGTTTATTTTTGAAATAATATTCTTATAATAACCAAACTTAGAAAACGCTCAAAATTTCTTCTTCTCCTCCCTTATCGTTGAATTCGTTCGACATATCATAAAAAAAAAGTATGCTGAGTAAAGAGAGTGGTGAAGAAAAACAATTATTACTACATAAATATTTCTTCATCAATCTAACTTCCTCCTCTTTTACTTATTCATATCATGTTGATGTTCTTCTTTTTCATCTTCATAATTATGTTTGTGCAATTTAAAATAAATTTACTTTTGTGTTTTGTGTTCTTATGCGTGTAAAATATTTGATGAAATGTCTAAATAGTATGTTGTTGGACACCTTTTCGAATCTGGATGCATTAATTTTGAATCACACTGCATCATTTATGAATCGTGATGAATCAATTTAGATTTGGGATGCAGAAAAAATGCATATAAATTTAAATTATTTGTTGATTATATACTAGAAAGATGGTACATGAAAGTCTGGTTTCATAATGATATGCTGCACAATGCATCAATTGGATTAAGTAATTTAAAATTTTATGCATCGTGCATAAATTGATTCATCACAATACAAAAATAGATGCAACGCGATGCACTGAGTAAGTGATCTTTTTGTAGTGCGTCTTTGATTCATTAAATGTATCGACTATCGTAGTCTTTTCGCCCCCAAAAGTATCTCTTTCCGGTAAAAAAAAACAATGGACTTGAGCAATAAAAAACTTTATGAAAGGAAACCGGCCCGAATTTACCCTAAAATTAAAAAATTAAGTGTATACAGCGTCTTCCAACCCCAAAACCCACTGTGTGTGTGTGTGTGATAAATGACTTTGAGACACCATGTGCTTGTGGGTGGGGGCGTGTGAGTTCAATTACACTTGAGAGGACCAAAAAGGATGGAAGGATAAGATCATAAGAGAGGAGAATTAGTAGAAAGGTGTGGTGGATAGCATCATATCTCACATGCAATTTGCAATAATGAGTTCTCAAATCTCATTCTCTCTAGACTCAAATCAACAACTAGTTTGACAATCAATAAAAACACTACACGTGGATGCCAATCCAATATCAGTATCCTCATGACAACCTGGTTAAAAAAAATGACAATAACTACATGAACGACCCATCTCTTTCCTCTCCCCCCAACCCCATGTGCAGTGCAATGCAGCTCGTGAACATATCTCACCAACATTTGCATTTTCATGTAATCTAAACCATTGTGAAAGAGGATGACATGAATATCCTAAAGGAGATCCTGCATACATCTAATCAGTTTTGGAGGGTTCGACACCTTAACTGTTTCCTCAAACAAACGGCTGAGATTTGATTGTAGATAGTTGATCAAATAATATAACAGCTACAGGTTGGGAGATCAAGTTTTGCTCGTAACGAGAGAAATGTTGGTGTTTATCAAGCCATAAAATGGTTCGTAAAAAAAGGCTGGCGAGTGGCAACACCCTATTAGAACCTCACTTCTTATCAACGGACTTGCAATAACCATCACAATAGTCTTCTACGTATACTAGGTTACCATATATAGGAAAATTCGATCAGGGGTGACTCTCAAGGGCAAATCACACCTCCTATGGTGAGCTAATAGACCAAAAGAAGTGGCTTCTCTCCCTTTCGAACTGACAGAAACAGCAAAGGAGGGAGTATGACTAGTTTTAGCACTCACCATGCCTTGTAAATGGACTTATAGAAAGGTTAGACTAGGAAGAGAGCTTGATCCTTGGCCGGTAGGGAAGAAACAAACTGAACCGGGGAATCAAACAGGTGGGGGTTACTGGTTACAGTAGCAAGAGTCAAGATCACACACTATTTTCACACACACACACACACCTAAACCCCTCATGTTTTCTGGGGTCTTTAGGCGTTGAGAGGGAAAATTCTTCCAAAAAATTTCTAGTACCCCCAAGTCCCCGGGTTAAAATTTTAATACGTCATTTAAATGAAAACCTATTTTTCGTTTTGTTGATGGTAATAATAATAATATTTTTTTTATTACAACAACATTACTATTATTAAATACCAAAAATCACTTTAAAATTTTATTTTTAGATGATTCCCAAGCAATTATTATGTTCTTAAAATCCAAAGTTAATTTTCTAATTCTATTTTAGGCCAAATTACTTTTTACCCCCTAAAGTTTTCACCAAATCCCAGTTTGCCACCCCAACTAAGGTTTGTCTCACTTTAGTATTCAAGGTTGTCATTTGTCCCACTTAACCATCTCCCGTCTATTGCCGTTTGAAGGTTGACGTTAAATAGCATGTGGAAGACCACGTGTGAGTTATTTTCGTCTCTTTACGTTTTAAAAACACCCTAAGAGATCGGACTTATCCCATCTCTGTCTTCCCCACTCCCACTCCGGTCAACACCACCCCCATCTCTCTCCAATCAACACCAATCCCTCTTTTGAGTCTGAATTCAAAAGTGGATTCAGACTTAGGAGCTTTATGGATTGATTGATTTGAAGGACTGATTTACCTTCTTTGCGAAGGCATATCGAAAACTAAGAGGAAGAATTGTAAATTTCCCCTGTAATAAACAGGCACCGGGAAAGAATTCAATATAAGATTATGAAAAGAATCAAAGATAGGTGGGTCACGGAAGGGCGAAAGGGAAGGAGAGCTATATGCTCTGATTGTTCTTACTAGGCTTCAAGTCTGACTTGGCCCATCCACTTCCCAGATTGCAGCGAAGAAGAAGGGCTTTATACCGATGATGTTTTCAAAGACCTTGATTTCGATTGAAGGATATGCGTGGGAATCTATCGAGTAGTTATGGCCCCTTTTTTTTTTTTCCTCCTAAGGGGGGCATGGGAAGGGATCGAACCTGAGACCTCACACTTTGTGAAACCTCATGTCTACCACTGGGCCACCCCCTTAGGGGCTAGTTATGGCCTCTTCAGTCTCAGTCTCCAGCAATTTTGGTCCATGCTCCAAATCTCAACCCAGATCTGACCGAGTATCACGCTGAAGGAGTCGTCTTTTATTCTCCGGTCTCTATCCCTCTGTTCCGGTGAGTCGCACAAATCCCAGCTCAAGTATGCACTCCTTCTCCGTCTTCTCCGTGTTTGTAAGCCCCCATGTCTACCGTTTTTCCTTTTTTGGTTCTTCTCCATCTACTCTGTAATTAATGCAATTTAAGACGTGATACCAAATTCCCAATCTACTGTGCTAATTTTTTGCTTAATCTTCTACTTAACTCGTGAATTTATAATAGTGACGTGATTAGCTTGAGTGTTGGAGATCGATCGTGGAAAATAAAATTTTAAATTCATAATTGGAGGAAAAAGTCGGTGGAAGAATAAAAATTTTCATCAGAAGGAAGCAACCATGGAGAGTTTTGACTACAGTTTTGAAGGTTTACTAAATAGATGGAAAAAAACTAAAATAACCCCCACGTGATCTTCCACGTGCTATTTAACATCAACCTTCAAACGGCAATAGACGGAAGGTGGTTAAGTGGGACAAATGACAATCTTGAATACTAAAGTGGGACAAACCTTGGTTGGGGTGACAAACTAGGATTTGATGGAAACTTTGAGGGGTAAAAAATAATTTAGCCTCTTTTTTATTTGAAACTTGATATTGTTACAACTTTATGAAATTGTAGTAGAAGTATTAGTAGTAGCAAAAATAATATTAATAATAATAATAAAATGTTTAATAAAATATTGTAGCTATTGCCTATTACTACTCTAATTATCGTCAATATTATTCTTATAAACATTCATACCCTAATGATGTTAATAGATATCTTAAGTTTTAGACTTTTTTGTACATTTTTTATATGCAAAATTTTCGGGGTAGTTCTTGATATTTTTCCAAATTAAGACCTCGTTTGAGGCAGCGTTTTGAAAATGTGGCGTTTTTAAAACACAAAATTTTCAAAATGTTGTTTTTTTCAAAACGTTATTTTCATAAACAAGATAATAGTAAACGCAACATATTTTGGAGCGTTTTAAAACACTCCACCAAACAAGCACTAAAATTAATAAAAAGTTACGCATCCCTCCAAGAATTGAACCAGGGACCACCAAGTTCTCCAACATGCAGCTAAACCTCTACGTCAAGCAAGTAGTTGTGAGAATTTTAAAAATCAAATTATATATTAAATGTATAAGGTAGTTTCTACAAATTTGGAGCCCCAAAATTTGGGGGCACATGTCTGTCGCACTGGACATGCCTCATGGCCAGCCCTGGGCTGCAGCCATCAGATGTTGTGCACGAGACACACACCGTTGATGGCAGTTCAGATGTAACAAAAAAACACTTTGTGATAAATTCGTAATAGGCTAGGAATACGATAAAAATAATGATGGTAAAAAGCACTATGAATAAGAAAGGAAACTGTGAAATATCTTAAATGCAAAATCTTGATGTAGAAGCTTCAGGATACCAATTAGTGTTATAATCACAAGGAAGCTAAGACTCCTAAAGTATGCGAGCACAAACTCTCCCTAACGCTCATACTACAGAGTGTGAGGCATCACGATAGAACTACTCTTATTTCCTATAGTTAAATGATAAGCGAGGAATTAATTAAGCTTAAGAGAACTTTAGAAAAGAAAACAAATAAATAAATAACCTAGAGGGTAAATTAATTAGAAATGAATTGAATAGGAAAACAAACAGTGAGTAGTCATCATGCAGTTGGAGCTGGTCCGGTTTCTGCAACGAGCTCCTCAGAGGCAGAAGCCTCAGGTTGGGATGATGCATCAGGATTACCCTTTGGAGTGACACTTTTAGCCGGTGAAGTAGGTTTCTCCCCATCCTTGGCATTGTCATTCCCATCCTTGGCCACTGCTGGGGAGGCAACTTTTTCATCCTTGGCACCATCCTTAGCATCATATTTTCCGTCCTTTGGAGCTGCTGGGGAGGCAACTTTACCGTTTTTTTCATCCTTTCCATCTTTCTCGTTTTTGGCATCCTTCCCATCTTTCTCATCTTTTCCATCCTTCCCATCTTTCCCATCCTTTGCATCTTTTCCATCCTTTGCATCTTTTTCAGGTTTAGGGGGAGGTGGTATCATGTGAGGAGGTGGATTTTGCTTCAGCTTCAAAAAGAGTTGTCGCATCCTTGCAAGATCGGTGGGTTTCCCAGGCTTTGGACCCTGAACAACAAATACTGAAGGCTTTTTTTCATCTTCCTTTCTCCCTCTCCTCTTTTCAAAATTTGGGACCTCACGAGGGATAAGCTCTGCTATTGCTTTCCAGTACTGTTTGTCAGCTTCTTTGTGAAACTTCTCCTGATGGGCCAGGTATAGCTGCCCAAAGCACAGAAAATATTTTGCTCACTCTTCTCTTAAAAAATAAAATAAAGAAAATATCAGACCATCCACTAAGAAGACAGATATGCATTAGAAGAAAAATCGAATGTCAACATTATATACCTTCTCCCTATCTCTGTTCTGAGACTTGTTCGTGTCATTGTTTTGTTTCCTTTTCTCATAAAAAGCTCTTTTGAATTCCTCAGCTTCATTAATGATCTGATCACGCATTTCCTTTTCTAACTTTTCCTTCTCCTCCAGATAAATGGCATTTTGGCTACACAAATAAATTGGAAGTAATGTGAAATTAAATAAGTATGACAAACAATACAAGATTGCACAATTCAGTCCCACCATATAACAACTAACAACCTCATTTTCGCAGGGAATTCACAATCAAACCAGGTGTGCACCATACTGAATAACATCAGTAATAATACAAGAAGTGCACCAGATTATTATAGCCTAACAAAGTACTTGCTATTAACAAATGAAGACCTTTCTCGAAACCATGCACTCTTCCTTACTATGACACACTAATAGGGGGAAACTTAGAATAAGAAACATTATTTCAGCCAAGACTTGGGATCTGAATTAAAATTCAGTTACATTACTGCCAGAAGGAAAAGATACCAAAAATTCATCGAGTAACACTTGGAAGCCTAAATTTCAAATCTAATCGTTTTAATTTATTTAATGCCACAGTCAGTAGCATATAACGAAAAATGGATGCTGGCAAAGAAGATCAAAAACTAACAAAACAGCAGACGAGAAATGTAAACAACACCGTAATTCCAAAAAGTTTCAAAGATTCAATGGAGGAAAAAGAATCATAATGCCCAAATATTATCAGCAAGTCACCAAATATTTCAAGATTGTCTAAGCTTCAAGGCAGCAATCTGACCAGACACAAAAGAAGACAAATATACTAACAGGGGCAGAGCTACATGGAGCATTAATGGGGGCAATTGGGCCCCTTCAGCTTTGAGAAACTCATTATATACTAGTATGAGTTTGTAACTTTCAATAACAAAATGGAGTTAATAACTCATCTAAAAGCTAGATAGGCCAACAATGAATATCGAGCTTAACACTCACGTGTGACACGTGGAGAGATACAAACATGCCTCACCGGGGGCATCACAAAAACAAGCAGTGACAACATGCACTCACAATATTAGGGTAACAAATATGATTATGAGCTCGTGTTAAGTAACCAATTCATCTAAAAGCTTCTAGATAGTCCAACAATGAATATCAAGCTTAGCAGAGCTTAGTGATAAGTCGCTTCATCTAAAACAAATAGGTTGCGGGTTCGAGTCGCCATGGGTTAAGTGGCGAACCACTGTTGATCCTCTTTACACCACTATTGATCCTCTTTACAAAAAAAAAAAAGTTTGTAAATTTGCAAAGTTTTTAAAAAAATGGAATTTAAGAGAACTTTTCCCCCTTACTTTGAACAAAATTATGCACTACTTAAAAATTTAGGACCCCATTGAGGCTTATTGTGAGTAATACTACTCCCTCCCTTAACAAGTTAATAGGTTTTAAGTTTATTTGTTTCTAAATAAATTTCACTTATAATATATTTTGGTTTTAACAATTTTTTTCTTAAATACATTTATACCATGAGGTCCATGACTTCACATCTCAAGATAGCATAATTTTGCCCCCATACCAAAGCTTTCTGGCTTTCCTCCTGAGTACTACCATAACCTAAACTTTCACTGGAGCTAGAGTAGATTTGAGGCCTGTGGCCAAAGAAAACGATGTTGAAGTCAATTTCTTAAATTTGTTCTTCAACCAATATAGATGAATCAGTCAAAACCTATGGCTCTTTGAACCATCAAATTCAGAGAAAAATTAAAGTACAGAGTAGTTTGATTAAAATGACAAAGAACCCTCTGCACCAGAATGTGATAAAAGTCCTTGTGACATCAGAAATTCCTTCAATTTGCATCTAAGTGGATTTGAAAAGGCCACGAAAGAAAAAAAATTTGAAGGATAGAAGCACATATTATATTAGAATGCAATCAAAATAAACAAAAGGGTAAGGAAAAGAATGGTCACTAAATTTTGAATTCTGTTTTGTTTCTGAATGAGTACGACAGAGACAGAGAATTACATTTTCCTGGGTCTCAAGCACAGTTGCCAATAATTGGAACTTCCCTACAAAATTGTGTTCTGATACAAACATCTCAAGAAATGATACATTTCCGCTCTCAGAGAAAACTGTGACTTAATGCTTCCAGTATTCTAGTAACAGAAATATCGAGGATCAAACAGCGTAAGATGCTCAAACCTCACAAGTTTCTTTTCAGTTCTTTTTTAAATAAGAAACTCATAAAGTAAATTTCCTTCTAGACTTCATAAAGCCTTTAAAGACTTAACATTCTCAACTAGTATATAAATCCAGCTGCCCCAAGCTATTCACATTTTGAGACTGCATGGCATACTGTGTTCCCATACCCACCCAGCGAAACCAAACAAATCACTTCGAATAAACGTTGGTCTCAAGTTTCAAAGAATGAACATGCAGTACAGTTCAACTAGATCCAGTTCAAAATAGTACAGGGGAGACTGGAGAGAAGATTTTTAGTGCCTCCTTCAAACATTAAATTTGAATTAAGGGACCTCAATTATATTAGTCTGATACAAGTACCATTTTATAGCATATAATCAGCACATATGAAATACAATCCAAGTACCGAGATAGGTTGAAATTAGTTCTTGTGACAAGATGCAAATACAATATAAAGTATCAGTATGTGAGACAAGCAAAAATCTCAAGCTATTAAGGACAAAAAGTTCTCAAGAATTTCATGCCCAGAGTGCACGCAGTCAAGTCGATAACTCTCATGCAGTGTCGCATAAACAGAATAGGCAGTATAGCAGTTAGGCTCCACAACATAAAATAAAAAAGATAAAAAAACTAATAAAAAAAAAGAATAAAAAACTGAAAGAAATCAAGAATCATTTAGTCCACAAATGTAAAAGAACGATCTTTAAATAACATAGAAGGTTTAAATGATCACCAGAATAGAACAACACTTCAACTCATGGATGAGGGTGTTCTGATGAAAGGCCATTGAATAGAAATATGACCAATAAGGGCTCAATGACAAAAACCGGAAGAGAGGAAGATTTCAAGAATTTTCATATGTAAAGCATTCTCACTAAACTGAATCAGCTCAAAAAAATTATCGGTTTATTACTTGTTATGGATTAATTTCCTGCGTGGTCCTAAATCCTGATGCTAATTAGTTAATTCTGACTTCTAGTGTAAGAATTGGAAAAAAAAAATACATAGGAGAAAAGACAGTAGCGAGAGCGCAGATTCAGTCTATTGATTGCAAATCTTGCCAACTATAAATGTTTTTTTCTCAAATTGTGGCAATCATGTCAAAAATTTCAAAAAATACGATCAAGGCTAAACATGATTAGGCTTCTTGAGGCCAAACTAATACTCCCGCCGTTCATTTACGTTCCTAAATGAGAGTCATTGTTTGACTCGGAACACAGACTAAGAAAAACTAATAGACTCTATTTTAAATATTAGAAGGTTGTTTGTTTCCCAACGTTGTCCACGTGAGAGTGGGACCATTCAATAAATTGAATAAATTGATGGCAAATCTCTCAAAAAGCCAGAGGGGCACTAAGAATAGAGTACATTCTTGACCTAATATAAATAGAATAACCTGAAAGAGAGCTCTTCATCCATATTGACACACAAAACCGAAAGGGCACGCCAAAAAATAAAATAGTACCCCTTTTCTCTTTTAAATCAAACAGCAATTGGTATGATTCAATAGATTGGTTATCCGAACCCGTGCAATAGAATCAACCACGTAATTAACAAATACATATAAAGGCGAGTACGTAGTACGTACATGCATCGACAAATATAACCTTGATAAAGTAAATAGTAAAGTAATCAAATTAAGATTTCTCCATCCTTATGAAAACCAAAAGAACAATTCAACCCTTAGAATTGAAATTTGACAGAAGCATTGTTTTGACTGTCATCATTCTAGTAAACTGGCTTGTAAAAGTACTTTCCATCTCAGTTCAACTGTGTACCTAAGAACTTATGATCTGAAAGTTCATCCTTTAAGAAACAAGGAAATCAACAAAATCACAAGCAAAGCTAGAGCAAACCCCTTTTATAATGCCATGCTAACATATAACAAAAATAAAACTGCAAATCTCCAATCAGAGTTGATTGAAATCAAGCCTCCATATTCACAATTCATCTTTCCAAGAATGATTTCAGTTTGACTTAAAAGTTAACTTCACCAATTTTCAACTCAACAATAAATAAACTCATACCTATTACAGACAACCTACAAAAGTTTAAGGGAGAGCAAATGTTATGGTTTCGCAAAGCACATAAACTTATATCTCCATTTGATTAAATGTCAAGGTGCCTTTAAAGGTCAAAAAAGGACTTCTTTCATTGGAAGCAGGGAGTACTAGTTATTCATATAACGAGCAAAACACTGATGCATCCACGATTATCATTTTACTATACAACACTTTAATGATTTCATATTTTATGTTCTCTTGTATGGATAATAAGAAGCATTGCCCGTAGGCGAATAAGGAAAACACTAATTACGTACAGTTCAGTAACAAATCACAGAAGCTTATACAACAACAGAGATCCATTACTAGAAAATTATTAATGCAGCTTCAAACAGAGAATGCAACCAATGCATAAAGACTAAAGCCTACACGGATCTTAAAACAAACAAACAGCGCAATCAATGTACGATACAATTAATATAGAGATACCGAGATTAGATAAATTAAACTAACCGACGCCACTCGCGAAAAGCTGCGGCTTCCTCCCGCATCTGATTCGGCTCCGGAAGCAGCGGACCGTCACTAGCCGACGTGAATATCCCCTCCGTATCAGCTCCGAGGTCGTACGGCTTCGAAGCACCGTTCGATTCCGTCTCGAACGGCGACGGTCCTCCGTACTCGGCGGAGGCATGCTGGGGGGACGACGAGCTGAACCCGTACATTTCCTGTTGTTGTTGTTGTTGCATGTTATTAGTGTCGAAGTCGCCGGAGAAGTCATCTTGATGATGGTAAATGGGAGGAGGTGCGTCGTCCACGACGTTTTCCACGACGGTGGAGGAATCGTAGGGCATGTAGGAGTCATCGTCGAAGGGACGGGAGGTTGTGTGTGTTTCGTCTCCGGCGGCATTGTGGTATGTGTCGTCGAACGAATCCATTTTTTTTGCAGGTGTCTCTCTCTCTCTCTATATATATATATAACAATATATATTCTCTGAATGTATAGATTTCTGTGTGTGTGGAATTTGGTTCTGTTGAGATCGGGACGAAAGCTGTGACGGGAGAAAGAAAAGCGGTGGTGGATAGAAAAGTCTTCTCTCTCTTTTGTAAACGATTCAAACGTGTTGAATGGATCTAACAACTGGTAAGAGAAAGAACGACGTCGTCTGCATATGTGTGTTTTTTAGTCCTATAGACTATATTAAATGTTTACTCTGATCTAATCCGGGTAATCATGGTTACGTTTGGTCCAATTTTTCGTTTTTAAAAAATGAAAAATTAGAAGTAGATCAATGTGTGGTTCTTAAAAAAAAAATTGGGAAAATTCTGGCCGGTTGCTTTTTTTAAGTTTTCAATCCCAAAAGTTTATAATTCTATTTTTCAATCATAAAATACTATTTTTTGAAATATAGTTCTAAAAATATCATCGTCTTCTTCAACAGCTCCGGCAACACATTTTGAATTCGAAAATTACGATTGTGCGTAACGAAAGGCTAACGACGGAGGAGATGGAAGAAGCAGGTGGAGAACGTAATCTGGTTCTTTATGATTTTGTATCGCGGTGCAAAATTAATGCACTAAAATTGATGAATCGCAGTTCAAAAATAAACTAGCAATTACACTATTGAACCGCAGTGCACTAAAATTGATGAATCGCAGTTTAAAAATAGACTAGTAATTACATTATTACATCGCGGTGTAAAAATTAATGCACTAAAATTGATGAATCATTGTACAAAGATAGACTAGCAGCTACACTATTGAACTGCGGTACAAAATTAATTCAATAAAAATTGATGAATCGCAGTTCAAAAATAGATTAGCAGTTACACTATTGTACTGCGGTGCAAAAAATAATGCGATAAAATTGATGAATCGCGGTGCAAAAATAATAAGATCTGTAGCGCGCCTATGGTTCATTAAGGGTATCGTATTCATTTTGCCATCAAAAGTAACTTTTTCATGTTGAAAATAAAAAGGGCGTACTTTAGCGATTAAAAATTTCAAAAAGTAGACCGACCCACAATTTTTTTTAAAAAATTTAGAATCAGAATCAATCTAAAATGTATGAGATCTAATACTTTGATTCAGTCCAGAATAAACCCAAAATATATAAAAATCAGTACGAACGAAAACTTCGGTTCTTAACTGTTTAATACAAATAAATAATAGAAATTTAATACTTTTCGTAAAGATTAAAAAGCATTCGATAATAGCAAAACGTTGAAAATACAAATAAACTCGCAAAAGTAATATATGAATATAGGTGAGTGTGTGTTTAATTATACTATATATAATAGCTATTGGTTTGGACAAGTTCCAAAATTGATTTATAAGTTTCAAAACTGAGCTATAAGTTTCAAAACCAGGACCTAACAACTTAATCGGTTTTACTAAAATTCATAAGTGAAACTAAACAAATAAATAGGTTCGATCCAATTTTTATTAGTTTTTGTAATACCCATAATTACCCGATTAATTCGTTTTATAATATTAATGGTGTTAATTATGTTTGGATTCAGATTTACTAGATTGTTAGATTATTTAGTAATAAATTTAGGAGAAATTGTAGGCCGGCCCCTTTTCATAAGTTTCTAACTGCTTAAGTCTAATTTTTGTTTTTTTAATCGAAAAAAGACACTTTTTAGACTATGTCATTAAGGAATCGGACATACACTAAGGATCACTTACTTAGTGCATTGTAATGCATGACTTTGTATATCGCAATGAGCGTCACTCGGAAAAAATGTATCGAAATTTAATCGCGATGCATCGATTTGAAATTATGATGCATCTCAATGTTGTAAAACTAGTCTTACCCTGGCACTTCTCGTCTTGGAAGGACCCAACAACTTTCTCATGGCTTAATATGATCTCCTTATATCTTCCTACCATTTGTCTGCCGCGATAGGCGTTGACACGTTGTAGTCCCAAACGCCGGAGATTGGCAAGAAATAAGGGTGAAAAGGAACTAGAATTGGTTCTTTGATGATACTCTTGGGGTTTTATTTGGATTGAAGGAATAATAGAAGAAGGAGAACGAAAAGAAATGGTTAGACCTACCGTAATAGGATGCCTACATATCCTCGTTAAATGAATCAGACCAATCATAGCTCATTTGTGGATCTATATTCCTAGGAATTTAACCTAATAAACACGACGGTGAAATCTTTTGTGATGGTCGGACCTACTGTAATAGGCTGTCTACGTATCATCGTTAAAGGAATCAGACCAATCGTAGCTCGTCTATGGGTCTATATTCCTAGGAATTTAACCTAGTAAACACGACGGTGAAATCTTTTGTGATGGTCGGGCCTACCGTAATAGGCTGCCTACGTATCCTCGTTAAAGGAATCGGACCAATCGTAGCTTGTTTATGGGTCTATATTCCTAGGAATTTAACCTAGTAAACACGATGGTGAAATCTTTTGTGATAGTCGGACCTACCGTAATAGGTTGCCTACGTATCCTCGTTAAAGGAATCAGACCAATTGTAGCTCTACTGTGGGTCTATGTTCCTAGGAATTTAACCTAATAAACACGAAGGTGAAATCTTTTGTTATGTTCGGACCTACCGTAATAGGCTACCTACGTATCCTCGTTAAAGTAATCAGACCAATCGTAGCTCGTATGTGGGTCTATGTTCCTAAGAATTTAACCTAATAAGCACGACGGTGGAATCTTTTGTGATGGTCGAACCTACCATAATAGGCTACCTACGTATCCTCGTAAAAGGAATCAGACCAATCGTAGTTCGTCTATGGGTCTATGTTCCTAGAAATTTAACTCGATAAACACGACGGTGAAATCTTTTGTTGTCGCTTCGCCCAACATAGGCAAAGTGATGGGAATTTCAGATGTGCTTCGCCCAGCATAGGCAAAATAGGTGGGATTTTTTTTAAACGCCACATTGCAATGGCCAAGGATTTTTTCAAGTGCGACATTACAATATTTATTGCAATGCCAATGGATTTTTTTTTCATGTCACGTTGCAATATTCATTGCAACACCAAAAGGTTTATCCACGTCACATTGCAATATTCATTGCAACACCAAAAGATTTTTTCACGTCACGTTACAATATTCATTGTGATGTGCATATTTTGGCTCCGCCTCAATGGCGTTTTAAGCCTCATTTAATGGACAATTTGTATCTTACATGTTGTTCGAAGGATTGGGTCGGTCCGTGCGAAACAGGCTAAACTCATTCCCTCAGGTATAAATAGCCCCCTCTAGTTTATTGAGAGGTGTTCTCTCTCTCTCTTTTTCTAACTGACAATCACACACGCAGTTGGGGGATACGTGCCCTCTCTTTAATACATAGTACATAAACACGCCGAAGATTTTTTGGTGGGGGCCCTCCCTGCCGACTCATGATGTTTATTTTACAGATAATATAGTCAGACATCCACTATCGACGACACAATTTCACCGTCGGAACATAAGTCCAGCAACACATGTTCGACGCTACCTTCGGCACCCCAATATGATTTATATTAGATACATCAGTTGGTTCCGTTACCGAGAATCGAAACACTTTCGAACACAAATGGGTTCCGGGGAGCAACACCATCAACTTCAAACAAGCAACATTTAAGGTTGTCCGTGCGAACTAAGCAAAAAAAAATATATGAACACGACACATTAAAAAGATGCTACCCATTGGATGCGCATTGAAGAGACGAGTCCTTCAACGTTCGTACCAGCGACTGTAGACACCCCAATTTCGTACCCCTGGCATATGATATGACATAAAATATCAACACCTGTTAAAATGACTAACGAATGTCAAGTTACATGGTTGAAAATGCAAAAGGAAAAGCAGTATGCATTAACAGTGAACTGCAAGGGGCCAAAGTGTCAAAAATCAGAAGAAAAAAGGCATGGGCACTACCCACAATCCCTCCAGGCGCCACGCCCAAGCCCTCCATAGGCGGCGCCCCACAATCCCAAAATCACTGTAACACTTTGCCTTTGGTGCAACTTTTCCAGCGCACGGTATAAGCCGATGAAGCTCAGTGGATGATCCTTTATCACGAAGAAAGCCAGGATTTCACCCTATAAATAAAGGCATCCAACACTTAAAATTCACATAGTTCTCATAGTTTTACCGCGTAGTTTGTGAAAATTTTCTCAAAAGAACACCGAGGCTATTTCCCCTCTAGCCCCGAAGCTCTACCAAATCTCCCCTAAACACTAAAACTCTTCCACCAAAGTGAACCCTAGTTGCCTTGCTAGGATTCCACCCTATTTCACCGATTCGAAAGAGCCAAAAAGAGCAGTTGTCCTACCCGAATCCAGACGTCAAATCCAGCCGAAGCAAGCAGTTGCTCTACCCGATTCGAGACGCCAACAATCCAAAAAATCCATCCAAAGCAAGCAGTTGTGCCACCCGGATAAAGAGGCGAAAAGCAACCAAACGGAGCAGTTACGCTGCCCGAAATCCATCAAAAAAAGAAAAAGTCTCCCTCTCCCTGAAGGACAGAGTGAGCGCACCCTAGGGCCTAGTAAGGAGCTTGGTACGGGATAAAACCCACACGCTTCAAGAGGTAGGTCTATTAAAGTTTTATTTACTTTTATTGTGTAAAAAATGCTACGTAAAATAGTTCTATGTAAACAAAATAAGTAGTTGTGCTGCCCGAAATTCTATAGCAAATAGCACTAAAAAGAGTCATTATTATGACCAAACTTTTATAAATGCATTCGCAACTCTAGAAAAGAGGCTGCTGTAAGTTTGTATTTATTTCCTTATATATATGCAATTATATATTTAAATGCTTTCTTTCAACCATCAAATGATTATAAAAAACATATTTAGCTAAAAAAAACTTGTTTTGAGACTGAAAGAGGCGAGTTGGGTGTCTAACCCCTTTCCACCTCGTAACTTAGCCTCCGAACCCTTTTACAAATCTGGTTATCTTTGATTTTTCTTTGTTTTCCTTAAAATAAAGATGACGACTTTGTTGTATATATTTTTAGTCCACAAAATGAGGTCGGGCGTATTCCCACACGCTTTTAAAAGATTTTGAAACCACCCGCTCCTCGGTAGCGGGGGAATCGGTCGAGAATCGGGACACTCACAGTGGAGACTCTACTGGGGACGTTGTTTTTATTTTAAATAAAATAAAACTAAGGGCTGGACTCATTTTGTAAAAAAAAAAAAAAAAGCAAGTTTTCTTTTGTTTTTGGCTAAATATGCTTATATTTATTTTACAGTTTGAATATTGCATATATATATATATATATATATATATATATATATATATATATATAAGGAAATTATTACAAACTTACAACAGCTTCCTTCAGGGAGAGAGAGTATTTTTGCTGTTGCTTTGCTGTTGCGGGGATTCGGGCAAAGTAACTGCTCCGATTAGTTGTTTTTCGCCTCGGGATCCGGGCGGCACAACTGTTTGCTTTGCTGGTGTTGTTTGCTTGTTGGCATCGGAAATCGGGTAGAACAACTGCATGTTTTTTTGCTGATTTGACATCTGGATTCGGGCAGAGCAACTATTCTTTTTGGGTTTTTTTAACTGATGGAATAGAGCGGAATCCTAGTATGGCAACTAGGTTTCACTTTGGCCGGAGGGTTTTAGTGTTTGAAGGAGATTTGGCGGAGCTACGGCGCTAGAGGAAAAATTCTCTCAGCGTTCTCTCGACTGCGGGTGAACTCACTGCGTAACTGTGTTTTCTCACTATGTGTCGAATGTCTGAATTCACAAGCCGGGGCCTCTTATTTATAGGCTGGGAGTGAGGATTCCTTCGTGGTTAAGTTTTACTTTCTGTACTTCATCGGTTTGTACCGCGCGCTGAGAGAATTGCACCAAAGGCTAACTTCTACAGGAAAATGGGGACTATTGGGCGCTGCCCATAGTCATGCTGGGCGTGGCGCCTGGAATGGCTATAGGCGGCGCTCAGGGCCATTTTCCTCCTTCTTTTTGGCACTTAGGCCCCCTGCATTTCACTGTTTATGCATTATGCTTTTTCCTTTGCATTTTCAACCCTGTAACTTGACATTTGTTAGTCCTTTTAACAAGTCTTGATATTTTATGTCATATTACATATCAGGGGTACGAAATTGGGGTGTCTACAACCGGTGCATCTTATGAGGATCCTACGAAATATCGTCGCCTCGCAGGTGCTCTACAATACCTCACTTTTACCAGACTAGACATCTCTTATGCAGTTCAACAAGTTTGCTTGCATAAGCATGATCCGAAAGTTGAACACATGGATTCTCTCAAACGTATTATACGATATGTTCGTGGCACGATCCATTTTGGTTTACATCTGTATAAGTCCCCACTCGACTCTCTTGTTTCTTATACTGATGCGGATTGGGGGGGGAGATGCCCTGATACTCGTCGCTCCACTTCCGACTACTACATTTTCATCGGTGATAACTTGATCTCATGGTCGTCTAAACGGCAACCCACATTGTCCAAGTCGAGTGCCGAGGCCGAGTATCGAGGGGTTGCCAATGTTGTTTCTGAATCTTGTTGGATTCGTAACTTGTTGTTAAGTCCACAAGGCGACACATGTTTATTGTGATAATGTGAGTGC
Source organism: Codonopsis lanceolata (assembly GCA_013146195.2). Classification (NCBI taxonomy): domain Eukaryota; kingdom Viridiplantae; phylum Streptophyta; class Magnoliopsida; order Asterales; family Campanulaceae; genus Codonopsis; species Codonopsis lanceolata. The sequence continues at coordinate 72,144,658 of CM028381.1, forward strand.
CATATACCTCTCGGGTAATCCGGTTCAGCATCAGCGCTCTAAATATATTGATATTGACATCCACTTTGTTCGTGAAAAAGTAACACGTGGTGAAGTGCGTGTTCTTCACGTTCCATCCCGCTATCAGATTGTCGATATTTTTACAAAAAGGCTTCCGCGCGTTCTTTTTGATGATTTTCAAAACAGTCTCAGCGTTCGAAAACCTCCCGTTTTGACTTTGCGGGTGTATTAGAATATATGTAATTATATTTAGTATCTTCATATTAGAATAGGATATTCTTAAATTATAGCCTAATGCATAGCAATGTAACAGTTGACAACCTTGTATATGATCGCACCATTGTGCAAGTAATCAATCACGGAATCACATTCCTACAAATATGTGATGACCATCATGCCATTTTGTGTTTGCAAAAACGTTCTGGGTTGTTTTTGAATATTTTAAGTCTTAATATGATGTCTACCTAGCGTATTTTAGAACATTTTTTGGGACTAGTGAATATTTTCTTGAATAACTGCCTCCTTTTTCATCTCCTTACAAAAAAATATTTTGACATTCTCTTTTTATTATTATTATATAACAATCAACTTTTTCTTAGGAACTTATAAATATCGTTTTAACAATTTACAAATAGATTAAAGAATATTATGAAAAATTTGATGTAATCTTATTTAAGATAATTTGTTGTAGTTAAGTTGCATTAGTTTTTTTTTTTCTCTTTTTTCTTAACAACCCTCTTTAATAATATTTCATTTGAGTGTAGTAAATAAGGGTCGTTTGACAAAAAAAAATGGACAAATGTTTTTTAAATCTTGTATTCCATCCATTTTCAAATTATCGCCCTCTTTGACTCAGCACATCGTTTAAGAAAAAAAAAATTGACAGTATTACAAAGATTGGTAAAATGTGTGGTTTTTTTAATACCTTTAAGTAGGGATGATAAAATAGGTATTAGACTATTATCCATAGTTATCCATGGATAATAGCCTAACACTCATTTATCCATAACACCTATTTTGCCACCCTTACCTTTAAGCATGTTGTCATAATTAAAATAGGTAGAAAAAATAATGTAAAGTAATAAAAATATTTTCTTATAAAAGAAAGTTTTGAAGAAGACAATTATTTTAGAACAGGCAAAAAAAAAAAAAAACGATAATTTGAAAATGGAGGGAGTACTAACAATTATTTTAAAAATATTTTTTTTGCTACAATGATATTTATTGTGGGGGCGGAGGTAATACTATTTTTAGCAATATTTTATATTTTATCAATAATAGAAATTTTATTATCCAAGTCATAATAAACAAACGACAAAATCTTACCTAAGTCATACTGTTTCGGTCATTCAATTATTGTTCCGCATCCTTTTTCATAGTTTTTTTTAAAAAAAGTCTTGTTTTAATTTTTTTGGAAAAATACTTTTACGAGTTTATTCTTATTTATTTTTACTAGTCTCATATCCACGTGAATTTTAAAAACAAGTAGTCAAGGTGTCCGAATTTCGATAACACAAAACATATAATAAAAAAGACTCTCTTTCCCTGAAGGACTGAGCGTGCCTAAAACATATCAAAAGAGAAGTTGGTTCGGTATAAAACTCTCAAGTTTCAAGAGGTAGGTACCTTAAAAGTTATTATTATTTTCATTCAAAATAAGTGCTATTTAAATAGTAATATATCACGAAATAAGTCGTTATTATAGCCTAAATTTAATAGGTATTATTTACAACTCTAAAATGAGGCTGCTTTAAGTTAATTTATTTATTTCTTTTCTCATATATATATATATATATTTAAATGCTTTATTTAAGTTTGTTAAATTTATAAAAAGATTATATTTAGCCGAAAATCCATTTTAAGATTGAAATGGTTAGTTGGGTGCCTAACCATTTTCCAACTCATAACTTAGCCTCCGAACCCTTATAAATCTGATATATTTGGTTTTTTTTTGTTTATCCTTAAAATAAAGATGACGACTCTGTTATATATATTTTGAGTTCACAAATTAAGGTCAAACGTATTCCACACGTTTCGAAGTTTTGAAACCACCCCGCTTTTTTACGTGGTGCGGATCCGGTTTGGAACGGGGCACTTACACACACGTCCACGAAAAAACAAAGAACCGAATAAAATATTTATTCCATCCTAAAATTATTGTCTTATTTGATCTGACATACAAATTAAGAAAAAACAATTAACTTGATTATTAATATTGAAATAATGTGTAGTTTCTTTTAAAATCCATGAATATGTGACTCACAATTAAAGTAAGAAGAAAAAATAAGGATAAAATAAAAAAATAATATTTTAAAAAGAAATTAATAATTATTTTGAAACGGACAAAAAAAAAATTAGACATTAATTTTAAGACGAGACGATTAAGAATTATATGAACATGGCACCCAAGTTCATTGATATCCAAATGAGCAAATAATGTCAAAGTCATTACCTTGATGTGAAGGGTTTTCTACGTGGACAAAGTCATTACCTTGATGTGAAGGTTTCCTACGTGGACAAAGTCATTACCTTGATGTGAAGGTTTTCTAGGTGGACAAAATCATTACCTTGATGTGAAGGTTTTCTACGTGGACTGAACAAGTGGCACCCATCGCAGCGGTGGCAGTTGTTTTTCGTCTATATTTGATATTTCTTCTCCACCCAACTCATTCCCTCTTCTCCAAAACCATAATCGGCTCAACTGAACTGAATTCATCACTTTCAATTTCATCCAAAACTCTTAAAAAGCAGAAATGACAGATCGCTACTTTCCAAACATAATGCCAAATTTCGTCCAAGAAACACCATCCAGTACAAGAAGAAGAAGATGATGAAATAGTAGCTCAAGGCAGTCAAGCTTCTCTCCTGAAGCTCCTTTCTTTGCCTTATCCTTCTCTCTCTCCCAAACTACATCGCGCAGCCTTAGATCTCAAAGAAACTGTATTTCATTTTCTTCCTTTCTTTTTCTTAAATTTATGTATGTATATATATACTATTTGTGTATTTGTTTTTGAGAAGCATCAGATAAATTTGTCAAGATATTTCATAGTTACTGAACACTACCATGATATATATCCTATTTGTGTATTTGTCTGTCAGATTGAAATAGAGACGTGGGGGTTAGCTCCCCATTTCATTTTCTCCCAATACTATTAGTCAACTCTTCTCATTATTCCATAACTCCCTCTCCCTCTCTCTCTCTCTCTCTCTCTCTGTCACGATGGCATCAAACCCAAATCATTCCTCCAATGAGAACCTCACCACCACTGTCACAAAGGCGCCTAGGACGGTGGCCATGATCTTCCGGTGGCGGAGTCGCAGGTGGTTAACGTTGCGAAGGCGGAGATCGATACCGACGGTGCTACTAGGGGCCGGGAAGAAGCACCGGAGAGGGTTCTTGTTGGTAAGAATGTTGAGGAGAATTCAACTTCGATGGCTGAAGATGAAAAACTCGTGGACGCTTAAGAAGCTCAAGGACTATATATTATCAGTCGTTGTTGAAGGATATAATGGAAGGCAGCGGAAGCATGGAAGCCTTCCAGCAGAGAGTCAGAGACTTCTTATGGAGACTTCCTTTGCCATTCCTGTCGTGGGCCTTTCCTTCAATACCTTTTCCACATCCCATCCCTAGTTACCTTTTTCTAGTCATATATAACATGGCTATGTTCTGTAATTTATTCTATTTTTGTTTTTATATGCTTTAATTAATTAATATGTAAGTATAAATATTCAGAGCCCAAAATGAAGAAATTTTTTTATATGTCTGAGCTCTCTGGTTGGGTCATTCTTATTTTACATCAAAATATGGGTACATATTCTCATTAATTGGAGTAATAGATCCACAAAATGGTAAACCGTCAAAGATGCCACGCCATAGAAGATTCATATTTCAAGAAATATTGTTTTATTATAACATTGGTGAAATGTGTGGTTTTTTTAATGCTTTGAGCATGTTGTCATAATTAAAATAGATTAAAAAGTAAAGTAAAATGGTAAAATGTTTTTCTAAAAAAGAAAGTTTTGAAGAAGACAATTATTTTAGAATAAGCATAAATAAAAAGGGAAACGATAATTTGAAAATGGAAGAAGTACTGACATTTATTAAAAAAATTTTTTTACTACAATGACATTTATTGTGAGGCGGAGGTAATACTATTTTTAGCAATATTTTATATTTTTATCAATAATAGAAATTTTATTATCCAAGTCATAATCAACAAGCGACAAATTTTTACCTAAGTCATACTTTTTCGGTCCTTCAATTATTGTTTTGCATCTTTTTCATCAGTTTCAAAAAAAAAAAAAAGTCTTGTTTTAATTTTTTTAAGAAAAATACTTTTATGAGTTTATTCTTATTTATTTATTTTTACTAGTCTCATATCCACATGAATTTTAAAAGAAGTTATACAAGTATTAAATATTAATAATTGAGTAAATTTTTAACAAACTGTGTAAAACAGTAATTTAAACATGAGATTCGAACTATGACGATCAAGTGTTTGTGATATTGTCTGTGTCAGATTGTAATAGAGACGTGGGGGTTAGCTCGGCAGCAGGTTCAAGACTTTAGTCTCTATTCTGGCCTTCTTGGGACTGCTTTCTTGTTGTTCAAGTCCTATCAAGTCAATCACAACAAAAATGATCTCAACCTCTGTTCTGAAATTGTCAGGGTTTGTGACTCTGCTTCTTCCAATTCCAGGTTCTCTCTCTCTCTCTCTCTAATAGAAAGTCTTGTATTAAGAAATGTAGAAATGCTCCAACTATAAAGTGTTGTACTATACCTATACTATTATTAGAATACTATGTTCACTCCATCTCCAATATGTTCTCACTTTTTATTTTGAGATATGCAAATGATATTACAAATTAAAATTTGTGATATTATTACGAGTTTTAGTATTAAAGTCGTTAGATGATTAAGTTGATGGCGATTTGAAAAGTCCGTGTCATTACTTTAAAAAAAGATTATTTGATCTAATAGTGTAGAGATCTAAATAGATTTGATCCAACGATACAAATAACAGTTGTTTTTCTCTAAAACACATTTGATCTTCATCAAAACTTAATTGTAGCAATAGTTGTAGAAATAATACTCCCCATGTCCCTAAATTATCGTCATCCTTTCATTTTTCGTCCGTCCCAAAATAATTGTCCAGTTTGAAACTTATCTTTTTAGAACATCACTTTTACCACTTTATTATTATTTTTTCACCCTACTATAATTATGGACCACATACACATGTGCTTTAAAGGAAACTACACATTAAACCAATATAAATAATCAAATCAATTGTTTTTTCTTAAACTGTGCGCTGGGTCAACCATGACGATTATTTAGGGACGGAGGGAGTAATAAACATAACATTTTTGTAAAAAGAAATGATTTTGTTTGCAACATTTTTTTGAGCAAGACTCACATATCTCACATGTACATTGGCTTTAAAGGAATCTATATACAACACTAATATTAATAATCAAGTCAATTATTTTTTTAATCAGTGTGTCAGATCTAACAAAACAATAATATTCGAAAATTTTGAGATGGAGAGAGTATTATTTTTGCTTTTCCAACTAAATACTAAAATTACATTGGTCCCTTTTTTTTTTTTATAGGTAAGTGTGAACCCAGAACGACATTGGCACTATTTTATTTTAGTTATAAATTTTATGGATGTAAAGGTTTTTTCCCCGTTAATGTAATACTTTTTTTTGTTCATGGAATGTAAATGGTTATTTTAATTGAGATTAATTTACAAAAGTAAAAAGTCCGAATGTATTAAAAATTTTACTATCTACAGAAAATGTTGAGGCATTCGGAACTTGAATAATAAAAACACAGCAACTAAAAAACTAATCGTCGCTGCTGGGGATCGAACCCAGGTCACCCGCTTGACAAGAAAACTACTTACCACTATACTACAACAACCCAAGACTTATTTTCTTTCTACTTAATATAAGTATTCGAAATTAAGTGTATTGTTTTCATATAATTGCTATTGGACTTTTAATTTGGGTTTTGTTCATATAATTGTGAGGGTGATGAAATTATAACTGAAAAAGTTTTTTATTTTTATTTTAAACTGTTAAAGTACATTTTTTTACAAAAATGATTAAGATGCCCTTAATGAAGGAAAGGCGGACGGATAAAGCCTCTGTCCAAATTTAAGCATCACGATACATAATTGAAATATATCTAAATTTGGGCATCGTAATTCAAAAATTGGACATCACAATGCAAAAATTAAGTCTCGCAATGCACAATTGAAGTCTGCTTAAATTTGGGCTTCGTAATTCAAAAAGTAGGTATCTCAATTCAAAAATTGGGCATTGCAATACATAATTGAACTATGTCGAAAATTTGGGCAACGCAATGCAAAAAACCCCACTCAAATTTAGGCCTCGCAATGTACAATTAAAGTTTGTCACATATTTGGACATCGCAATACATAAATCCTCACCCACGTTTGAGCATCCCAATGCAAAAACTAGGCATTGCAAAACTTAAATTTAATTAAAAAGATCCCATTAAAGCAGGCCACAATATACCAGAAATATCTGGAATCAAAAGGAAATTTTTCAAGACTTGTATTTCTAGGAAAATAGCTTTCTTTTCTGTCGCATGCTTCTGCTCTACAGCCCTTTCACCAATGCCTCTTTCACGCAGACCTTTTTAGGTTGGAAATGCTGGAAGAACGAAGAGGAGAAATTGTATTTTAGAATCCCTCGTCTCTTTTCTGCGAGCTATCCCGATTCTTCCGCCGTTGGAAGGGCTCTATCGACTTCAACCCGTCCTTGGATAAGGCTTCGGAGTGTTAATCGTGAGAGTGGACGGTGCTTGGTTTGTAGGTATTATAGGAAAAAATTAATGAAAGTGAACTTTTACGGTTTTAAAAAAAATTAAGGTAGTTGAGTCGTCATAATTTTTGAAGGCAAATACTTGTGTAATACGGTCTTACAGACATTTTTTTTATAAAACGAATCATTTTTACTCGACCTATCGTATGTTGGTGGGTTGAGCTGTGAGAGAGTGAAGCTTCCTCTTACGAACTAAGATCTATAAGACGGTTTTACAGGAGACCTACTCATTCTAGAAAATGGCACCGATTCGCAATTATTCAGAATCGTTGTAGCCCTAAAAGGCTAAAACAAGTGGATTAATGAATTTAGCATCGTGCCCCGAATCTAATACGTTCTTCTCTTCCGTTTGTCTTTGCTATTCTTGTGGTTGTTTTTTTTTTCGCTGCACAACAATAATAAATTTAATTATTTTATATGTTGTTTTGTTTTGTATTTTTTTTTCCTTCACGTGATAGTGTGAACATTATTTGTTTAATAATCTTGTTAAACTAAAATTATGCCGTAACTAAATGAAAATTGTAGAGAAGAAGATAGGATTAATAAATGTATATGACAAGAGGTTACTGGGATTATATAAAAATTAAAGTTCACTTTTTGGTATTAAGTAGGCCCGACGATCACAACATAAAATGCGTTAAATTTTTTGGGTTGAAACAGGTTATTTATTTTGATTTCCAAAAAGTTAACGGGTCGGACCGGTGCCCATTTCGACCCGTTAATTTTGTGCTATATAACAGTAGGTTTTTTTTTAATATGAAAAAATGTAGGTTAAAATGAGTCGACCCATTTGACACGTTTAATTTTGGGTTATAATGAAGCACAACCCGTTACCTGTTTCGACGCGACCCATCTAATCTTCGGTCCTGGTATTCAGAAATGAAATTGGGGATCTTTTAGATGGATGGAACTTTTTTAATGGATTTTTTTGTATGACAGGTTGATGGGGCTTTTTTATTTCTCCCTTTAAACTAAATTCAACTTCGAAATTTATTCTTTCTGAACGTATATTTTCAATTCTATGGTGTGAACATTAAGGACATTCACGTGCACATACTACTAAAATTGCCTAAAAGTTTATTTCTATAGTTAAATTTTTGTATGTTTTAACTATAAATCTTAAAATTATAATTCTCGCAAAGATATGAATGTACGATTGATTATCCATGTCTTGGCACGAGTGTAAGACTAGTTTTCTTATATATATAGGGACGTGACTTTCTTATGTGGGCGAGCTGGGGTTTGTTCGCTTGGCGCTGTTGTGGCGAAGCACGAGGGCAGTATCGAGATGGTCAATTACTATTTGAACCAGTTCAACGAGGTAATGAATTACATTGTTATATTGGTCTGGCAGTGTAGTGTAGGTTTTTGTATTAAGATCAACGAGATTATATCTCTGTCCTTAAGACAAAAACTAGAAGCCGTGTTCAGATCCGCGTGATTCTAGTGAGTCTCCCAGATATTGACCTTACCGTGATTGAATGATGGCGCATCTTCAATGTTTCAATCACCAATGAATGCAACCGTCAATCTCAGAGGCGTAAGGGAGTAGTATAGAAAGAGCGTAATTTTCGATACCAAAAATCTGCTTTGAAAGTCAGATTTAAACCAGCAGTTGGGATGACATTGGGAATTGAAACAGCTTGTGCTGCTCCATACACAATCTTTGGGATGACTTGATATGTTTGTCCGAAAGGACATAACCTTTCGACTGCAAAACCGACAACCTCGAGTCTGGCCGAAGAACCTATACAAAAGGTTCATGCCGAAAGGGTCACACCAAATGAACCGAGCAAAAGATAGGTTCAGAAGTAAAGCAATGGCCAACCAACCAACCAACCGGCCTGACGGGCGGCGTGGACTGACCTACACTGGCCTTCCCTCCTACACAAAAGTGTAGTGGCCCCAAGGGCCTGAAAGTAAAGCCTCAAAGCTCTACCTTATAAGGTAGAGTTTGTTTCATTTTGTTCCCAATGTGGGATTCCCACATTTTACACTTACATAACTTAGTTTATTCAAGCTATTGGAAACCAAGTTTCCAACATACATTTGCTCAAACAAAATGGCAGCACGTACTGGGATTATCGCGTTTTGGATTTTTTACAATTCTAATATATGGTGTCGTTACGTTATTCATTTGATGAACAGATTAAGGTAGAGAAAGATCACCCGGACGAGTTGCTATATGGCAGAGCAGGGTTTTTGTGGTCGTGTTTGTTCATAAACAAACATTTGGGCAAGGAAACAATCGCTTCAACCTGCACTGTAATGCTGAAAACTAACTTATCTTTACCACTTTTAATCTAGCTATATTGATATTATCGCCTTATTAGTCTGACTCGCGATTTTATTTAAATTTTGCATCCATGTCAAAATCGAATAGAGTAAAGTTGTGAAGGAAGTCATCAAGAATGGAAGAAAACTGGGGTCAAGGGCGAGATGCCCACTGATGTACGAGTGGTATGGTGAGAAATACTGGGGTGCTGGCCATGGTTTGGCAGGGATTTTGTACGTTTTGATGAAGTTTGATCTGATGCCGGATGAGCTTGAGGATGTCAAGAAAACTCTCAAGTACTTGATTAAGAATCATTTCTCTAATGGAACCTATCCTGTGAGTGAAGAAGATTTGAGAAGAGATGTCCTTGTGCATTGGTGTCATGGAGCTCCAGGGATTACCCTCGCACTAGTTAAAGCAGCAAAGGTAAATTTTTTTGAAAGCCTATTTTACTGCAATTCCAATCAAGCTAATTTATATCTCATAATGGATGCTCAGGTTTCTGACATAATCAGACCGTATAATGTCCAATGCTCAGGTTTTTAGAGATAAAGAATTTCTGGAAGCAGCCATTGATGCAGCAGAGGCTGTGTGGAATCGTGGCTTACTCAAACGAGTTGGTCTCTGCCACGGCATCTGTGGCAATGCATACGTCTTTCTTTCGCTTTATCGACTCACAGGCAATGCGGAGTTCTTATACAAGGCCAAGGCTTTTGCTTGTTTTCTACTCGATAGAGCACACATGCTCATAGCAGCAGGAGAGATGCATGGAGGAGATAAACCTTACTCGCTGTTAGAAGGTAATGGAGGCATGTCTTATCTCTTTCTAGATATGACTGATCCTTCTAATGCTAGATTCCCAGGTCACGAGCTTTGAAAATGTTCGTATTCATAGCTTGAAGAACACACGGTTTGTAAACGGGACGGAGAGTAATTAAACCTGTAAGATTCAATTCGCTGTTTGTACACACGGTTTCATCTTTTGAATGTCCACACGAGGTCTGCTGTTTGTACGCTTGAATTTACATGAGGTTGTTAACGTTACTACCACATACATCCAGTCCTGGAAACTTGAAGGCGTGGTCCTTCTCAGGCATGATCAACCGAGGGTCAACTTTGCCTTTCAGCTCTTCGACATGATAGTCGTTGAGCCAAGCTCTGACCAAAGTCTCGCCATTTTTTCAGTCGTGCACAAGTGACAGATAACCATCCAACACGCCGTCCTGGAGTACGCCGACTTTCGTGTATCTTGTGGAACCTACTCTGGACCTCACCCCCTTCCTCAAAGTAGATGACGCGAGTACTAGTTTTATTAGAGTTTAGGCCGTTACTCCCACAGATTATATTTTCTTTTGTATTGCACTTGCATTAGGGGCTGAAAATTTTCTAAATGCTATAATTAACCCACAGAAATTAACTAAAAAAACTTTTGCTATGTGTGTTTGAATAAGGCTACAGTTAAGTACCAATTGTTAATATATAATGTTGTAGTTAATTCTTAGTAATCTTTTCTAGTAGAAATGTAAGAGTCAAATGACTAAAACAATATTTTAATTGTGTATTTATAACTATTGCTAATAAAAAAATTCCTTCTTTTTACCAAAAACATTGAAAAAAAATCTTTCTTACCTGAGAAAGAAAACAATTGACCTTAGTTGGTTTCTTTGTCTGAGATATGGACTTTAGTTAACTGAGATATGTACAAAAACACCCCGATTTAACGTCTTCATTTAAACGGCAATAGATGTGAGGGGGTTAAATGGGACAAGTGAAAACCTTAAATGCTAAAATGAGACAAATCTTAATTTAGGTGATTAACTAGGATTTAGTGGAAATTTTAGGGGGTAAAAAGTAATTTAGCCTATAGAGAGAGAGAGAGAGAGAGTTGAACACATGCAATTGTACAATTTTGTGTTGGGGTAGGGAAGCTCTGACATCACACACTAACGGGCGGGAGACCGAGGTGCTGGTTGACAATAATCAGCCAAATTTGTCAACATTATAAAACATTTAGATAATTGATTAACGCGGCTATTCACATGTTGAGATTAAATTATTTTAAAAGTTTTAACTGATTCATCCTCTCCCTCACATTTATATATATGAGTAGTTATCCATTTTTAACTCCCTATTTTTTTTTTTTATTACAACTCACTCCTTACAATTAATATTATGAGTAGTCACCTATTTTTCTTCTCTTTATGTTTTATCTTCATATTATAAAGTCATACCCTGCGATTAATCTTCTGAACAGTCACCCCTTATAAAACATCACTCCTTCAGCTATCACTTGAAACAATGTACCCCTCAACTGTAACATTTTTTTAAATCGCACATTCTATTTAGTTAATATAATTTAAATTGACGAAATCAGATATACTAACACTGTGACATAGGTACGGACATGAAGATCTAGTATATATATAATGACACATGTGTCTAAAAATGGAAATTTCCTGCCAAAAACATGTTACCGAAAATAAAAACTATTTATTAACAATAAGTAGATAACATGCATCGGAAACATACACATTGGAAACACAAATCAATTACTCTTTCTAAAAGTGTCATTCTATTAGTTATTTAATTGTTGTCTTGAAAACATACAATTTCTTTTCTTTAGTTATTAATTGTTGTCTTAAAAACATGTAATTTTTATACATTTTATTAAGCGCGAAATTCACCATTGGTCCCTGTACTTTGGGTTTGTCCACCGTTAGTCCCTGAACTTCAAAACGTCTCACCATTGACCAAAGTTTGTGTTTTTGTCCACCGTTGGTCCCTTGCTCAAACGCCGTTAATGCTTCACCGTTAAATGGACATGTGCGATACTTGTGACCAAAATGAAGGACCAAACCGTTTTTCTCATACCCAATGGGCGGCCACTTAGGATCCAAGCCCAAGAACCTAAAAACTCATACCCATCTCCCTTCCCTCATTGCAGGTAGTTTTAACACCATGAGAATCCGACCGAGTCTCGATGACGTGATTATGGAGAGCACAATCTTGGAACCTTTGGCCAACGGGAGATGACGCATGCGGGGAAATTACGCAGAGCCGCCATGGAAGGAATCAATCGAGGACCGATTCAACCGTAGAGATTTTTCGTTGAAACGATCGTATTTTTTGGATTTGAACGGAATTTAGGATCGGAGAGACTAGTGATCGAGCCAAAGGTACTACAGGTTTTGGACTTCTCCGAGGCTCGCAGGGATAGCGCCAGAGAAGCGATTATAAGAGAGGTTGACTAACCGAAGCTGAGGTAGGTTTGAGAGATTTGTCGGCACTTGGCCGGAGAGTGGGTTTGATGAGATCGAGGTAGCGGAGAGTTCGAGGGAGGCCGGACTCGATCTCACCGATAAGCCGGGTTTCCTAGAAGGTTGAGTAACCAATAGGTCGATGAGGTTTGAGATTACAGGCGATAGGTTTCCGAAGGAGTTGTATTGGAGGAAGACGGAATGTAGGAATGTGCATTTGAAGAGAAGAGGAATGGTGCCATCAAGGCATTGGAACGGAGGCTTAGCTTGCTCATGTGCGCAAGTTTGATATTTTGGAGGTGAGTGGGCCGAGCGAGTCGGGAGACGGAGCTCACCGACTCGACTGTTAGGCGCCGATGTCGCGCCACCGAGCCGAGGAGTGGAGGGTCCCAGGAGAGCCGAGTGGATCATAGAGGCCGAGCTTGAAGGAAGTTAGGGCGTCGATCTCGGCTAGGGTTTCGGAAGTGCGATCTGCGCAGGTGAGCAGGGGAGTGGAGAAAAGCAAGAGGAAAAGAAGAAGAGATTTAGCCATAAACGGTGGAAGTGGTGGAAGTAAGCTTTGAGTTTAGATTTGTCGGAAGTAGGAGGGAGGTAAAGGGAGGGAGCATGAGGAGTGTAGGTTAGTAGAAGTGATCTGGGAGTGTTGGTGCCTTGGTGGTAAATGGGGTTGCCATATGTTGCGCAACTGTGCGCATACCTCGCAAACACACGTTACTCAAAACAGTTATCTCTCTGTTTGCTTACTCGAATCCTAAGTGGGCTACCCATTGGGTATGAGAAAAGACAGTTTGGTCCTTCATTTTGGTCACAAGTATCGCACATGTCCATTTAACGGTGAAAACAGTTAACAGCGTTTGAGCAAGGGACCAACGGTGGACAAAAAACGCAAACTTTGGTCAATGGTGAGACGTTTTGAAGTTCAGGGACTAACGGTGGACAAACCCAAAGTACAGGGACCAATGGTGAATTTCGCCCTTTAATTAATTTCTTTTCCTCAGCAATGCAACATTCCTCTCCATTTCTTTTCCTCCAACTAGAGCTGTCAAAATGGGTTGGCGGGACGAGCCAACCCACAACCTACTTCAACCCGCCATTTGGCGGGGCAGGGTGGGCCATCCCAAAAACATGGTGGGCCTAAGAAATACTAACTCAACCCACTTCTTTTAGGTGGCGGGGCGGGCTAGCCCAACGGGCTCAAGTATTTTTGACAACCCTAGGAGAGTCAACCCACAACTCACTTCAACCCGCCATTTGGCAGGGCGGGGGAAGCTAGCCCAAAAAAGTGACGGGCCTAAAAAATACAAACTCAACCCACCTCTTTTAGGTGGCGGGGCGGGCTAGCCCAACGTGTCCAACCCATTTTGACAGCTCTACCTCCAACCCAAGTCCCCTACTATAAAAGAACCAATTTAAAACACGACGTTACATTACATACCTCAATTTAGCATTGTTTCACAACTGTCTCGACTAATTTCCACTACTGCCGCCTCTCTCTCTCACTATATTGACTCTGAGAAAGACTAGTTTCCCCTAATCTTTATAGAAGAGGCAGGATCTTCATTTCTCCTTCCCGTCTTCTCTTCCTTTTAAAAAAAATTATAATTATCATTATTATCACTTTATTTTTTATTGTTATCATTATTTAACACAGGTTACTAGACCAATGGGTCAAGCCATAAAAGATCTTATTGTTCATTCCATTGCTGAAACCCAACTTTGGGTTAAAGCTCAAACAAACAAAGTACTATTGTGGCCCAACTCGAAATTTCTCATATATCCAAAAATAGGCCCAAAAATATATTAAAGTCAACTCAAAATAAAATACAACATTAATTGATATAATTAATAAAATAAAATACAACATTAATTGATATAATTAATATTTTTTTATTTAAATTTTAGGTATATTACAATATAGGTCATGTTAAAAATAATAATGTTATTTTGTGCTTTATTTAGAGTTTTTACTTTTCTTTTTTAATTCTATAGTCTTAATTATGTTTGAGGTTATGTTAAAAATGTGTCAAACTGACTTAAATTCCTCATTTATCGGATATCACAAACGATATGATATTATACTATTTTTAAAATAAATTTTAATAATTTTTGGTATTTATATATTTACAATAATAAATATTTTTTCAGCGAATCACCAGTACGGAGTACATGAAACATCAATTTCTATCATTTTTTTGTCATTTACAGGCCCAAGTATTTTGCCAAGTGTTTGTTTTAGAAATCGTGAAAATTGTTCAAATAAAAAAAAAACATTGTTTCTTACTTAATGTAACATTTTTTTTTGTGTGCTACATTTTAAAATTTGTATTATTAAGTTGTATACGTCTTTTTCATGTTATTTTTTCTATTGATGATATTAATTATTTAGTAAATAATCTCACCTTATGTAGTTTTTGCTCTAAGCTATGATTATTAACAACTAAAAATTTAAAATTTAAAACAATTATATTTTTAATGCATTGCAAATCATGAAAAATACGTTATACAAAAATTAATACTTATTTTATTGGTTTTTATCCTAAAAATTTCATTGACTCCATCAAATATCATGTTGTCTTTCAAGTTCCATAAAAAAAAATTCAATTGTATCGTACGCAATAACAATTAACAAGAGTCAACGTCAATCACTATCGTTTATAAGATTCTTATAGTCTTATTGAAGAAGTCAATGGAAGTCATGTACAACTATATGTCGTAGTTTCAAGGGTAAAAACTCATTTGGGAGATATTGCTATGCCAAGTAGATGATAAGCGAACAAATATTGTGTTGAAGAAATTTTTTCAGAATCTTCAATGATTAGTCTTACAATTACATATTTCTATTTAAACAGTTTCCTTTACTTCATTCTTTTAATATTGTTTTTATTCTTCATTTTGCTTTTGTGTAGTTTAATTGGAAAAAATATATGTCGTGCGTTTAACGCACGGGTGAAAAAACTAGTTATGAATACCACCATGATGTATCCACCCAATCTCATAGTCCCCCAACATACAAAGTGCACCTATGGATATCCAATGTTACCATTTATCTCATATTACCCCTTCTCATCAATATCCGTTATGAAATTTCTGTTAAGTGGCATGTGGGTGTACAAATGTATGAAGGGGGGCATTTAAATCATTTTATCGAGGGTGTAAAGTAGGATTTTTGCTTATAATTTCATCATCCAGTTAATCATTTGTTATCTAAGATATTTTTGAAGTAAAACTTGTTTTATAAAAATTAAAACAAATCTACAAAAAAAATTATGTTTTTGTAAAATTAAAAAAATGTATAAAAGTGGGATTCAATTAATAATTTTTTTATCATTAATTGATTATTTACATATTTAATTTTGATATAATTTTTTCATTGTCAACAATATGACATTTAAGATAGTTTTAATTATATTTTTTAAAAAAACAAATTAAAATATAAATTGGTAACCATTCCATATTTAAGATATTTTTGAATTATAACTGTTTATTAAAATATAAACAAATTAAAAAATAAATTGCTTAAGTAAAGTAATTAAAACTATGATTTTTTTTTTCTCTCTCTCTCTCTCTCAAAAGCTTATAAGAAATTGATTAGTGGATTTTTTTTTAATTTCTCTATGAAATTACGCATCGAAACATTAATCATTTAGTGAAAAATAAATTGAAAAAGTTCATTCAGATATTGGCAAAACAAACAATTAGGCCACCCAACTTTGTAACTTCTTCCAATTCGGCCACCAATTGTTTAAAAATGTTATTTGAGACATCATACTTTAGTTATGCTGCAACAGAACCTATTTTCTAACAGGCATTAGACTAGGACTACACAAAAACGTGTGATGGAAGAAACTATGTATCAATTATCAAAACTGTCTGATAAAACGTTTAAGAAGGTATTTATATGCCCTAAAACAATCCAAACCCTGAAAAAGGAAAAAATAAACAAAAATTACGAAAAACCCGAAAATTTCTAAAGTTCGTAATAGTGCTTAAACAACGTTTTTTGGGGCTTAAATCGATCTCATCACGTGGTATCCCCAATGAGTCTTGTAGATCTTGTCAAGCGCTTCAATTTGATAAGCAGCGGATTCCGTAGTTCATCCAGGATCAAAAGTTATAGTCAATTGATGGAAGACTCCTCAACATCTTGATTTCTACTACTTCCTCCGTTTTCAAATTATCCTCCACCTTTCTATTTTCGTTCATTCTTAAATATTTTTTCTCTTTCAAAACTTTCCCTTTTAAGAAAGCACTTTTACCACTTTATCCTTACTTTTTCTACCTACTTTAATTATGACCACATACTCAAGAGCATTAAAGGAAATCATACATTTCACCAATATTTATATTAAAGTCAATTAATTTTTCTTAAACAGTGTGCCGGGTCAAAGTAGACAATATTTTGAAAACTGATGAAATATTACCTTTTTGGTCAAAGGTTACAACTCACACCCTTAAACT
Source organism: Codonopsis lanceolata (assembly GCA_013146195.2). Classification (NCBI taxonomy): domain Eukaryota; kingdom Viridiplantae; phylum Streptophyta; class Magnoliopsida; order Asterales; family Campanulaceae; genus Codonopsis; species Codonopsis lanceolata. Next base: position 72,161,503 of record CM028381.1, read on the forward strand.
TCGATTTCTTCCCAAAGCCTTTAGAACCCTTCAACTTTGTCAGAAACGTGTCTGCTACCTGTTCTGCATGAAGGACATTAAGTTTAAATCAAGAGCATTAAAGGAAACCACACATTTCACCAATATTTATATTAAAGTCAATTACTTTTTTTAAAGCAATGGTCAAAATAGACAATATCCTAAATTATCGTCCTTTTTTTTCGTCCCAAAATAATTGTCCACTTTGAAACTTACATTTTTAGAACATCACTTTTACCACTTTACCCTTATTTTTTCACCTTACTTTAATTATGGGCCACATACACATGGGTTTTAAAGGAAACTACACATTAAACCAATATTAATAATCCAGTCAAATAGATTTTCTTAAACGGTGCGCCGGGTCAACCAGGACAATAAATTAGGGACGGAGGGAGTATTTTGAAAACGGAGGGATTATTGCCTTTTTGGTCCAAAGTTACAACTCACACTCTTAAACTTTGATTTCTTCCCAAAGCCTTTAGAACCTTCCAACTTTGTCAGGAACGTGTCTCTGCTACCTGCTCTACATGAAAGACATTAAGTTTAAATCAAATCTCTATTTTACCCCTGTAAATATCAAAATTTTTGTGATATTAGAAATCTAAAGGGGTGTAACTGAAAGCACAAACAAGAAGGGGTCCAATTGGAAATAGTAGAACTTTGGGTTTCGGGGTTACAGATCCGGGTTGCAGGATTTGAGGGAGATGATCCGATGGATGAGGACTGGGTTCCGCCTCTCTCTTCTCTCTGCGATCTCTCTCATATCCACTCCGCCGCCCAGTCTTTCGGCTGAGTGATGGACGAACCCACACTTTCGGTTCGTTTCACCTAATCTCCACCACCACCACCCCTTCTTCTTCTTCTTATTCTTCACCTCAATCAAAAAATCTTCACGCTCAAAATCACACTGAGAAATCAAAGGACCACAATCCTCAAGAAACATGCACCCACAAAAAATCAAAAGAAAAACAGAGAGCTTAGTATAGTATAGTACAGTACAATGCATATGAGTTTAATTTGGACTTTACCTCAAGAAATATGCAGTCGAGTTATGCAATATCTTTTTCTTCGAGCTTTAACAGCTACTCTCCCGATAAGCTCGCTGAGATTGCTGCTAGAGTTGTCGAGGAATTCCGTGTTGATTCAGTTTCCAACGATTACGATGATGATATGTACAATTTCAAGCAGGAAGAATATGGTAAGAAAATGAGTGTCGCCGATGAAGGCCGGGACAGACAGTCGCGTGTTAAAGAAATGGAGGATGGCCAAGAGGCTGAAGAGGACGACGACGACGACGACGAATTTGAGTTTACTTTTGTTTGTAAAGATCTCGACTCGACTCGTCTCCAATTTCGGCTGATGAGATTAAGCCTGTTTTTCCGCTCTTCAACACTGATTTGTTGTTAGAACATGGAATTGATTTGGGGGAAATGGATGGTTTCGAGCTGTTGTGCTTGGGATTGGAAACAGAGGAGGGAGGCGGTGTCGACGTCGCCGGTGTCACGGAGGAAGAAGAAGGCGGCGACGGGCGACGGTGGCGATTAGGAGGCCGAATGCGACGATTTTGTAGAGATTTTCAGAGACCCATATAGTCTCTGTGTGTTGTGTGTGCGAGTTTAGAATAGGCTGTTGCCGACAGGTCCGGTGCATTTTCTTATGGGGATAATCTCACTTTTCAGTTTTCATCCCCAAAGTTTACGTACCTCTTGCCTTTGGTACCCTATGTACCAACTTAATCAATGTTCAGACGTTTCTTATTTCAACCATTTTAAATCATTTCCGTTAACTTTTTGTCTAATAGTAACAATTTACCTATTGTTGTAAGTTGCAAAGGGTTTTAACAAGGGTCTATCAGGTAAAAAAATAAGAAGTGACCCCACCTTCTTTGCTCATCAAACATCTTCTCCCAAATCTCAATTATAACCCCACCTTCCATTACTCAATCAACTGATTACATCTTTCCCACCACCACCACCACCACCACCACCACATCCATACACATTCATGAGTTTATTGGATGGCGTTGACCTGAAAGAGAGACACGATGACGACGATGGAGAAGTTGAGTGACTCAGTCAATCGGGCCTCCGACGAAGCTACCCCAGTGAACATTTGAGAGGCAGTGAGAGAGGGGTTAGATTGTCGGTGAGAAGATTAGTGTCATCTCTAGAGACAAAAGGTGGTTGCCCTCCAGATCGGTATTGGGTCAGAATACAACGGTTCTGCGACAAAATGTGGACCTAAAGCACCCACCTATCTTACCCAAAACGCAAATAGAGAAACCCATGTCGAAAAAAATTCTTTACGTACCATTCTTAGAGGTGAAAAGAATGTCGCCTATCATGAGGTTGAGAAGGACAAAGAATACTGTGGGAGTGAACCAGTCGTGCATAAAGTCCTAGATTGATGGTCTATGTGCAAACTTGACTTTTTCATTGAGATGAGAGGAGAAAGCAAACTGAATAGATAAATGAGAAAAATCTTGTCATTTAGAGCTCAATTTAGAGGAAATTTAAGGTTTTAGGGCTTGAAAAAGAAGGTTGTGGGGGAAGAAATTGGGCTAGTAACGGCATGAGTATGTGAATTTGGGGTTTCTTGATGATGGGTTTGGTCGAAAGCGGAAAGAATGAATGAATTTAAAGGTTGGTGTTCAATAAATTGGTTTAGCAGACTCTTTGTGTTTTGATGAGAAAAGGGGGACAACAAATTGTGAGAGGAGAGTAGAGGACGTATCAAAGGATTGCAAAGCTCAGGAGTGGAGTGGAAATGGAAAAGTAAGAAGAGAGCAAGACTATTTGTGTGTAGGAGAGAGAGGGAGAGATAAAGAGAGAAAGAGATAACGTAGTTATAAAAGAGATTTATGGTGGGTGAGAGCTATAGAGAGAGGGAAAGTTACAGGGTGTCTGGAAAATAAAACGGGAGTTGTCAATGGAGGAGCTAAGGAAGGTAGTTGCATAGCTTTGTGGATGGTGGTGGTGATCGTATATCGAACCTCCTGTGGTGTGGCAAAGCTAGTTTTCAACCTAGAACAACAGGTTGCACGTTAGTGTTTGATGGGCATTTCACAAAAATTATGAAATTTGATTAAAATTAGAAAAGCTGAGGATGAACTTTGATCGACTCGGTACAACGAGTATCAAAAGCAAAAAGTGGATATACTTAGGGTACTAAAAATGAAATTAACCCTTTTCTTATGGTTGAATGTAACTGGGCAAAACACAAGTTGTCACTTAATAGTCTGTTTAATGGCAAAATTTGAAAATTAGGTATTAGATTGTGGATTTTGGTCTTTTGCATCTTCCAAGTAAATCAAATTATTTTGACATTTTTAACATGGGTTTTTCTATTTTGCCTCTTAAGTTAACGTCCTAGTCTAACACTTGTTAGAAAATGGGCTTGGTTGCGGCATAAGTAAAGTAAAGTGGCCTAAATAATATTTTGGAAAAACACACTTTGGGTCATTGACTTCACAAAAGTTGCAATTAGACCACCGAGAGCGTCAAAATTTTCAAAGTGGCCCTTGCACCGAGGAGTTATCTTGCAATTTAACCCAAAAATTTATGGATGTTAATTCGACATTGACTTAGGTTAAATACCTATTTTTCCTCGTCGTATTTGTAATACCCCAAATTTTCCATTTTAAATAGAAATAATTTTATTAATTATTAGCAAATAATCAAATATTAATAGTTATTGTGGGCTTAACTGTTTAATTTGGAGTTTATTAAAATTAGTTTAGGTCTAGTACACTTGAGTTTAATTTTAGTGGGCTTGATGTACACTACTTAGTATAATTTTGAGTGTGGGCTTGACCCTTCAATTTGAGGTTTATTTACTTATAATAAAGAAAAATTACAAGCGGTACACCTTTTAAAACATGTTTTCAAATAAATCCGACTATTTTTAGACATATCTTTTAGGTACAATTTTAGTGCGAGTACATAACCACCCTAATTATTGTATTTGACTTCTTGGGTAACTCTTAATGAATAAGACCAATTGTAATCTTTCATATTCAATAACAGATATAGTTTTTTCTCTCGCATCGTACTACACTACTACTCCTTCTCTGCTCCTTGCGCTCTTTGGAAACCACCGCCATCCGATCAAATATAAAATTAACATGACATAAGAGCAGTAATTACAGATCCCTCAATATTTCACCAGGACTACGCTCCTTGTTTCTCATATCGAGATACTTTTAGAGAGAGAGTTGCTAGAGAAATCAAGTTAGAAGGCGAATCAATGGCGTTCATATCTTTCCTCGATAGAGTTCTCTTCGTCTCCTTGTTCGTACTCTCCCTTGGCAAGAGTTCAACGTATATGGAGTTGATGGTGGACCAGCCGACAAAGTCCCTTGACACAAGTTCGGTGCTTTCTCAAAGCATGGGTTGACACACGGGTTTAGAAATCAAATTCTTAGTTGCGGGGGCTATAGCTTTAAAGGGTCTTGGGAACCTTCTCTTTATATTTGGCAGCTCTTGGAGCTTATCTCCTACTTTGCATCGGGCTATTGCTACCCCATCTTATATGCTTCTGACTAGGAAAGATTCCAACTAGATCCTTTGTTTGACATCGGCAATAGGCATCGACATTTCACGATGCCAAGATTTGACATCGGCATTTTTGGCATCGGCAATATTTTGGCATCGACAACAATTGTAGCATCGGCATTTCACGATGCCAAGATTTATTATCGACATTTTGGCATCGGCAATATTTTGGCATCGCAACAATTGTAGGCATCGACATTTCACGATGCCAAGATTTGACATCGGCATTTTTGACATCGGCAATATTTTTGGCATCGAGTCCGATGCAGGTTAATCATCCCGATGCACGGAATTAATCATCCAATACTCTTACCTTCTTCTTCTTCTTTTAGGTTTCATCTGCATTTGCTTCTTTTCCATCCTTGAACATACCCCAGATGATTTCGTCCGTTGCCTTTCCTTTACTCGAACAATGCCACGTCCATTTCTAAAACC
>CM028381.1:72166611-72245131 GCA_013146195.2 Codonopsis lanceolata
CACTCGCCCCGAAATCACATCGGCGACAATAAAAGCCTCCTCTCGAGAAGGATAGGCGGCGCACCCCGCTCTAAAGGTAAAAACCTTTAAACGTTATTTTATTTATTCATTTACTTTTCCGCTCATTTATTATTTAAAGTTGTATTTAAAATCGGCCATGCCAATGATGTGATGCAATATAAGGCGTTGTCTTTGCCGGATTAGATTAGGAAATATTATGTAATAGGCGTTATTATGGCCAAATATTTTCAAATATGTGCAGTAATTATTTGTAAAGAGGCAGATTTACCGCAAGTTTGTAAATAATGTAGACAAATGTATGTATTTTGGGCGGTTAATGCTTTATTTATCATTAAATAAATATAACAAAAAACATACTTTAGCCAGCCAAAAGCGTTTTGAAACCGAAAGGCGAGTTGGGTGCCTAGCACCTTCCCAACTCGTAACTTAGCCTCCGGACCGCTTTTATTATCTCGGTTTTCTTTTAGTTTTGCTTTATTTATTCTTTAAAATAAAGATGGCGACTCTAAAACATTTTGGATCCAGTGAGGCCTCGCAACATTTTTCCTTGCACTTTTCCGTTCTCCCCTAAAAAAGGGAGAATGGAATGGAAAGGTGATGTATTCCTATGTCTGGTATCCCTAAAAGAGATAACTTGGCGTGAAAACTCAAAGCACCCATAGTGATCCGAGATAGGCCATAAGGCTATTTTCATAAAATCCATAGTGGGGTTTGCAACATTCCTTCCTTGCACTTTCCGTTTTCCCCAAAAAAGGGAGAATGGGAATAGAAGGGTGATGCATTCATATATCTGGTATCCCCTAAAAAGGGATAACTTGACATAAAAACCCAAAGCTCCCATATTGGATCAAAATCCACTAAAAGGCGGAGGCGCATTCCAACGCTATTCGACGGCACTCCTCTCGCACTTTTGATTTCGTCCTCCCTAAAAAAGGGAGGGTGGAGCAGGCGATGGATGTCACCGCATCCGCAGCGCACCCCTATCCAAGGGCGCGCGGGAACGCGAACACGCATCCGGGAACCCACAGTGGCGACTCTGTTGGGGAGATCGGGTTTATTTTAATAAATAAAAATTGAGTGCTAGACTCATTAACCAAAACTTTTTTTTTCTTTTGTTTCTGGCTAAAGTATGCTTGTTATATTAATTTAAACACTTGAATATTGCGTTCCTTTAACATCCGTGTCTATATTTGTGGATATGATCCTCCATCTTGCAGCAGTTTCATTTCAAACATTGTTACGGATATACTTGAAAATATTCGTATTTTTCAAAAAAAATGTTGCAAAAAAAAAATTATATATATATATATATATATATATATATATATATATGCAATATTTTATGTGCAATAATTTCCGGGCAGCACAACAAAAGGGCCGGGGCTTTATTTTAAAATCTCTTCATTTTCGGCCTTATATATTATTTTATTTTGCTTTATTTTCATTCCGCAAAATATATATATATATGCATTCATTCTGTCATTTTATTTTGGGGATTAGGACCCATTTGTAATTAATAGGGATAGATAGATTCCCCACTTTTCTTTCTATTTCTTGATGGTATGCTTGCTTGCTCGCGCTCAAACTAAAAAGCCGAGAAAATCCATAAATAACAGCAAGACAGGTCATATCTGTTTTATTTTCTACTTTTTCTACTTTTTATATCTAAAAAATAAAAAAGTTTTTTTTGTTTTTTAGATACCGCACACACGCGCACATGCATATAAATATATTCCGAACTGCTACCCTAGACCATGGTCAGCCTATCCCCTGCATAAGCCAACGTTAGACTGCATATAGATTTTCAGGACACTTCAAAGAACGACCGGTTTTTGCATTTTAAATTGTGGGTCAGCCCCTGTAAAAAAAAATGTGCGCAAGTCAAACAAAAAATGTGCAAGTCAAAAAAAAATCTGCGCAAGTCAAAACAAAAATTGCGCAAGTCGAAAAAAAAAAAATACAAGTGATTTATTATTTTTAATGCTCGACCTAGACCATTTCGAATGGTGGATCGAAATGATTATAGGCCCTTCGCTGGGATCGATCGATCTCGGGAGTCGAAGGCGGGTGGAATCACGTTGGTCCTATATTTTGGAGAAAGAATCCTTTGTTCGGGAAAAGTCTGAGGCTGTCAAAATTAAGCAGGTGCTTATCCGGTCAATTTGTAGGGAAAATAATTAATAAAATATACTAATAAAGGCACGATGTACTCCAAGCCCAGAAAGCCTTCAGCCAGTCTTCTGATACCTCCTCCATAACCCATTTTCCTCAAAAACCTGGTCCAAATTTGGAAAGGCAGAGATAGTACTGGCCGGTTGATATAGGAAAGTAGGCGAAATCAAAAGCGAAGGTATCGATATCGAGATCGAGATAAGGGCGAGTCGATACAAAAATCTGATCAGAAGCGGTATGGCAACAAAAAGTGAGGTAATCTCTTCCCTGCGGTCCCAAGAAGCATCAACCTTCCATGTTCCTCCAAATCAATTTCCCAACCAAACAGACCCACGAAATACCTATTATTACCAAAATTTTAACCCTTTTCATCATACCCTCCTTATCCTACCCAAAGTCCTTACCCAATCCAATATCCCTATCCTACCCAAAATCCATATTCTATCCAAAATCCTTATCAATCAAAATCCATATCGACCCAATATCCCTATCACGCCCGATATCCATATCCGACCCAAAATCCTTATCGGCCCAATTCCATATCCGCCCAAAATCCTTACGGACACGACCCGAAATTAACCCGACCTTCCCTAATCCTACCAGCATATACCAAAACCCAACTTTCCCGCCCGCCAAAATGGAGGCTGACATCGAAAATTTGAAAACCATGATGCTTAAAATTCTAAACCGAGAAGTTTCTAATGGAAATTTGGGGGACAGCTTCATGGGTATGATGGAAGAAGGCACTTATTAAAAAAAAAAAAGAAAAAAAAGAAAAAAAAAACTCTCTGCTGAGTTTGAGTTTGTTTCTAATAAACCTCTGCAGAATTAGTATACTACGCAGCTTTTGGGCCTTGCGGATCACGGTGGACCACTTGGATATATTATCCTATTCCTTTCCCTAGTTTTACGGATTGGTCATCTACCGATCCGCTCCATAAAATTGAGGATCTCAAACCCGGGTCCTCAATAATGTAATAAACCACATGCGGTTTGCTTTTAATAATAATCTAAATGTCTTTGCTTATTTCTTAGTTGCACCTATATTAAAAGAGCAGCATTAAATCTTTATAATAATGAGTCATTTAATAGGACTCGAACAAAAAAAAAAGAATTATTTGCTTGAGCTTGTAAAGTCAGTCGAGCACCACGGACAGCATCATTCATCAACAGCAACTGAAAACTTACCCACTATCAATCTGGGGCTGGACAATGAAATCAAAAGAGTCAAAATCGGCAACTACCTGCAAGGTTCTGAAAAGGATAACACTCATGGATCTCCTCAAAGAGTTCGTGGACATGTTTACCTAGTCCTATGAAGATGTGTCGGGGTAGACCCACCATAGTCAAACAGGATCCCACATGTCGGATGCTCGATAATCGGACAAAAGCTCCGCGCATCAAACTAGAATGGTCACTACAAGTTTAAAAAGAAAGCATGAAACAGCCGCACGTCAACTTCATTCGGGTAAAAAAAAAACCAAAAAAAAAAAAGAAAGGAAAAAGTAGAAGAAAAAAAAACAACACAAGGAAAAAAAAGAATAAAAAAAATACCCGATCTAGCTGTCCAATATAGTGATCATTCCCAAGTCCAATAGTTTTTTTTCATCAACGGCATCTTTGGGTTATAGTCAAATCAAAGGCGGGGGAGACCAAAAAGACCCCATTCACCACCCCTTGGGGGACCTACTGCTATCATGTCATGTCGTCTGGGCTAAAAAATGTTGGGGGCTACTTATCAAAGGCTGCTACCCCTCTCTTCCACGATGTGCCGTATATTGTCAAAAGGATCCGATCAGGAGATGTCGTACTCCCCACAAGCCAGGAAAGAAGACCTTGTTCAGCCCTCCAATCTCAATGAACTTAAAAGGTATTTTGCTTGAGACACTCTATCCGGCAAGTGCTTCCCTCTCCAGCCCGCTAGGCTGAAAACCCGAAAGGGCGGCCTAGGCAAGAGTTAGGACATATAAAAAAAATCAGAAAAAATAAAAATGAGAAATAAGGGCTCGCTAAATTTGAAAACCGAAAGGGCGACCAAGGCAAAAATTAGAGCACAAAAAAAAAAAAAAAAAAAAAATATATATATATATATATATATATATATATATATATATATAAGAAAAATAATAATAAAAGCTCGCTAGGTTGAAAACCCGAAAGGGCGGCCTAGGCAAAAGTTAGAGCCAAATAAAAAATATATATATCAAGAGAATAAGGAGAGGGAAGGCACTCTTTGAAACCTCGACATCTTACCTCCAGTCTTCGGCATGCAAGGGGGCTCGTCTGACAAAAGAAAAAGAAAAACCACGACATAAGCTCGCAATAAAACACTAAAATATAATACTACAGGTCCTAAGGTGCAACTTAGGAATAATTGCTAAAGAAATTTAGGTTATGCATTAATTGCCTGTACATATCTATTATTGCTTGTACCCCCTTGTTTCCCCTAAAACTATCCTTCATTTGCAGCTTAAGCCCCGGAGCAGTCCATCAGTGCTTGCGGGGTTCGCCCGGCCGGGCCCATATACTTCTTCTGCAAGGCACAGAAAAGGCTCAGTCTCATTAGAACGAGAAGCACCAGAAGTATCCTCGCCCTATTCATCATCTGCGTTGCCATTGTCCTGAAACAGACAGACGACTTGGATTCCGACCATTCACTGCTGCCCTGTCTGATTTCGAAGGAAAATGCAGGGATTATGAAAATAGCCTCATGCCAAGTGTAGCCCTGCAACAATTATATGGCCAGAAGGAGGTGTCTGCCTTTTCCTTTCCCCGCATATCATTAAAAAAAAAAAAGAGAGAGAAAAGGAAAAGCCTGCTCGAACCCGGATGTATATTCCTTAAAAATCCATTTTGGAAATATAGCGTGACATTATCCATTAAGTCGGTATAGCTTTGCTTTGTGCGTGTGTCTTGAGTCTGCATGTTTTTTTTTTATTTATTTTGCATCATATAAAATTAGATTGCATTGTAAATATTTGTACATATTTTTAACCCATAAAACAACAAAACAAAAAACAAAACAAAACAAAACAAAACAAAACAAAAATAAAACAAAAACAAAAAAACAAAAACAAAAACAAAAACAAAAACAAAAACAAAATTTTTATGCATTATTTTGCATCTAGATAAACGTTTTTGCATTTTAAGCATTATAAATGCATTTTGCATCTTAAAGATATATACTACATTCTGCATTATTGCATGCATGATAAAATAGGAAAATATCCATGCATCATGTTAATAAGCATCTTATAATTTTTAGGCATCACATTTACATTAAATAAAGTAGTACATGCATTCATCATGTGCATTCATTATCCAATAAGCTGCATTAGGGGTGTTCTTAAAAGGAAAATGAAATGCCACCATTCAGAAAAATAAATATTTTTATGGCATTCACTATGTCCCTGCAGCATAAGCATGCATCATGAAGCCTCATTTGCATTTATAGTATAAATTATGCATAATAAGGCCAAATAGTGACCACTAGTTTAATCATGCATCGTAAGAATAAATTACATGCATCATTACTTAATTGCATCATTTAGGCATAAATAGGACATGCATAAGCATTAATAATAAAGTCAGCAATGCTTCAAAGGGGCCAAACAGTGCCAAAATCTAGCAGATCAGAAGTATATCCAGGCGGACAAAAAAAAAGGAAAAAAAAAGAGATAATAAGCATGCAAATAAAGAAAAATGGTAAGCATGCAGAATAAAGAAAAAAAGAAGAGGTAATAAGCATGCAAATAAAGAAAGTGGCAGACATGCAGAATATAAAAAGAAAAGAAAAAAAAACAACAAAAAAAAATCGGGAGAGGGAAAATGCATATACAAGAAAGAAAAATTTTCAGGTACATGCAACAAGAAAAATGCGGCGGCAGAAGAAAAAAAAATTCGGCTGAAGCTAGAGAATGGAGCGAAAAGAAAATAGCAGCAAAGAAAAGATGATCTCAGCTGATACCAAGAGATGTTGCAGCAAGAAAAAGAAAATTTCTGACCAAGGCTAGAAGGAGCAAGAAAAAGAAAAATGGCAAAGAAGATCAAGAAAAATTTTCCGCCTAAAGCCGAAAACATAATAGCGGACGGGGAAGAGATTTTCCAGCGAAGGCTGGAACAGTGATGAAAAGAAAAATCCCCAGCAAACTACAGCGAAGAACAGCGTAAAGCAACAAGCAACAGCATCAGTAATTTGTTGCACGGGCACGGCAAAGGTAAAGGAAAGGAAGGTATTTTCCTTTTTAGCAGTGCATTTGATTAATGTTTGGAAACTTTCCTTTAAGGGGTACACAGCCCCGGATTAATAGGGAAAGGTCTTGTTCTCCGTTGAAGGTTGAGTTCCTGAGGAGGCAATGCATTCCATTCATTGGCTGTGTGGAAAACTTTCCTTTAAGAGGTACGCAACCCCGGATTTATAGGGAAAGGTCTTGTTCTCCAGTAGAGGCTGAGTTCCGAGGAAACAATTCATGCTGCGCAGCCACAGGCGCGCTACGATTGGTCTGATTCCTTGGCTAAGGATACGTAGGTAGTCTATCTCGGTAGATGCGACCAAACACAGCATGATATTTACCTTTGCAGCACTCATTTGATAAATCTTTGCATGCACTTGCTCATTTAGTATTGCCGCACTTGCACCGCAACACTTGCATCGCATCATTTAGTCCCCAACTGAATGAACTACGTCTCGGTCTGATTCCTTGTATAAGGATACGTAGGCAGCCTATTTCGGTAGGCACGACCGTTGCATGAATGATGGTTTAGGTTTTGGCCGAACTACGTTTGGTTTGATTCCTTTTATTAAGGGATACGTAGGCAGCCTACATTAGTAGGTCCGACCATCAGAGCACTTAATTTGCATATATGCTTAAAAACTGCGATAACCTGCTATAACTGACTAAAGATGTCTAGGATATGGAGGTTTGTCTCACATTATAAATTGTTGCATTATAACTGCTACCTGTTGCATCTTTCTCCCTCGTTTTGTAATTGAACGAAATTGGAGAGTCTATTCTTATCAACGATGTTCGTCTACTCAAGAAGTGCGGGTTACCCATAGACTCCATCGTTGAGGGGCTCAGACACCCCAATTTCGTACCCGGTATGTGACATGACATAAAATATCAAGACCTGTTAAAACATTAACAAATGTCAAGTTACATGGTCAAAAGTGCAAAAGGACAAAGCAGGATGCGCAAAAGGACGAACTGCAGGGACCAAAGTGCACAAAAAGTAGGAACTTTGAAATTAGGCGCCACCACCATGAAAATTGGGTGTGGCGCCCAATTCCCTTTCATTGTGCCCAATTTTGTGCTGTGTTGCGCCCAGTTTCTTCAGCGCTGCACTGTTCATTTGCCGTAAAGCCCAAATCCTTCTGCGCAGTGTACAAGCGGCTGATACATAAAGAAGGAATTTTAAATCCCAGCGTGTCCTCAAATCAGCCTATAAATACAGGCTCTCAGCTCTTCAGTCGACACCTTTCCATCGATAAAAATTCTTCGCGTTCTCGTTACGCTGGAGAAATAGAGAGAGAAGTGAGATAGCGAGCGATCATCTCAAAAAGCCTCGAAACTCTGCCAAATCTCCTCCAAACACAAAACCAACCGGTAGAAGTGAGCCTTAGCCCCCCAGCTAGGTATCCACCCTATTTCCCCGGCCCAAAAACCATAAAGTAAGTCATTACTCTGCCCGAGTAATAGGCTGAAAATCAACCCATATAAGTCGTTATTCCGCCCAACCAAATAAGCCAAAACCACAAAAACTAAGCCGTCATTCTGCCCGAGTGAGTGAGCCAAAAACACCATATATAAGCCGTCACTCTGCCCAAATCACATCAGCAACAGCAATAAAAGTCTCCCTCTCCCGAGAATGACAGAGCGAGCGCACCCCGCTCTAAAAGGTAAAAACCTTTAAGGGCGTTATTTTATTTATCCATTTACTTTTCCGCTCATTTATTATTTAAAGTTGTATTTAAAATCCGACTCAATGTAGTCAATATAAGACGTTGTGCTGCCCGGATTAGATTAGAAAATATTATGTAATAGAGCCGTTATTATGGCCAAATATTTTCAAATATGTCTGTAATTATTTGTAAAGAGACAGTTGCAAGTTTGTAAATAATGTAGACAAATGGATGTATTTGTAGGCAGTTAATGCTTTATTTATCTGTTAAATAAATATAACAAAAAACATACTTTAGCCAAAAACTGTTTTGAGACCGTAAGGGCGAGTTGGGTGCCTAGCACCTTCCCAACTCGTAACTTAGCCTCCGGACCCGCTTTTATTATATCTGGTTTTCTTTTTGGGTTTGCTTTATTTATTCTTTAAAATAAAGATGGCGACTCTAAAACATTTTGGATCCAGTGGGGCCTCGCAACATCTTTCCTTACACTTTTCCGTTCTCCCCTAAAAAAGGGAGAATGGGAATGGAAAGGTGATGTATTCCTATGTCCTGGTATCCCCTAAAAAAGGGATAACTTGACGTAGAAAACCCAAAGCACCCATAGTGATCCGAGATAGGCCATAAGGCTATTTTCATAAAATCCATAGTGGGGGCGCTGCAACATTCCTTCCTTGCACTTTCACGTTTTCCCCAAAAAAAGGGAGAATGGGAATAGAAGGGTGATGCATTCATATATCCTGGTATCCCCTAAAAAAGGGATAACTTGACATAGAAAACCCAAAGCTCCCATATTGGATCAAAATCCACTAAAGGCAGCCGAGGCGCATTCCAACGCGCTTATTCCGACATTCTCTCGCACTTTTGATTTCGTCCTCCCCTAAAAAAGGGAGGGTGGAACGAGCGTGGATGTCACCGCATCGCGCACGCCGCACCCCTATCCAGGGCGCGGTGGGAGCACTTTTCCCGGGAACCCACAAGTGTATCCAGTCCATTTAAGATGTAGTTCCTGCAAAAAAAATCGAAATGCTTCCATGACTCGACAGCAGCCATGGTGGTTCGGTTCAACTCCCTTTCTTTCAAATTAGGGGTTGTTTCTTTCAGGAATTTTGACAAATTCAGCATCGTCAGGTAGAAGAGCATCTTTTGCTGCCATCATTTGAATTCTGAGTCAGCAAAGTTTTCCGGACGTTCACCATGAGTGTGGACGGTGGGGTGCAAAGATTTGAGTTCTTTGCCGTGGCTGTTCTCTGGCCAGAGTTCTTTCCGTAGTCGGAAGCCATATTGCACAATAAACAATGATCAATAACACAACGTTATAAAACAGCTTTGTTATTGATTGCGATATGATACAATCAAATTAAGTAATAGACTGATCTACACAGTTTTATTTTTGTGAAACAGAATAAAACTCTTATGAATATGCTGATTACAGATTAATACAGATTAAGTAATAGAATGTAATCAATCTGATTAGTTTCATAAAACAGGCTGATCAGTTTTTGTAAAAACGGACTCATCAGTGTTGTAAAAACCAGACTGATAAGTTTGTTTAAACAGACTAGAGAAGCAATATGGTCACAAAATGTGGTAGAGAACAGAAGTAGGGGAAGAATAAGATCAGCAACAAACTGCAGTAAGCATCACGCCAAAAATATTTTTGTCTTAAGATTGTTAGCGGCATGATTGGTTCCTACATTAAGTTGATGAGGGTTGAGGTTGAAGATGTACCGAGATTTTGAATCTCTGTCTTTAAGACAAAAACTGGTGCCGTAAAATTGAATGGACAAATTTAAGCTAGTGAGTCTCCCAGGGATATGAATCTTACGTGACTGAAGAGGCCAGACCTTCCAGCTTCAATCACTGGTGAATCAACACGTTGTTGTATTCTCTGTTTTGGGCAGAAGGATATTGTACAGAAAGAAGGATTTTTCGTGTCTGAAAAATAGGTTTCATGTAGTATAAATAACATGGTTGGGAGTTGGGAGCGATTGAGGTGTGTCCGAAATAGACACAACCGTTTCAGACATAACTGGCGGTAATTGTTCTTTAAAGGGGCATAACCGCTGCTGTAACTGTTATGTCTTAAAGGTGCATAATCGTTGTCGCTGTTGTAACCGTTAGATAGAATTGGTTCAAAAGGGTCACATTATTGCCTTGGATTTGAAACGAACCAGTAGCAAAAAGAAAGGGTCCAAGCCAGCTAGTCAAGTCAAGTTGGGCGGGCGACGGCGTGCGTGCACATGTGTTTAGACCTGCATCTAGCTAGGTCCTACCTCCTACACAAAAGTGTAGTGGCCCAAGGGCCAATTGTTAAGTCTAAAAACTCTTCTTTATAAAGTAGAGTTCTTTCCTTTTTATTCCCAATGTGGGATTTCCCACTACCTACTTACACAACTTCCTCATTCAACTTTTTATTGAAACAAATTTCCAATACCAAGAACAGTTCTAGCATGACCTTGAGAGAACGATCTCATCTGAACACTCTGTATCGGCAGAAGTCATGATCAAGAAACAGTCCACGTAAGTGTCGAAGCCAGAATATCTTTGCCAATTGGTTCTGTTCCAATGACTCTAGCAACAATCTTCTTCAAATCTAACTCCACGTGAGGCAAAACATCAACGACACCTACAGCTTTGTGCCCAAAATAGTCTTCTACATGATACTTACCCATCCTTCCAATTTCATAAAACTAATTTTACCATTTGAAAAATCTAACGAGAGAATAGATTGGAAATCGAAAAATGGAAGTGGTACCGAGACCGACGAAACCGATAGCAGAACCAACGGAGTTCGGATTGAAAGATGATGAGCTTAAAAGGCGTGTGAGGTGCAGATCACTGACCCCTAAGGGGTAGCCCAGTGGTAGAGATGAGGCTTCACAAAGTGTGAGGTCAGATTCGATCACTTCCCAAGCTCCATAGGAGGAAGAAAAAAGGTACAGATCACTTGTTTCTTAGTTTTCGCCATTGAGAGCTTGCATATGATTGTCAATTTTTTCTACAATTTCGAAAATTTTGATTGAATAAACTAGGTATATATATAGTGGGAATGAACGAAAGAATAATAATCAGGAAAGACGGAGAAGAGAATTAGGGTTTTTAAAGAAAATTAAAATTAATGGCATCACTTGAAATTGGTTTGTTGATTAGGTCTTTTAAAATTGATGTGTTAATAATCAATTTTGGATTAAAAAAATTTATCAGTAAAAATGGTGGAATGGGTGAAGGAATGAAGAAGAGGAGGAAAAAGGCACTACGTTTCTGCGGAGAAGAAGAAGGAATGGGTAAAATTTTCACATTCCCCCCTTGTTTTGACGATGTTATCCATGCCCCCTGTTTTATGACAATACCCAAACTGACATTTTTGAAATGAAGCAGACTATTTTGCCCTCAATTTAAGGCATGTGAGTGGCATATGCTCACTTAACGGTGCTTGGGCGAACGGCGTCACGCCCAAAGACTATCGATGCTCGAAAAATGCATTCTTTGGACAGTGGTGAGGACTTTTGAAATTTGGGGGACTGATGGTGGATTTTGCCAAAGTAGGGAAGAATTAATGGTGAATTTAACCCACAAGCTTAAGTTGCAACTTGGTCACTGTACTTTAACGAATTATTCACTAAGATCATTCTACTATTTTTAATTATCAATTTAGTCACTATACTTGGCTTTAATTTTCACATTAATCACTCCACATCCATATTTTTGATGAAAAACTTTAAAAAAATTAAAACCCCAAAATGTACTCTCTCTCTCTCTCTCTCTTAATAAAAGTAGGGTGACCAAATTGGCGGCATAAACAAATAATAATAATAATAATAATAATAATAGTTAACTTTGCTGTCAAAATATGAAATGAAAACAAGACAAACTCAGAATTGAGAAAGAATTGTTTTCTCCATTGATGAAAACGGACTCGAATTACAAAAGATCTCAAAGGATCGAAGTAGGCATAATTCACAATCTTTTTCCTTCCACTTCAATTTTTTTTACAATCCCTAGAAATCACAGCAAACCCATCTCCATTTCAACACACACGCGTGCAAAACTGAACAATGGTATGAATCCTTCTTCGTTCTCAATTTTTTGGTGGGTTTTTGTTCAGTGAGTTCCGAAATCCCTAAGAGTGTGCTTTTTCATTCTCTGTACACAGGGGGGACCTTCAATTTCGATCCAAATGAATTGATGGGACCGATGGGTAGGAATTGAAGGGAGTGCTGGTGGAAGCTTCTAGAGACCCGTAGAGTTCGAGTTTGTCGGCAGTTTCTAGGTCAGAAATTGGGACTGTGGAGGGTCTTGGGGCGTCACCCGTTTAGTGCATTAATTAGGTAAATTGTAGGGGTGAGGGGTTGAAAATTTAAAAAGCGGTTGAAGGTTCTCTGTAGCAGAGAGGTGGGTTGAAGTTGGAATGGGAGTGGGAGGTATAGAGTCATCGATATAATATTAATTGAGAGTGCATGCGTGGTGGGACTGCCTAAAGGTTATGGATGTCAGAGAAAAATGATGGCAGTGGAGATGTGTAAGGGCATCCTCAATGTTAAAAATTATGTCAATTTCTTATACAATTTCTTAACTGGATCTCACTGCCACCTACACATTTTTCTCATCTTACACACTTAAGAATAAATCTTCCCATTGTATATTATTCTTACACAAAAAATATTAAATTTAACATCATCCCAAAACCATTCCATCCCTTCCCCCACACAATGCCACTTGCCACCGCAGTGCTTTCTGCAGCAAAAAGCAACTTCCTAAATAGGAAGCTCTCTCTCTCTCTCTCTCCTAGGTGTGTGTCTAGGTGGGCATTATCACGGTTACCCAAGCATTAAGAAGTGAGCAAATAATACAATGGTGATGCTCTAATTGAGAGAGGGAAAACGAGTGATGGCAAGAAAAAAGGTCAACTAATGTTGTTCCAGACGCATGGATGAAGCTATATCTTCCTCCGGAGAAAAATGGTGGAAGTGGTGGTTGTGAGCAAATGGTTGTTTTGACCGTTGTAGATACTAGTGGTGCCATTGTGGTCGGGACTCGGGACAGTAGAGATTGAGATTGAAAGAAAAAATTTAATGAAAATATATATTACCTAATATCTAAAATGCTCTCATAAATAGTTTAAAAAGTAAATTAAATATTGGTATACTTTGATCTTTTAGTTTGACCCCTTAACTATTAAGAGTTTAAACTGAAAACCCTTAAGATTCAAAAGGGCATTTTGGTTATTTCAATATTTGCATCAATAAACATAGCAATATCTACAATAATATGATAAAATATTTCTTACCGCCTCGAGTTTTGACAAACTTTAAGTCACAAATATCAATATGTATCAAACCTAACGGTTGGTGCTCCTTTCTACTGAATTAAAAGGTT
The DNA here is from genome assembly GCA_013146195.2 of Codonopsis lanceolata. NCBI lineage: Eukaryota > Viridiplantae > Streptophyta > Magnoliopsida > Asterales > Campanulaceae > Codonopsis > Codonopsis lanceolata. The sequence continues at coordinate 72,180,083 of CM028381.1, forward strand.
TTTTTAGCAAATTTTATTTCAACTCAAATTTCGCATATGTGATTTTTCCTGGAATCAAGTTTATGAATAAGTCCTAAACCGATAAGTTTCCTTATTGAGGCACGATTCACATGTCCTAAGCGACTATGTAATAATTGAAGACTTGCACAAGTAAGATTATTTATTTCTTAATAGCTTGTGGTTACAAACAAGAGCGGACAAACTCACTTCGCAACATACATACCCACTTTAGTAAGCACAAACTTATGAGGTTCAAAAACAATTTTGAACCCTAGCTTTCTTACTAAGCAATGCTCCAGAAATCAGATTCTTCACTATGTCAAGCAAATGCATCACATTGTCTAGCGTAAGTTCTTTTCCACATGTGAATTTCAGGATCACCTTCTCAATGCCTTCGATTTTGGAGGTCGCAGAATTTCCCATGTAGAGATGTTCATCATGATCGATCTTCTTGTATTGTGCAAATAAGCCTTTGTAAGCAAAAATTTTACGGGTGGCCCCAGTGTCCACCCACCAACAGGGGACAAACTCAATTCGGAAACACCCGTAGAGAGATTATCCACTTCTGTCACGATGGCTTGGGGAGATTTCTCCTTTTTTGCTTCGACAGTCCTTTGTCTTGTGACCGCTCTTCTCACAATTGTAGCAGTCCCCTTTGAAATGTTTCTTAATGCTGCCGTCATTTCCTTTCTTGTTCTTAAACAAGTCAGCACGCTTTTTTTTTTTTGTTCTTAGACCTCGAGTCTTACACCATGTTATAACTTTTGCTTCCATGTTACGCATAATGGCTTTCTTTTCTGCAGCACAATTGTCCACTTCAATACGAAGACAAACAAGTATCCTCCATTGTCATCTCTTTGCACTTGTGCTTGAGATAATTTTTGAAGTCTTTCCAAGAAGGAGGCAGCTTTTCAATCATAGCAGCAATTTGGAAAGATTCACTCAACGTCATGCCTTCTGCTTCCATATTATGCGGGAGCACTTGCATCTCTTCAACCTGATTATCATAGTATTAGAGATGAAAAACTGGACTCTAATGACCAAAACTTGTTTTTAATTAATCTTTCAAGAGATCAGACATGATCTTAGTATTAAATACTACCCAGACAAGTTTCTAGTTATATGGTAGGACATGATGCCTGATCTGCATATTGGTAATCGTTAACTAGGAAAGAAATAATGTTGCAGAATATAGTAAATCTTAGCTTATGCTCCTGTTAAGATATCTAACAAGCTTCAAATTTGCTCCCCAATGAGGCTGTCTGGGAGATGCCATAAATTGGTTGAGGATGTGAACAACGTACGTTATGTCAGGTCTAGTAATGTAGATTAACGAGTAATTCCCCTACTAGCTAGTCTTTTGTACGAGTAAGGATTGGATAAGACTGAGTAAGCTACTATCTGATGTTAAATAGTATTGTTGATTAACAAGTAATTCCCCAACTAGTCTTCTGTGCGAATACGGATAAGATAAGACTGAGCCAGCTACTATCTGAAGCTAGTAATTAATGTAGTTTAACGAGTACGTGACTACAGTAACTCCTCCTTTGATGTTTCTTGAAATAACCTGTTGTGAGCCCAGATAGACAATATTCTATGTGTGACGAAAAAAACTGCAGCAAGCGATTTTATGGCCTTCAGGAAGCTCTAGTTGGAATCATAATTCTGCCGCTGTAACTTGGCTATAGTTAACATTTGAGCAAATTTCCAGTAGTTTTTTTCTTTCTTCTGAAATCATTAAAACTCATTGACATCATTAATGTTGCTAAAGAAAATCCCCAAAAGGGAAGAACCGCAATAAACAACATACTGTATAACGAAAAGAGGTAAGATCAATCATAATGTCATTACACAAGCCTATTGAAAAGGAGCAAGAGGAAGGGGTGTTCATGGCACGGCTAAAGGGGTCACCCCCTGAAAAAAAAGTCTTCACTTCCCTGCTCACTTGCCGAGTAAGAAATTGGTGGCAAAATCCTAAGCATTGTTGCTTACTGCTGGATCGGCAAGGTGGCCAGCAAGGTTTTCCAATACGCCCTTTCCTGTGACAACGGCCCGAAAAAAGAATCCAAAAAACCTACAGCAAGAATCCAAAATCCCAACCATTGTCGCATAATGTTCTGTTCGATGCATTCTATGCATACCAAAAATCTGCAGCAAGCAATTTGAATCCTCTGTACCTTTAGGGTGCTTTGCTTGGAAATTGGAACCATAATTATGCCAAACACAACGAATAATTAACATTTGAGCAAATTGCAGCATCTTGAATTTAAGTTTTCTCAGAATCACTAAATTTATCAACATCATGAATGTTGCCAAGTAAGATCTCCAAAGGGGTAGGATTGAAATAAAAAACTTATAACGAAAACAGGTAAGATATATATATATATACATTTCACAAGTCTATACTCTATAGACTATAATCTTTGTGCTTAGAAATACATGGCAGCTCCAATAAGTAAATAAAAAAGAATGAAAGAAAGAAAAAATAAATTTCCACCTCCCAGCTTACTTGCCAGGTACAAAATTGGTGGCAAAAGCCCAAGCATTGTTGTTAACTGGATCGGCAAGGTGGTCTGCAAGGTTCTCCAATGGGCCCTTTCCGGTGACGATGGCCTGAACAAAGAATCCAAACATGGAAAACATGGCCAATCTTCCATTCTTAAGCTCCTTGACCTTCAGCTCAGCAAAAGCTTCGGGATCATCGGCCAAACCCAATGGGTCAAAGCTCCCACCTGGGTACAGTGGGTCAACTACCTCACCAAGTGGTCCACCAGCAATTCTGTATCCTTCCACGGCGCCCATTAAGATCACTTGGGTGGCCCAAATTGCTAGAATGCTTTGTGCATGGACCAAGCTTGGGTTACCCAAATAGTCGAGGCCACCCTCGCTAAAGATTTGGGCTCCAGCCTTGAACCAAACCGCCTCACCAAACTTGACACCGTTGCGAGCTAGGAGCTCGGGGAAAACACATCCAAGAGCGCCAAGCATGGCCCATCTAGAATGGATCACCTCAAGCTCACGGTTCTTAGCGAATGTCTCGGGATCAGCTGAGAGCCCAGCGGTGTCCCAGCCATAGTCACCTGGGAACTCTCCAGTAAGGTAGGATGGTGCCTTACCGGAGAATGGGCCTAAGTACTTAACTCTGTCCGGGCCATACCAGGGGCTGCCAGATGAAACAGTCTTGGCCTTGGCAGCTGTTTTACGCATGGTAATTCTTGGTTCACCCAATAGCTCAGAGGCCGTGGGAGCTACCTTCAATGTCCGTCCGGCAAAAGTTGAAGAAGAGAGTGACATTGTTGAAGCAGCCATGGTATGTGAATTGGGTTGGAGGGAATCAAATTGAGCAAAAGGGAAAGAATTGAGCTTAAAGTTGATGTGGTGGAAACTGTGTTTTTGTGTTGGTATATATAGGTGTGGAGTACTGGATATAGAGACATCTTACCATATTTTTATCTCTTTTTCGATTGGCCAAATTTAGTTTCAAGATTTTCTATTTGGCGGTTTCATCTCTTGTAACAGATTTGGATATATTCACAAGCCAATGAGGAATCAGAGGTCAGGATGTCTAAATGAATTTAGTTCACAGAATATTCATGCAATTATTTTGCGCTCCCATTGAACTGAACCATTAGTTTCACAATGTCCTGCAGCAAAATAGGTCCACAGATTGGTGATGTCTCAAGTTGTACTTGGTTAAGTTGTATCACGTGATACGATCTTACGGATCGTAATTCGTAAGATAGTTTCTCGCTGTCACAGTTCAACCCACTAATATACGGTGAATTGGTTGAGGAGGATCTGTCTTACAAAAAATATCCCTAAAACCGTCTTACTTAAGTTTTTACCAAGTTCGTGAGGATGGCCGCTCAGATGCATGCAGCTATACTCCTTCCCCTTCGTTCTTAAAGTGTCATGTTTGACTCAACATACAAATTACAAAAAAATATTAACAATACAATCATGTGAGAATGGAATCTATCAATTAAAGTGAGAATTAAATCAATTACTTCCTTCATTCTCGGCAAAAAGTCCACATTTAAAACTCAATTTTTTTAAGAAAATAACACTTTTATCAGCCCATTAATAATAAAATGATATTTTCATGCCTTAATTTTTTTAAAATTGACTCGTTAAGTGAAACATTCCAAAATGAAATAGTTAATTATTTGTCCAGAACAGAGAAAGTATATAATATTTTTTTAAAAAAAAGCTTCCAAAAAAGGAAAGTTTAGAGAGTGAATACTATTTTTGTACATGTTGGAAATTATTTGTTGGAAAATCTAACATATTACTCCTTGACTGATTTTGATTTTTTTAGTTGAGTTAAAATTAACTATTGTTGAGTTAGTTAATAAGTATTGTATTAGATTGGGACACACTAAAGCCACGTCATTTAGAGTATAATTTTGAGTACTCTTACTGTGTCCCTAACGTTAACCTCAACGGCGAGATAGGAAATCAGTAAGAAACTTAGGTCTCGTTTGGTGCAGCGTTTTGAAAACGCAGTTTTATTTTTGTAAACACGTTTGGAAAACTATTTCAAAACGCTATTTTTCATAAACAGAGTAGTTGTTAATGTAGCGTATTTTTAAAACGCTATAAATTGGAGCGTTTTAAAACGGTTCACGTTTTTAAAATGTTGCATTGAAACACTTTTAAAGAGAAGACGCTGCGTTTTTTACCAGCGTTTTGACCAAAACGCTCTACCAAACAAGCACTTAGTCTCTGAAAACTGTTCTGTTTTTTGCTGTCCAACTTCATTCGATCAGAAACCAGGAAATGCACTAGAAAATTGTACGGTTGTATCTATTTCGTTTGGCTTGACTTGGCTCATCTCGTCTCAAGCTACTGAAAAAACTAGTGATGAAAATAAAAGCGATATGAAAAAGTAATAACCTAAAAAACAAGGAGGAAATAAATCAGATTCCATTCAAACCGTAAAGTGAATGAGAAAACTAACAAACCACAACATCATCTGCCAATGAAAATCCTATTAACAACGTCAACCGGTAAAGCATAAGCTGGATCTAAGTGTGTAGTGTACATGCGGGTCATGCCCAATGTTACCTCCAAAACCACCAGACTCGTGTTGGCAACTCATAATCCATGAAACCACCTCTTCCTGTTCAACAGTTTCAAGCTTCCCTAAAATATCAAGGGTTGCCAATCCCCAATATGCATGCGCCATTCATTCGAAGATGCTCCATCACTACAGATTGAAAGTCATCCTTTCTCTTTTCAACAGTTAAAATGTACTTAACATGCTTTTCAACTTCTAGCTTGCCCATTCTGTGGGTAAATAAGAAAGCAATTGATGATAATCAATAAGCAACATACGCATCAAAAGAAACTCTGGGTGAAAAAAATGGTAGATGTGAAGGAGATACGCAATAACAAAAGTTTTTAGACATGAAGACATCACAACTTAACCTCATTTATCACACGAATGTACCTCTGAAACCAGCATGTTCAGGGAGACATCAATTAGGCAGAGAACTGTTAACGAGACTGACCTGAAGCCAAAATTATTTGAAGAACCCCGTGAGGAACCACCAGCAAATCTGAGCGGAGATAAATAAATAACACAAGCAACCAGAGAACACCAAGAAGAGTTTAAAGATGCAGTAGGCAGGGAACTCATCATCAAAGTGACAACTGACTCAAGTAGCATACAGAATAAGGAAAAATCCTGATTTATCAGTGTCTTAGAATTTTAAACAAGAAACTATCAGCATACATATGAAACCAAATGACAAGCAGTAAGATGCATCTTCATCTGCTTTATTGTTTCTCTCCATCTTCATCTGTAATGAAATATATACCAAAGCCGAGGAACAAAGGAACACATTAAACGAACCAACAACTTCCAAATCAAAGTCAGAAACTGATTTGAAAAACTTTTCGGAAATAATTCCTGATAAAATCGATTTAGACTATGAAACATAAGATCATAATGTAAAATAGTATAATAAAAGTACGAGGCAGATTGAAATCACAGTTCTTACATTAAAAAATGGAAAAAAAAAAATAAACTGGTCTAATTTAAACATGAGATTCGAACTTAAAACAGTTAAATCCTCATCAAATCAAACAATCAAACAAAACCACGTATATATTAGAAAAATTTAATGATAACATTGAATAACAAGTTAAATCATAGTACATAGTATAAAATTCTCTAACTCACTCAGTCAAGCTGAAGAAAGCGAGGGAAGAGGAATGAGCAGCAACCTGCCTTGTGATGCGATAAAAGTTATGTTTTTGATGACGTGCTGAAGAGATAATAAAATGTTGTCGTATAAACCATGATTCTACTAGATACAAGTTGTAGTTTAACGAGTATGTGACTATTGAAAAGGACCTAGAGGAAGGGGTGTTCATGGCACTGCTAAAGGAGTCGCCCCCTAAAAAAAGAGTCTTCACCTCCCTGCTCACTTGCCGGGTAAGAAATTGGTGGCAAAAGCTCAAGCTTTGTTGCTTACTGCTGGATCGGCAAGGTGGTCAGCAAGGTTCTCCAATAGTCCCTTCCAAGTGACAATGTCCTGAACAAAGAATCCAAAAAACTGCTGCAAGAAGGCCATCGCATAATGTTCTCTTCGATGACATAAGACATTCTATGTGTACCAAAAATCTGCAGCAAGCAATTTGAATCCTCTGTACCTTTAGGATGCTTTGCTTGGAAATTGGAACCATAATTATGCGAATCACAGTGAATAATTAACAATTAAGCAAATTGCAGCATCTTCAATTTAAGTTTTTTCAGAATCACTAAATTTATCGACATCATGAATGTTGCTAAAGAAGATCTCCAAAGGGGTAGGATTGAAAAAAAAACGTAAAACAAAAACAGGTAAAATCATATATGAATACATTTCACAAGTCTATACTCTAAAGACTATAATCTTTGGGCTTAGATATACATTGCAGCTCCCAAACAAAAAAAAAAATGAATGAAAGAAGAAAGAAACACAGAATTTCCACCTCCCAGCTTACTTGCCAGGTACAAAATTGGTGGCAAAAGCCCAAGCATTGTTGCTAACTGGATCGGCAAGGTGGTCTGCAAGGTTCTCCAATGGGCCCTTTCCGGTGACGATAGCCTGAACAAAGAATCCAAACATGGAAAACATGGCCAATCTTCCATTCTTAAGCTCCTTCACCTTCAACTCAGCAAAAGCTTCAGGATCATCGGCCAAACCCAATGGGTCAAAGCTCCCACCCGGGTACAGTGGGTCAACTACCTCACCAAGTGGTCCACCAGCAATTCTGTATCCTTCCACCGCGCCCATTAAGATCACTTGGGTGGCCCAAATTGCTAGAATGCTCTGTGCATGGACCAAACTTGGGTTTCCCAAATAGTCGAGGCCACCCTCGCTAAAGATTTGGGCTCCAGCCTTGAACCACACAGCCTCACCAAACTTGACACCATTGCGAGCTAGGAGCTCGGGGAAAACACATCCAAGAGCGCCAAGCATGGCCCATCTAGAATGGATCACCTCAAGCTCACGGTTCTTAGCGAATGTCTCGGGATCAGCTGAGAGCCCAGCGGTGTCCCAGCCATAGTCACCTGGGAACTCTCCGGTAAGGTAGGATGGTGCCTCACCGGAGAATGGGCCTAAGTACTTAACTCTGTCCGGGCCATACCACGGGCTGCCAGATGAAACAGTCTTGGCCTTGGCAGCTGTTTTACGCATGGTAATTCTTGGTTCACCCAATAGCTCAGAGGCAGTGGGAGCTACCTTCAATGTCCGTCCGGCAAAAGTTGAAGAAGAGAGTGACATTGTTGAAGCAGCCATGGTATGTGAATTGGGTTGGAGGGAATCAAATTGAGCAAAAGGGAAAGAATTGAGCTTAAAGTTGATGTGGTGGAAACTGTGTTTTTGTGTTGGTAAATATAGGTGTGGAGTACTGGATATAGAGACATATTACCATATTTTTATCTCTTTTTCGATTGGCCAAATTTAGTTTCAAGATTTTCTATTTGGCGGTTTCATCTCTTGTAACAGATTTGGATATATTCACAAGCCAATGAGGAATCAGAGGTCAGGATGTCTAAATGAATTTAGTTCACAGAATATTCATGCAATTATTTTGCGCTCCCATTGAACTGAACCACTAGTTTCACAATGTCCTGCAGCAAAATAGGTCCACAAATCAGTAAAGTCTCAAGTTGTACAAGGTTAAGTTGTATCACGTGGTACGTTCTTACGGATCATAATTCGTAAGATAGTTTCTCTCTGTCACAGCTCAATCCACTAATATGTGATGGATTGGGTGAGGAGGATCCGTCTTACCAAAAATATCCCTAAAACCGTCTTATTTAAGTTTTTACCAAGTTCGTGAGGTTGACCGCTCAAATGCATGCAGCTATACTCCTTCCCCTTCGTTCTTAAAGTAGTGTCATGTTTAACTCAGCATACAGATTACGAAAAAATATTAATAATACAATCATGTGAGAGTAGAACCTATCAATTAAAGTGAGAATTAAATCAATTACTTCCTCCATCCCGGATAAAGAGTCCACATTTAAAAATCAAGTTTTTAAAGAAAATGACATTTTCATACTGGTAGGGGGAGTGACCGGGCTTGGTGTGGGAGGGATGGGGATGGCGCAATGAGCTGGGTGAGATTGGGGAGAGACCGGGCTTGTCTGTGTGAGGGCCGTGAGGACCGAGCCGTTGATGGTAGTCCGGTGGATGGTCGGTGGTGGTTCGGTGGTGGTGTTCAATTTTTATTTTATTTTTGTTAAAGATAATATAGTATTTTTACAACAAAAAATGTTGTATTAAATATTTTATAGGTGTTATATTAAGCATGCCCTAAAATTAACTATTATTGAATTAGTTAATAAGTATTGTATAAGATAGGGACACACTAAAGCTGATGTAATTTCTACCAAAAGAGAAGGAAAGAAATTACCTTAACCAAGATCGTTCTAAGACAAGTCGTTTTGTTGGTGTAGAAACCGCACCCCCTACCTAAAAAGATAGGATACTTGGTTTGAAGCGCCACAACCAATTACACCAAGGTTGGTTGATAAGCTAGGAAGACGCCACAAGTAGTAGAAGACTACACTTGATAAGTCTAAGTTCTCAAAGAACAAAAAGAGTTGAACAAACTCACACAACTATCATTCCGAATCTCTGTTCCTCAAGGCTTACATGAGAGGCCTATTTATAGGCTAAGGTGGTGGAGAAAACAAGGTACATGATGTCATCCATGATGTAAGCGATAAGTTTTACAACTTGTATAATACATGCTACTACTTATCATGATAAGCTATCAAAGACTCTTCAACTCTCCAAGTTCATGTATTCAAAATGGCTTGAATGAATTTGACCAAGATTGATGCACCAACTATCTTGACCATGGAATCTTCATGAATAATATAGAAAATTCGGATTCCTTCCTCTGGTGATTTGTAATGGCTGAATTTGGGCTTGATTTTGGTCTAGAATGTGTTCTTTCATCGGGCCAAAGTCCTATCACCATGAGACTCCACTTTGCACTTCCATTCTGCCTTATTTGTTGTGTTTCTAGAGCTTGACAAAGCCTTGATTTACTAGCCTGAAATTGCAACAAAAGAATAACATAAGTTAAGTAAATCAAATGGGCTTACAACTCATAAGAATAACTAAAAAATAAACAAAACTTATACTTAAATAAAAACTATAAATGTGTTGAAATTAAATAATAAAATAAGATAAAATAAATCAATAAAGTGGGCTGAAAATCATGGAGAGAAGTGGCCTAAATCCACATCCTTTAATCCACCAAGACTAGGGTCTAGTCTTTGTCATCAAATCGATTAAATGAACAAGACTTCTTGAGTTCTCTTGAGTTAAAAATTGAGCTTGAATCCGACACATTTAAATTGAACCATTGAGAACATTCTTGAATACTTTGGACTTGAGCTCTTGGATGAGATTACATCATCCCCCCCCCCCTTCTTGAGAGTAATTTGTCCTCAAATCATGAACCTTTAGTTTGGTTGCCCTGACATAACTTTTCCCTAAACTTTAAATGTTCTAATGCATCGAGGAAGGAATATTGATTGCCTTTGTTTCAAAACTTCCTCTTTTCACACTTGAACCCTCAACAAGCCTCCGGGATCAAAAATCATCATGCGTTGCCCCTTCTTTGCTCTCTTGACATATTGCTCCATTTTCCTTTTTGTCAACAAAAATGACATGGGCATTCTCCACAACATCAAAGAAAACAATTTCACTTGTGCTAATTATATGGTGTTGAAGATTAGCAAACAATATGTCTTTTTGAAAAACATCAGAAATTGTACCGAAATGCATCAAATGAACATTCAAATTCTTGATGAAGCCAACGAAATAAGCCACTATGAATTTTCCCATTAAAGCATGAAAGTCATGAGTCAATAACTGCATGAAAGAACTAGGAGCATTTCTTTTCCCAAATGATCCATCAAACCATTCAAGCAAACATTAAATGCTTTCGAATGACATCTTTGTGAATTAAAACAATGAGAATTATTTTTGAACATCTTTTCACAAAAACACAATCTCCACCTCCTTTTATCCTCAAGAATTTAATCACAAAGTGCATTAAAAGATCAAACCAAGATATATCAAAACTTGACAAATGTAAGTAAAGGTTATGAGGAGTAGCTTTATGAAAAGTGAAGCATCCCTCACAAATCCTCCCAACATCCCCTTTTTGATGAGGCCAAAAGAAACACTCTTGAATCTTACAGAAAGTTTTGGGAATCCCAAATGGTCTCATGTTGTCGCCCATATGTGCTTATTTCACTTTAAAATCTCTTGAAGATTCTTTTGACACACGCAATTGATTTTTGAAAAACAAATGTCCATTTTGCCTAAAATAGTTCTCGGAAAAACCCTTATTACAAATTAGAGACTTATCACAATAATTGTTTACATGCTCAAATTGAATCTCAAAACCAAGTAAAAAAATCCAACGAGGAAACACAATATTAACAAAATTTTCTTTTCTTTGCTTGAAGTAATCTCTAAAAGAATCCCTTCTCACAAGTACTAAACATTCCATCAAAATTTTGGTCCATTTGCTACCATCTTCAAGTATGCTCACAACAAAGTATTTCAACTTAAAGAGATTAAAATAGAGCTTGCTTACCAAAAGAAACATTGAATCATTCAAAGTTTTATCTAGAAGTGTGTGAATGGTCATCAACTGAATTTTCCTTTGATAAAATTGAGAAATTATGAACTTACCAGCCCTTGAAATAAGGTCCATCCAATCAGTCCATCGAGTAGAAGAGAAGTGATCATCGAGCAGTCTTTTGATGATCCATGAAAAAGACTTACTTGGCGTTTGGAAGTCAATGGGATCTTCGTATATATGGAATTCATGATTTTCTTTGAATCCATTCCATTGACTCAATGGAGGTGACTGGAAGAATAGGTCTTCAAGGTTGATCATGTGAAGAGAGGTAGATGACTCCAACTGTTGTTCTACTCCCCGGTTTGTTGGTAACCTTTGTGGCACTTCCTTTGGGGAAACAATCTCAATTTTCTGCAAGAGAGACACAATAAAGCTAGGAAGAGAGGTGTTAAGTATGTTAGTGAAATGTTGCTTGTCCTTGTTAACAAGGAATATCATTGGCCGTTGGTTCAACAACGCTTGATTCAAATCACTTTCGCTCACATAGGAACTTCTTTCCTTTTTATCATCTCTCTTTTGTCTCTCTTTTTCATCAATGTTTTTACTCTCTTGAATCATTTCTTTTTCTTCACTCTCCTTTTGAATTTCTTTTTCTAATTTCCCTCTTTCACATTCCTCTTCTTTCTCACATTCTTTTTTTCTCTCACACTCTTCTTTTCTCTCACACTCTTCTTTTCTCTCATATTCTTTTTTTCTCTCACACTCTTCTTTTCTCTCATATTATTTTTTTCTCTCACACTCTTCTTTTCTCTCATATTCTTTTTTTCTTTCACACTCTTCTTTTCTCTCATATTCTTTTTTTCTTTCACACTCTTCTTTTCTCTCAATCTCCCCTTCTTCTCTTTTCTTACTTTCATTTTGCAAATACAATAGATCATTATGAACTTGATTTGGTGTTAAAGGCACCAAAGAGATCTTCTTATTTTTGTGCACCAAGGTATACCGATTGTTGTCCACATTGTGATGTCCTCTTCGATCGAGTTTCCATTGTCTCCCAAGTAGTAAATGACCAACTTGCAATGGCACAACATCACACACAACTGCATCTTCATACTTCCCTATTTGGAATGTGACTAGCACTTGTCGGGTGACTTGCACTTTCCCACCAAATTTTAACCCTTGCATCTTATAAGGTTGCGGATGTATCATTGTTGGCAGCCCTAACTTCTCAACCATATAGGAACTAGCAATATTAGAGCAACTTTCTTCATCAATGATTAAACTGCATACCTTGCCTTGAACATAACACCGCGATCGAAATAACTCCTCCAACTACACTTCTTCATTCTTCTTGCCTTGTGCAATTATTACTTGACTTGTCTCAACCTTTAACTCTTTATCTCGACATGGTGGAGCTCTTTCTCTTTCCCTTGATTTATGTGGTGTTTGAAGTTTTGTACTAATGGAGCTTTCTTCCTTGTTTTGCCTCCCATGAACTCGCTCAAATTCTGTGGTAATTAGGCTTTGCATTTCGTTCATGAAAACCTCCATGATATTCATGTTTTTTAGACTTTTTTAAAAATAAAAGATGATAATAATATGGAATTACCTCACAGTATCACTCCCTTACGTGTTTCACTCAAAAATGATCTCAACACTCGTGTATCACTCAAAAAAAAATCCCTCAAAAATAGTCTCACATTTATTCACTCTTAAGTTTCTTATCAAACTAAAGAGCTATTATCAAGTGAGTTGTGACTTCTCCCTATATCTACCAAACAACCAAAGATTTATAAGGTTGTAATGAGAACAAGAAGAGATTAGTAACAATGAGACTTGATGAGTACCAAACAATGGAGAATTCAGAATTTCTGCAAGAAGAAATTTGATTAGAAATAAAAGAAAGTTGGCTAGCTAGTATCAAGGAGATTTAATGAGTATCAATGAAACACAAGAAGTTTGAGTTGTATCAACAAGATTTAATGAGAGTACTAATAAAACAAAAGAAACTAGAAACATTTTCTTTTTCAAAGGCAGCCCTCTTTTGTTTTTTTTTTTTTGCTGCTTTTTTTTTTTTAATTCTCGACTACTTTTTTTTTCTCAAAGGCAGCCCTCTCTTTTTTTTTGCTACTTTTTTTTTGTTGCTGTTTTTTTTTTTTTTGCTGCTTTTTTTTTTGCCTTTTTTTTTATTTGCTTTTTTTTCTGTGTTTTTTTTTTTTTGCCCTTTTTTTATGACTTGATAGTTTAAAGGGTATGAAAAGAAAGAAGAAGAAGAAGAATTGATTTCCCAACCCCCCAAGATTCACTGATAAAATTCCTTGTCAACTTGTGACAAAGCCCAATATCAAGATGTGAATAATGAAATACCGAGAAAAATTAAAAGATGAGAAGAGAATGATAGTATGACTTCTTAGAATTGGCTTTGATACCAAATTATGTAATTTCTACCAAAAAAGAAGGAAAGAAATTACCTTAACCAAGATCGTTCTAAGACAAGTCGTTTTGTTGGTGTAGAAACCGCACCCCCTACCTAAAAAGATAGGATACTTGGTTTGAAGCGCCACAACCAATTACACCAAGGTTGGTTGATAAGCTAGAAAGACGCCACAAGTAGTAGAAGACTACACTTGATAAGTCTAAGTTCTCAAATAACAAAAAGAGTTGAACAAACTCACACAACTATCATTCTGAATCTCTGTTCCTCAAGGCTTACATGAGAGGCCTATTTATAGGCTAAGGTGGTGGAGAAAACAAGGTACATGATGTCATCCATGATGTAAGCGATAAGCTTTACAACTTGTATAATACATGCTACTACTTATCATGATAAGCTATCAAAGACTCTTCAACTCTCCAAGTTCATGTATTCAAAATGGCTTGAATGAATTTGACCAAGATTTATGCACCAACTATCTTGACTATGGAATCTTCATGAATAATATAGAAAATTCGGATTCCTTCCTTTGGTGATTTGTAGTGGCTGAATTTAGGCTTGATTTTGGTCTAGAATGTGTTCTTTCATCAAGCCAAAGTCCTATCACCTTGAGACTCCACTTTGCACTTCCATTCTGCCTTATTTGTTGTGTTCCTAGAGCTTGACCAAGCCTTGATTTACTAGGCTGAAATTGCAACAAAAGAATAACATAAGTAAATCAAATGGGCTTGCAACTCATAAGAATAACTAAAAAATAAACAAAACTTATACTTAAATAAAAACTATAAATGTGTTGAAATTAAATAATAAAATAAGATAAAATAAATCAATAAAGTGGGCTGAAAATCATGGAGAGAAGTGGCCTAAATCCACATCCTTTAATCCACCAAGACTAGGGCCTAGTCTTTGTCATCAAATCGAATTAAATGAACAAGACTTCTTGAGTTCTCTTGAGTTAAAAATTGAACTTGAATCCGACACATTTAAATTGAACCATTGAGAACATTCTTGAATACTTTGGACTTGAGCTCTTGGATGAGATTACATCAAAAGCCACGTCATTTGGAGCATAATTTTGAGTACTCTTATAGTGTCCCTAAGATTAACCTCAACCACGAGATTGGAAATCAGTAAGCAACTTCGCTAGGTCTCAGGAAACTGTTCTGTTTTTTGCTGTTCAACTTCATTCCATCAGAAACCAGAAAATGCACTAGAAAATTGTATGGTGGTATCTATTTCGTTTGGCTTGACTTAGCTCATCTCATCTCAAGCTACTGAAAATACTAGTGATGAAAATAAAAGCGAGACCAAAAGGCAATAACCAAAACAACAAAGAGAAAATAAATCAGATTCCATTCAAACCGAAAAGTGAATGAGAAAACTAACAAACCACAACATCATCTGCCAATGAAAATCCTATTAACAACGTCAACCGGTAAAGCATAAGCTGGATCTATGGCTTTCAATCCCGGGTACTCTAGAAGAGAAAGACCGGCAATGCCAAAGTACGTGTGGTACACATCAACCGCATCATCTGGCCTATCTGAAATTCCTCCTTTCTCCATATCCTGGCAGTTCAATATAAATTTGACAAGCTTTTCCTTGTCAATCCAATGAACTCTGTCAATCATGGTCAAGCTAGAGAGAACCCACCACGAGTAGCAGACATCAGGAAGCTTCTCTGGACGCCCATTAAGACCTCCAGATTTCACTTGCCTTTCACACAACCACCACCCAAGGAGGTCTTTGTCAACATAATGAAGAGAACCAGTTATAGCAAGAGCAGCCACACAGCAGAAATTTTGCCCCGCATGAGACTCTGCACCAGGTGTGCATCCAAATCCCCCATCCAGGTTCTTACAACTTATAATGTATTTCACAGCTCGTTCGACATTTATTTTATCCAAACGGTGTAACAATGCAAGTGAACATACTGCTATATAAGAGAATCTCGAGTCTACTTCACCCCATATGTCCCCTGAAAAGGATCCATCTTCATTTTGGAGGCTTGCTACGTATCTCGACACCTTATCAACATCAAGACTATTTATCTTGTCAAATAGGGCCAAGACCTGCACTGCACTAAGTGTGTAGTGTACATGCGGGTCATGCCCAATGTTACCTCCAAAACCACCAGACTCGTGTTGGCAACTCATAATCCATGAAACCACCTTTTCCTATTCAACTGTTTCAAGCTTTCCTAAAATATCAACGGTTGCCAATTCCCAATATGCGCCATTCATTCGAAGATGCTCCATCACTACAGATTGAAAGTCATCCTTTCTCTTTTCAACAGTTAAAATGTACTTAACATGCTTTTCAACTTCTAGCTCGCCCATTCTGTGGGTAAATAAGAAAGCAATTGATGATAATCAATAAGCAACATACGCATCAAAAGAAACTCTGGGTAAAAAAAATGGTAGATGTGAAGGAGATACGCAATAACAAAAGTTTTTAGACATGAAGGCATCACAACTTAACCTCATTTATCACACGAATGTACCTCTGAAACCAGCAAGTTCAGGGAGACAGCAATTAGGCAGAGAACTGTTAACGAGACTGACCTGAAGCCAAAATTATTTGAAGAACCCCGTGAGGAACCACCAGCAAATCTGAGCGGAGATAAATAAATAACACAAGCAACCAGAGAACACCAAGAAGAGTTTAAAGATGCAGTAGGCAGGGAACTCATCATCAAAGTGACAACTGACTCAAGTAGCATACGGAATAAGGAAAAATCCTGATTTATCAGTGTCTTAAAATTTTAAACAAGAAACTATCAACATACATATGAAACCAAATGACAAGCAGTAAGATGCATCTTCATCTGCTTTATTGTTTCTCTCCATCTTCATCTGTAATGAAATATATACCAAAGCCGAGGAACAAAGGAACACATTAAACGAACCAACAACTTCCAAATCAAAGTCAGAGACTGATTTGAAAAACTATTCAGAAATAATTCCTGATAAAATCGATTTAGACTATGAAACATAAGATCATAATGTAAAATAGTATAATAAAAGTACGAGGCAGATTGAAATCACAGTTCTTACATAAAAAAATGGAAAAAAAAATTAAACTGGCGCAATTTAAACATGAGATTCGAACTTAAAACAGTAAAATCCTCATCAAATCAAACAATTAAACAAAACCATGTATATATTTGAAAATTTTAATGATAACATTGAATAACAAGTTAAATCATAGTACATGGTATAAAATTCTCTAACTCACTCAGTCAAGCTGAAGAAAGCGAGGGACGACGAATGAGCAGCAACCTGCCTTGTGATGCGATAAAAGTTATGTTTTTGATGACGTTCTGAAGAGATAATAAAATGTTGTCGTATAAACCATGATTCTACTAGATACAAGTTGTAGCTTAACGAGTATGTGACTATTGAAAAGGACGTAGAGGAAGGGGTGTTCATGGCACTGCTGAAGGCGTCACCCCCTAGAAAAAGAGTCTTCACCTCCCTGCTCACTTGCCGGGTAAGAAATTGGTGGCAAAAGCCCAAGCTTTGTTGCTTACTGCTGGATCGGCAAGGTGGTCAGCAAGGTTCTCCAATAGTCCCTTTCCAGTGACAATGTCCTGAACAAAGAATCCAAAAAACTGCTGCAAGAAGGCCATCGCATAATGTTCTCTTCGATGACATAAGACATTCTATGTGTACCAAAAATCTGCAGCAAGCAATTTGAATCCTCTGTACCTTTAGGATGCTTTGCTTGGAAATTGGAACCATAATTATGCGAATCACAGTGAATAATTAACAATTGAGCAAATTGCAGCATCTTCAATTTAAGTTTTTTCAGAATCACTAAATTTATCGACATCATGAATGTTGCTAAAGAAGATCGCCAAAGGGGTAGGATTGAAAAAAAAAACGTAAAACAAAAACAGGTAAAATCATATATAAATACATTTCACAAGTCTATACTCTATAGACTATAATCTTTGGGCTTAGATATACATTGCAGCTCCCAAAAAAAAAAAAATGAATGAAAGAAGAAAGAAAAACAGAATTTCCACCTCCCAGCTTACTTGCCAGGTACAAAATTGGTGGCAAAAGCCCAAGCATTGTTGCTAACTGGATCGGCAAGGTGGTCTGCAAGGTTCTCCAATGGGCCCTTTCCGGTGACGATAGCCTGAACAAAGAATCCAAACATGGAAAACATGGCCAATCTTCCATTCTTAAGCTCCTTCACCTTCAACTCAGCAAAAGCTTCAGGATCATCGGCCAAACCCAATGGGTCAAAGCTCCCACCCGGGTACAGTGGGTCAACTACCTCACCAAGTGGTCCACCAGCAATTCTGTATCCTTCCACCGCGCCCATTAAGATCACTTGGGTGGCCCAAATTGCTAGAATGCTCTGTGCATGGACCAAGCTTGGGTTACCCAAATAGTCGAGGCCACCCTCGCTAAAGATTTGGGCTCCAGCCTTGAACCAAACCGCCTCACCAAACTTGACACCGTTGCGAGCTAGGAGCTCGGGGAAAACACATCCAAGAGCGCCAAGCATGGCCCATCTAGAATGGATCACCTCAAGCTCACGGTTCTTAGCGAATGTTTCGGGATCAGCTGAGAGCCCAGCGGTGTCCCAGCCATAGTCACCTGGGAACTCTCCGGTAAGGTAGGATGGTGCCTCACCGGAGAATGGGCCTAAGTACTTAACTCTGTCCGGGCCATACCACGGGCTGCCAGATGAAACAGTCTTGGCCTTGGCAGCTGTTTTACGCATGGTAATTCTTGGTTCGCCCAATAGCTCAGATGCCGTGGGAGCTACCTTCAATGTCCGTCCGGCAAAAGTTGAAGAAGAGAGTGACATTGTTGAAGCAGCCATGGTATGTGAATTGGGTTGGAGGGAATCAAATTGAGCAAATGGGAAAGAATTGAGCTTAAAGTTGATGTGGTGGAAACTGTGTTTTTGTGTTGGTATATATAGGTGTGGAGTACCGGATATAGACATCTTACTATATTTTTATCTCTTTTTCGATTGGCCAAATTTAGTTTCAAGATTTTCTATTTGGCGGTTTCATCTCTTGTAACAGATTTGGATATATTCACAAGCCAATGAGGAATCAGAGGTCAGGATGTCTAAATGAATTTAGTTCACAGAATATTCATGCAATTATTTTGCGCTCCCATTGAACTGAACCACTAGTTTCACAATGTCTTGCAGCAAAATATACCCACAAGTTGTACTAGGTTAAGTTGTATCACGTGGTACGTTCTTACGGATCATAATTCGTAAGATAGTTTCTCTCTGTCACAGCTCAACCCACTAATATGCGATAGATTGGGTGAGGAGGATCCGTCTTACAAAAAATATCCCTAAAACCGTCTTATTTAAGTTTTTACCAAGTTCGTGAGGTTGATCGCTCAAATGCATGCAGCTATACTCCTTCCCCTTCGTTCTTAAAGTAGTGTCATGTTTAACTCGGCATACAGATTACGAAAAAATATTAATAATACAATCATGTGAGAGTAGAACCTATCAATTAAAGTGAGAATTAAATCAATTACTTCCTCCATTCCGGATAAAGAGTCTATATTTAAAAATCAATTTTTTAAAGAAAATGACAGTTTCGTACCTTAATTTTTCAAAATTGACACTTTAAGTGAAACATTCCAAAAGGAAATAGTAGATTATTTGCCCAGAACGGAGAAAGTATAAAATATTCATAAAATTTAAAAAAAAAAACTTCCAAGAAGGAAAGTTCAGAGTGAATACTACTTGTGTACATGTTGGAAATTATTTTTTTGGAAAATCTAACATATTACTCCTTGATTGATTTTTGATTTTTTTAGTTGAGTTAAAATTAACATAGATACTTAATACATCACCTATAAAATACTTAATACAACACTTTTTTTAAAAAATTAACTAATTTGTCCTTTGTTCATTTTATAATTAAATGAAAAAAAAAACTATTAAATGGGACGGGACGGAGATGGTGGAGGAGGTGGTGGAGGCTAGGCGGGTGAGGGTGAGGGAGGGAATGGGGGTGGCCCAGTCGGTATTGGGCTGGATGGCGGAGGGACTGGGGGCTAGGCAGGCATGGGCTGGTAGGGGGAGTGACCGGACTTGGTTTGGGAGGGATGGGGGATGGCAGACAGTGAGCTAGGGCTGAGATTGGGGGGAGAGACTGGGCTTGTCGGTGTGTGAGGGCTGTGGGAGGGACTGAGCGGTTGATGGTAGTCCGGTGGATGGTCGGTGGCGGTGTTCAATTTTTATTTTATTTTTGTTAAAGATAATATAGTATTTTTACAACAAAAAATGTTATATTAAATATTTTATAGGTATTATATTAAGCATGTCCTAAAATTAACTATTATTGAATTAGTTAATAAGTACTGTATAAGATAGGGACACACTAAAGCCACGTCATTTGGAGCATAATTTTGAGTACTCTTATAGTGTCCCTAAGATTAACCTCAACCACGAGATTGGAAATCAGTAAGCAACTTAGCTAGGTCTCAGGAAACTGTTCTGTTTTTTGCTGTTCAACTTCATTCCATCAGAAACCAGAAAATGCACTAGAAAATTGTATGGTGGTATCTATTTCGTTTGGCTTGACTTAGCTCATCTCATCTCAAGCTACTGAAAATACTAGTGATGAAAATAAATGCGAGACCAAAAGGTAATAACCAAAACAACAAAGAGAAAATAAATCAGATTCCATTCAAACCGAAAAGTGAATGAGAAAACTAACAAACCACAACATCATCTGCCAATGAAAATCCTATTAACAACGTCAACCGGTAAAGCATAAGCTGGATCTATGGCTTTCAATCCCGGGTACTCTAGAAGTGAAAGACCGGCAATGCCAAAGTACGTGTGGTACACATCAACCGCATCATCTGGCCTATCTGAAATTCCTCCTTTCTCCATATCCTGGCAGTTCAATATAAATTTGACAAGCTTTTCCTTGTCAATCCAATTAACTCTGTCAATCATGGTCAAGCTAGAGAGAACCCACCACGAGTAGCAGACATCAGCAAGCTTCTCTGGACGCCCATTAAGACCTCCAGATTTCACTTGCCTTTCACACAACCACCACCCAAGGAGGTCCTTGTCAACATAATGAAGAGAGCCAGTTATAGCAAGAGCAGCCACACAGCAGAAATTTTGCCCCGCATGAGACTCTGCACCAGGTGTGCATCCAAATCCCCCATCCAGGTTCTTACAACTTATAATGTATTTCACAGCCCGTTCGACATTTATTTTATCCAAACGGTGTAACAATGCAAGTGAACATATTGCTATATAAGAGAATCTCGAGTCTACTTCACCCCATATGTCCCCTGAAAAGGATCCATCTTCGTTTTGGAGGCTTGCTACATAGCTCGATACCTTATCAACATCAAGAATATTTATCTTGTCAAATAGGGCCAAGACCTGCACTGCACTAAGTGTGTAGTGTACATGCGGGTCATGCCCAATGTTACCTCCAAAACCACCAGACTCGTGTTGGCAACTCATAATCCATGAAACCACCTCTTCCTGTTCAACAGTTTCAAGCTTCCCTAAAATATCAAGGGTTGCCAATCCCCAGTATGCACCATTCATTCGAAGATGCTCCATCACTACAGATTGAAAGTCATCCTTTCTCTTTTCAACAGTTAAAACGTACTTAACATGCTTTTCAACTTCTAGCTCGCCCATTCTGTGGGTAAATAAGAAAGCAATTGATGATAATCAATAAGCAACATACGCAAACTCTGGGTGAAAAAAATGGTAGATGTGAAGGAGATACGCAATAACAAAAGTTTTTAGACACGAAGACATCACAACTTAACCACATTTATCACACGAATGTACCTCTGAAACCAGCAAGTTCAGGGAGATCGCAATTAGGCAGAGAACTGTTAATGAGACTGACCTGAAGCCAAAATTATTTAGAGAACCCTGTGAGGAACCACCAGCAAATCTGAGTGGAGATAAATAAATAACACAAGCAACCAGAGAACACCAAGAAGAGTTTAAAGATGTACAGTAGGCAGGGAACTTATCATCAAAGTGACAACTGACTCAAGTAGCATACGGAATAAGGAAAAATCCTGATTTATCATTGTCTTAGCATTTTAAACAAGAAACTATCAACATACATATGAAACCAAATGACATGCAGTAAGATGCATCTTCATCTGTAATGAAATATATACCAAAGCCGAGGAACAAAGGAACAGATTAAACAAACCAACAACTTCCAAATCAAAGCCAGAGACTGATTTGAAAAACTATTCAGAAATAATTCCTGATAAAATTGATTTAGACTATGAAACAAAAGATTCAGAAAGTAAAACAGTAGAATCAAAGTACGAGCCAGATTGAAATCACAGTTCTTACATAAAAAAATGAAAAAAAAAAATTAAACTGGTGCAATTTAAACATGAGATTTGAACTGAAAACAATTAAATCCTCATCAAATCAAACAATTAAACAAAATTACCTACAGATTAAAAAATTTAAATGATAACATTGAATAACAAGTTACTCCATCATAGTACATAGTATAAAATTCTCTAACTCACTCGTACAATGGGAAAAATCCATATAATCAGTATCGATTAAACACATAACTGGTCGACGAGCTAAATCGACACAATCACAACTGAAAACCTGATGAAATCATGCTATTGAAAATAAAATTATAGCACGAAATGAACACATATACCCGACGGAAAACAAACATGGAGATCGAATTAGAACATGAATACTCGAGATAGACAAAATTTACCTGAGATTTGATCAACGGATGAGAGGGAGAGAGAGAGATACGTGAGCGAGAGCTTTAAATGCACTGTTGTATCCTCCGGTCTATTATTCAGACCACGACGATAACAACTGAAGAAGCAATCGAAAATCAAAAGCACTATCCAAAAATCCCTTCAATTAAACTGTGAAGTCGTCAATTCTTCTGAATACGGCTCCAACTTTTATAATACAAAGAAATCTAAATCACTCAAGATCTACAATTAATCACGCCGGAAAAAGAACCAAACATCATCGGAAACAGCTTAGATATGGTTTGTCTTGTCTTCTCGGTTTGAGACGATAGGAAATAGGAAGTTAAAGTGACAATTTGTATCCTTCTAGTTTATGGATGTACAAAAACGGCGCTTGAATTTTAATTGTAAATAGCTTCGACATATTTTGGTATAACACCCTTGAAAATATAGGCATATGCAATTAGGGTTGTTCATAGGGTCGAGAAACGCAACGTCGAACCGTTTAAACCGAGAAAACATAGGATTAGGTTTGAAATTTTAACGACATGTTTAAACTGGACCATTTAAACCGCAACCTATTAGGAACCGAACTAACTGGACTGGCCTAAAACCGATAGGGTTGGCACGATCTATTGGGATTTTTTGAATTGCCAATGCACACACCTTGTATGAAAGGAATAAGATTTTTTGTAGTTTATATAGATTCCAGCAAAACCTAACGACAACCTACTCCATCCTAAGAAATCACTAAAAATCTTGAATGAAAATAGAAGAAAACTAATTTGAATTTAGTTAATCTAATACAGTAATAAATATATTATGACTATTAATTAAACAACTTGATTGATTGAACTTAAGTAAATTATGAAGCTTAAATTATTTGTGTTTTGAATTTTATTACTTAGGTGATATCGTTGTATGATGTTTTTGTCGGATTTGTGTTGCTTACTTGATTTCGAATTTTAGATTTAAATATAAATGTTCTTCAAAAAAATCGGTGTAGCCCGTTAGTGACTCGTTTTAAATCGAAACCGACAAGGTTAGGGTTAGGCTTGCATTTTCAACGACCCAATTAAACTGAACTGTTTAAAGTTTAAACCGCAACCTATTAGGGAACAAAACAGATATGGTCAATTCGATTAACATCTCTATATGCAATGCATAAGTGTTATTTGTTGGCTTACACAAATTATGAAAAGATATTTGATTTCTAGCGTTTTTTTTCTTTTATTACTTCAAATAATCTATTAAGAAACATATTTTTTTCTCACACATTCACATGAAGAAAAAGGGTATTATAAAGGGCAAACAAAACAATTGGTCCCAGTACAATTTGGGTTTCCCGGTTTTGGTCCCGATTGCTCGCAATGGGTCCTTGAGCTGAATTTTTTTTACATAATTGACCTTTACATCTAATTTTGTCAGTTAAGTTTCCTCATGTGCATGCCACGTGACTTTAACCAATGATAAATTTGTTAGTTGACTTTAAAACGTTCAGGGACCATTAAGGAATCCGATTTTCTTCATCTTCTTCTTTTCTCCTCTCCTCTCTCTCCATCCTATGTATATAGCAAAAACAGAGCACCGTCATCCAAGAACAATTGAGATTTAAAGATCAATTGGGAGGGAAGGAAAGATTTAGTGAAGGGAAAGATTAGGATAAAGTGGGTAGTGTAATACCCCAATCCCACATCGGGTAGATGTGAGACTTGTGTTTGATTTATAAGGTAGACATGCGCTACTCGGGCACCAACATCATCCATGGACTTTGAGTCGGCCAGTGGTGGGCCGATGACCCAAGGTGCGTGCTTAGTGAGCCGATGTGGGCTACGCCTGACTGCTCTCGGGCTCGGGCGTTACAAATGGTATCGTAGGGGTCCCGAAAATGTGGGAACAAAGTGTTGTGCGGGCCAAAGTGCTACAGCAGGTGGGAGCCACCTCGATCCCGCACGAGCCACCTCGAATCTGCATCGCCCGGGTATGATTCGGCCTTGACGAGGACGTCAAGGATTTGAGTGGGGGAGATTGTAATACCCCATCCCACATCGGGTAGGTGTGGGAATTGTATTTGATTTATAAGGTAGCCATGCGCTATTACTGAGCACCAACATCATCCATGGACTTTTAGGTCGGCTTGTGGTGGCCTGATGACCCAAGGTGTTTCGATCAACTATAAGGTGCATGCTATTTCTCAAAGATCGACCTTCGGTCGGGATATCACCAGTTAAGGATTAGGAAGGAAGATGTCTCTAAAACTGCCTTTAGAACCAGATATGGATTTGTAACGACCTGAGCCCGAGAGCCCAGTCCGCTACGTGTAGCCCACAAACTGGCCCACTGAGCACGCAGCACCTTAGGTCATCAGACCTACCACAAGCCGACCCAAAAGTCCATGGATGATGTTGGTGCCCAGTAGTAGTGCATGGCTACTTTATAAATCAAACACAAGTCTCACATCTACCCGATGTGGGATCGAGGTATTACAATCTCCCCACTCAAATCCTCGACGCCCTCGCCAAGGCCGAATCGCACTCGGCGATGCAGATTCAAGAGGTGGCTCAGACGGGATCAAGAGTGGCTCCCACCTTCGTGGTGTAACACTGTCCCTCGCACAACACTTTGTTCCCACATTTCCACGGACCCGCCTCGATACCATTTGTAACGACCGAGCCCGAGAGCTCTGGCCCGCTATGTGTAGCCCACACATCGCCCACGAGCACGCAAAGACTGGGTCATCGGGCCCACCACAAGCCGACCCAAAAGTCCATGGATGATGTTGGTGCCCAAAGGTAGTGTGTGGCCACCTTATAAATCGATCAGAATTCCCACACCTACGCTATGTGGGATGGGGTATTACAATCTCCCCCACTCAAATCCTTGACGTTCTCGTCAAGGCCGAATCATACCCCGGGCGATGCAGGATTCAAGAGGTAGCTCCCACCTTCTGCGGTGTAGCACTTTGGCCCGCACAGCACTTTGTTCCCACATTTCCAGCCAGGACTCGCTCTGATACCATTTGTAACGCCCCGAGCCCAAGAGCCCAGTCCGCTACGCTGTAGCCCACACACTGGCCCACTGAGCACGCAGCACCTTGGGTCATCAGGCCCACCACAAGCCAACATAAAAGTCCATGGATGATGTTGGTGCCCAGAAGTAGTGCGTGACCATCTTATAAATCAAATACAATTCCCACACCTACCCGATATGGGATGGGGTATTACAATCTCCCCCACTCAAATCCTTGACATCCTCGTCAAGGCCGAATCGTAACTCGTGCGATGCAGGATTCAAGAGGTGGCTCGTACGGGGATCAAGATGTGGCTCCCACTTTCTATGGTGTAGCACTTTGGCCCACACAGCACTTTGTTCCCACATTTTCGGGCAGGACCCGCTCTGATACCATTTGTAATGCCCCGAGGCCAAAAGCCCGGTTCGTTACGCGTAGCCCACACACTTGCCCACTGAGCACGCAACACCTTGAGTCATCAGGCCCACCACAAGCCGACCCAAAAGTCCATGGATGATGTTGGTGCCCAGTAGTAGCGCATGGCTACCTTATAAATCAAACACAAGTCCCACATCTACCTGATGTGAGGATTGGGGTATTAAAGGTAGTCTGGCAACACCATTGAAAGAGCTTAGATCATTGAAGGATTGGAGATTTCGATCTGCTGGGTCCAAAGAGAGAAAGTTTTTACTAAGAGAAAGAGGAGAGGGGTTTTATTTTTTCTTTTTGGAAGAGAGAGATCCCAGATAACAAATCTTCACACAAATTCATTTCCTCCTTCCACTTTCAAAGGATAAGCAGGAACTGGGCTTTTGGTAGTAACAGGGATTTTCAATCTCACTGAGGGCCTTTGATTGATGCCCAAAGAATTTCAAAGATGCTAAGAGCAAAAGTAGGCCAATTCGCTCTATAAGTTATTCAGATAGTTTTGATATTCGCACTGAACCAGAGGCAGATTCATACAAAAAGTTGGTAGATTCTTGCTCAACAGTTCCTAGATTCAAATGCAAAAAATACAATGTCCTCTGTAAGTAAGTCGATCAAAGAAGAAAACAGGAGCATCCCAAGATTTTTTCACCAAACCCAAGAAAGAATGATATGGGTTGCCAAATGTTGAAAAAAAGGTAGGCCGGGGACAAGTTTCTTGACTTCTCTTAATGCTAACTAGAAGAGGAGTATGGTCGGACACCTTCCTTGCTTTTCGGTTACCGAGAGGAAGATGAGAATGATTCAGAGAGAGTGGACGGTGGAGTTGGTTGGTGGATTGTGAAGAAGGAGATGGTGGTGGGTAGGGGTTTCTTGGTGATTTTCTTGGAGTGTTTCCTGGGAAAGTGATAGGTGAGATGGAAGAGGACGAAGGAGAGCGAAAAATGGTAGGAGGGAGCTGGGTTATGAGAGGAAGGAGAAGATATACAATTAGGTCCCTGGAATAAGATTTTAGCTAAATGGTCCCTTATAAGTTGAAATGATAAATTCATCCCCACCGAAAATCACGTGAGATGCACGTAGTTAGATTTAATGGTAGAAAAGTAACATAATTAAGCGGAAGGATCAATCTTGCAAAAAAATTAGCACATGGAGGAAAAAAATCAAAAAAATTAGTTCAAGAACAAGAACCTAGAAATCTCAATTTTACAGGGACCATTTGTATTGTTTGCCCTATTATAAACTACTCGTCATTTCACTCAAAGAGTCTCTATTTAAAAATTCTAATTATTAAGAGAATAATATTAATGTCATTGGAATTAGTAATAATTACAAACACTTAACACAAGAAATGTGCATACACACAAGTGAACGGTAAAGATAAAATGTTATAGAAATTATAAGTATAATTTTTAAAAGTAGACTATTAAAGTAAAATATCTCAAAATAGTATGGTGGACTTTTTGTCTGGTACAGAGGAAGCATTAGTTTAAATAAAATTTTCCACAAAAAAAAAGACTGAACTTGAATAGTCCCAAAAATAGAAACATATACATTCTCAATAGTAGATCTCTTGTGATCTCTTGTGAAACAGTTTTACGAATCGTAATTCGTAAACCGGCTACTCTATCACAACTAAAATCACCAACACACAATTGATCGTGTCAAAGGGGTCTGTCTTACATAAAATACCTTTAAATCCATACAAGGTATGATATATTCTTGTAGTTGACAACTCAAATGCAATCATCTTATTAGTGGCAGTGCATCCAACATTGAAAACATGCGTTTATTTAATACCTGAATAAATGTTTATTATTTTAAATAATAATATATAAAAATTAAATAAATAAATATACATAAATATTTTTTTGTACAAGGAAAGAAGAAGTAACATGAGTTTGAAATCTATATTAATATATACTATACTAAAAATCATTTTTTTAGATATGAAACTTATAATAATTAAATAATCATTTTTCAAAATTAATTAATTCATCCACTGACGGTGTAGAAACGTTTTTGGATAAGCGACATTTAGAAAACAACACGTGACCAACCAAAATCTATAAAAAATAAGAATAAAATTTTCATTCATAGACGATGTAGATTTTATTTAAAATGATACTTTTTTGTGTTTAATGCAGTTTATTAGATAAAGATGACTTTCTATTTTTAGTAAATAAATTTAGGCGGGATGTCCAATGAGAGATTAACTACCGAAGGAGGTGAACTCGGTTGGACGAAGGAGGCAGGGGTAGAAATCTGAAGCTTTGAGAGGAGGTAGAAATAGGCATCGCTTTGTTTCTGATGTAGGGAGATGGACCTGGAAGTTACGAGGGAGAAAGGGAGAAATGACAATGGAAATCTGGAAGAGGGCTAATCGGTGGGAGATCGAGAGGCGAGGTCGGAGTGGGCGAAGAGAAGAGGCAGATGGTTGATGGGTCGGAGCTGGTGCTGCTTGACTGTATTTGGAGATGGTGGTGAAGGAGACGATGCCAGAGAGAGAGAGCCTGAAGATGGGGCGATAACTGCTTTGGCAGGATGAGAGAGTCAGGGCTTGGATGGGGGTGAGAGATTTGTGAGAGAGTGAGTTTGATTTAGGGATGAAATGGTGATGAAATCAGTTAAATTTCTTGGAGAACACTAGATCAGGAAGTCAATATGCAAAAAGAATCAGAGAAGATGATGATGAAGACTGTAACGCCCCAAACTCGGTACCGACACCGCGGTCCCACAATTTGACCACGTCACTTACAACAACATCTTAAAGTCATAAATATTCCCAACTCAAAATAAATAAACCTTAAGCCATCTTTAAATAAAGTCGAATAACCCAATAAACTTTACTACAAACTTGATGCTAAATAAAAGTCAATCATTCTTAATAAGTTATCATTTTATTAAACAAAGTCTAGATCCAAAATCTCTCGGAACCATCATCATGGTTTGTCAGAGTTAAGTCTTCTCATAATTCCCACTCATTACTTGAAGATCGAATGAGAATTTGAAAGAAAAGGGTGAGCGAACAATGCCCAGTAAGATCATATACAACCCCTCCGGTTACTAAGGAGGAGTTGACCAGAATAAATCAAAGAGGAATAAATTTAAATATTCCAAGTTCACAGTTCAAGTATCGATAAGCGGAAGCAATTTATCAAATTTTTAATTCAAAGCAAAAGGAAGTCAAATGAAAATTTAACAATAAAACGACTCGAGTGATCAACCGTCACCAATCGTCCCAAACCGATTGGAGACAGTAAATTACTCACAGAATCCCATGATCATAAACCAATTTTTAAATATTTACTCCGAAGAGTATCGATAAGCGCAGTTCAATAATTACTCCGAAGAGTATCGATAATTCTATCATGTTTGGTATATCCGGATAACCATATACCACTAGCTAGGTGGTATTCGATAAGTTTGATCATTCAATAATAATACTCACATTTTAAGTAGCATTCGATAGTCATAAAAATCAGTTTAATTATCATGGTAGAATTTCAAGGAAACGATAATCAAATTTCACTACAAGGGTCATGCAGCACAAAAATTATGCATCACAAAATTTTGCATCGCAACAATCATATATTTCATGTAGGAAGAATAACTAACATGAAATTCAATAATTAAGTGAATCCAAATGTGAATCAATTCATGATTTTCGAAGAAGTACAATCGACGGAATTCAAATCAACTACCGACCCAAGTCGGCGTACGTTTAAAAAAATATCGATGTCAATAAAATAATTGGAAGTCTAACGGAGGATTAAAAAAAATAGAGATTATAAGAGGTATAATCCCTTGCATGACAAGTTTATCAAAGTAAATTCCCAAAACACGAACGATCACCCTAAGTTTGCTTGCCCCAAATCTAATTTCAAAATATAACTTAATTAATTAACTACACAGTCCATGGTAGTTTTAACGGCTAACATAACTATAATTTGACAGTAACTATTATATCATCATTTATTTAATCTCCCTTCCAGCTTATTAGTAAATTTTATTTTATTTTTTTTGGATAAATCAACAAACAGGCCTACAAAATAACAATAATAATAGTCTATATTAAACTCCATAATTTTTGGGGCATTATCCCACCGAAAATTATCTCCTGTCAACAATTGTTTTGGGCTATGGAGTCTTGGCATGTAGATTGATATATATATATATATATATATATATATATATATATATATATATATATATATCCTTCTTTCTTTATTCTTTTCAACAACCCACTTTCTTTTCTTCTTCCCTTTTCTTTCTTTCTTTCTTTTGTCATTCTGTACTCCTTAATCTCTTTCTTTTCTTTTCTTCTTTCTTTGCTCCAGGGCACACACACACACGACAGTTACAACTTTTTTCTTAGTTAACTCCATTTCAAGTTTCCACCTTTAATAATTCTCTTCTTCTAACACATTCAATATATACATAAATGTCTATGACCCTCTTCTACCTACCAGTTCCGTTTTTCTTTCCCTCTGTTCTCATTCTCTTTTCTTTTGTTCGTAACTTGGTTTATTCCTTTGTCTTAAAGACAACCTTCTCTCCCTCAATTGACCGAATGAATAATTAACACTAATTTCCATTATCATCCCAAAACAATCTCTTTTTTTTTTTCGTTTAAACATGGAATTACAATTATTTTGTCTAATTCAATAGAAGATTCAACTATTTGCAATTAGAACAGAAGAAGCAATATCTTACCTCCAAATCACGATTCGCGATTTCGTCTAACAATGATTCGGTGCGTCGTTGGTTCCTTCCACTCGAAGATCTCGCAGACGACTTCCGATCTGTTCTCCCTCTCTCACTGTTGTCTCTCTCTCTCTCTCTCTCTCTCTTGTTTGTGTTTGACTGGGAAAGAGAGTATTCATCTTCCTTTTTTTATATCAAGGAGAGTGTTTTCTTTTGAATTTCAACGGGTTGTTTGGCTGATTGCATGAACCCACGAGCTGACTCTCCGCTTCCTATTCTCTTCCATTTCCTATTCTATATGTGCATGACTGATCTTCAAAATGAATGTGTGTTTATTATTATCCTTATTATCATTATAATATTATTACTATCTAATTATTATTGTTTATTATAAGTAAATAAACCCCAAATTGATGGGTCAAGCCCACACTCAAAATATACTAAGTAGTGTACATCAAGCCCACTAAAATTAAACTCAAGTGTACTAGACCTAAACCAATTTTAATAAACTCCAAATTAAATAGTTAAGCCCACAATAACTATTAATATTTGATTATTTGCTAATAATTAATAAAATTATTTCTATTTAAAATGGAAAATTTGGGGTATTACACTCTTACCCCCTTAAAAGAAGTTTAGTCCTCTAAACTTAACGTACCTCATTAGTCGAAGAGATTTGGGTACTTTCTTCGCATATCCTCCTCGAGTTCCCAAGTTGCCTCCCTCTCTGTATGATTAGTCCACTGCACTTTCACATATGGAATTGTTCGTCTTCTTAGCACTTGTTCCTTTCGATCCACTATACGAATTGGTTGCTCGTCGTAACACAAATCTTCTCGTAGTTGTAAGGGTTCAAAAGCAATAACATGACTCGGATCTGGGACGTACTTTCTCAACATCGACACATGAAACACGTTGTGGACCCCAGATAATGTTGGTGGTAATGCAAGCCTATAAGCAACTTCTCCCACATGGTCTAAAATTTCAAAAGGCCCTACAAATCTTGGATTGAGTTTCCCTTTAACGACGAATCTCATAACTCCCCTGGTCGGTGAAACTTTAAGAAAGACATGATCTCCCACTTCAAATTCAAGCTCACGACGACGCTTATCTGCATATGATTTTTGTCGACTCTGTGCCATAAGAAGTTTCTTCTTGATCAACTGCACTTTATCTGACGTAATCTGTACTAGTTCCGGTCCCAAAAGTTTTCGCTCGCCGACTTCATCCCAACACGTAGGCGATCTATACTTTCTTCCATATAATGCTTCGTACGGTGCCATATCAATACTTGCATGAAAGCTATTATTATATGTAAACTTAATTAATGGCAGATGGTCATCCCAATTTCTTGCAAATCTAAGGTACATGATCTCAGCATGTCCTCTAATGTCTGTATGGTTCGTTCGGATTGACCGTCAGTCTGTGGGTGGAATGTCGTACTCATACTCAAATTCGTGCCCAAAGCCTTCTGTAAGCTGCCCCAAAACTTTGAAGTAAAACGAGCGTCGCGATCTGACACTATGGAAACTGGAATCCCATGCAACTTGATAATTTCATCAATATACAACTTTGCTAACTTCTCCAAGGAGTCAATGATCTTAAAGGCAAGGAAGTGAGCTGACTTGGTCAATCGGTCTACAATAACCCATATCGCGTTGTGCCCATTCTGCGTTATAGGTAATCCCACCACAAAATCCATAGTGATATGTTCCCACTTCCATTCGGGAATCGGCATTGACCGTAACATTCCCCCAGGTCGTTGATGTTCACTCTTGACCTGTTGACAAACTAAACACTTAGAGACAAATTCTGCGATTTCTCTTTTCATATTCTCCCACCAAAACGTCTCTTTCACATCTCGATACATTTTTGTACTCCCCGGATGTACCGCAAACCTTGAATTATGAGCCTCTTCTAACACCTCTCTTTTCAACTCCGGGTCAGATGGAACACAAATTCTTCTTCCAAAGCGTAAGATACCATCCCCTCCAAGTCGAAAATTTATCTGAGCTCCCATCTCTACTCCTTTAGAAATTTTTACTAACATCGGGTCAACTTTATGGGCTATCTTAGTCCTTTCTAGTAACGACGGTCTATGTTGCACGGACACGGATACGCAGACACGGGGATACGTGATTTTCAAAAAATATAGGACACGGGTGTGGGGGGTAAAGTGTAAATATTCAAACTATAAGGATCAAAATGTAAATATTCAAAATATAAGGACCAAATTATAATATTAAAATCTATAACCACAAAAATAAATATTTCCAACATACTTAAATATTAATATTCAAAGTAGCACAAATACTCAAAACATACGTAGCACAAATATTCAACATAAGTAGCATCAAATATTCAAAACATAACATAAATTTGTTCAAAACATAAGTAGCATAATTCTATTCTTCAATATCTTCGGCTTCGGCTTCTTCAAAAAGAGTATTTTCCAACTCCGGTTCATCTAATGTGAGGTTCGCTATCTCGAGAACTCCAACATCCTCCATGCTTCCAAAGTCATCTCCACCAATATCCCACATCTTGGTCCTGTCAGTTTGGTATCCCGAATTGTTACGTGATAAAAGACGGAGATTGTTATGGACAAATACCAAATGCTCAGCACGTTTTGGAGCTAACTTGTTCCTTCTAAGTGAGTGAACAAATGAATAAGTGCTCCAATTTCTTTCACAACAAGAGGAGGACGATGGTTGTCCAAGCACTTTCATAGCCAATGACTGAAGCAAAGGTGCACCGAAACCATAAACTGACCACCAAGTCCGTGGCTCCATATAACCCATCGCCTGAATGGCGTCAGCATCATTAAAATGACCTCCACTCATGGCAAATAAGCCATACTCAGCCATAGCAACTTTACAGTCTTCGGTTTGAAAAATCCTTTTAAAACACTTGTTTCTTTCAGATGCAAGTTCAACATCCCTATTAGGACGAACTCTTCCTTCTCCTTCTTCAAGCCATGTCCTGCTATAGAAACTACATGAAAAATGATTTTCATATCATATCTATATTCATAATGTCTAAAGTAAAACAAATGATAACTATAAGTCAATTATTACCTCGGATTCAATGAGTGTGCTAGGCAATGAAGTGGAGTATTATTTTTTGTCCATCTTGCTACAAGAATGCCATGGATCACATCATAGAATGAAGATTCATCATTTGACAATAACCCCTCATGGTCAAAGATAACCTTCTTCACCTTCTCAATCATGGAATCCCACATCTCATAAACTAGATGAAGACAAGGTTTATCAGTATCACAAGCACGAAGCATGTCATAAATGGGGCCAGTAAAATCAATGATGTAACTTATCTTCTTCCACCATCCATCATTCAGCACCATCTCACGGATCGATTCAGCAGCTCCTCTATCATCATCTTTATAGTTTTTCCACTCATCACTAAGCACCATATTTTCTAAACCGCGCCTAATGAGTTTAAACCTTTTAAGCATCACAACAATAGAAGCAAACCGAGTATCTGCCAACGCAAGCAACTTCAATGGACTAAAGCGATTAAAAATAGCCAATCGCATCTGATGGTTCATCACAAAATTTTTAACAAACAATGCATCATCATGCACTTTAATAATCCAACCACATTCCTCGTACACATGTTGGTTGCTCTCGACATTTCTTGGTGCACATATATTTTTCAATGCTAGATTAAGAGTATGCACAACACAAGGAGTCCAATAAATGCCTGGAAACTTACCTTCA
The DNA here is from genome assembly GCA_013146195.2 of Codonopsis lanceolata. Taxonomy (NCBI): domain Eukaryota; kingdom Viridiplantae; phylum Streptophyta; class Magnoliopsida; order Asterales; family Campanulaceae; genus Codonopsis; species Codonopsis lanceolata. The sequence continues at coordinate 72,214,244 of CM028381.1, forward strand.
ATTATCTCACCAGCTGCTTTGCAATTAGCAGCATTATCAGTGATTATTTGAACAACCTTGTTGTCCCCAACCTCATTAATTACTTCTTCCAATTTTGCAGCTATAAAATGCTTGTCTTTAACCGTACCCGAACAATCAACTGCTTTGATAAACATAGGGCCACCGTCCGAGACAACCATAAAATTAATAATTGGCCTACGTTGAGGATCACTCCAACCATCCGACACAATAGTTACCCCTTTCTCATGCCATACACTTTTTATAGGCTCTAACAATTTCTCCACATGTGCTTTTTCTTGCAACAAAAGTGTTGTCCTAAGCTTATTGTACCCGGGAGGAACATAACCACCCAAATTAGCATTAGCTGCAAATGTATAAGACTGCACAAAATGTGGATTCCTAGCCAAGTTAAAAGGCAAACCCCCAGTATAAAACATTCTAGCAATTTCAGCATCCAACTGATTTCTCGTTTGCAAGTCAAAAGCTTTTTCAATACTAGAGTTTACTTTTCTTTTTTTTGAAGTCAATTGGGCCAGTGCTTGGGGAAATTCAAGTGGGGGTAAAGAAGTGGAGTTAGGAAGTGAAACTGTTTTGATTTTTGTGAACCATGTCTTTTTTCTGCTTCTTCATCAACCTTCTTCAATTCTGATAAATCTTCTTGAGTCACACTTTTACACGTCGCAATCCCTTTTCCACTAATCTTTAACAAATGAGCTTTAACTCGGGTATAACTGCCCACAAATATCTTACTACAAAAATTACATGTCCATTTCCTATTACCACCAACATTTATCCCTTTTTCTATATTTGAAACATACTTCCATAAAGGACTATGATCTTCATCATTTCCGGCAACAGAAGAAGTAACACTAGCAGAACCGGAAGCGGAAGATGACATATTTAAAATCAAACTGCAAAAAAAAATTTATAAAATTTTTATTGTAAGTTGTAACAACTAATAATTAACAAGTAAAATTTAATTTATAATTGAAGTTTATAAATTATAATAAAGTACACAAATTTTATAAAAAATAAAATTTCTCATATTCACTGAATCACTGTTTCACTGTTTAACAAATTAAGATACAGTAACTCAAGTCAATGACGATCCACTAAAAAATATAATATAATTTAAAAATCTATTCTCAATTTCTCATGTTGACTAACACTGTTCATTGTTCAGTAAGGTAAATAGTTAATAAACAATACTTAATACTTAATAGTATACTTGTCTTGTAACACTGTTCACTCAATGTAGTTGACAGTTGTTGTCTACTAAGTCTAAGTCTTGTACTCTTGTTGACTTAAATTACTAAATTACTTCAGTGGAGAGAGGACGGAGGAGAGAGACCAAGAGAGTAACTGAGTAAGAGACTTACCAGTCAGTCACCACCGACGAAGACGAGACGAAGAGTAGAATGGGTAGATCGACGACGAGGAATCGACTGGACCAGTGACGAGTCTGAACTCTGAACAGAGAAGGTCGCGCCGTAGACAGAGAAGGTAGGCACTCGACAGGTCGCCTTCGAAGGGGCAAGGGGCCCAGCCGGCGGCGTACACGATGGGCGTCGGCGACGAGATTTTTAGGGGCTATCGTTCGGGATTTTGAGGGGGCTAATAGCGTTCGAGATTCATGACGAAGTGTTGATCGATATTAGTAGTCGATCAAGCAGCCGCGTCTGACTTCCCGGCTTCCAGGTGCGTATCTCGATACCCTAAGCCTCGCACCAGTGTCCGTGTCCAAAAGTTTCGAAAATCCAAATTCGGCCCCAATACGTATTTTGGGCCGTATCTGCCGCGTCCGTGGCGTGTCCACGTCCCTGCCGTGTCGGACTCGGAATTCGCGGGGCACTAGCCGTGTCCGTGCAACATAGACGACGGTTGCAGGCTCAAACGAGCCAAATACCCTTTTCCTCCTCTTACTCGTACTTCTAAACCCAAGTTCTTGATATCTTCGAGAATACCCTTCTCCCTAGTCAACATCTTTGCCAACTTTCCTCTGCTCTTACGACTCAAGGCATCGGCCACCACATTGGCTTTGCCTGGATAGTACAAAATGGTGCAGTCATAATCCTTTAACAATTCTAACCACCTTCTCTGCCTCATGTTCAGCTCTTTTTGGGTAAAAATGTACTTAAGACTCTTGTGATCTGTGTAGATCTCGCACATCACGCCATACAAGTAATGTCTCCAAATCTTCAATGCAAATACCAGAGCAGCTAGTTCTAGATCGTGGGTCGGGTAATTTTTCTCAAAATTCTTCAACTGCAGCGATGCATAGGCGATCACCTTCCCATTTTTGCATTAGGACACACCCCAAACCTTTCAAGGAAGCATCACTATAGATTACAAATCCATCTGTGCCTGACGGTACAGTGAGAATTGGTGCCGAAACCAATCTTTTCTTTAATTCTTGAAAGCTGGACTCACAGTCATCTGTCCACACGAACTTTACATTCTTCTGAGTTAATTTAGTTAAAGGCGTTGCTATTTTCGAAAATCCTTCAACAAAGCGACGATAATATCCTGCCAAACCCAAGAAACTCCTAACTTCTGTTGCAGTCGTTGATCTTTCCCAACTCATTACTGCTTCAATCTTGGCTGGGTCTATCGAAATGCCGCCCTTTGACACTACATGACCCAAGAAAGTTACTTCCTCCATCCAAAATTCACATTTCTTAAATTTGGCGTACATCTTCTCTTCCCTCAAGATTTGGAGTACAGACCTCAAGTGCTGCTCGTGCTCTTCACGGGTCTTCGAGTAAATCAATATATCATCTATAAATACGATCACACAATGGTCCAAGAATCTCCTAAAAATCCTATTCATGAGATCCATGAAAGCAGCTGGGGCATTCGTAAGTCCAAAAGGCATCACCAAAAATTCATAATGTCCGTAGCGAGTCCGAAAGGCAGTCTTCGAAATATCTTCCTTCCTGACTCTCAACTGATGATATCATGAGCGAAGATCAATTTTTGAAAAATAGCACGCTCCGTGCAACTGATCAAACAAGTCATCAATTCTAGGTAGTGGGTACTTATTCCTTATCGTAACCCGATTGAGTTCACGGTAGTCAATACACATCTCATACTCCCATCCTTCTTCTTCACGAATAGAACTGGAGCATCCCAAGGTGAAACGCTTGACCTAATCAGATCTTTCTCTAATAGCTCCTGTAACTGTTCTTTTAACTCCTTAAGTTTAGTTGGCGCCATTCTATATGGTGCTTCAGAAATAGGCGCCGTCCCAGGTGCTAAATCAATTCCAAACTCTACCTCTCGCTCAGGTGGAATACCGGGCAAGTCTTTAGGAAATACATCTTTAAACTCCTTAACTACTGCGAGAGACTCTAGTGTGACCCCTTCCTTTCGATTATCAATAATTGAGGCCAAGAAGCCTTGACAACCCTTCCTTAGAAGTCTTCTTGCCTTCAGAGAAGAAATAAGACCAGATAAAACCGTCGGTTTAGATCCCTTAAAATGAAATTCTGTCTCACCTGGTATGCAAAATACTACTTCCTTCTCGAAACAATCAACCTTAGCATGAAACGCTGACAACCAATCCATGCCTAAAATTAGATCGAAGTCCTGAATATCTAAAGGTAGTAAGTCAATAGGCATCTCTCTATCTTGTAGAATCAAAGAAAACGACTTATATATTTCAGTGACAGGGATGGATTCCTTAGTAGGCGTATCTATCACTAAATCCACTTCCAAGCTTTGGGAAGACAGTTCCATACGACGTGCAAGTGAGGTACTTATTATCGAGTGTGTGGCACCAGGATCGATTAATGCATAAACTCCACGAGAGTAAAGTCGAACGGTACTTGTCACCACGTCATTTGTTGCTCTGGCATCTCTGGCTGTCATAGCAAAAATTCTTCCTTGTCCCCTTGGTTTGGCCTTATCCTCCCCATTTTCTCCTTGGTTATTACCATCTTTCGGTGGTTCTGAGCAGTCTCTAGATTTATGTCCTACCTTTCCACAATTGAAACATGCCCCCTTAGTCCAAAAACATGACTTTGTTCTGTGTTTTCCCCCACATCTACCACAAGCTTGATTATTGTTCTGGTTGGTATTTCGGTCTGAATTACGCCACTGATTCTGGTTTTGACCTTGATTCTGATTACGCCACTGGTGCTGGTTTGGACCTTGATTTTGCCTACTCCACCGATTCTGCTGATTATTCTTATTAAAGTTCCGATTCGTCTGGTTGAATCCCCTGTTGTTGTTGTTCTCTATGTTCTTCCTTTTATTCTCATTATTACTTCCTTGGTAGCCCGACTGATCCCGAGAGCTGTTTCCAATACTCTCAAAATTTCTCTTATTCTCATCCTTCTTTTTCTGATAGTCTCTTGATAATCGCTCCAATATCCTAGCTCGATCTACGACTTTAGCGTACGTCTGCAACTGTAAAGTGATCAACCGATGGCTAATTCCTCCATTGAGGCCTCTCTCAAACATTCTGGCCTTTTGCTTGTCATTCTCAACGAGTCCTGGAGCGTACTTCGACAACTCCGTAAACTTAATGGCATACTCATCTACTGTCATCTTTCCTTGCTCTAGATTGAGGAATTCTATCAAATTATTATCCCGCACGCTCTCCGGAAAATATTTCTTATTAAAGACCTCAAGAAATGTTTCCCAAGTGTATTCTCCTAACCCATTTGCTTCAGCAATCCTTAATTCCGACTCCCACCATTGATTTGTTTCCCCCTCGAATTTGAATGTTGCAAGAGTAACTTTCTGCTCACTTGTGAGAGTCATAGTCCTAAAAATTTTGTTCATGCTTTCAATCCATAACTCCGGCTTAATGGTTCCTGGTGTGCCTGAGAAAGTCTGAGGGCTTCTCTTTTGGAAAATGTCCAATGGGTCCTTTACTATTAGCCCAGGTTGATGTGTTGCAGGCTGTGGTTGTGGGGTAGCAATCGCTACAGATGCCGCCGCAAGCAGTGTATTTCGTGCTCCTGTGTTGGATTATCCTGGTTCCTATTTCCCACCAGGGCTTGTGCTATAGTTTGAAGTAACGCAAAGAGAGTAGGGTCAACTGGCGTTGGGCCAGCAGCTGTTGCATTAGACTAGTTTGATGTATGCTCTAGTTTATTAGTGTTCACGTTTGGTGCAGATACGTTATATTCTCCCACACGCTCTGAAATTGAGTTCACCGTTACCCTAGCAGCTCAAGTACCCCTACCACGTCCACGACCACGAGCTCCAGCGCGACCTCCTCATACCATTAGGTACTGAGATAAAAACGTTGAGACGTCAATAAGGTTTAGGGTCACTCCTCTTATAGTGGCATAGTTCGATCAGTATGGCATCATAAGATAATTTGGTATACACCGTCAAGTTCTAAGGAGTACACTATACAAAATTACACATTCATACACAAAAAAGATATATACCAAAATTCATTTATTTCAAATTTCATTTAATTTTCTAATAAACAAAACTCGTAAGCATTAAGTGCATTCCATTGTTCAAATAACAAAAGCAACAAAGAAAAAAAAATGTCCTCCAAATTCCACCTTAGGCGGTCATTTTTCCAACCTAAATCAATCATTCCGAAAAATTTTCCTATTTAACTATCTTCTGCCTGGGTGTCTTTATCCTCACTTGGGTCAGATTTTTCATTACTTTGATTCCCAATGTTAACTACAGGGTTGACATCCGCCTCTGTGACAGCCCGACCCGGACTCCAATGCAAAATCCCAAGGTCGTGCTGTCAAGACAAGCTAAAAGACGGACAAGCACCCGCTAAGCGTAGTGGTGCGAGTCAAGAGTTGAACCAACAAACTCTAAACGAGAAGGTAAAGCCATAACGGCAATACGGAACAACTAAAAACTAAAATCAGGAAGCAAATCATAAGTGGAACCCAAGCCTTTAATCCTAAACAAAGGAACGCAAGGCCGAGAGATAACTATCTCTACAAATCTATTTACTCGCGGACGCAACATTGCGCACGAACAACAAACCATCTGGCAAACCTAAGGCCGGCGAAACAACGTATACCAACCTGATAAACAACCACTCAACGGCTACAACATGCCGGAGGGACAAATCAACTAAACGAATAAGATATTAAATACTAACAACTAAACCAATGTCTCTCGACTATAGTTGTCGGAGACAGAAATAACAATAACATAATACTAGAACATACGAGCTAAAACCTTGCTCGGAAAGACAACGGAATAACTTCTAATTAGATACAATAGCTCGACCCAACAAGTCGGCTCCCAAAATAAACGACAATAAAATTCTAACATAACTACCCAAGTAAAGTTTACATAACTTTACATCCGTGTCTCACAAGATAATAAATACAATAATAATAATAATAATAACTTCAAGCTATTGCCCGGAAGACCACTTGATAACCAACAAGCACCCGAAGCTGCAACGCGCACTAACGAGCTTGCTGCAAAAACTAAGGAAAACAAACACACGGAGTGAGTCATAATGACCCAGTAAGTTACTAAATGCAAATGTATGGCATAGCATGACGTGGCATGACATAATGCACAAGCATGTATAAAATCATGGTATCTTAATAGCATACCAATAATAAACTTGTATTAAGTCATCATGTAACATAAACTTCATGAACCACATAGCACGTTATCTTTCATATAAGTGCTTATACATAAGCACGTAAAACCAAGACCTGGGCCTAGCCCTCAAATGATCATAAACTGGGTTTCAATCCTCAAATGATCATAACTCATCATTTTTCTTAATGAGTACCTCGTTACATTCATCCAACCCTGGATGAGAAATGGGAGCTCGATATCGCTGCTAGGGCGCTAATACGAGACCACATCCCACTATTGGCCATATAGTGAGGAGAAAGGGTACCAATGCGGCGATTCATAGCGAATGTTTCCAAAGGCTATGAATCGTCCCATTGCCGACAAAACGACCAAAACGCCAGCTGGACTCAAATCAAGATGCTCAAGCAGATATTTACTTGGATAAACCAATAAGGACCAAGTCCATCACAAAAGAACTTATCAATTCAAGTAGGTCATAATGCTCTACAAAACCCAATAAACAATGCACATAATTGTACACACTTAACATGTTCAACTAACTTGTAAGTTTAGTTCAAAAACCACATATTGAGGTATTCATAATCCTCAAGTCATCACCAATTCAAGAATAGCTTATAGCTCAATAAATCACAACGTGAGGTCTACTATAGTCCTCTACTCAAGATTAAATCAAAGACTATTATTTAGTCCAAGAACAATCATAAATCAAGACTTAGCATTTAGCTTCACTTATAGGTACACCGGACTCAACCATAGTCCCAACCGTCATATATATTCGACTTCCTTAAAGCCAATCTCAAGGGTACTAAAACTAACCCGTAGTCAAAACTCCGTAAGTGCTTTCATGTGCACGCGACCGAATTCCCTAAAAGAGAACTCATTCAAATAATCATTTCTTAAGGGCATACGAGATCATAGGTTGGTCTCTAATGCTCCGTGCTCTATCGAGCACGCTCTAAACACACTCCCAATAGGTCTCTATAACATGAGTGTCCCAATTGGGCATCTAATGAGATACTCGGGCTCGCACAAACATAACTAATCAAGACCCGAACATCGTAGGGTTTCAACCCAAAACTCATTATTATATTATTGACCTTACAACAACTCCGTTGAGTCTTAGACTACATCTCATTATTATATACATCATAAATCCCCAAATTAACACTCCATTCAATTATATATCAAAACACTAAAATTCATTCGGGCTTGATTCCCAAGCCCCAAAATTCATAAAAACCTTAACAAAGGGATAACCAATTTCTCCCAACACACAACATCATCCAAATCCTACACATTAATACCCACTTTAATTAACAACAATTCCTCCAATAATTCGGGCTTGATTATCAAGCCCTAAAATTCATAAAACCCAACATTATCATATACCCATCTTATAATCCACATAATTTCAATTAAATGGTCATACACATGATATCTAGTGATATCACACATCCAAGGCCCCACTTTAGGCATACTTTCATAATAAACCCAAATAGAATGTAAACATGATTTCTAGCATGCTCACAATCCTAGAAACATAAGATGAAGGGTAACAATATACTTCAATAATCATAGAAGTCATCCTACATATGCTCTTAACAAGTTCACATGCTCAAATCACGAGTTAAAAATCACTCAAAGCAAGTATGTGTACTCATTGACCTCAAATAGCATAGAGTTTGTTTTCCTTAGGATCAATGAGTACAAAATCAAAGAGAGAAGAAGTAACTTACTTGTATACTACACCCAAGAAAGCAAATGGAAAGATTGATCGGTTGAAAATGTTCTACTCTTCAAGCTCTACTCTTCTATGGCTTGGCTTCAACAATGGAGGAATGGAGCTATGGAAACCAAGAAGAAACATTCAAGAACTCAAGGAGGAACCATGGAGGAAGCTAATCCCGTTTTTGGAGAAGGGAGGAGAGAAATGAGGGTCAAACAATCGTCAGGCTTATATTTGGTCCGAATCTGAGTGGGACAAGTGTCACCACATTGTGGTCACTTAAAATCTGATTTTTGGCTTAATTAATCCACTCAATCACTCACTAATCCACCCATAAAACTTGTTAGAGATGTTAGGGTATAAGTAAGGAGGGTTAGGGAGGTTTAAGTGAGGTTTAGAAAAGGTTTGGATAGGGGTTTGGGTGTATAAATCGTTCAACAGCAAAACAGGGGAAAAATCCCGAAGGAGTAACCTGATGTTGAGGCGGGCGCCTCACCAAAGCCCAGGCGGGCGCCTCAGATTCTGGGGCTTGGGCTGATTTTGAAATTCTCTCAGCTCTTGAGGCGGGCTAGTGATCAAAATCCGATGCGGCCGCCTCGTTTAACCCTTGAACTAGGTCTAAACATGTCCTAAATGGTCCCAAACTTATGGGCAACCATTCTAAGGTCTAACCCAACTCAAAACAATTCGGAAACACACCCGAACAACTCCCGAAACAACTCCCTAAACAACTCGGAGCGAAACCGGGAAGAGGTGCAACAACGTGCAACCGGAACGACGAATGAACTCGCAATCGAACGAGCAATGAAAGGAGACTTTTAAGGCAAGTTTAAGGGCTAATGAAGAAGCTTAAATACTTCTAGAAAGTTGAATAACAACTAGGGAAATAAGAATCCCAAAGGAGAGACGATTACACGACTCAATCCCCGAACTACGCGATAGAGACGAACGCTATCACCAAAACTTCCAAATCATCGATAGACTTAAGGAACACCTCCAACTTGAAGTCTAACACATCTAAACATGTTAATAAACCATCTTATAAAGGTCTAGGACCAAACCGAGGTCACGAACACAAAACGCAAGCAAACTCTCAATCGCGTCGCATTCCGACTATCGTCGAGTCACGACTTGTGACTTTAGCAAGTCAACAACTATATGGAATCTCTTAATAATGTTTTGGTCTTAATATGGTCTCTCATACACATCTAGACCCTCTCGCAAACCAAACATACAATCGACAAAGAAAGAAGTGCAAGTATAGCACGCAAACCGAGCTAACGAAGGAGCGGGGTGTCACAGCCTCAATGTCCACCATCTCTTCGTCTTCTTCTTCCTCCTCTTCTGGATCTTCTGGATCTTCTTCCACAACTGGTCCATTATCTATGGCCATTTGGACCGCATCCCAAGCATTCATGACCAAGAATTCGGTGTTGCTCAGCCTTGCTTCAACTTCTGCATTGACCCTCCTAGCGTCATCTATCTCATCAAAAGGTCTAAATAAGGCATTTTGGGCCAGCTTCAATGCCTTCGTCATCTCTCTGGCTTGTTCTATAAGGGCTTTGTTCTCATTTGCTAGCAGTTGATTATCATTCCTTAACAATTGATTCTCCTGTACCAACACTTGGTTCATCCCTTCCAACTCGACTATTCTAGCACGCATTGTACTCAATCTCGTTCCCACAGGTGTCCTGGGTGGAGCGACCAATGTCCTACCTGTGTTGTTATGTGTCATTTCCTACAAATTCAAAGAAAGTATATTAGTTCTTTTGACATTACTATTATTTTTCTAAGTAAGTCATATGCCCAATTAATGATATTGGATAACCTCAAGTGTAATAACATCCAATTCTTACCCTACAACTAAATCTTATGAATTTACTTTCTAACTTATCTGGATCTGAAATCTAAGTTTTGATACCATTCTGTAACGCCCCAAACTCGGTACCAACACCGCGGTCCTACAATTGGACCACGTCACTTACAATAACATCTTAAAGTCATAAATATTCTCAACTCAAAATAAATAAACCTTAAACCATCTTTAAATAAAGTCGAATAACCCAATAAACTTTACTACAAACTTGATGCTAAATAAAAGTCAATCATTCTTAATAAGTTATCCTTTTATTAAACAAAGTCTAGATCCAAAATCTCTCGGAACCGTCATCATGGTTTGTCCGAGTTAAGTCTTCTCATAATTCCTACTCATTACCTGAAAAAGGAGAATTTGAAAGAAAAGGGTGAGCGAACAATGCCCAGTAAGATCATTTACAACCCCTCCGGTTACTAAGGAGGAGTTGACCAGAATAAATCAAAGAGGAATAAATTTAAATATTCCAAATTCATAGTTCAAGTATCGATAAGCGGAAGCAATTTATCAAATTTTTAATTCAAAGCAAAAGGAAGTCAAATGAAAATTTAACAATAAAACGACTCGAGTGATCAACCGTCACCAATCGTCCCGTACCGATTGGAGACAGTAAATTACTTACAGAATCTCATGATCATAAAATAATTTTTAAATATTTACTCCGAAGAGTATCGATAAGCGCAGTTCAATAATTACTCCGAAGAGTATCGATAATTCGATCATGTTTGGTATATCCGGATAACCATATACCACTAGCTAGGTGGTATTCGATAAGTTCGATCATTCAATAATTATGCTCACATTTTAAGTGGCATTCGATAGTCATAAAAATCAGTTTAATGATCATGGTAGAATTTCAAGAAAACGATAATCAAATTTCACTACAAGGGTCATGCATCACAAAAATTATGCATCACAAAATTTTGCATCGCAACAATCATATATTTCATGTAGGAAGAATAACTAACATGAAATTCAATAACTAAGTGAATCCAAACGTGAATCAATTCATGATTTTCGAAGAAGTACAATAGACGGAATTCAAATCAACTACCGACCTAAGTCGGCGTAGGTTTTAAAAAAATATCGATATCAATAAAATTATTGGAAGTCTAACGGAGGATAAAAAAAATATAAAGACTATAAGAGATATAATCCTTTGTCTGACAAGCTTAGCGAAGTAAATTCCCAAAACACGAACGATCACCTTAAGTTTGATTGCCCCAAATCTAATTTCAAAATATAACTTAATTAATTAACTACACAGTCCATAGTAGTTTTAACGGCTAACATAACTATAATTTGACAGTAACTATTATATCATCATTTATTTAATCTCCCTTCCAGCTTATTAGTAAATTTTATTTTTATTTTTTTTGAATAAATCAACAAACAGGCCTACAAAATAACAATAATAATAGTCTATATTAAACTCCATAATTTTTGGGCATCATCCCACCGAAATTATCTCCTGTCAACAATTGTTTTGGGCTATGGAGTCTTGGCAGGTAGATTTATATATATATATATATATATATATATATATATATATATATATATATATTATCCTTCTTTCTTTATTCTTTTCAACAACGCATTTTATTTTCTTCTTCCCTTTTCTTTCTTTCTTTCTTCTGTCATTCTGTACTCCTTAATCTCTTTCTTTTCTTTTTTCTTTGCTCCAGGGCACACACACACGACAGTTGCAACTTCTTTCTTTATTAACTCCATTTCAAGTTTCCACCTTTAATAATTATCTTCTTCTAACACATTCAATATATACATAAATGTCTATGACCCTCTTCTACCTGTCAATTCCGTTTTTCTTTCCCTCTGTTCTCCTTCTCTTTTCTTTTGTTTATAACTTGGTTTATTCCTTTGTCTTAAAGACAACCTTCTCTCCCTCAATCGATCGAATGAATAATTAACACTAATTTCCATTATCATCCCAAAACAATCTCTTTTTTTTCGTTTAAACATGGAATTACAATTATTTTGTCTAATTCAATAGAAGAATCAACTATTTGCAATTAGAACGGAAGAAGCAATATCTTACCTCCAAATCACGATTCGCGATTCCATCTAACGATGATTCGGTGCGTCGTTGGTTCCTTCCACCCGAAGATCTCGCAGACGACTTCCGATCCGTTCTCCCTTTCTCACTGCCGTCTCTCTCTCACTCCCTCTCTCTGTGTTTGTTTGTGCTTGGCTGGGAAAGAGAGTATTCATCTTCCTTTTTTTATATCAAGGAAAGTGTTTTCTTTTGGATTTCAACAGGTTGTTTGGCTGATTGCATGAACCCACGAGCTGACTCTCTGCTTCCTATTCGCTTCCATTTCCTATTCTCTATTTGCATGACTGATCTTCAAAATGAATGTGTGTTTATTATTATCCTTATTATCATTATAATATTATTACTATCTAATTATTATTGTTTATTATAGGGGGAATTTTAAGTGGGTACAATGAAAACATGTTTTCATCTAGGACCATTAATTTTTTGCACATTTCATAAAACTACAAATTGCTTGCCAAATGACAAAAATGTCATTAATGAAAACTATGATGCCAAGTTATTGTTTCGGGGACATCAACTAACCTTAATTTCCACACAAGAATGACTCCAAAACTCGAACCACCGCCTCCACGAATCGCCCAAAACAAATCTTCACCCATTGTTTTTCTAGTAAGAATACGTCCGTTCACATCCATAAAGCGAACATCTAAAGTATTATCAACTGCAAGACCGTATTTTCGCATAAGAAACCCGTACCCACCCCTACTAATTAGTCCACCAACCCCAACCGTTTACCAAGTGCCCCCTGGAAATCCAAGGGTCGAACTTCTCTTGGTAATCGTGTAGTACACCTCCCCCAGTGTGGCCCCACCTTGAACCCACGCGGTCTTACCATTAACATCAATTTCGATTGATCTCATGTTAATCATATCGATCATGACGAAAGGTAACGGAGTTGGGTTAGTGTAAGAAAGGCCCTCGAAGTCATGACCGCCGCACCGGATTCTGATCTCGACGCCGAGTTTACGGGCACAAGAAAGAACGCTTCGACTGGGATTCTTCGACCGGGGTGACTATGACTAGTGGCTTAGGGGAGGATGGGACGTTGAACCGTATATTGTTCACGGAGAATTCCCAAACTGAAGAGAAAGATGAGTTTTGTGGGGTGTAAATTGTTTTAGAAATGGACGTGGCATTGTTTGAGTAAAGGGAAAGGCAACGGACGAAATCATCTGGGGTATGTTCAAGGATGGAAAAAGAAGCAAATGCAGATGAAACTGAAAGAAGAAGAAGAAGTGGTAAGAGTATTGGATGATTAATTCCAGGCATCAGGATGATTAATTCCAGGCATCAGGACTCTGATGCCAAAAATATTGCTGATGTCAAAAATGCTGATGTCAAATCTTGGCATCAGGTGAAATGCTGATGCCTACAATTGTTGCTGATGCCAAAAATATTGCTGATGCCAAAAATGCTGATGTCAAATCTTGGCATCAGGTGAAATGCTGATGCCTACAATTGTTGCTGATGCCAAAAATATTGCTGATGCCAAAAATGCTGATGTCAAATCTTGGCATCAGGTGAAATGCTGATGCCTATTGCTGATGCCTGTCAAACAGTGATCTAGTTGGAATCTTTCCTAGTTGTAGAAGCATATAAGATGGGGGTAGCAATAGCCTGATGCAAAAGCAGGAGATAAGCTCCAAGAGAGCTGCCAAATATAAAGAGAAGGTTCCCAAGACCCTTTAAAGCTATAGCCCCTGCAACTAAGAATTTGATTTCTAAACCCGTGTGTGTCAACCCATGCTTTGAGAAAGCACCGAACTTGTGCTGAAGGGACTTTGCTGCTGGTCCACCATCAACTCCATATACGTTGAACTCTTGCCAAGGGGAGAGTACGAACAAGGAGACGAAGAGAACTCTATCGAGGAAAGATATGAACGCCATTGATTCGCCTGTCTAACTTGATTTCTCTAGCAACTCTCTCTCTCTAAAAGTATCTCGACATGAGAGAGAAACAAGGAGCGTAGTCTGTGTGAAATATTGAGGGATCTGTAATTACTGCTCTTATGTCATGTTAATTTTATATTTGATCGGATGGCGGTGGTTTCCAAAGAGCGCAAGGAGCAGAGAAGGAGTAGTAGTGTAGTACGATGCGAGAGAAAAAACTATATCTGTTATTGAATATGAAAGATTACAATTGGTCTTATTCATTAAGAGTTACCCAAGAAGTCAAATACAATAATTAGGGTGGTTATGTACTTTCGCACTAAAATTGTACCTAAAAGATATGTCTAAAAAATAGCTGGATTTATTTGAAAACATGTTTTAAAAGGTGTACCGGCTTGTAATTTTTTCTTTATTATAAGTAAATAAACCTCAAATTGATGGGTCAAGCCCACACTCAAAATATACTAAGTAGTGTACATCAAGCCCACTAAAATTAAACTCAAGTGTACTAGACCTAAACTAATTTTAATAAACTCCAAATTAAACAGTTAAGCCCACAATAACTATTAATATTTGATTATTTGCTAATAATTAATAAAATTATTTCTATTTAAAATGGAAAATTTGGGGTATTACAAATACGACGAGGGAAAAATAGGTATTTAACCTAAGTCAATGTCGGAATTAACATCCATAAATTTTTTGGGTTAAATTGCAAGATAACTCGGTGCAGTGGCCACTTTGAAAATTTTGACGTCTCAGTGGTCTAATTGCAACTTTTTGTGAAGTACAGTGACCCAAAGTGTGTTTTTCCAAAATATTATTTAGGCCACTTTACTTTACTTATGCTGCAACCAAGCCCATTTTCTAACAAGTGTTAGACTAGGACGTTAACTTAAGAGGCAAAATAGAAAAACCCATGTTAAAAATGTCAAACTAATTTGATTTACTTGGAAGATGCAAAAAGACCAAAAATCCACAATCTAATACCTAATTTTCAAATTTTACCATTAAACAGACTATTAAGTGACAACTTGTGTTTTGCCCAGTTACATTCAACCATAAGAAAAGGGTTAATTTCATTTTTAGTACCCTAAGTATATCCACTTTTTGCTTTTGATACTCGTTGTACCGAGTCGATCAAAGTTCATCCTCAGCTTTTCTAATTTTAATCAAATTTCATAATTTTTGTGAAATGCCCATCAAACACTAACGTGCAACCTGTTGTTCTAGGTTGAAAACTAGCTTTGCCACACCACAGGAGGTTCGATATACGATCACCACCACCATCCACAAAGCTATGCAACTACCTTCCTTAGCTCCTCCATTGACAACTCCCGTTTTATTTTCCAGACACCCTGTAACTTTCCCTCTCTCTATAGCTCTCACCCACCATAAATCTCTTTTATAACTACGTTATCTCTTTCTCTCTCTATCTCTCCCTCTCTCTCCTACACACAAATAGTCTTGCTCTCTTCTTACTTTTCCATTTCCACTCCACTCCTCAGCTTTGCAATCCTTTGATACGTCCTCTACTCTCCTCTCACAATTTGTTGTCCCCCTTTTCTCATCAAAACACAAAGAGTCTGCTAAACCAATTTATTGAACACCAACCTTTAAATTCATTCATTCTTTTCGCTTTCGACCAAACCCATCATCAAGAAACCCCAAATTCACATACTCATGACGTTACTAGCCAAATTTCTTCCCCCACAACCTTCTTTTTCAAGCCCTAAAACCTTAAATTTCCTCCAAATTGAGCTCTAAATGACAAGATTTTTCTCATTTATCTATTCAGTTTGCTTTCTCCTCTCATCTCAATGAAAAAGTCAAGTTTGCACATAGACCATCAATCTAGGACTTTATGCACGACTGGTTCACTCCCACAATATTCTTTGTCCTTCTCAACCTCATGATAGGCGACATTCTTTTCACCTCTAAGAATGGTACGTAAAGAATTTTTTTCGACATGGGTTTCTCTATTTGCGTTTTGGGTAAGATAGGTGGGTGCTTTAGGTCCACATTTTGTCGTAGAACCGTTGTATTCTGACCCAATACCGATCTGGAGGGCAACCACCTTTTGTCTCTAGAGATGACACTAATCTTCTCACCGACAATCTAACCCCTCTCTCGCTGCCTCTCAAATGTTCACTGGGGTAGCTTCGTCGGAGACCCGATTGACTGAGTCACTCAACTTCTCCATCGTCGTCATCGTGTTTCTCTTTCAGGTCAACGCCATCCAATAAACTCATGAATGTGTATGGAGGTGGTGGTGGTGGTGGGAAAGATGTAATCAGTTGATTGAGTAATGGAAGGTGGGGTTATAATTGAGATTTGGGAGAAGATGTTTGATGAGCAAAGAAGGTGGGGTCACTTCTTATTTTTTTTACCTGATAGACCCTTGTTAAAACCCTTTGCAACTTACAACAATAGGTAAATTGTTACTATTAGACAAAAAGTTAACGGAAATGATTTAAAATGGTTGAAATAAGAAACGTCTGAACATTGATTAAGTCGGTACATAGGGTACCAAAGGCAAGAGGTACGTAAACTTTGGGGATGAAAACTGAAAAGTGAGATTATCCCCATAAGAAAATGCACCGGACCTGTCGGCAACAGCCTATTCTAAACTCGCACACACAACACACAGAGACTATATGGGTCTCTGAAAATCTCTACAAAATCGTCGCATTCGGCCTCCTAATCGCCACCGTCGCCGCCTTCTTCTTCCTCCGTAACACCGGCGACGTCGACACCGCCTCCCTCCTCTGTTTCCAATCCCAAGCACAACAGCTCGAAACCATCCATTTCCCCCAAATCAATTCCATGTTCTAACAACAAATCAGTGTTGAAGAGCGGAAAAACAGGCTTAATCTCATCAGCCGAAATTGGAGACGAGTCGAGATCTTTACAAACAAAAGTAAACTCAAATTCATCGTCGTCGTCGTCCTCCTCCTCCTCTTCAGCCTCTTGGCCATCCTCCATTTCTTTAAAACGCGACTGTCTGTCCCGGCCTTCATCGGCGACACTCATTTTCTTACCATATTCTTCCTGCTTGAAATTGTACTTATCATCATCGTAATCGTTGGAAACTGAATCAACACGGAATTCCTCGACAACTCTAGCAGCAATCTCAGCGAGCTTATCGGAAGAATAGCTGTTAAAGCTCGAAGAAAAAGATATTGCATAACTCGACTGCATATTTCTTGAGGTAAAGTCCAAATTAAACTCATATGCATTGTACTGTACTATACTATACTAAGCTCTCTGTTTTTCTTTTGATTTTTTTTGGGTGCATGTTTCTTGAGGATTGTGGTCCTTTGATTTCTCAGTGTGATTTTGAGCGTGAAGATTTTTTGATAGAGGAGAAGAATAAGAAGAAGAAGAGGGTGGTGGTTGGAGATTAGGTGAAACGAACTGAAAGTGTGGGAGGGTTCGTCCATCTCTCAACCGAAAGACTGGGCGGCGGAGTGGATATGAGAGAGATCGCAGAGAGAGGAGAGAGGCAGAACCCAGCCGTCATCCATCGGATCATCTCCCTCAAATCCAGCAACCCAGATCTGTAACCCCCAAACCCAAAGTTCTACAATTTACAATTGGACCCCTTCTTGTTTGTGTTTTCTGTTACACTCCTTTGGATTTCTAATATCACAAAAGTTTTGATATTTATAGGGGTAAAATAAGGATTTGATTTAAACTTAATGTCCTTCATGCAGAACAGGTAGCGGACACGTTCCTTACAAAGTTGAAAGGTTCTAAAGGCTTTGAGAAGAAATCAAAGTTTAAGAATGTGAGTTGTAACTATGGACCAAAAAGGTAATACTCCCTCTGTTTTCAAAATATTGTCTATTTTGATCCGGCACATCGTTTAAGAAAAAGTAATTAACTTTAATATAAATATTGGTGAAATGTGTGGTTTCCTTTAATGCTTTTGATTTAAACTTAATGTCCTTCATGTAGAACAGGTAGTGGACACGTTCCTGATAAAGTTGGAAGGTTCTAAAGGCTTTGGGAAGAAAGCAAAGTTTAAGGGTGTGAGTTGTAACCTTGGACCAAAAAGGTAATACTTCCTTCGTTTTCAAAATATTGTCTTCTTTGACCCGACACACTGTTTAAGAAAAATTAATTGACTTTAATATAAATATTGGTGAAATGTGTGATTTCCTTTAATGCTCTTGAGTATGTGGTCATAATTAAAATAGGTGGAAAAAGTAAGGATAAAGTGGTAAAAGTGTTTTCTTAAAAGGGAAAGTTTTGAAAGAGGAAAATTATTTAAGAATGGACGAAAATAGAAAGGTGGAGGATAATTCGAAAACGGAGGGAGTAGTAGAAATCAAGATGTTGAGGAGTCTTCCATCAATTGACTATAACTTTTGATCCCGGATGAACTACGGAATCCGCCGCATATTAAATTGAAGCTCTCGACAAGATCTACAAGACTCATTGGGGATACCACATGACGAGATCGATTTAAGCCCGAAAAAACGCTGTTTAAACACTATTACGGACTTTAGAAATTTTTCTGGTTTTTCGTCATTTTTGTTTAATTTTTCCTTTTTCAGGGTTTGGATTGTTTTAGGGCATATAAATACCCTCTTAAACGTTTTATCAGACAGTTTTGATAATTGATACATAGTTTCTTCCATCATACGTTTTTGTGTGAAACCCTAAACCGTCATAAACTTGTTTGGGAAATTTCTCGTGAAAAAAAAATTCCTATTGTTATATTCGCTGCGTCAGTTCTAGTCTAATGCTTGTTAGAAAATATGTTCGGTTGCAGCATAACTAAAGTATGGTGTCTCAAATAACATTTTTAAACAATCGGTGGCCGAATTGGAAGAAGTTACAAAGTTGGGTGGCCTAATTGTCTGTTTTGCCAATATCTTAATGAACTTTTTCAATTTATTTTTCACTAAATGATTAATGTTTCGGTGCATAATTTCATAGACAAATAAAAAAAATCCACTAATCAATTTCTTATAAGCTTTTGAGAGAGGGAGAAAAAAAATCACAGTTTTAATTACTTTACTTAAACAATTTATTTTTCAATTTGTTTATATTTTAATAAACAGTTATAATTCAAAAATATCTTAAATATGGAATGGCTACCAATTTATATTTTAATTTGTTTTTTTAAAAAATATAATTAAAACTATCTTAAATGTCATATGGTTGACAATGAAAAAATTATATCAAACTTAAATATGTAAATAATCAATTAATGATAAAAAATTATTAATTGAATCCCGCTTTTATACATGTTTTTAATTTTACAAAACCATAATTTTTTTTGTAGATTTGTTTTAATTTTTATTAAACAAGTTTTACTTCAAAAATATCTTAGATAACAAATGATTAACTGGATGATGAAATTATAAGCAAATATCCTACTTTACACCCTCGATAAAATGATTTAAATGCCCCCCCCCCCCTTCATACATTTGTACACCAACATGCCACTTAACAGAAATTTCATATCGGATATTGATGAGAAGGGGTAATATGTGACAAATGGTAACATTGAATATCACATAGGTGCACTTTGTATGTTGGGGGACTATGAGATTGGGTGGATACATCATGGTGGTATTCATAACTAGTTTTTTCACCCGTGTGTTAAACGCACGATATATATTTTTTCCAACTAAACTACACAAAAGCAAAATGAAGAATAAAAACAATATTAAAAGAATGAATTAAAGGAAACTGTTTAAATAGAAATATATAATTGTAAGGTTAATCATTTTAGATTCTGGAAAAAAAAATTTCTACACTATTTGTTCGCTTATCATCTACATTGCATATCAATATCTCCAAAATGAGTTTTTACCTTTGAAACTAGGGCTGACAAAAAGTTCCGTTTTCCCTTCCCGACTCGACATAATCTCGATCCCGACTTTGTCGGAATTTTTCCCGTCCCGACTTATTTCGGGACGAGATTCAGGAAATTTATCCATCCCATCGAGATTCCTAACCCGTCCCAACTAATTTTTTTTAATTTTTTTTTAAATTTTTTTAATATTTGGAGTGTGTACTGTTGTCAAGCCAAAAGACTATCTTTCAAACAATGTCTATTGTATGTTTGCTAAAATTATTTAATGGTATTTGTTAAATTTATTTTCACAATGTTGGGGGGGGTTTTTTTTTTTTTTTTTTTTGTCTATCAAGTTTCTACACTTAGTGCAACTCTTCTCCTGCGAGTGAGGGATGTATTTTGTTCATAATGACAAATTCATCAATACCCGCAATTAAGTAAATATTTAAGTATATTTATAAATATACAGTCTAAAATTTTAATAATGATGGAAACATTTTAAAAAATATTTTAGTGTCAGAGATATTGTTCATAAATATTATATTGTTCAAAATATTTGGGCCTGTAAATGACAAAAAATGATAAAAATTGATGTTTCATGTACTCCGTACTGGCGATTTGCTGAAAAAATATTTATTATTGTAAATATATAAACACAAAAAATTATTAAAATTTATTTTAAAAATAATATAATATCATATCGTTTATGATATTCGATAAATAAGGAATTTAAGTCAGATTGACACATTTTTAACACAACCTCAAGCATAATTAAGACTATAGAATTAAAAAAGAAAAGTAAAAACTCTAAATAAAGCACATAATAACATTATTATTTTTAACATGGCCTATATTGTAATATACCTAAAATTTAAATAAAAAATATTAATTATATCAATTAATGTTGTATTTTATTTTGGGTTGACTTTAATATATATTTTGGGCCTATTTTTGGTTATATGAGAAATTTCGAGTTGGACCACAATAGTACTTTGTTTGTTTGGGCTTTAGCCCAAAGTTGGGTTTCAGTAATGGAATGAACAATAAGCTATTTTATGGCTTGAACCATTGGTCTAGTAGTCTGTGTTAAATAATGATAACAATAAAAAATAAAGTGATAATAATGATAATTAGAATTGTTTTAAAAAGGAAGAGAAGACGGGAAGGAGAAATGAAGATCCCGCCTCTTCCATAAAGATTAGGGGAAGCTAGTCATTCTCATAGTCAATATAATGAGAGAGAGAGAGAGGCGACAGTGGTGGAAATTAGTCGAGACAGTAGTGAAACAAAGTTAAATTGAGGTATGTAATGTAACGTCGTGTTTTAAATTGGTTCTTTTATAGTAGGGGGCTTGGGTTGGAGAAAAAGAAATGGAAAGGAATGTTGTACTGCTGAGGAAAAGAAATTAATTAAATGTATAAAAATGACATGTTTTTAAGACAATAATTAATAACTAACAAAAGGAAATTGTATGTTTTCAAGACAACAATTAAATAACTAATAGAATGACACTTTTAAAAAGAGTAATGGATTTGTGTTTTCAATGTGTATGTTCCCAATGCATCTCATCTACTTATTGTTAATAAATAGTTTTCATTTTCGGTAATATGTTTTTGGCAGGAAATTTCCATTTTTAGACACATGTGTCATTATATATATACTAGATCTTCATGCCCGTACATATGACACGGTGTTAGTATATCTGATTTCATCAATTGAAATGACAGTAACTAAATAGAATGTGCGATTTAAAAAAAATGTTACAGTTGAGGGGTACATTGCTTCAAGTGATAGTTGAGGGAGTGATGTTTTATAAGGGATGATAGTTCAGGAGATTAATCGTAGGGTGTGACTTTATAATATGAAGATAAAACATAAAGAGAAGAAAAATAAGTGACTGCTCATAATATTAATTGTAGGGGTGACTTGTAATAAGGAAATGAAAAATATGGAGTTAAAAATGGATAACTACTCACACATGTGAATGTGAGGGTGAGGGTGAGGGTGAGGGTGAATCAGTTAAAAATTTTAAGATAATTTAATCTCAACCTCTGAATAACCCTAATCATTTACCTAACTATTTTATAATATTAACAAATTTGGCTGATTATTGTCAACTAGCACCTTGGTCCCGTTAGAGCATGAACAACAGAGCTCTCCACTTGGGGAGCTTAAACTCCATTTTTTTCTATTTTATTACAAAAATGCCATTAAATTCCCAACTTAAACTCTTCACCAAAAACACTCTTCCAACAATGCACAGATTCCAACACTTTTACATACCCCACCATCTTTATATCCATTAATTTAATATTTTTATATCTTACTTATATCAACCAATAATTTTGTTTATTCAATTTTATTTACATACTTCTTACATTAATATATTAAATAATAAAAATATTTTCGAAATTAGTAATAAATAAATAATTATTAATAAATTATTTAATAATTATGTTTATAATTTTAAAAATAGTAAAACAAGTACAATAATTAAGTAAATAATATTTTTCCCCAAATAAGTACAATAATTAGAATAGTAAATACAAATACAACAAGACATAGAAAATTCGATAACAATACATTAAGTTGAGCCTGAAAATTAAGAAAAATACAGCAACAATAAAAGCAAACGTGACATTTCAAGCACTAACAAATTTAGTTACCAAAAAGTCTCCAAATATTTTCAATTAGATCATGCTTCAGGCGGCGATGTGTTTCTTTATCCTTAACGACACACCTTGTTTGAACATATCTCTCGTGCTCCGGAATACGCTCGTTAAAATATTCCCATGCTAAGATACCATCTGTAATGTCAACTTGGTCATAGTCGGAAGCATTTGGTACATGATCGTAAGTATCTCGTTCATCTTCAACAATCATATTATGTAACACGATACATGCCATCATAATTTTTCCCAAACTACTTACCTCCCACATAAGTGATGGGGCTCGTATTATTGCAAAACGTGCTTGTAACACCCCAAATGCACGCTCAACATCCTTTCTTACTGCCTCTTGATGTTGAGCAAAGAGCTTATGCTTCTCACTTTGTGGCGATCTAATAGACTGGATGAATGTTGCCCATGGAGGATAAATACCGTCGATTAAATAGTAACCCAAGTTATACTGATTACCATAAACCGTAAAACCTACTACGAGCGAGCTACACCAAGATAAACATCGTTAAATACCGGCGATCGATCAAGGACATTAATGTCATTACAAGTACCGAGTACCAAAGAATGCATGCCATATCCATAAAGTCGTAGGAAGCGATCGCTTCAGAGTACAACGTCACTTTCTTTTCGTCCCCTCGAGCATATTGACCTTGCCAAGACACATGACAATTCTTCCATTCCCAATGCATGCAATCTATACTACCTAACATACCGGAAAACCGGGTCTCCCCAACATGAAGCAAGCGTTGAAGGTCCTCCTCTGTTGGTCTTCTTAAGTACTCATCTCCAAAAACACTAACCACACATTCAGCAAAATTCTTCACGCGTTGAATTGATGTTGTTTTTCCAATACGAACATAGTCATCACACGCATCAGTGGACATTCCGTAAGCAAGCATTCTTATAGCAGCAGTGCATTTTTGTAGTGGCGATAAACCAGGTTTCCCTATGCTTCATATCGTTGTTGAAAATATGGAGTATGTTCACCTAGAGCTTTCACTACTCGGAGGAAGACATGTCTTCGCATCTGAAATCATGTGCGAAATTGTTGGTCGGTGTATGTTGGATTCTCCGCAAAGTAGTCTGCATATAGGCGTCGATGGCCATCAACACGATCTCTGTCTATGTACGCACGTTGACAACCTCCTGTTTCTACTTGACTGGAGGTTACTAGTTCCCTCATGATTTGACGCTTCCGACGTCGACGGCCGGAGACGTCTAAAATACGTTCTTCTAGTTGTCTTTCAAACAAAGTATCTATATCTTCGTGATCATTGACATCTTCTTCATTTGTATTGGGCATCTGAGAATTGAAACTAGAACTTGAAGACATGATTGTAGTTAGGTATGAAATGAAGTGGTGGGATGATTAGTTGGAGTGTTTATACTACGATATTTATAGGCCTAGGGAAAATAATGAAATGTCACGGGTATTAATAAATTATTTGAAAAGTTAAAAGATAAAGCTAAAGATAAAGCTAAAGGAAAAGCTAAAAGAAAAGACTAAAGCTAAAGCTAAACAATAATGAAGAGTTGTCGGTACACAATAAATAATATCTACTTAAACAATTCACATTACATTAATATTACACATTACATTAATATTACATGAATTACAGGAATTGGAAATCAAAACAAATAGAAAGACAAATTAGAATAATATCTACTTAAACAGTTCACGGTACAACCGAGTGCAATCATCTTCCTCTTCTGCTGTTTTGTTTTCTTTTTTCACCAGAATCTCCCATTGTTTGAATAAACGATCCTTTACGGCCTCATCTCTCTTCCTTTTTTCTTCCTCTAGCTTTATTTGTGCAAAGTTCATCCATCGGTCAAAATGGTCATTAAACACACTGTCGATTTCATTTGCTTTCTTTAACTCTTCAAGTTGAGCCTCCTTAACTTTTCCTTTTCCTTTATTCTTTGAAGCTTTTCTGCCGGGAGGTCGAGCTGGAAATGCAGTTGAGGCTTCTTCGGCATTGGAGGAAGAATTCGAAAAATGACCGGCTTCATTTATTCGACTTCTCTCGAGCCACACTACTGCCGAATTTTGAACCGTTTCAACATTGGTCACCCACCACTTTGGTATCTTTCGAAGGACTCCCCAAGCTTCCATTAAGGTGAAACGTTTTCCCTTATCAGCTTGATAAATAATATGTGCCTTGTTAATGACATCATCATCATTCCACCCACTTACTTTGGTAGCTAAGGCATGGTTAAAGGCTCCTGAGAATTTTACAGCTGCCCTTGACACTTTTCCAAAATGATTTTTACGTTGACATGAATTTCGGTTAAGACCCTCCTCTTTATGTGTATTATAACAATCTGCAACTTTTTACCAAAATTGGGTAGGAGTTTGGTTTGTACAAACATAAACGTCGGTAGTCACATTCTCCCAAGATTTACACAGATTTTTGGTCTCGTTTATGGACCACTTTACTCTTGTTGTTGATTTTCCACTTTGAGGAGTATTTTCATCAACCAAGACATCCTCACCTGCCTCTTCAACATTAACTGGTTCTGGTTGTGTTGAAAATTGAGGCAAATTTGAAAGGGGGGGACTACCTGGAACATATTCATGAGTAGAACTTCCCATCACTCCCATAGGAAAATACCATTGGCTGAATTGTGATTGTTGTGATGAAAAATGTGAATGGGTATTTCCAAATTGTTGTTGCGGCATATGAGAAAATGAGGGAAATGATTGGTGCGGCATATGAGAAAATGACAGAAAATTTCCAAATTGTTGAGGATTTTGAAAATTTTTCACACCTCCGATATTTGGAAAATTTTGGAATTGTTGTACTGAAGGCTGATTTTCGAAATCAAAAATATTATGATAGGATGATGTTTGATTTTGTGAAGTTGGTTGGAGAATTTAACGAGCAGAGTATTGATTTGGCATAGATGAACGTGAATTATCTTCTTTTTCATCATTTTTTTTTACGAGATGAATTACGTGAAGTCATCGATGAAGTTCTAAAATCAGTAAAAATAACAATACTACAATAATGATATTAATTGACTACTAAATAATAATAATACTACTAATAATAATAATAACAAGGATAAAATAATTTTTTGGTCCCTAAACTATACCAAAACTATGCGTTTGGTCCCTGTACTTTTTTCGAAATGTATTTGGTCCTTAATATAGGGTTTTGTTAAGAGATTAACCCCTGATGGGGTTACCGTCACTTTTGCCGTTAGATTTTTTGTGAAAACCCAAATATACCCTTAATAATGTTAGTGGTTCAAACTTCTTCTTCAACCCTTTTGTCCCGCATCCAGCCACCGTCTTCATCTTCAAACCCGGCGACGCCATCTCATCTTCCAATCCAGCCGGCGACGAAGCCTCCCCTTCTATCTCCACACCCAGCCCCGCCATCTTCAAACCACCATCTCTCACCAAATCCACAGCCGCCTCTCACCCCCAATCACTCTCCAAAAACCCCGATCTCCTTCCAGCCGCGACATACATCCACCAACAACCCAGATTCGAAGCCTCTTCATCATCAGCGAATCCGCTCACCCCCTCAGAGCCCCTTCGCCAAATCCACACCCGACCCGATCGACTCCTCTCTCCATCTCCTTTCACCGCCACCCATCTTAAAAACCCTTTGCTTCATATCCTCGGTAAGCGAATGAACCCCTTCATCTATGCCTCCGCTCAAACCAACCCATCTCACCCGCCGCCATCATCTTTCTCTCTCCAAAGCCGCCTTCTTTCCGGCCTCACGCCGGCCTCGGGCTCCTCAATAGCGAGCCCCTATGTGCCTTCAATCTCTTCATCTCCCATCATTCTCTCTCTCTCTTCTGCCTCGATTCTCAAAACCCTACAAGGCTACAAGTGCCCTCGACCTTCTAGCCGCTGTCCTCAGCTTGAGCCCAACTTTCCTCAAATCCCTCCGCTCAAGCCCCAAATTCCACACCATCGCTCATCCGAATCCGCGAATCATTACTATCGTTGCACCCACCATCCTCCCATCTCTCCGCCCAATTGCCATCCCAAGGCAATTCCCAGATTTAAATGTTGCAATTTTCTTGTGAATTATTGGATAGAGATAGTCTGATTTTTTTTTAATTTTGAACCACTAACATTATTAAGGGTATATTTGGGTTTTCACAAAAATCTAATCTAAAGTGACTCAGAACCCCATCAGGTTAATCTCTTAACAAAACCCTATATTAAGGACCAAATACATTTCAAAAGTGCAGGGGACCAAACGCATAGTTTTGGTATAGTTTAGGGACCAAAAAATTATTTTATTCTAATAACAACAATACTACTTAAATAAGAACAATAAACAATATCAATGGAAATATTAATTACACTAATATTTGATATGCTCCCCCAAAACATGATCACGGCAAAAGCACGTGCAACCATCACGCGTCGCTCACGAGTATGATCCTTGGGCCCGCAGCCCGGCGAGCATGGGAAGAATAACATCTAACGGCGAGCATGACATTCCCCGATCCAACCCGGTCGAGCACCTGCCCCACTGCCTGTCTCGACCAGGGCCTCTGCCTCGGGAATTGTAACCGGTTCAATACATCACATATCACACAAAGCAGCAGCCTTGCCCTCCACCCAAATCAAGCTAAGATCATCAAGTGACTTGCCTTGCCGCCAAGACACGCGCCAAAGTGTTACCATATGTAGGCGGTGACACTTGCCTTATCTATTCTCGATATCACGCCAAGCCGCCGTAGTATATCACCAGAAATCTTGAGTTTCCTCCTTGTGGAACAAGATGACTAAAAGAAACCAAATCCTACCCTGATTCAATCACACAAGTGGCCAATAAATACTCCTCCGCCCGACATCACAGGGTACATGCTCTCATACACTTCGCCTCCTTCCTCGAGTTCCCGGGTATTCCCCCGGTATTCCCCTCGCTCTCACACCATACTTACCTCACGCCGAGGGGTTTCGCGAGGCCCCGCCTTACACTTCCACTCAAAGTTTTCTCGTGGCTCTGCCCAATGTTCAAGCGTATTCAAGCCCGATATCCTACCCACAAAGCGTGACGGCCCAAGCCGAGGATTTTGCCACATCGCTTTGTTCCGTGCGGGAATCGATCAACATCCCACTTTTTCAAGTCTTACGGTGCAAATTTCAATAACCACCAATTGCAATGGTTGGTAAGAACAAGAACACGTCAAGCAGGCCGTAAAGCAACACCGCCTGGAAGCCACGCTTGGGCCTTTACGACCTTCCACCAAAAAGCCCCTGGGTTCAAACAAGAAGCAAGAAGATTGCCGCATGGCAAGCATACGACACGGAAGGGACGTGCCCTGCATGTGGAAGAACACGCCCCAAAGATGCTAGCCGAACCGCGCTACCCAACGTGATGCAAAGGGGAGATCATCAATGAAGCAACTTAGCGTCCGAGAGCAAGATCTCTGACACGCTAAATCGCCAAATGGGAGAATGGCCATGCGCCCATGTGAATCCACCCGGCCAAGCCCCCGCACAATGCAAGCGCTCTCCAAGTTCAAGCAGACATTATAGCAAGATGTACAAACTCAACCGGCCAGCCTACTATTGCCTCGGCCATGCCCCGATTCCAGAGTGACTTAGAATTACCAACACTCGGTGTCCCAAGCGGCCAAGTTGGTGATGGCCATGCTCACAACGTCCGCAACGCTGTTCCATGCCGGGCAAGCTTTCAATCCGTGATCGCGTACCATCGAGTAAAGTTGAAGAGGTGGCGAAGCGAGATGATCGTGGAAAGCAGATATAGCCGCCCAAATTTTTTCACACAAGCGGAGTTGCAAAATTATCATGTCCGGATGAAAATACGATCACCTTAGAGCCCGCAAACAATGAGAAGGAAGCATATCGTGCTAAGCGGAGACAGCCAGTAGACAGAGAGATGGAAGCTTCCCCACGCGCCAACCTTCGCCCAGCCTCGCCACGTGACATTTGGCCGATCATGCCCGCTCATCGGGTATCAACCTCGAGCCCGAGAAGCGATTGTCTGAAGCGCATGGAAGCCATGAAACGTGACATGGCAAAACAGATGGCTAACCTTTGTGGCCAAGCCCTACGCTATGGTGTAATCAAGCCGCCGGAAGGAAGCCCTTTCATTCTTGAAATCGAGAATGCACCACCTCGCAAGATGGCATCATATTCCCACAATTTGAGAAATATTTCGGAAAGACGCTGCAAGTGATTGGCTCGAGATCATTCGAGGCTCAAATTCGAATGGTGACAGATATTGAAGCTCTAAAAATGCGAGCATTCGAGGGAGCTCTACAAGGAAAGCCTGTGCATGGCTTGGAAGGGTTCCAGGTGGATCCATCGGCGGTTGGGAAGTGTTAAGGGAGAAATTCCTAGAAGAATTTGGCACTTCTTTGGACCAACACCTAAAACCGATCGATCTCGCTAAAGTCAAGCAAGGCGAACATGAGTCTTATGGAAGCTACTTGAAGAGGTTTGAGGAGGCGGCTTGACCAAGTGATCGCGACCAGCTGACCAGAGATTACTACGTTATCTAAACAACATGAGAGCGGGGCCACTTGAAGACAATGTTGGCCATGAACCCTGGGAGCCTCAAAGGCCGAGCTGCTAGCAAGTTCTCATCGTTACGCCCGGCCAGAGGCGTTCGAGCGGACAAAAATAAAGAACAAGGACAAGGCCAGGGGCGGCTCGGCCACGCCACCGGTGACCAGACGGAGGCAAAGGCAACCGTTCGTCAGAGAGATAGGCGAAGATCATCTACTCCGGGCAAAGGCTATTCGAAGCTCGGTTTACCCGCTAAACACAGCGCTGGAGAACATCATGCTCCAAGTCGGAGGCCTACGCCCGTCCCCATATCCACTTGATCCCGAGAGCTCGCCATACGTACGGGGATCCCAACAAGTACCGCGACTACCATCATGGCAATCCGGACATACTACGGAGGAATGCGTAGTCTTGAAGCGCGAGATACAAAAGCGCTCATAAACGCGGCAAATTAAACCGCTTTAAGAAAAACCGAGGCGGCAGGAACAATGCGGACAATGAAAGACAAGGCAGACCTCCACGAGGAAGAGGTGGCCGGCCCCCTCAAATTCGAGGAGTGGTCAACATGATCCAAGAAGAGCTTCCATCCAACACACAACCGGAAAACGGGAAAACATATACTCGCTATCCGGAGCAAGATAAACTCTCAGTGATGCAAAGGCAGTGCAAGGAGAGCCCAACATCTTTTACCCGAAGCTGAGCTAGCATGCACCCCTCTTGCTTCCGAACAACCACGGTCATCTCTGTCGCCTAGTAAGCGAATGACAAGTCCACGAGGGGTTACGCTCGACAACTGAGTGCGTGCGAGAGATATCATGTACTATTCTGTTTTAAAGAGTTAGAGTTAGCGAGGCCCTGGGCCGCATTGCCTCTACCTTGGAAAACTGGAAGGGTTCACTAACCACCAAGTGGGCGTAAAAGGGACCATCGAGCTTGAAGTCTTCATGGGAGGCGGGGCACAAGCCGGAGAGATGATCACTTTCACGGTGATCGACCTCAAATCGACAATTGCATCTGGCGCGAGCCATGGCCAAATTTCAAATGGTCACCTCGATACCTCACGAAAAGGCAAAATTTTACACGAGAAGATGGAGTGGGTATATTGAATAGCAAACCTCGGGCAATGTGGGAGTATGTCGAGACTCCCAAAGCAGCGGTTGTGGACATTCCCGATCAGACAACCCGAGAAGAAGAGGTGCGACACTACGATTACCACCTCCATAAAGCGCATAGAGATCGGCGAGAAGCGGAGATGACCCGTGGACCGAGCGAGGCGATGCGAAGCCCGTCCCCAACTTCGCTCGAGGCGTAAAAAGCGCCCCGAACAAAGATATTGAGATGGATACCACGAGAGTGCGGGATGAACACGATATCAACACGAGGCGAAATTTGGAAAAATTATCATCAATCCCTCCTACCTCGAGAAGAAAATCAAATCGGGAAGGCCATACCTCCGGGCTCGAAGAGGCGATTGACTTGTTGAAGAAACGATCTGGATGTATTTGCGATTCGAAGACATCTGAGATCGGCGGCGGGGCGTTGCGGCGCCTGACTTGAATGTTGACCCCACATTCGGAGCCAGATCCGTGGCGTCGAGGCAATACTCCCAGGAAAAAGTGCTTTGCCATCGGGAGGCGGTAAACTTCGTGAAGCCCGGAACATCATCAATCTGATGCAGGCACAGCTAGCAAATGGTAATGGTCGGGAAAGCAAGCGACAAATGGCGGATGTGTTGATTTCACAAACCTCGATAAAGC
>CM028381.1:72245231-72338434 GCA_013146195.2 Codonopsis lanceolata
AAATAAACATTAAGAGTCCACTTTTAAATATTATATTTACATTCTGTAAGTCCAGATGGCAACAGTTAAGGCTAGAGGGGGGGTGAATAGCCTTTAAAAACTTTGAGGGTTGATTTGTAAAACTTAAAGGATTGGCAGCGGAAAACTTAGTTTTATCAGTCAGCTGAGGAATTGGTCAGCTGGCTGACACCTTGTAAATCCTTAAGCTGATAAATGTTGGTCAGCTGGCTGACACAACTATTTTTCAAAGGAAGTTGTCTTTAAAGTTGATCACTGAATATAGAGAAGAAATTGAAATACAAACTAACTGAACAATTAAGCAAACAATTGTTGTTAACTGACTGACACTTAATTAGTTAAAAACTTCTTAAGTGTTGAGTCAGTTTGCAAGAATATAAGAAGTGGCTGACAAATCAGTTGAAGTGGTTCACAGATAAACTGCTACGTCCACTACCAAGTTGGTCAGACTTGGATTTTTGAAGTGCACTAATTTTATTAAAAATCTATTTGATCTCTAATGGATCAGTGTACAACAAAAGACCGGTGTTTGTGGAGAATGATTGAGAAACAATCAAACTCGTGAGACAAACTGACTGATTTCTAAATATTTTGAAATGAATCACTCAGTGTTTGCCTAAACAATAACTAGAAAGAAATATTCAATGAAAAGTATCTAGCTAAAGTTTTTAAGAAGACAAAGTCACAGAGAAATTTCTTGAAAGTATGTAGGCTTTTGACTTCTGTAAAATTGTTGTCTTCAATAATGCTTCCAGTGGGTATTTATAGATAGTCTTCAAGAGTAACCCGTTAGGAACACATTTTGAATTTGAAAATGTGTTTGGCAGATGCAAGATCTCAAAAGATCCTGTGAAATATTATCTAGCAGTATATCTACCAAAAACACAAAGTAGGAAAGTGTCAGTACAAGTATATGATTAATCAAATAAGGAAAGGTAAACTGACACTAAACACGTAAAGGTCAGCTGAAACAAGTAGCTGACAAAATGATTTGCGGCTGACCAAATATGATTTTAATTTCTTGGCTGACAATCAAGTGGAATGATTTTAAGCAAATCTAATTATATGCAAGATTCAACAATCTCCTCCTATTTGCTTAAAACCATTCACTTGAAAGCAGAAAGCCAAAAAAAATTTTTTTTTTTTAAGTTCCTGCAAAAGTGATGTTAGTGCAACAAGCAGATAATATATGAGGAGAGGTAACTGAAAACTTTAAGAGAAATGCCAAATGTGAGCTACAAGTAAAACATAAGTTTCAGAGTTTAGAGAGATGAGATATCCATTTGGCTGATGTGGATCCTTCAGTTGTTCTTGTCTGCTTCAACTGATGGACCAACTTCAGCTTCTTTATCAGTTTCAGCAGCTTCATGTTCCTGCACTTGTTCCTGTTCAACTTGATTTCCTTCTTCAGTTACTGGATCTGCATGTACTTGGTTGCATTCTTCAGCTTCTGCTTGTGCTTGTGTTTCTTCTGCTTGTGCATCAGCTTCTGGTTCTTTTTCAATGTCGCTTCGGTGTTACCGGGCCGATCGCATCGCCAGACGCCGCCGCCTGAGAATCTTGTTTTCTGCCAGGTAAGCATCAGCTCGTGCTTTCTGCTTCTTCTCCTCCTGAATGGTTTGAAGCATTGCTGCTTCAGCATTGAAGGCACGATTGGACCATTCTTGCTGGTAGAGTAAGATGGTCCTCCAGTCATCCATATGGGCTTCACGAGGGGCACCAGCAGCAATGGCAGCTTGCACCTCGGTGGTGATGATCTGGGTGAGGTTCGAAGGCAGAAGCTACTTGTTGTTGAAGTGTAGCAAGCTGGTTGGTATGGTGTGTGAAGGCTGACTTCATGTGCAAATGATGGGCATATAGAAGGTCGAGCCTGGCTGACAGAGAGAGGGAACCAGGGGAGGTAGAGTCTGCAACTGGTGGCTGAGATGGTGCAGGCTCATTTGAGAATAACTGATGAGTATGAATATCGCGTCCTCGGTCGAGGAGAAGAAGACATCCATGGATAGGCCGAATTTGGGCTTCTGGCTCGTGAAGGGGTAGGCATGTCTTCAGGAAAGACAATTTTGGTGCCAGTAGGATGAAGCAAAGCCTTGGAGACAATCTTTCTTTGTTTTCTGGCTTTCCTACTGGCTAACTGAGAAGGGCTGAGAAGAGACTCATCCTCAGAGGTGGACTTGAAGAGTCGATGATGAGTCTATAGAGATTGGCCAACCGATTTTTCGAAGAGGGAGAATCGAAGCATCTTCCATGGAAATCTCAGGTTGGGTAGGCTTGATGGTAGACAAGGGACTGACTGAAAGGGTGAGGGATGTGTGAAGGGAGAGGTCAGGCATAACAAACAGAGGGGAGGCCTGGTTAGGGTGAGAGGGTATGTCAGCTATGGGAAGAGGAAGAGAGGCAGCTGCAGTATCAGTTGAAGAGATAATGATGGCAGCTGAGGCATCAGCTAGAGGAATGGGTGCAACTGACACAGTGGGAATTGGGGCAGGAATGGTATCAGTCAAGGGAGGAATGGAAGTAGAGACTGACACAAGTGGTACTGGTAGGGGAATGGCTGACATTTCTGGAGCAGAAGTGGGAGTGACTGACACGGGTGTGATGGAAGGCAGAGTGACTGACATGGGGATTGATGGTTGAGGAACCGCACGATATAGGTAAAGGAGGGAGTGTAACTGGCATAAAAGGAAGTATGGAAGAAGAGGCATCAATAGAGGGATTGAAAGATGGTAGAGAGATGGGTTGCAAAGTAGCAGTGGAGATGGCTGTGGGTTCAGCTGACGTAAAAACTGGAATAGTTGTGGTTGACACAACAAATGGAACATAAGAAGGGGTGACAAAGGGAATAGTAGGGATGGATTCTGTGATCAAAGGTGCTGGTTGTCTTGACATAGCATCTGGAAAAGCTGTGTCCATGGAAGCTCCTCCTGGCATGGAGGCCATCCGTCTATGGAGTTCAATGTAGGCTTGGTTTGCAGCATTTACTGCATCCTGGACATATTTGTTGGCAGCTCTCTGGATCCTAGCTAATTTGTCTGGCTCAACAGAAGGTTGTTCCCAGTCCTGGTTAAGTTCATCATCTTCAGGCAGTGCAGGTCTGCCAACTAGGAAAGGATCATTTGAGGGGAGAGCTGGTAGATTATGAACTTTACTATAAATGATCCAGGCTAGATAGACAAGCTCATCTTGGACAAATCTATCATTGGAGAGATAGAATCGCCTGAGCGTAGGAGAGGGTCAAAGTACTTGCCATAGTTTGCAACTAAGTCTTCTTGACTGAGATTTGGGGTGGCAGGGTATAATACATAAGGTCTCCTTTTCAAGTTGTGGTCAATGTACTTGACTGGGTTGACAGGGGGTTTTTCAGCTTTCTTTTCCTCATGAAAAGAGAGAAGAAACTGGACAAAGTAAGGCAAATGGTCTATAGGAAAGACCCAGTTAGGAGGAATGGGAACTGGATTGGCTTGGTAGTAGGAATGCCTAGGATGGAAAGTAGGATTCCTAATTGGTGGGAAAAATTTGATAGGAGCAGTGTTTGGAGATTTAGGATTTGAAGGGGGAGAGTTGGAGCAGATCGCTTGTATTAGGAGGGAGAAAGGGACAAAAGTACCGGATTGAGTTCGTGGTTCCTTCTGTCTCTTTGCAGCAAGATCGCTAATGTCGATCCTCCTCCTAGGTTGCCTCCTTTCATGAACTTCACCTCTTGCACATCACCGGCCGACCGGTTTCATCTGGGCCGACCTCGGCCGAGCTCTTGACCGACCTCGGGTGGTCAATTCTTGTTGGCTGAACACTTGGCTGAGCATTTGGCTGAGCAACTTCAGCTTGCTGACCATCATCAGCTGGCTAACTGGATGACACAACCATAAGAGCTTGAGTCCTTGTCCTTCTTGGTCTCCTGCTTGACTGAGCTGGTGGTGCTTCCTGACCAAATCTGCTTGAAATACTCGCTCGCCTGATATCAGCAGCAACATACTTTTTGACCCTGACAGGTTCAAGGTCACCAACGTTGATGAGTAGGTGCCAAGAGTCTGAATGGACCAAGAAACCGATTTATGATCGTGATGAGTGAGCCTTGGATTTCCAGTCGCCATGTTTTCCTTGTACTTGGCAATGTTGACTTTGATACACTCCACCAAAATAGCTCCCCAGTTCATCTCACAGTTCTCCACAATTCCTTCCATTAGAAACATTTGAGCTTCAGTGATCTTGTCATGGCCTCCGGATTTGATTATGAGGCACTTGTCTAACATCGTGGCTAGAGCATAGTGGAGTGGAGCAAAACGATGTTTGTGCCTGTCGAAGGCAAGCTCTATTGGAACTTCACCCCTCATAGTAATCCAGCCGCCGCGTGCATTTCATCAGGGATGGTGTAGGTGGTTGAACCATCATCATAAAGTTCAGGGAAGGCTGCAGAGATAGTTTCTGAATCAAACACCACAGGTACACCTCGAATATTGCCGATGAGAGAGAAAGGATCGACTGGGTTTTCATTCATTCCCATGAAGAACTCTTCAGTTAGCTAGCAGCTGAAGGTTCGAATGTTGAAGGAGAGTAGAGGCATTAACCCATTCGCAGAACAAGATGAATCGCTCAAGCCCTAAGGGTTCTCAGATTCGAGAAACGATGTCTAGAAGACATCCAACTGCTGTGTTCGAAGCCATTTCCTGAAATAACAATAGATAAGTTAAAAGAAATAAATGAAAAAGAAAAGAGAAAGACGGAGTAAAAATGGAGAATACCAGAGAATTTAGGGTTAGGGTTTTTGAAGGTACAGAGAACTTGAAGAAGAAGAAGTTTTTAGAGAGAGAAAGGTAAGTGAAAAGTGAGAGTGAGTGCATTTTTAAATAGGAATCAGATAGGTACGGACACTTATAAAAGATAGTGGGTTTTAAAAGTGAAGATATGGAGTGTAGTGATAAAGTACACGTAATTTTGGTTTTTGTGATAAAATAGCAATTTATGACGATAGTCATTATCACAATGATGAGCCGTTTTGTGAAAACACGCCATCTCAACCGCCGAGTTGGTGGGATAGTGGAAGGCAAAACACACAAATTGGCCACCTAACTTTGGACCTAATTGCAATTCGCCACCGAAACTTTGGTTCATCTATTTTGGCCACCCTACTTTCGTTATGATGCAAGCCGCCCCATTTTTGGATGGCCGTTAGATTTTTCCGTTAAGTTGGATCAAATATCTATTTTACCCTTGTAAATACAATTTTTGTGATATTAAAAATTCAATGGGGTTTAAGCGAAACAAAAAGTTACATATGCTATTTATATAAAGTGAAGGGGTCAAAGTATGATTAAAAATTAAAAATTAAAAATAAAACTAAACATCGACATCTCGATCAGTCCGCCGCCACCTCCCACCCATCTTCATCTTTCTCCTACTTTTTTTCTTCCCAGCCCTTCCCAGATCCAACATCGACATCTCCAACATCTTCCTCGAATGCCTCATTGAAGAAGACAACGGATCGGGATGGTGAAGATCGATGCCTGAGACAAAGGTTGTAGAGAAGACGATTGGAGATGGTGGGATTCGAGCGGCGAGTGTAGATGGCGGGGCTCGAGATGGCGAGACTAGGAGAGTGTGGGTTTGCGTCTTCCTATTGGGGACGGTGAAGATCGAAGAAAAGGCGTGGAGAAGACGATTGGAGATGGTGGGATTCGAAGTGCGGCGAGTGTAGATGGCGGGGATGGAGACGATGTGGTTGTTACTTGAGGAATTTTTTAAGAAAGAGCAGGATATCGGTCACCGTCGATGAATTGTGAAGGATGGAGAGTCAATGGAGGTGGGTGAAGTTAGCAATATAGGGAGGGAGGGTGTCATAGAGATTGTCTCAGGAGGCTTTTCCTCGCCGACTTCTTAGCGATTATCGCTTGATCGCGACACATATCATCTGAAGATCTAAACTTACGTGGATCGAGCAAAGGCCTAGGGTTTTCAAGAATCACGAAGTTTGCGAATCGGAAAACCGGACTGTCACCGTAATCAACCATCGCTTGAGGCGACGAACAACTCTCCGAATTCTCTAACGCCGTCGGGATCTTCTCCTGTCTCCGGAGGCTTTTCCTCGCCGGACTTCTTAGCGATTATCGCTTCGATCATCTGACACATCATTGGAGAATTTGACTGCTATGACGGCTTTCGCGCCAAAATATAGAAGCGTTACTTTTTTGTTTTTAGGCGAAAAGGGTGAATTTGCTAAGTTGCGCGAAAGGTGAAGAGAAGAGATGGATTAGATCCGGCGATGGGTGAAAGAGAGGAAGGAGGATGCCTAGCTTCACCATTTTTCATCTTCCGTTTTCGATCTCTGTGTGTGAGAGAGAGAGAAAGAGAGAGAGATGAAGATGAATATGAATAGATTTGTACCACCCCCAGGTTTTATTATTTACAGTTTGACCCGTTTTTAAATATAATTGTTCCTTCAGGGGTAAAATAGATATTTGGCATGACTTAACGGAAAAATCTAACGGTCATCCAAAAAATGGGGCGGCTTGCATCATAACGAAAGTAGGGTGGCCAAAATAGATGAACCAATGTTTCGGTGGCCGAATTGCAATAAGGTCCAAAGTTGGGTGGCCAATTTGTGTGTTTTGCCGATAGTGGAAAGGTCATTTTGGCTTTTCAAGAAAGCTTCGCGAGCTCCAAGGAAAATAAATGGCGGGAAATAAATGAGAAAATTTTCAACAAATTAGAGAGTAAGTCTTAGCTGAGATACGATCAGCTTTGACTTAAGGCTCGAAGACTTGTTAGTCATTTGTGTTATCGCTTGAACAATTTTCGGCTAATAAGTGTCGGAGCGTTTGTTAGCTACTAGTCGACATTATTATATAGAATGGTTTTAGCCGGGAATGAAGAAAACTTTGTCAGCTGAAAGTTGTCAGCTGTGAAATTTTGGTGCTTATGAGCTTCATGTGTCAGCTAATGGCTGACAAATCTTTCGCTGTGCTACTGGCTGACCATATACTATCAACAGAAATATTTTGTCAGCTTGATACATATTGGCTGACAATCTGAAGTATACCCTGCAAAGATTAGACAAGCCAAATATATCTTTCTATGACATAATAAGCATTCCTAATTCTCCTCTTAAGAATTCAAATCTGTCAGATTTTAAGGCTTTTGTAAAAATGTCAGCTAGTTGAAATTCAGTAGGAACATATTCTAGCTGAACATTGCCTTTTTCAACATGATTTTTCAAAAAATGATATCTGATGTCTATGTGTTTGGTTTTAGAATGCATGACATGATTTTTAGAAACTGATATAGCAGAAGTATTATCACAATAAATAGGACAAGTTCCCATAGGCATTTCATAATCTAATAGTTGCTGTTTCATCCAAAGAATCTGAGAGCAACAGCCTTCCAGAATATATTCACTTCGATAGTTGAGGTGGAAACTGAAGCTTGCTTTTTGCATGCCCATGATATCAGTCTGTTTCCAAGGAACTGACAAGTTCCACTGGTACTTTTTCTATTAACTCTGCAAGCTGCAAGGTCAGCATCTGAATATCCAATCAAATTAAAAGAAGAGTCTCTGGGATACCAAATCCCAAATTTTTCAGTATCAATCAAATATCTAATGATTCTTTTTGCTGCAATCATATGAGATTCCTTAGGATTAGCTTGAAAACGAGCACATATACACACAGCAAACATGATATCTGGTCTGCTAGCAGTTAAGTAAAGAAGAGATCCAACTATACCTCTGTATTCAGTTGTATTAACTGGCTTACCCTTTTCATCAGTGACTAGATGACATTCAACACCCATTGGAGTGTTTGCTGAATTTGCTTCTTGAAGATTGTATTTCTTGATCAGCTCTCTTGTGTATTTAGATTGATGGATAAAAATTCCTTCCTCAGTTTGCTTAATTTGCAAACCTAAGAAGTATGTTAGTTCTCTCATCATACTCATTTCAAATTTTCCTTTCATGAGATGCTCAAATCTCTTGCACAAAATTTCATTAGTAGATCCAAAAATAATATCATCAACATAAATTTGAACTAGTAAAATATTACCTTTGTGCTTCAAAGAGAAAAGAGTAGTATCGATCTTACCTCTTTGAAATCCTTTTTCCATAAGAAATTTGGATAGGGTTTCATACCATGCTCTTGGGGCTTGCTTGAGGCCATAGAGAGCCTTTCTTAGCTTGTAGACATGATCCTTCTTTTTAAGATCAATGAAACCAGGAGGTTGCTCAACAAATACTTGTTCTTGTAGATCTCCATTCAAGAATGCACTTTTTACATCCATTTGATATACTTTGAAGTCCTTGAAGGTTGCATAGGCAAGAAATAATCTAATGGCTTCAAGTCTTGCTACAGGAGCAAATGTCTGATCATAGTCAATGCCCTCCTCATGTCTATATCCTTGGGCTACTAGTCTTGCTTTATTTCTTATAACATTTCCATCTTCACCCAGCTTGTTTCTGAACACCCATTTAGTCCCGATGACTTGTTGATCTGTGGGTCTAGGCACAAGTTCCCAAACTTTGCATCTTTCAAACTGATTGAGCTCTTCTTGCATTGCCTCAATCCACTGAGGGTCTTCCAAAGCTTCATTAATCTTTTCGGGTTCAATGGAAGAGACAAAGGCATGTGAATCAAGAGTTTCATTTCTGGAGCTACTTCTAGTTCTTAAGCCAGCAAAGGCATTTCCAATAATATTTGAAACTGGATGATGTCTAGCTTCCCTAATTTCTTTAGGAAGATCTGCAAGAGGTTCAGTTTGTATAGGTGGAGATGGATGAATGTCGGTTAATTTGAATGGCTTCGTAACTAAGTGTGTCCGACCGATCTATTGTAACAGGGTTAGGATTGTCAGCTGGCTGAAGGTTGTCAGTTTGCTGAAGTTCATTCTGCATATCTAGAGTTACTGCAGGAGGAGTTGAAGATGGATGATTATTTTGAATTGAACTGTACTATTTCCTGTCTCAAATATTTCAAAATTGTTAGTAACATCAGGAGTCTTATAAGACTCAAATAAACTTGATTCATCAAAAGTAACATGCATAGATTCAACAATCACTTGAGTTTTTTCTATTATAGACTCTATAAGCTTTACTATGCTTGGCATAACCAACAAAGATACCTTCATCAGCTTTTTCATTAAATTTACCTCTGTAATCTCCACCATTGTAGTGAATGAAGCATTTGCACCCAAAGATTTTAAAGAAAGCAATGTTAGGGGTTCTACCTCTCCATATTTCATAGGGAGTCTTACCATGAAACTTGGTTATGAGAGATCTATTTTGAGTAAAACATGTTGTGTTGACAGCTTCTGCCCAAAAATATTTTGGCAATTTTGCTTCAGCTATCATTGATTTACCTGCTTCAATCAGAGTCCTGTTCTTCCTTTCAGCTATACCATTTTGCTGAGGTGTTCTAACTGCTGAAAAGTTATGATCAATTCCGTGATCATCAGAGTATGTGTCCATCCCAAGATTTTTGAATTATGTACCATTGTCAGATATAACACTTATAATCTCACACTCCTTTTGAGTTTGAAGATTTCTGAATAGAGAAGTGAGAATGCTATAAGTTTCATCCTTGGATTGCATCATTTCAACCCATGTGTACCTGGAATAATCATCTACAACAACCAAAGTATACATGTTTCCTCCTAGGCTTGCGGTTGTAACAGGACCAAATAAATCCATGTGTAGAAGCTCAAAAGTTCTTTTGGTAGAAAGACATGGTTTTGGTTTGAAAAAAGTTTTTGTTATTTTTCCCAAAATACAAGCATCACATTTTTTGTCAGTCGGAAAATTTATGGAT
The DNA here is from genome assembly GCA_013146195.2 of Codonopsis lanceolata. Classification (NCBI taxonomy): domain Eukaryota; kingdom Viridiplantae; phylum Streptophyta; class Magnoliopsida; order Asterales; family Campanulaceae; genus Codonopsis; species Codonopsis lanceolata. Next base: position 72,255,038 of record CM028381.1, read on the forward strand.
GGCAGACCTTTTACCAAATCTCCTTTTGAAAGTTTTGAAAGATACTTAAAGTTCAGATGTGAAAGTCTTTTGTGCCAAAGCCAAGAATTGTTTGAAATATTATTTGCTATCAAACAAATTTGAGTATTGTTATTTAAAGAAAGTAAGTCAATAGCAAAATCATTCCTTTTTCTAGAACCAGTGAGCAAGATTTCATTAGTGATGCTATTTTTGATAAAACAGTGTGTGGAGGAGAAAGAACAGCTCATACCTTTATCACAGAATTGAGAGATACTAAGAAGATTATGTTTCAAACCTTGTACCAAAGAGACATTTTCAATTTTTATAGATCCTCTGATAATGGATCCATAGCCAATGGTTTTTCCTTTTGAGTTGTCTCCAAAAATTACAGAAGGTCCTTTTGCTGCAGTTATGTTAGTAAGGAGTTCAGTTGATCCAGTCATGTGTCTAGAGCATCCACTATCTAATATCCATATGTCAGTTGAATGATCATCTGCCATTAAGCATACCTGAAATATGAATATTTAAATCATGGTACCCTTTATACTTTTGGGTCCAAAGGGTTAGTTTTCTTAGGTATCCAAACTTGCCTGAAATTAGGCTTCTTAGTTCTGTCAGTAGGTTTAAATCTATATAAGCATTCATGTGACTGATGACCAAAAGTAGAGCAAATATTACACTTGTGATAACCAGGTTTATCAGTCATTTGAGGTGAATTCTTTGATTCCTTATGGTTCAGCTTAGAGGTCTTAGCAGTAACAAAATTTATTTTCTTGAACTTGTCAGTTGCATTTCTTCTGAATCCTCCTCTTTTGTCAGCTAGCCGACATTTGTCAGTCGGCTGACATTTGTCAGTTATTGAGTTAGCTGACTGATTTAGAGGATTGTGACCAGAAGACTGACAACTGTCATTGTTCAGCCTATCCTTTTTGTTAATGTACCTCTTGTGCTGATTCATGTTTCTGGGATAAGTGAATGGCACAGCATTATAAGCTGATCCCTTGTTCTTTTGTAGAATCTTAGGTTCACCTTTTGACTGTCTGATCTCACAGTCTTCATCATCTTTTGAGTATCCAAGACCATGTTGGTCTTCATGATTTTTCTGTTGACTGATGATGGTTTCTACAACAGCTTTTGACTTTGAGTAAGTATCAACAACATTGGTCAGTCGAAGATTTCTTTCCACAAGGTCAGCAATCTGGGCATCTGAGATTTTTGCTTGAATCCCATATTTTTCATTGAGACTTTTAAGTTGTAGCAATTCTTTTTGCTGAACTTTGTAAAGCTCATTGATCTTTTGAAGCTCACAATTTTCTTCAGAAACTCTTTTAAAATCACCAGATAAAGAAACATGGATTCTTTTAAGTGTTTCAAACTTGAAATACATTTCTTGCATTTGTTCCAGTAAATCATCAACACTCGAGTCAGTAATCTTCTCCTCCTGCCTTTTTGAATCATGACTTACTTTAGCAGTCCTTGGAGAAGTTGACTTGACTTTCTTTTCTGGCTGACTTATGATTCCTTGACCATAAAATCCATTTCCTATTTTCTTAACCACAAGCGATCGGGTTTGATGACCTTTGTCAGTTTGGAGTTTGTAATAGGTGAGCTTGACAGCTCATTTTCAGCATCTTTGAATATTTTGGACTTGGAAACTCATTTTGAATCATATATTGCCGATTACGCAACAAGACACGATTTGCTTCTTGCTCAAAATCAGCAGATTCATCTTCAGAATCTGTTTCAATCCAAGTTGCAAGATTTTGATCTTCAGCAACTAAACCCTTTTGTTTTTCAAAATTTCTGGGAGCTCTTTTGTAATACTCATTTTTTGCAAAAGAACAATTTGAAGCAAAGTGACCAGGCTTTCTACAGTTAAAGCACAACAGTTTTTCTTTCTCAACCATGTCTTCATTTGTTTTGAAGTAAGACTTTTGAAAGTTTGAAGTAGATGGTTTTTGGAAGCTTGAAGAAGGTTTTTGAGGGTTTGATGAAGACTTTTGAAAGTTTGCTGAAGGTTTTTGAAAGTTTCTTTTAAATGATTTAAACTTTCTAAATTGTCTAGCAAAAGCAGCAAATTCATCTTCATCAAAGTCATCATCTGACAGTGATGTAGAATTTTTTGAAGTTTCTTCTTCAGCTTGAAGAGATATACCTTTAAATTTTTTTTCAATTTCTTGAGTTTTGAGAACTTCTTTTTCATAAATTTTTAGACTTGCAACAAGGCTACGTATATGAGTTTTGTTCAAGTCTCTAGCTTCCTTAATGGCAGTGACTTTGACATGCCATCTACTTCCCAAACTACTAAGAAAACGCATATTTAAATCTTTCATACTATAAACTTTACCAAGAGAAGAACATCTATTGCTTACCTCGAGAAATCTATCATAGGCATTCTTTAAGGATTTTTTTGGATCCTTCTTGAATGCATCAAACTCTTGTATGCAATCATAAAGTTTGTTGTCCTTGGTGTTTTGATCTCCTTCTACATACTCTACAAGAGCATCCCATATTTCCTTGGCAATTACACAGTCATATATCTGCTTGTAGTTTTCATCAAGACTTGACGGATATGTACGCCTCGGCATCCGATCCATCAGTAATTTTGTCTTCCTCAGTCCATTCTGATTGAGGTTTGAGGACATATTCTTCTTCTACATGGGCAAGAGGGTTTACAATATCATCATCTGCAGCAGAAGATTTACCAACTTTAGTATTTATTTTCATAGGTTGCATAGGACCACCTCTTACACATTCCATCAATCGTTTATCTATGTTGTTCATATATCTTGTAATTCTTTCCTTCCAAATATCAAAGTGATCTTCATAAAAAATGGGTACTTGAGTGACATTGTTTGATTGAAAAGCTTTTAGTGTTGCCATGATCGAGCTTTCAAGCTGTTAGGCTTGGAAAATAGTTTTTCAGAAAGCAAGGCTCTGATACCAATTGTAAGTCCAGATGGCAACAGTTAAGGCTAGAGGGGGTGAATAGCCTTTAAAAACTTTGAGGGTTGATTTGTAAAACTTAAAGGATTGGCAGCGGAAAACTTAGTTTTATCAGTCAGCTGAGGAATTGGTCAGCTGGCTGACACCTTGTAAATCCTTAAGCTGATAAATGTTGGTCAGCTGACTGACACAACTATTTTTCAAAGGAAGTTGTCTTTAAAGTTGATCACTGAATATAGAGAAGAAATTGAAATACAAACTAACTGAACAATTAAGCAAACATTTGTTGTTAACTGACTGAAACTTAATTAGTTGAAAAACTTATTAAGTGTTGAGTCAGTTTGCAAGGATTTAAGAAGTGACAGACAAATCGGTTGAAGTGGTTCACAGATAAACTGCTACGTCCACTACCAAGTTGGTCAGACTTGGATTTTTGAAGTGCACTAATTTTATTAAAAATCTATTTGATCTCTAATGGATCAGTGTATAACAAAATACCGGTGTTTGTGGAGAATGATTGAGAAACAATCAAACTCGTGAGACAAACTGACTGATTTCTAAATATATTGAAATGGATCACTCAGTGTTTGCCTAAACAATAACTAGAAAGAAATATTCAATGAAAAGTATCTAGCTAAAGTTTTTAAGAAGACAAAGTCACAGAGAAATTTCTTGAAAGTATGTAGGCTTTTGACTTCTGTAAAATTGTTGTCTTCAATAATGCTTCTAGTGGGTATTTATAGATAGTCTTCAAGAGTAACCCGTTAGGAACACATTTTGAATTTGAAAATGTGTTTGGCAGATGCAAGATCTCAAAAGATCCTGTGAAATATTATCTAGCAGTATATCTACTAAAAACACAAAGTAGGAAAGTGTCAGTACAAGTATATGATTAATCAAATAAGGAAAGGTAAACTGACACTAAACACGTAAAGGTCAGCTGAAACAAGTAGCTGACAAAATGATTTGCGGCTGACCAAATGTGATTTTAATTTCTTGGCTGACAATCAAGTGGAATGATTTTAAGCAAATCTAATTATATGCAAGATTCAACACATTCTTCGTGACATTTCAACTTTACCCTTCATATTTAACATTAACATATTAATTGGGCTAAAGCATTATTGTAATTATAAGCAACTCTAATGTTAGTTATATATATCTTAATTATTAAAATTTTCAAATATGAATTCTTTTGGTAGAACGATGGGGAAACTTTTCTCTCCATTTTTTATAGGTAGGGCTAACCATACCACAAAAAACCAATCTCCTCACCTCATAAAAAAATTACAAAAATGTCGTTAGACCAATTTACCAAATAAACTTCTCCTTTCTTATTTTTCTTCTTCACTGTTTTTTTCTTCCCCTATTTACTCCGACCAGTTTTCTTTTTTCTTCTTCTTTTTCATTTATTCCCTCTCTTTCATCCATCCTTTACTTTCCTTTGTCTTCTCTCCTCTCCCTCCTGATTCTCTCTTGCAAGTGTTTGGGCACGGTTTGATGAACTCACATGGGTGTGTTCGACCATGACTTGATGAACAACTCAGTGTGCTCGACTGAGGGTAGCTACACACAGTCCATTGAGTTCATTGCACCAGAGTCTAGCACTTAGTGTGGGAACAATTGAAACAACTAGGGAGAGGGAAGGTAAGGAGGAAGGAGAAAATGGTGGGTTTACCTGGGTGGGCATGGGTTGAGGATTTTTGGGTAGCTTTTCACATGTGTTTAAGTATATAGTGGCTGGGATCAAAATTTTTAATTATTTCATAAAAAGTTTAGAAATCACAATTGGCATTTACTCATTTTCATACGTTGAGCGGGGTCCCTATAAGAAACAACAGTATTTTGTAAGGTCAAAAAATAGTTGAGCGGGGTCCCTTGCCCCTAAGTGGTAGGCATATGTCTACCCTCGGTTTTTGATACATGCGCCATAGTGAAACCATGGCAGAGAGAGAGAAGGACACCACTACTGGGTACGGGGGAGGGAGAGAGAACTGAGGAAGGGAAAAAATAAAGGGAGAAGGAGGAAAGGGAGGTAGCGTAAATTAGGTAGTTAGGGTGGTGGTATATAGAGTGTGTATTGCGATGTGGTTAGCCCCCACCTTTTTTTAATAGGAGTACGTGTCATGTAAGACAATCTTAAAAATCTTAATTCGTAAAACGAATCTATCAATGTTAATTGGGTAAAAATTCAGAAAATTTAACGCAACCCCTCAGTTTTCAGAAATTAAAGCGCCACCAATCACGTTTATACATAAAAAGTGTTATTTTTTAGTATTAACGGTGTCACTTTTTAGCATAAAATATGTCACTTTTGGCTTAGAAATGACATTTTGCATCTTTAATGAAAATTATTATTTTTTCCCTTAGAAAAGTGTCACTTTTTGGTATTAAATGTGTCACTTTTGCTTTGAAAAGTGTCACTTTGCATTATAAATTAAAATCGTCATTTTATAGCATTAAATGTGTCACTTTTTACCTTAAAAGTGTCACTTTGCATTATAAATGAGAACCACTATTGTTGGTCTTAAAAATGTCTCATTTTAACATTAAATCTGTTATTTTTTAACATTAAAAGTGTCGTTTTGCATTTTAATAAAAAATATCTCAATTTTTTCACTTAAAAATTGACACTTTTGCTCTTAAAAAGTATCACTTTTATTCTTAAATGTGTCACTTTTGATCACAAAGTGATATTTTGTATCATAAATGAAGATAATTAAAGTTTTAACTTGATTTATGACTAATGCAGAGTCTTGACGCTTAGAGAATTTCGGGGGCCAAGTTAGGAAAGAGGGAAGGCACCGGAGCAATTAAAAGGTTGAGTTCATTAATGCGGTGACTAGAGTTGTCAACCAGGCCGACACGGTCCAAGACCACCAGGCCTAGCTTAGCATTGGGTCAGGCCTAAGATATATCGGGGATCAAGAAACTCAAGCCCTGCCCATATCAACTACGGGCCTACGAGTTAAAAAAACTTTTTATTTTTATTCAAAAAAATTTACAAATTGACTAAATTTGCTAGTATCCAAGTTCAATTATTCTAAGACAAAATTAATTAAAAAAACACATTACCACGATAAAACACACTTGCGAAGACAATTAAAGAAAAACAACATAGAGACCATAAGCCTAATAAACTCCTTCGAATTTAACCGTCCAACGAAATCTTGTAAGAATACAACATCAACACTAAAGTTTATAAGAATAACACGATATCGAGCTCATAATATCATTTGCTTTCGTTGAATATTCAGATGTGATGTATTTATTAAAGAATATATAAATCATCGACGTGAATCTATTATGTGTATTCTTCATTGTTGGAGTTTTTGATTAACATATTGATTAGACAAAATGAAATCATTTTTTTGGATATATCAGTTGCAATTAATTATCATTCTATTCATTCCTTCGAATTCGGCAAAAAGAGAGAGAAATGCTTCCAACACTATGAATGATTTCTTAAAATCACGAGTCACGACATAGCATGTATAGAACAAAATATCTATCACAAATATGTTCAAGGCAGTAGGCACAATCTTAGGCAACAGTATAGGGTTTTTTTTTTTGACTTTTTAGTTTTTAGGTTTTAATTTTTTAATTTCTTTTTTTTTAATTACTTTTGAGTTTTGACTTTATAACCCCAATCGGGCTTTTAAGGACTGGGCCTATCGGCAGGGGCAAAAAGGCTCTGATTTTTCCAGGCGATCAAAATTGAAGCCCAATCCCATTAAAATCGGGTGAGTTAGGCTCAATTTTGATAGCTCTAGGGGTGGCACGTTATGAGTGTGCCACGTCGCCTTCCTCCAATGCGTGACCCGCGACCTTTATTTGGATGACCAGCGCCTGCTTGTTCGGATCCAACCCATTCACCCGGATTTCAGCCCGTTTCTCTCTCTCTCTCTATCTCTCATTTGATTTGTTTTCTTAATGAGTAACCTACGGTTTTCTTTGATGAGTTGCCCGTTCCAAAAGCCTTTTTTTATTATCATTTTGGGGTTCATTTTACGAATTTAGGATATGTAAGATAGTGTTACATAAGTTTTTTTTTTTTAATAATCTTATGCATTAGTATGTATTTACTTGAATTTAGATCTTTTATACCACTATATGTTTTCTTTTATTTACCACCAATTAAATTAGAACATCATGATACAAGTAAATTAAATATTTTGATGTAGTTAATGATGGAGGTAAAGGTAGAGGTAGAGAAACATGACTAACCGCTTGAATTGACTGTATTGCCCGAAAGTCGAATGGGACGGGATAATGTAAAGCCCTGTCATCTTGTTACTCCTAAAAAAAATAGGCAAAAACTTGTGTAGGACGGTCTTACGGATCCTAAATCCGTAAGACGGAGCCCCATTTACAAATTCACGAGTTAATAAAAAAATCTGTTAACAATAACCACAAAAACCAGCCAGTTGAGTTGGAAGTAGGCGGAACTTAGAGTCTTCCGCAAGGTGGTGGTTCAAGGTTCGATTCCCCTCAGTTTCAACATTATGTTTTTAATGTTCATTTCCTTTATTTGCTCCGATGCTCCTCCGCTTTCAATGTTTGTCACGCCAATTTAATCTCTTTGCGATCAATTGTCTTGAGATACTTGACAGATCCTAACGGACTTTGATGAAATGCTAAATGATACATTTAAGACCAAAGGTGACACATTTTAATGTTAAAAGTGACACTATAAATGAAAATTTATTATAATTCTTATTAAAATACAAAGTGACACTCTTAATACTAAAAAGTGACACTCTTAATACTAAAACGTGTCACTCTTAATACTAAAAAGTGACACTCTTAATACTAAAAAGTGACACATTCAATACTAAAACGTGATATTTTCAAGGTTCGATTCCCCCCAATTTCAACATTATGTTTTTAATGTTCATTTCCTCTATTTGCTCCGATGCTCCTCCGCTTTCAATGTTTGTCACGCCTTGCAATTTAATCCTTTGTCAGCTCCGTTAGCATCAATTTTCTTGGGATACTTGACAGATTCTAACGGACTTTGATGAAATGCTAAATGATACATTTAAAACCAAAGGTGACACATTTTAATGTTAAAAGTGACACTATAAATGAAAATTTATTATAATTCTTATTAAAATACAAAGTGACACTCTTAATACTAAAAAGTGACACTCTTAATACTAAAACGTGACACTCTTAATACTAAAAAGTGACACTCTTAATACTAAAACGTGACACTCTTAATACTAAAAAGTGACACTCTTAATACTAAAAAGTGACACATTTTATACTAAAAAGTGACACTCTTAATACTAAAGAGTGACACATTCAATACTAAAACGTGATATTTTCAATGCTAAAAATTAATACATTTAATTCAAAAAAATGACATTTTTAATGTTATAAAATAAAACTTTAATGTCAAACGTAATGATTTTTATTTATAAAAAAAATGAGACACTTTTCAAAGTGAAAATAACACATTTAAGACTAAAAGTGACATATTTAAGCCCAAAAAGTAACAATTTTTTAGGGAAAAATTATAATTTTCATTAAAAATATAAAGTGACACTTTCAAGGCCAAAAGTGACACATGATATACTATAAAGTGACACTGTTAACATTAAATGTGTCACTTTTTAGCATTGAAAATGCCATGTTTTAGTATTAAATGTGTCACTTTTAGCAGTCAACGTTAGTTTTAAAGTAACAATTTTTAGTATTAAATGTGTTACTTTTTAGTATTAAGAGTTTCACTTTTTAGTATTAAGAGTGTCATTTTTTAGTATTAAATGTGTCACTTTTTAGTATTAAGAGTGTCACTTTTTAGTATTAAGAGTGTTACTTTTTTAGTATTAAGAGTGTCACTTTTTAGCATTAAAAGTATTACTTTGAATTTTAATAAAATTATAATAAATTTCCCTTTATAGTGTCACTTTCAACCTTAAAATGTGTCACTTTTGTCTTTTCAAGGTGTCACGTTAGACTTTAAACGTGTCATTTAACATTTCGTTAAGGTCCATTAAGATCCGTTAAGTATCTCAAGGCAATTGATGCTAAATGGGATGAAAAATGATTAAACTGTAATGCGTGAGAAACATAAGAATTTTGACGGTAAACCTTTGAAAGTGCAGGGGTATCGAAGCAAAATAACACATCTCCGTCAATAAAATTTTAAAAAAGCGCTAGTGGGATTCGAACCATTGACCATCCTAGCACTTCTTTCAAACTATAGTTATATGTTGGGAACCAACTCAAATATCACATTTTTGTTATTACTTATAACATATTATTTATTTATTATGACCCGTGAATTTTTAAATGGAGCTCCGTCTTACGGATAAAGATCCGTAAGACGGTCTTACAGGAGACCACCTCAAAAAAATAAGGGCAACATGGTCCCTATATTTCTTTAGACTCGTTTGGGATATTGATCCCATTACAAAAATTCAGAAATTATATCATCAAATTAAACACAATTGATTATTTAGTCAGGTTTCCAACCGTTAAGTCTCCACACGTGCCCAAATAGTTCATATACTTATTATATCAAAATGACAATTTTACCCTTGCCAAAAATCACCCTGAGAATCTCATGTGATTTTTGGCATCAATGGTAAAATTGTCATTTAATTTAATAAGCATGTGGACCATTTGTGTAATAGTAATTGTTTTGGAAAATTATGTAGTACTTGCAGAAAGGCGGAAAAAATTAAAGAAAATAATGAAATATAATTTGATTAATAACTATGCAGAATTTGTGCTACTCTATGATGCCTCTTTGTGAAGACCGACCAATGGATGTGCCGACTTCATGCCAGTTTGGTGCTAGACGGGGCCAATGGATGTTTGCTCTTCAATAATCCAGTTTGAGTATGTCTCTTGTAATGCTTGATACTAATTCTTAAAATGTAGTTATTCTCTCGCATTCATTCCACCAACATACTTTGGTTCGGATCAGGGAGATCCGTCTTACAAAAAATATTCATAACTATTAATTAGAAAGTAGGTGTAGATAATGATGGGATTGTTTGGTCAAGACTCAAATTAACTGGTGAGGATTAAGTCCTTACGTGGCTTTTACTTATACCTAAAAATTCAAGGGATCAAATAGGGTCGATTCCTTTCAGTTAAATTTTAACCGCTTTACATCCCTATATTTTTTCGTAACTGAAAAAAGACATGTCATGCTTCGTGAAACACAAAATCATACATCGCGATGCATAAAATAAGTCACTTTCATGCATTTTCGTGTACAAATGATGCATCGTGATATATGATTTTATGCACTGTAATGTATAAAATGCATTTTTTTTCGAAAATCTGAGTACATCTGTACTGATTCATAATCATTTCTTATTACAATAGTTTGTTCAACAGTTTTAATAACTTTCTTAGAACGAAAATCAAAAGCATCTATTTGACAAATACAATCCATAGGAAAACAAGGCATTTCCCAAGCTTTTTTTTTTCTTGAATTTCATCAAATTCGACTTCAGACATATTTTTGAATTTTTTAGCATTTTTCTTGTTATATCCTATTTCTATATTATTTTTTTTAACATTTTACCATTATAGAATGGTAATTAATAAATTAGTTTCTTAATTATTATGGTCAAGGATTTATAGATTACAAAGGCCAATAAATTCATTACGAGTACGTCTCCTGTAAAATTGTTTTACGGATCTTAATTTGTAAGACGGAGCATCACTCTCTCACAGCTCAACCCATCAACATACGGTGCATTGGATAATGAGGATATATCTTACTAAAAACATCTGTAAAACTGTTTTACACAGGTTTCAGCCATTCATTAAAGAGAAAACCTTAATCCTCCGAACAATATATCATGGTACCAAGCATATAAACCAATATATAAAAATAAGAAAATTAACTTAAAAACCCTATATATATATATAATCTTTGATAATTTATTGGTGTTGCTTTTTGTTCATCCAAGTTGATTAATTTTATTAAAATCTTCACTAATTTATTGGTGCTGCTATTGGTTTCTGCCAACTTCTAAGTTGATTAATTTTTTTTAAAACCATAACACCAAACCAAATCGAATTGAGTGGTTCGGTTCGGTTCAGTTTTGGAATTTGCACGGTTCGGTTTGATTTGAGAAAATTTAGAATCGATAGGGGTGGTTCAGTTTGCGGTTTTAGTCCAAACCGAATCGAATCGAACCATGTACACCCGTACCGATTATCATTTGAAGACTCTTCTTTTTTATTCTCTTCTCCGTCGGCATTCAATAGTGTTAACGTTTACGAAAAAAAAAACAGAGTTCAACCATCTCCAGTCTCTCCAGCTTTGATTTCTCTCCACCGACCAGTCAACCTCAATGGCTTCCATCCCCAATCGCCATCATTGTGCTCTCTATCGCTCACCCACAGCTGGTCGCTGTCTTCATCGCCCCTGCTCCAGTGTCGTTTTCATATTCATCTCCGATCTCTCTTCTCTCTAGCTCTGGATCCAACCTTCTCCAACCCAATCCTCAATAGAGTCGACTGAGCTCGTCTTTCCCGTTCATCTTCGTCAGATCCAGCTGCCATCTCTGGTTTTGCCCTTATCTCAGATCAATTTCATCTCCGTCAGATCCAGCCACCATCTCTAGTTCCAACTTCAGTTTCTGCCCCCATCTCAGATCGATTTTGTTAAAAATATATAGGCCCAATTACTTAGTTAGCCCATTTGTTAGTTAGCTCAATTGTTTGTTTTTTAGATATAAATATAGATGTAATAGTGATTTAGGAAATTAATCTTTCCATTAATTCAATAAACAATTTCTCTCTTTCTCTCCTACTACTGTGCGTCTTCCTCTCTCAACTACCTCCGGCCACCACCGTCAATGGTGGTGGTCCGGCTACCTTCAATACTTCCCATCCAAAATACCAAAATTAACATGGTATCAGAGCCAAAGATTCTGACAATCAATCCCTCAATCGATCTTCCGTTGTTTGGCTTGTTGTAGAAGAATTAAATGGCTGACGCGGAGACTTTTGCATTACAGGCTGAGATGAACCAGCCCCTGAGTCTAATAATCAGTACTCTTTAATATGATCATAGATTCTCCTCCCTCCTAAACCATTTCCTCATTGTTGGACAAAGAATTGAACTCACATCATATTCATGGCTGTTGATGTGTGCAACGAAATTCCAAGCCTAGTATCAAATCCAAGAAACCCATCTCCTACACATCTCCCTTTCAAAAATCATCAAACCAATTTCAATTAACCCATCTGAGTCTTTCGATTCAGATTTCAAAATTGTTCAAGATACTGAAAATCAAGAAAGAGAAATCAAGAAACTTGGTTGTGCAGGAAGACGAAGAAGTTTTTCCTCCGCCTCGAATTTGAATCCGGACCCCCTTTCCCAATCTGCATTCACGGGTCGCGTCCGTACAAAAGACTGCCAAGAAATCCCCAATTCGGCCAAACGCCGTCTATTCATTACCAATGGCGGCGCGGCGTCGAACGCTGCCAAGAAATCCCCAATTTACACTCTTATTGATATGAATCTACGGCCTCCCTGCTTCTCCATGAAATCCACTTCGCTGACGAAGCAAAACAACAAGAAGACAAAATAACTGTGTGATTTGAATTGTGGGAGAGAGATTGGAATTTCAGATCTGGACGGGTCAACTCATCCTCTCTCTCTCACTCACACACTCAGTATGCTCACTCACGTCATTTCAATTCCTTGCCAATTTCCTGCTTCTTAGGGTAATATTCTATCGACGAATTTAGTGTTGAAAAAGCAATGACAGGGCTTCATCGATCTTCGAGCGCTCATCTCAAGAATGGCCTCCCCCCTCAAAACGCCGAAAATCTCCTGTAAATCCTCCCTTCATTTCCAGACTTTTTGACTCGAGTCCCAATATCGGCCACCGTATTTACCTCCTCCTTCGCCTTCGCCGCCGCCGAATCTGCATAAAGATTCCATGATCAACGCCAAGGTTCCACCCGTAGCAAGATGGTGGGATCGGACGTTGCACTTTTGATGGTAACCGCCTTTCAAGAAAAGGCTTCTTGACACTCTCGCCCTCGCTTTCCTTGGCCCACTTGCAATTATGAGGATATGGAGTTTCGCTTGCTTTATGTTATGGCCGAGCTTTGGGGAAGTGTGGTGGTTCTCATCGCTTGGGGGTTTGCCAATCAGATAATTACAGTAGAGGAAGCCAAGAAATTCTATCCTCTATTTGGACTGGGAGCCAATGTTGTTCCTATTTTCTCTGGTCATACAGTTTCTCTGGTTATGATTCAGTTAGCAACCAAACTCAAACAATCTACTGAAGGCGGCTCCGAATCGGAGCCGATCGTCTACAATCAAATCACTATCAAATCTTCTTGTTCAAGAACTCAAGAAATTCAAGATTTCTTCTGAAAATTCTTAGTCAATTATCTCACTGCCCTCTCCGATTTTGTTAGGATTTTTCGGAGAATTCATTGCCGGCCAACACAATTTCATGGTTGGTCGAGTTTCTACAATCTGATTCTTTGGAAAATGTTCCATCCGAGTTTCTTTCTCTCAAATTATCAAGGTTAAGAGACTCAACTATTATTCTCATTGCCTTCTACGGGATGTTCTTGTTTGAACTTCTTTGATTGACCAAAGTCAAATGTTGACTTGGTTTTCATATCATTGTGTGGTCGGTGTCCGATTCACATTTTTCAGATTAAGGATGTAATCTTTACGAACAGAAAATTTCATTTTGGATACTCCTTCGTCTACTAGCCATTGATCGAGCAAGCTTTTCGGGGATTGGCTCCTGTTTGGGCTTCTCAATATTCTACTACAAGTGTTCGGGGTGATCCGTTTGAGGGCTCCGATCAACTTGCACTACATCTACTACAAGTGTTCGAGGTGATCCGTTTTTGGGCTTCGATTAACTTGATTGACATCTTGATAAAGATTGTTACTACTCTGGCCCATAAAGGCCCATCTGCCGTATAGGCTCATTTGCCGTATAGGCTCATTTGATTTGTATTGGCCCAAGAGGCCCGGTCCATTGAGACTCACTTGTTTGCACTTCTCCAACTCGATCATTTCACGATAGTTGCATGTTCGAGTTGAGGGGGTGTGTTAAAAATATATAGGCCCAATTACTTAGTTAGCCCATTTGTTAGTTAGCTCAATTGTTTGTTTTTTAGATATAAATATAGATGTAATAGTGATTTAGGAAATTAATCTTTCCATTAATTCAATAAACAATTTCTCTCTTTCTCTCCTACTACTGTGCGTCTTCCTCTCTCAACTACCTCCGGCCACCACCGTCAATGGTGGTGGTCCGGCTACCTTCAATACTTCCCATCCAAAATACCAAAATTAACAGATTTCATCTACTTCATTGGGTTTGAAGCAAATTTTAGCTTGGGTTGGACTTTGATTCTCTTCTGCTCCATGTGTTGTGCATGTGTCATCTATGGTTTTCGTGTTTTGTCTGAGCCTTAAGGTAAAGTGAGGTGAGGTGAGGGTGAGGGTTAGACAAAAACGTGACTAGCACGTACAAATAGTAAGAGTATTTTCGGGTTATCACAAAAAATTGACGATTCATCCCAAAAAACAGACGGAGTGACTAACGTGATACATTTTGTAAAGTAGGGTGACCAAACTTTGAAAAATGGTAGTTGAGTGAGCTTAGTGGACTTTTCGCGAAAGTAGAGTGACCAAATTGATGATTAAGCCTAATCCGTAGGACATAATTATCTATATTAAATTAGTCAAAATTCAAAAATCTCAACGCAACTCCTCAACTTTTTGAAATTACAATGTCACCCCTCACGTTTATAAATGAAGTGTGTCACTTTTTAGTATTAATAGTATCACTTTTTAGTATTAAATGTGTCGCTTTTGGCCCTACAAGTGCCACTTTGCATCTATAATGAAAATTATCACGTTTTTTTAATTTTTAAAGTGTCATTTTTTTTTTTGGCATTGAACGTGTCACAATTAGTTTTAAATGTGTCATTGCTACTTTTAAAAGTGTTATTTTGTAATATAAATGAAAATCATCACTCTTGACAAGTGTTATTTTATAGTGTTGAAAATGTCACTTTTTAACATTAAATGTATCACTTTTGACCCGAAAGTGTCGCTTTGCATTTTAAATTGAAACTCTCACTATTGGCCTTTAAAGTGTCACTTTTATGATTGAATGTGCCATTTTTTTCGTATTAAAAGTGTCATTTTTTTTCGTATTAAAAATGTAATTTTTTACCATAAAAGTGTAACTTTTTGACCTTAAAATGTGTCAATTTTGTCCTTAAATGTGCATTTTTTACCACAAAATATCACTTTCGTATTAATAATGAAGTTAATCAAAATTTTAAAGCTGATTAAAAATGAAATACAAAGTATAGGCACAAAGGGACTTCGTCAGTCAAATTCTGAAAAATAGAGGGTACCAAAGCACGATCTAAAAGATAGACGAAAATGAATTTTGTTCCTCTTAATTAAGGGGGCGTGGGAAGAGATCAAACTTGAGACATACACTTTGTGAAACCCCAACTCTACTATTGGGCCACCCCTTAGGAGGCTGCACCAGAGCAATTATTCAAACTATTCATTAATGCAGTTGCAGCTCTAGCGCGCCACGTGTCATGTTTGCCTTCATATAACTCACGTGTTTTAAAAATGGTTTTGGGTTGACCCACGGGTTCAGCCCCCTTTTACCCTATTTCTAGCTCGTTTCCCCTCTCATTTGACCAGTTTTTTCGTTGGATAACTCGCGTTCTTCTTTGATGGGTTATCCGCTTCATCATCTCCATTTTATTATTTTTAGGGTTTCGTCTTACAGATTTGAATCCGTAAGGCTATCTTACATAAAACCTACATGTGTGTGTGTATATATATATACATATATATACATACATACATACATACATACATACATACATACACACTCGACTAGTAACGAAATAATTGACGTTTTCTAATATAGGTAATGAAGATGTTCCATATCCCAAATTTTGTTTGAAAAAAATTGACTACAATTTGACATTTAAAATCCAAAGGGATAATATAAGATAATATTGGTAGATATTTCAAATTGATAAAATTATAGAAATCAACTAAGAAAGATATCAATTAAGTAAATCAATAAAAAAAATCAATAGTAATATAAGAAGATAATTAATAATTATGGTAGTTGGTACATTAAGAAGATAGGGAGAATTAAAAAGGAAAGATATTAATAAACAAAATTTAAAAAAATCGTATGAAGGACCAATATGAAAATTACAAAATTACATAAAATATGATTTTGTAAGTGTTAGAATAAATGAAAAAAATAAGCATATAATAGAAAATTATAAAGGAGCGCACGTGCGACGGTCTTCCCTGTCCTCGGGCCTTGCCAACCCATTTTCTATTCTTAGTTTCTTACAAGGGCGATATCTTCGAGAAGATACTGTTAGTATAAAAAGTGCAAGTTAGAGGAGTATATACAAACCCTAGCTACCCTACTCTCTCTTTTCAAGCTATAGATTGACCGAAAATCAACTGAGGAAATGGGTAAATCTCCTTTCATTTTAGTCCTCAAGTGCTGAAACTTTTTTCTTGTTTTCTTTATGATTCTTTTCCCTTTTGCATCACTTTCTTTACTTTCCATAAATCGATCATCTGTATTTTGCACTTAATTTGTATATCTATAAATTAATGTATCTGTGATTTTTTAACTGATAAACTCTACAAATCTTACATTTTCTATGCATTAAATTAATTGGATTGATATACATTCTGGGTAAATGATGAGAAAATGAGAGAAAATATATCTTTTCTATGCATTGGATGGATCGATCCGTCTTTAAGTTTTTTTAACTGCATGTAAAAGAAAACAGCTTCTTTATGTTCTTGGATACACTTTTGGGTGTTTCTTGAAGTTGATATTTGAAAAGTATAGTGATTCCCAAAACTCTATGTCTAGTAAATAATGCGAAATTATATTTCTACCTAAATAATCATATCACTCGTACCAGTTAACACCATTAAAGTCCGTCTTCAATTCTGCCTCTTTTATTTGAAATAGAGAGACGATAAGTAGTCCAAAATAATCCTTCTGAAATTTAATTTATTTTTCTGGTCTATCTAGTGGCATTTCCTTTTAATTAACCAACTTTTTCTGAGAGATTTCTACAGCTATATGTGTTTGTTATTTATAAAACATCCATTTTGTCTAAACCTGTTCAATTAATTTTAATTTCTTGTGGTAGATATAATTTTGCCGATAATTAATTAATGGGATCGAATACATATTCTTACAACTTCACTCTAGACACAAGTCTTTGAGTAAGTAATTAGCATATATCAATAGTAGAGTTCAAAATATGGTATGTGTTATTTAAAATTTGTTGCATCTCTTCCGACTCTAGTTCTAACTTATTTTTGTTGTTGAATCGTGAATTGTCTTGTTGAAATACAGAAGTTGCTGGAGGCCTCGTGGCGTCGGATCCAATATTGGTAAGATTTCACACGAAGATAATCCAGCACGCTTTTAGAAGGGCCAAACATGTTTTCGATGTCAACGACGACATAGAAATATTTACTTGTGATGAGTTGAGGTCTATTAATCTGTATCCTTTGAGTATTAGCAAATGGTCTTATGTTAGTTTATATGTTAAAAGGTTAGTTGAGATTTTCCATCTGATTTCCACTATTTATTTACGAATTGCGTAAATGATTTTTTATTTTTTCGGTATCCATATTTAATTTTCCTTAATTAGCCATCTAGATCTTGCAATTTCCTTCGATGGTTGCACTGTTTTCAACTTGCACAGATGTTTTACCGAATCTTGCAAGAAGTTCTTGAATCAAAGGTGGGTTTTCAAGAATATCAAAACACACTATGCTATATAAATTTATGAAAGTATTTCGATCTATACAAACATTTTGTTAATAACTTTCCTTTGTTCTTTAGGTGCTTCCTTCTTTATGGGAAAAATATGATCCGCAGCTTCTTTTAACCGAATTAATACTAATGTGGGGAAAATATAAGAGGATGCAAACTTTGTTATCAAAGATCTTGATGCCGCTTGATACTTTTTACTTCAACATCACAGGAAAACTATGGGTTAAAGACTTGGCCTATGAATATTTTGCTTCATTGGTATGTAATAGAGTTTGCACGATTTATACATGCATGCATACGACGAGCATCTATATCTACCAGTTGTTGCAATCCTTTATGTCAAAATCCAGTTTACGAAGAAATAATCATTACGTTTGGAATACGAATTTAGCTCAAGTTCCAGTTCACTTCCCTTGTTCATTCACTTTCATCCTTGATTGTAGGTTGTTGAGGCCATGCTCGAAAGATTTGTCGATGCAACTGTAATCATGGTGTGTTTGAATTATATATGGTGATGTTTGCAATTCTTTTTTATTTTCCCCCTTGTTGAGATGACTGATAAGGATCTTATACAGTTCCAACAGAATCAAATCAATGGCAATCTGTTGGTAGAGGTGATTTGTTTCTTTCGTGAAGTTGAGAATGGAACACGAAAGAAACACTACTACGATTGTTTTGCGCAGACCCTGGTGAATGAATTTGCACGTTACTACTCAAATTTATCTTCGGAATGGGTGGTGCAATATTCATACATCACTTACCTTCGGAAGGTGACAATTTTGCTAAATATCTATATAACATCTCTTATTACCATTTTATATTTATTCATCATTTATCTTTTGCTGTTCTTTCTATAAATATGATCTAGGTTGAATCCTGTTTACAACATGAGGAAAGAAGAATCAGAAACTACCTGCCTCCATCCACAGTAGCAAAATTATTGGAGGTACTCTTTTTCAGTTCATTTTTCTATTCACAAATCATTTCACATTCAAGAACTCATCTGAAAAAGAAGAGAGAATATATTGGAAATACTTACTTTTTCTTACTCATATAATGCCAGTTTTTTTTGCTTTATTTCATAACAATATAGAATTAAACTAATTTTAACAGTAACTCGTTCATTTCCCACTTTCAGAAACAAGGATTTGAATGCTATTTCTACGTTGTTTGTTTGTTCATCAATGTTCAACCATTTTTTCTTTGCAGGTACTAAGAAGTGTGCTGCTGGATGAGAAGGCAGAAATATTGATTCATATGCATCGTGGCTTTTAGGGGCACCGGGAGTACTATGTTCATCTATATATTTCATGTGAACTCTAGGCTTCTTGCTCCTTGTTGTACTTTGTATATTCTTCATATGGAACAATAATATACTGCAAGAGAGGTTTAAGAGATTTGAATTGTCTAATAACTTTTTATGTTTCATTATAAAGTGATTGCTTGTTGGTTGTACAAATTAAAGTCTAATTGGCTCATCAGTGCTGGAGAAAGCATATTGAATCGATTTGTATACCTTTTTTTTTCCACAGTATCCAGGCTCGTACACCCAAGACTAATCCGTGAGTCGAGTAAGACCACAAGTACGGTAAAGTTATCCCCATCAAATTTTAATGCAGCTGCATTTCCATGTCTCAAATCAGAGACGTATGTTAATCTACAACCATCTACGAGCTGATCCACACAGTTGGTGTGTGAACTAGGTATATATGTGTGGCTGTGTGTTTCTTGTCGAAACAATAGTGACATTGTGTTAATTTAGGATAAAAAATTTACCTTCATATTGCAGTCGACCAAGTTCAAATACTCCCTCCGTTCCGGGCAAAAAGTCTACTACTCCATTTTTGGATGTTTTACTTAAAGAGTTCACTTTTAAAAATTAATATATAAAAGTGTCATTTTATTACTAATGAACTACTAAAAATATCATTTTCTTAAAAAAATTGACTTTCAAACGGGTACTTTTTACCCGGAACGGAGAGAGTACGTAATTTGCGACTAAATACGAAATATAATCGTTTTTAGGGGGGGGGGGAGGATCGCCTTTAGATTTTTCAACCTATAATAGTGATGTACCTTGATTTTATATTGTGATTTTATGATCATTTTTATCATTTTCACCTCACCTCGACCTCTATCCAAATGGAAAACAGCTCAAATCTGTCACTAACATAGAAATCTTGCTACAATCTCACTCTGTCATAACCATATTGTCGCTAGCAATCCCTCTATCCTCTATTAGAATCCACAGATGAACTCCTGTTCTTACTAATCCTAACCCTACCTTTATCCGCTACTAGGTTGGTGTAGATCTAGGATTTTATGTACACATTCATGTTTATGATTCATTTTCTAATGAGAGGACTATTATTAAAAAAAAATATTATTTAATCATTTATTATCTTACCTAAACTTTCAAATGATTTCTACAAATACTACGTGACTACATCAATAGAGTCCATTAAATACACAAACGAACCTAATAAATTAGGTCACATTTATAATTAAATAATTTATATGAAGGTTATATGTATAATCTCACTAGTACGGAGGTCAAATGGACAATCCGAAAAAAAACAACAACTTATTTATCTTCTTGGATAGGTTTGAATTCCTTAATTTAGAGTTTCTTGACATAAATATTTGGTTAGGTTCCTTATTTATACATACATATTTGGTTGAATTCCTTATTTATATCACTCGTATTAGTTAACACGTACTATGGAAGTCCGTCTCATAGATCTTTTATCTGTAATTAGTTAGGTTTACGTGTGTTACACATGTTCTTAATGATACTTACAAAGTGTTTTGCTTTCGTTTTTTTGTTTATTTTTAATTATTACATACACACATACACACACACATGCACATACACACATGCACATACACACATACATATTTTGGCCTAATTTTATAGGGCCAAAATACGATTCATACCCAGAAGTATTTTTACTTAAATCTCACCTTGCACCATAGCATAAAATTAAGTGTCTCACTTTTATACACAATTTTGTTATTCGTCCCACTTCCCCCCCCCCTCACGTCCATGGGATTTAATAATAGACCAAAATACAAATTTCTCCCCAAAGTATACACTCAATATCAGATCACTACTCAACGTAAGTTTTGTGCCCATTTGGTATCTGATGTTACCATTTGTGTCAAATAACTCCCCCGGCCCAACGTCTGTTAATAAAAAAACGTTAACTCTCATGTGCTCTTGCACGTAATGGTTATTTTGGTCATTTCCTTTTGGAGGGAAGCAGCTGACTGGGTATTTGAGCGTATGTATGTAATTGGCGCTCATTTCTTCCTGGTTTTCCCGTAAAGCAGAAGCAGCCATGGCGTGCCACTATGGTGATAACATCGTGTTAAAGACCTCATGGATTACAACAAATCATGGTCGAAGATTCCTTGGCTGCGCAAACTATGATCAGGTAAGTATTCATTGTATGATTCCAACTATGATTCACCCACGTTCTGTTTCTTTGATTTATGGTTTTTTTACCCACATTCCATTTCTTCGATTTAGAGTTTGGGGTCTCCTTTGTTAACCTAAATTCCTTTTTTTTTTCGTAAGTTTCAGGATGGGGGGATGTTATTTTGTTTGGCATGATCCTCCAATGTGTCGTAGATCGACTGCAGTGATTCCGGGTCTACTGCAATCTATCAATAATCACCAAAAAGAGATAATGGAACTCAAAATAAAGCGCAAAAGAGAGCGGTAATTCTTTATTTTCTTCATGTGTGGGTGTGTTGTAATTTTTTGGCTGTTGGTGTTGCTCCTTTTAGTTTGAAGGATTGAATATGACCTCTGTTTTTGGGATGTTTGAGAATTATTATTGTATGTATTAGAGTCCACATACCATGAGGTTTTTGTAACACCCCAATCTCGATATCGACACCACGGTCCCACAGTTTGGCCACGTCACCAACAATCAATACTTAAAACCATAATAAATCCAAAAACTAATAATTAATCAACATTAGTATCCATCAAATGTAACTAAAATACAACTACCAAATGTCTGAAACGAAATTTAATATAAAGCTAATTAAAATTAATAAAACTTTCAAAGTACGAATGAATTATAAATGTCTAAAACTTCTTTGACCATCTTCATTCATCTACTCGAAACAATTCATCTAGTCAAGCTAAATGTCACCTGGAAGAGAAAGAATAAGAAAGGGTGAGCGAACAATGTTCAACAACTTCATATACAACTCCTCCGGTTACTAATGAGGAGTTGACCGAAATAAAATCAAGGAAACAAAATCGAAAATTCACATATCTAATGCGAAAGTCAAATAGTCAAAATTCAAATATTCAAATATTCAAATTTTAAATATATTTTCAAGATTCCAAGTGAAGGATAAATATACAACAAACGACTCGAGTAATCAAATTGTCACCAATCATACCATACCAGCTGGCGACAACGGACGACTCACAGATAAATATTTAGGATTCCAAACGAACGATAATAATGCAAAAGACGACTCGAGTAGTCCAATTGTCACCAACCGTCCTATTCCAATTGGAGACAACGGACGACTCACAAATACCAAGATCACATAAGCGGTCAAAGACTTGTTCGAACAATGCTCCGAAAGATTCTAAAGAACCATAAGGGTAAATGTTTC
Organism: Codonopsis lanceolata; assembly: GCA_013146195.2. Lineage (NCBI taxonomy): Eukaryota > Viridiplantae > Streptophyta > Magnoliopsida > Asterales > Campanulaceae > Codonopsis > Codonopsis lanceolata. The sequence continues at coordinate 72,277,459 of CM028381.1, forward strand.
TAAAGGGTATATCCGGATAACTAACCATGTGTCTCGTGGTTAAAGGGTTTCGAAAGGTCACATTAACCCGTGACTAGGTACGTGTATCGAAAGGTCACATTAACTCGTGACTAGGTAAATCGAAAGGTCACATTAACCCGTGACTAGGTTGTTTAACTTAGTGATCAAGCTAGTAGATTTTTTTTAAAATAAATAATTTTCTCAAACCCAAGCATAATCAATAATTAATTCATGTATTAAAAATGGTATCTCACATGAGACTTTAACAAATATGTGAGATTTAACGAAGAAGCATAATCATAGTAAGAATGAACGAAATTCGATGAAGTTCAAAATCAATTACCGACACAAGGTCGGTACATGTTGCGAAAGACGAACATATATCAAGAAAGTAGCAGAAGCCTAACAAGTTGAAACGAAGGAATTCAAAAGACCTAAATGAAATATAATCTCTTACCTTGATATGTTTAGCAAAATAATTTATGCCACGTGTACAATCGTCTTATGTTCGTTCGTCCCAAACTAACATTTAACGTAACAAGGTATCAATTAATATATCTATACAATAATAATTTCATTATTTTACTTTTGTGTTTCCTATCCCCCGTATCGACTTACTTACACAATGATAATATGTTAAATATAAAGAATCTAACTCCACACTCATACACGCCACATTCGTATACTCCCTCCATAATAATTACTCTCAACCTATATATGCCTATATAGAAAAAGTATAATATAAATATATAATACTACTCACACTAACCCACCACCGAAGAACACACACTCCAATTTTTTTACCTATTTGACCTTCCCTCTCTCTCCCCTTCTATCGTCCATTCCACCCCTCTCTCTCTCCATTTATTTTTTTTCTTTAGCCAATACGAACACATATACCCGAAACCATACTCACAGAACACACAAACACCTTCACAATTGCTGCAGTTTTTGCTATGCTCGGTCGTTCTCTTTCTCTCTTGGCTGCGACACCAATTTTTCATTGTTCTCAGTTACTTTCCTCTCAACTTCTATTTATATAAAACTCTAATAGAAAATCTTTCAACCCAACATTAAAATTAAGGGACAGTTAATTTAATAGGATTCTTAATGAAATATATAATTATAAGTGGGTCAAGCCCAACTCAATTCAAATATTAATTAAATAGGTCAAAAATAATAATAATTAACTCAAACTATTTTAATATTAATTAATTTGTTCCAAAATAAACATAAGATTAATTAATACATATTATTATTTTTAATTAAAATTATCGGGGATTACAGTTTTAGGCAATCTTTACTTATAAAATGTAAAAACAATCTCTGTTTTGTTTTGGTAATTAGATTATGTTCAGCACATGAGCAAAAACAATCTCTGTTTTGTTTTGGTAATCAGACTATGTTGCTTGTTCTAGTTTGAAGGATTGAATTTGGCCTCTGTTTTGGTAATCAGATTATGCATTGGGAAGAAAATGTAATGTTAGAGCAATCATCTGTTTTGGTGTCATTACACAAACAATGACTCCATTACAATTAGTCCATTACAAAAAAATATTCAGGATCAACAAATTGAATTGCACTAAAAATTCATAAATACCATTGGATTGTACTAATTTGGTGCCATTACAAATGTACAAAAACATTACAGAAGATTGCCCCTTTGACAATATTCCCCACATTGTTTCATAATCTCTACAAAAGAAGGTGCATCACAAAATCATTACAGAAGATTGTCCATTTGACAATATTCCCCACATTGTTTTTTGGTACTTTACAAAAGAAGGCCCATTACAAACACATTTGTGCCAGAAATAACCATTCAACACATGAGCAAAAACAAAAACCTACTAATATCAACACTACTTCACTACTTCAAACTCCTGAGTACTCCCATCAGCAAATTGAGTGGTTCTATCCTTTGCACTTGGTGTAACCTATGACAAAGATAATCATTCAGAAATAAGAAAACTGATCTTTACTTACAAAAGACTATAGCCACATTAACATTTTATTACAATTATACTTACTATTTGACATTGATTCATATCATCCCCTGGACTTGATGTAGCTGTTTGAGTTGGTTCTTTTGTGACTTTCTTCTTAACCTTTTGACATAACAGTTTTGTTCACATAAGAGTTTAAAAGATGCACTTGTAAAACATATCATAAGTCAATAACATGCACTTACAGTTTTGCATATCAGGCTTATTGTTTCACTTGGTTCTTTTGAGGCTTTCTTGTTAACCTGTGGCATAAGTCAATAACATGCAAATAAGCAAAAACACATAAGCCAATATATTGTCATAAAAAACAAAATAAAAGTACCCACTCTTCTTTTAACAACACTTGTTGATTTGCTTTTGCTTGGGTTCCCATCCACTACACTTGAATTCTTCATTATATGAAACAAAGATAAAATTTTAGCCTTAATAAATAAAGTAAATAGAAGCAACAATATCATTAATTTGAAAATAGGGTCATCACTTACAGTTCCTTCAGTTTCAGCCTCTATTTGTGGTGGTTTCTTTGGACAAGTCCTAGCATTGTGATAAAATTCCCCACAAATTTTGCACTTCATAGTATCCTGGTACTTCCTCAGTTTGTTGGGCTTCCCTGTACCTTCATTCAACTGCCTGATTCTTCTTCGTTTAGGCCTCCCATGCATTGTTTTTCCAATTTGTTTTAGAGGTTGCAATTTTATGTTGGGGTTGGGCCACATGTCTCTACCCCTCAAAGGATACACCATCTGCTCATAGGCCTTTATATAGGTCTCCTTCTTATACCACTTAGCCATAAAATCTTCAGGATCAAGCTGGTTATGATGTATGGCAGATATTGCATCTGGACAAGCTATAAGGGAGACCTGACAGTTGCCACTTTCTACAAGAACAGACTTGAGTACTCAGATCAACTTCAAATTGTTCCCCATACATACATGTGACTTGGTAATTTCTAATCCCAGCCCATATTGTGATGAACCCATGTGATTCAGCCTTGTACTTATCAAACTTCTTACTTATCCTTGGACACACTAAACCTTGATATTGCCACATCTTTTCCCTACATATCTGCAACCTTGCCATCATGTAGATCCTAATCCACTCAAGTAACTCTAAGATAGCCTTAGACCTTGCTCTTAAAATACAAGAATTAAATGTCTCACACAAATTATTCAAAACACTGATTTGTATAAAAGAATTTCCTACTCCAACATACAAGTGTTTTCCCCCTCAACCATTCATAAGCCAATTCACTATTTTGCTTCATATTCTTCATCTCAATGTTAAACTTTTATACATATAATGCTTTAGCACAAGCATACAATTGTTTTTTCAAAGCAATACCCCTAAACTGTAGTTTGAAATTATCATGAAGATGCTTCACATAGAACCTAATTTCAGCATTAGGGACACGCTCCTCAAGGCTAGGAACAAGACCCTTTTGCTTGTCAGAAATGAATGTCCAATGGTATGAATTCACACATTCTATATCTATCAACAAATATTGCAAAAACCAAGTCCAAGAGCCTTTGTTTTCCCCCTCAACCACTGTATATGCCAATGGACACATCCCATTGTTAGCATCTACCCCAACAGCTAACAGAATCATACCCTTCACTGACCCCTTCAAAAAGCAACCATCTAGTCTAATAACTTTCCTACAACCTTCTAAAAATCCCTTTTTCAAACCCCTAAGACACACATATATTCTCTTAAAGATAGGATTATCATTTTTATAATCACAGAGTATCTCAACAGTTGTTCCTGAATTTGACCTGATCAATTCTTCCTTGTAGTCACATAAAGCCCCATACTGAGATTCAAGACTTGCCTCAGCTTTATTCTTAGCAGATTGTAAGGCTCTATAAGCACTACTCCTAAACACTTCAATTTCAAGCTCTTTCCCAACTGTATGAAAGAATGACTCAGCAGGCCATATAGGGTTTAGTTAAAATTTATTAGCATATTGCTCCCCAATCCACCTAGAGTTTACATATTTATTAGTTAACACTCTACTGTAGCTATTGTTGTTAACAAATGTCCTAATTCTGAAGATATTCCTTTCACCACCTAACCCAGAAGCATAGATATACCATGGACAACCATCCTTACACTTGGCACTTACTTTCACTTTATCATTCTTCACAAACCTAAGCCCCTTCCCATTTTTTACTGCATAAGACCTCACAGCAGCTTTGAATTCTTTACTATCAGAGAATTACATTCCTAACTAAAACTAAGGCTCCTTCATGTCTGTTAGAGGGTTAAATTTCTTGAACTTAGGAGTAGTTTTCTTTCCCATTTGGATCCTAGGGTCATCATCATCAAAGTCAGAGCCATCAAGGCTTTCAAAATCATCAGAATCATTATCCTCATAATCTGACTCAACATCAAAATCATTATGATTTATAGGTATTTCACTCCTAGACGCTGCCTTCTCCTTTCCCTTTTCCCCGTGGTTGCTTATCTGGTACTCCATCATCCCCAATCTCACTAAGTTCCAGATCACTCTCACTATCCCCATATTCACTATCAGTATAACCTGAACTATCTTCATTATCTGATCTACTTGGGATGTTTGGTCTATTTGCATTCATATGCTTACTAATTAACCCTTTGGAATTCCCTACGGTATTCCTCATTATGTTTGTAGTAGATATCAACAACCCTATTCTTTGGATCAATCCCTTCTACCATTTCTACTATTTCAATCAAAGACTGATTAGTTGATATTAATTTCAAACAAGTATCCGTATTCTTACTGCATTGCACATAATAAAAGGTTGCATAGTCTTTATACCCCAATCCCCAGTAATAATTTTTCATTTTCATATAAGACAGATCATCCTTTCGTAATTTGGTTATTGTTTCCACTTCACCTCCTAAATACACTGTATTAGGGTGGTAGATAAACTCACCACCAAGATGGACCCTAATAGTAAGCTGCTGGTCTTAGGAACAAATTAAGACAAAAAACAAAAAAAAAAAACAAAAAAAAGCAAAGCATTAGATGATGAAAAACAAGTCTTGATGGGTATTATTAATAAAAAAAATGGGTGAAAAGAGGGATAGGGGGACCATTATCCAGGGGAATATTAGCACATTGTCCCCCACTATGCATTATTTCAAACAAAAAGTAAAGTAAATGACAATATACAGAAAACACATACTCCAATGTGTGGGCAAAATCAATATTAAACAGATAGCATATTCAATACATTGGTTGCATTCATTTTCATAAAATCAAGATACAGACATGGGCCATACAAATTATTATGTTGCCAATACTCACAGTCACACATGGACAAAAGTAAAGCAATCCACAATCACATATGGGCAATACAAAAAGCTATTTACAGTCAGACATGAACCATATGACAATATACAAACATTACTCAATTGAGTTAAAAGCACAATAAAATAAAACCCTAAGAAAATATAACTACTCTGTAAAGTCATACATTACAAAGATGAACAAAAAGTTCAATTTTGTCATGCAAAGTAATAAGTCAATACTCACATTCTTTACAGACACACGTATTGGTGAATTAAAAGTCAAACATTCACTAATACAAAAATCAATAAAATCAAAACACTTACTATGAACTGCGTTAGGATCTTCCTCTTCTACAATAGTATGAGATTGTCCCTGACTAGTGTTCGTCATTGCCTTCAGTGTTAACTTTCAACGTCTATAAATCCTATTTGTGTTTCTCTCAATCGATCACTCTCAATCTCAATCGCCCCCAATTCAATCTTTTGAAAGCCCTAAACGTATAATTAGGGATTTCGTATTTGTTTGTTGACATGTCGTTAACGAGTTCCCTCCAAAAGGAAATGACCAAAATAACCATCATGTGCAAGAGCACGTGAGAGTTAACGTTTTTTTCATTAACATATGTTGGGTTGGGGGAGTTATTTAACACAAATGGCAACATCAGATACCAAATTGATACAAAACTTAAGTTGGATAGTGATATGGGATTGGGTGTATACTTTGGGGGGAAATTTGTATTTTGGCCATAATAAATTAATAATATTAATGGAAAATGATACGTGTATGTCACATGAGGATTATTTTGGCCATTTTGTTTGGGTGTAAAGTTGGATTTAATTATAATTCTATCATTTAGTTAACCATTTGATATTTAAGATATGTTTGTAATAAAAAATAATTAATAATTGTTTCAATAATCCAAAAATACTTTTTAAAAAAATTCGCATAATAACTTTAAAGTTAAACAAATGTCCCAAAGTAAAAATTAAATTTTATTTAAGGGAAAATTACACCATTAGTCCCTGAACTTTAATAAAGTCCATTAGCAATCCCTATACAACGCAAATGCACACTGATACTCTTACATTGTTCGTTGAAGTGCTATGAAGTCAACAAAATATGGGTTGTTTGTAACATCATCAAAACAAGGGGGTCATATGAAAATTACAAACAATTGCAATCTAAAATTGGAAGAAGAAGATGACACCAACAAGCAGACCAATCCCTCTTTATAGTTTAAAAAGAGATGCATAATTAGTGATAGTTTTTGTCTCACATTGAAAAGATGAGAAACACTTTAAATGTTTAAAAGAGATGTGCATCAAAACAATTCATAATTGGTTGGTGGAAAAATTGGAGGGAGAAATATATATATAGTCAAAGATAGACACTTGAATTAATGTTAAATCTGAAATTAACTTTTTCTTTTTTTTTTTCCAGAATTTGTGCATTGCGATGCTTAAATTTACGCAAAAATTTTGCATTGGGATGCCCAAATTTGGACAAACTTCATAATTTAAAATGTGAGACTTTTTTTTTGTAACAAACTAAAATTCAAAGTGTGACTTTTTAGTTCGGATGGATGGAATCGTGAATCCAAGGCATAGCCATAAAATTTCTTATTTTTACAGTTTGAATTGTATGATTCACCTCACCATTAATGGATGTGTGCCTAGAGGACGTTTGGAGATTTTGTTGACGTGGAGGTTGTGAATTTGTGTGGGAAAAACGAAAATAATCTGAATAGAATGGAAATGATAATGGATTCCAACATGAATTGAATGAAAAGAGCATTCAATTCGGCATCAGAATTTTCGATGCTTGCATCGGAATTTACTTGGACCATCCACAATGAAAAAAGTGCTTTAAAAGTTAAAAAGAGATGTATAATTAGTGATAACTTTTGTCCCACATTGAAAAGATGGCTTTAAAGGTTTAAAAGAGATGTACACCAATACAATTCAAAATTAGTTGGTGGAAAAATGGAGAGAAAAAATAAATTTGGTAGGATTTATATATATATATATATATATATATATATATATATATATATATATATATATATGGTCAAAGATAGGCACTTTGGCACTTGGGGCATCTTGGAGATTTGATTTAGAATTAATGTTAAATCTAAAACTAACTTCTTTCTTTTTTTTTTTTTTCCAGAATTTGTACATTACGATTATTCATGGAATTGATTAGTTTATGACAAATTTACTTATTTGGCATTATTCAATGGTGAGTGATTTATTATATTTAGGGTTATTTTTGTACAAACATTTTTTTTATCATGATAAATTTACTTGTTTATCCTTAAATAAATTGTGGATGGTTTATTAGATAAAATGTTAATTTTGTCCATACATTAATTTGTACGACACAACTCACACTTTCGTAGTAGATATATATAAAAAGAGATATATGTATATTAAAAAGTTGGAGGGAATATAGATCGTACCCCAATCCTTATTTTTTATTATTTTAATGCATTGAAAGGCTACAATAATAAATATATGATATCTTTTGTATGACTAGAACAAATGGTGCCTTTGGTGGGATTTTGAAAATCTGACCTCAATTAGTTGAGAGTAGTGAAGTACCTGGGTGCCTTTGGTATGACTTAAACACTCGACCACTACGTTAAGATAAGTGAGCAGCTAAATGAGGTATTTGAGTAAGTCTTGAACAACAACGATGCTTTTGGAAAAGCTTGAATACTCAACCTCTCTATTGAGAGTTGTAAAGTCCAGGGTGTGTCTAGTGAGACTTGAACACCCGACCACTCCATTATGAAAAGTAAGCAGTACCAGTTGAGCTAGAGTTCGTTGGTAGATAGAAAGAGATAGAATTTACTTATTTAACTTTATTCAATGGTGAGTGATTTATTAAATTTATGGCTATTTTTTAAAAAAATATTCATGGAATTGATTAGCCCTTAACAATTTTACTTATTTGACATTATTAAATGGTGAGTGATTTATTCAATTTAGGGTTATTTTTGTACAAACATTATCTTTTATCATGATAATTAAAATTTACTTGTTTGTCCTTAAATAAATGGTGGATGATTTATTAGATGAAAAGTTAATTTTGTCAATACATTAATTTGTAAGAGACAAATCACACTTTTATAGTATAAATAAATAAATTAATATAGATATAGATAGAAAGAGATCGAATTTACTTATTTGATATTATTCAATGGTGAGTGATTTATTAAATTTAGGGTTATTTTTGTAATTATTCATGAAATTGATTAGCCCATAACAAATTTACTTATTTGTCATTATTCAATGATGATTGATTTATTAAATTTATGGTTATTTTTGTACAAACATTATCTTTTATCATGATAAAATTTACTTGTTTGTCCTTAAATAAATGGTGGATGATTTATTTGAAAGGTTAATTTTGTCCATACATTAATTTTTTAGAAACAACGCACACTTTTATAGTGTGTGTATTATATATATATATAATAATAATAATAATAATAATAAATATAGATATAGATAGAAAGAGATATAATTTCCTTATTTGACATTATTCAATGGTGAGTGATTTATTAGATTTAGAGTAATTTTTGTACAAACATTGTTTTTTATCATGATAAAATTTACTTGTTTGTCTTTAAATATATGGTGGATAGTTTATTACATGAAATATTAATTTTGTCAATACATTAATTTGTTAGAGATAACTCACACTTTTATAGTAGAAATAATAAAATATAGATATAAATAGAAAGAGTAAGAATTTATTTATTTGACCTTATTCAATGGTGAGTGATTTATTAAATTCAGGGTTATTTTTGTAATTATTTATGAAATTGGTTAGCCCTTAACAAGGGTTATTTTTGTACAAATATTATCTTTTTTCATGATAAAATTTACTTGTTTGTCCTTAAATAAATGGTGGATGATTTATTTGAAAGGTTAATTTTGTCCATACATTAATTTGTAAGAGACAACACACACTTTTATAGTAGAAATAATAATAATAAATAATAAATATAGATATAGATAGAAAGAGATATAATTTACTTATTTGATATTATTTAATGGTGAGTGATATATTAAATTTAGGGTGATAAAATTTACTTGTTTGTCCTTAAATAAATGGTGGGTGGTTTATTAGATGAATGGTTAATTTTGTTAATACATTAATATGTAAGAGACAACTCACACTTTTATAGTAGAAATAAAAAATATATAGATATCGATATAGATAGAAAGAGATAGAATTTAGTTATTTGACATATTCAATGATAAGTGATTTATTAAATTTTGGGTTATTTTTGTAATTATTCATGGAATTGATTATCCCTGAAAAAATTTACTTATTTGATATTATTAAATGGTGAGTGATTTATTAAATTTATGGTTATTTTTGTACAAACATTATCTTTTATCATGATAAAATTTACTTGTTTGTCTTTAAATAAATGATGAATGATTTATTAGATGATAGATTATTTTTTTTCTATACATTAATTTATAAGAGACAACTCTCACTTATATATATATATATATATATATATATATATATATATATATATATATATATATATATATATATATATATATATATATATATATATATATATATATATATAAGGAGATAGAATTTACTTATTTGACTTTATTCAATGGTGATTGATTTATTAAATTTAATGTTATTTTTGTAATTATTAATTGAATTGATTATCCCTTAACAAATTTACTTATTTGACATTATTCAATGGTGAGTGATTTATTAAATTTAGGGTTATTTTTCTAAAAGCATTATCATGAGAAAATTTACTTGTTTGTCCTTAAATAAATGGTGGATAATTTATTAGATGAATGATTAATTTTATCCATATATTAATTTGTTAGAAACAACATACACTTTTATAGTATATATAAATAAAATAATAATAAATAAATATAGAATATAGATAGAGAGATGATACGTTCTCGATAATAATCCCTCTAAATTTTAAATTATCAACTAATTAAAATTATCATTCTTTTTTTTTTTGCTTTACCAAGTGACACTTTATTTCAATTAACCAACTTTTCCTAAGAGATTTATACAGCTATGCGCAGTGGCGCGAATCCATGAATTTTCTTCGATGGGTTCACAATTAACACAAAAGTATCAAATTAGTTTGTTATTAAAAATATCACACAACTACACGTTACAATTTAAACAAGTAACAATAGCTCAAAAACCATTAAACCAAACAAATCGTCGAACAACAAATCCTCAAACCCAAACATTTCAAATTCACAAATAATCACAATTTGCACCTAAGTAAATCTGAAAAATTAATATTTATCAAAATAAAGAAGCCCTAATTTTGGATATAACATCGTGAATTCAAGATTCATCTCAAATAAAAAAGTCCCAATTTCGACTCCAAAGGTTGTTTACTTGTTTTCCTACCTAAATTCATCTCTTAAATAAATTATTTTAACCCCAAATTAAAAACCTAATTCGGATAAAACAAAGAAAGAAGTGGGAGTTTCAAGTTTACCTCAATGTTTGATAAATTGATAATCTCAATTCTCAATTATCTCTCATCTCTCTTATGTACGTAGCTGAGTAGAGACGTTAGAGATTTGGAATTTTGGTGGGTCACCAGCTATTTTCCCATAAACTTACAAGAGGAAAATTAAGAAATAAATAAATTAAGTGCCTTCACTTGCAGGCAAACCCATATACATGGGTACGCCCCTAGCTACGCGTTTGTTAGTTATAAAACAACAATTTTGTTGTTGAATACATGAATGTCTTGTTCAAATATAGAAGTTGATGGAGACCTCCAGCCCTGCCCGAAGGGTGGCTGCGAGGGCGATGGCCATGAGCCTCCAACTTTTAGGGGCCGGCCTCAAATTTATATATACAACCTTATATATGAATATATTGTTGTTAAGTATTATCAAATGATTTTGGGGTTCAATGGATAAGGTGCTTGCTCAAAAATTCAAGGTCTTTGGTTCAATTTTTATCAAGTCATTTATTCTTTATTTTGTTTACACACATAATGTATTATAGCGTGTCTCAATTTTTGCAATTGATTATGTGATCTAATTAATTTTAATTTTGGGTCCTATCAATATTTTAACCAAAAATTTGATTTGATTTCTCTTTGAATATCATTTTCATTGGATATGTTTGTATGATTCTTAGCTTTATTAGTTGATTGTGTATTTTTATTTTTAGACTTGAATTTGTAGTGCAATGTTTTTAAGAAAATAATTACCCGATAGTAAAAAAAATAAAATAAAAAGAATTCATTATATGATTAAAATTCAAATTGTAGCACTTGATAAGTTTTTTAAACTAGTTTTTCAGTCGAAGATCTAATTGATAGATTATAAACAATTGATAAATCAAGAAGAGCTAAATGAACATATAATTACAATGAATGAACATGAAAAATCTGACAAGATGATATTGATGATTTGAAAGAAGAAGTTGCTAATATAATTAAAATAAAAATTAATTTGAACAAACTAGTAATTAATGTTTTGAATATGTATGATACAAGAACTTGGGATAATAAAGATAATAAAACAAATGATTTTTTGGTAGAGAAAGGCACTCTTGGTTGGAAAAGGTTCTATAAGAGAGAATAATCTCATATATTCTATATTAATGGGCTTTTTAGATATTTTTCATATTCGCAATATACAAGAAAATTATGAAATGGAAATAATTAAGACAAAAAATAGCTAGTGTACTCTAAAAATGCAAACAAATTAGTTTTCAATAACTTGTTTATACTCTTTTTTATGTATTGTAGGTTGATCCCTATTTTGTTTCCCTAACAATTACGGTTTTTGAACAAATTAGATTCCTAAACCCGTAGAGACCCTTTCTCCCTATATTACCCCCAACCTTCTTAACTGTATCTCTCTAAACTCCAAAGCGACCCAAAAAACTTCGAGGACTAGTTAGGTTGAGTTGTAGCTACTACTTCAGTCATATGATCACTTTCCACCTTAGTCAATACAACTTTGGAGGTATACTGATTTTGAACACAATAAAATAAATAAAACATTAACTGCCTAAAGAAAAATAAATACAAAAAAAACAAATAAATCAATGTATCATTATTGTTAACTAGCAATCGTGGACATCATCAACTTACCAGCTCTAACTAAAACATTGGTATCATTTTGGAAAAGAAAACTGTTATGAATTTATACCATTAACCAAAAACAAAACAGGAGCATAACACAATCAACAATCCAAGTTCTGTTTCATCAATAATGCAACAGAACACCAATTTAATCAATCCTAAACTTGGACAGGAGCACTAAGTATTGGTTATAGCCTGCAAAACAGAGATTAGAAACACAAATATATATATATATATATATATATATATAACTATATTATCAGTTACTAATCAACAATGAAAATGAATAACAGAACAGTAAACCAATTGAGTATCCTCGGCCAAAGGGCCTCACTCGATCTGTCTAGGGCTTATGGTTGCCTAGGCTCAGACCCCCACAACACAATGCTATTCATGAAGTATAGCAATCTGTCCAACCGAAAAGTTCATTAACTAAAAGGGATGAAAAACCGATTCCAAGGATTCCACTCTACTGTGGAGACAAACCCAGCCATCCAACAAGAAACCCACAACCCAAACAATCCCCCTCACAAAACACTCGAAAATAGGGACCAAGACACTCTCGATGTATCCCTTCACAAGCCTCACCACTCACAGCTTTTAAGAAGCATAGAAGAAGCAGAAGAGAGCAAGCACCAAACAAGATCGTGTTTACCGTGTACGATAATAGAAACATACTGATTCAAAACGTAGACAAGTTGCACATTAATATTTTCCATACGCTCACGAAGGAACGAGGAATTGACACAAAACGGGGCAGGAAGGACACAATCTCTAGAAACATGTTTAGAAAAGAATGAAGTCTTACATGAAGTCTTGGATGAAGAAGCATCCAATCTAGAGGGTCCTGACACATGGACAGAACAACAGCCATGTTCACAGTCAATGGGAGGGATACAGAATACATGATCATTCTGGGAAGAAACCTCAAAATGCAAGGGGCACGAACAACTAGGCATGGTTGACATGATGAGATATAAAAGAAACAATATATGGAAGGAGATATATTCTTAAACAAGGGAGACAAGAATATAAAAACTAATGATAGTTAGAGTATATATAGAAGACAAACTATAATTAGGGTTAAAAAAGAATCATAAAACCGTAAGGATTAGGAAGTTTAAAAACTGAAGGAATGGGTATAGTTAAATATGGAAAGGAATAAAACCATTTACCTAATTGACTAAGGATTAACAAATTCTATAAGGTCGTGGATACACCTAGTGTACCACACTTCTTACACACGGATAAGCATGAAAAATTTAACAAAGATCTTATTTAAATTCTGTAATTTAGGCCATTTTCCAAAATAAATCAAACATTGAAAATATAATAAATAGAATTTTTATACGTGAGCAAACACAAATACTTAATCTCAAGGAGCACACATAATTACCAAGAATGCATGTCCTAAAGGATGACTAAAGGATATGAAAGTGTATTACCAAAAATATATGAGAGAAAGTGAAAGAACTATTTTACTTTCAATGAATTCATCAATGTCAGCTCATTGATCACTACATTCTTCAAAACATTTGAAATTTGAAAATTAGTTTCCAAAAAGCCATTATAATGAGATACTATTAATCTCAAAAATCTCAAAACAAATTAGGATATATTCAGTAGGTAGCTTTCACACTTTATAAAAGCAGCACTTTCATGCTTTTCTATGAAATTGAAAAGCAGCTCTTTTCTTTAGAGGACTTAAACAACACCAATTGAGTTATAAACTTTTTGTAGGAAACATTAAGAGCAAGCATAAGCTTTCTCAGAAAAATCAATTATAGTGTAGAAAAAGAGTTTCTTTGGGGGTGAGATTCATAGAAGAAATTGAGAAGAACAGTTGTGCAATGCAATACAATTATGCCTAAAAAAATTATAAAAGAAAGAAATAAAAAAGGCCTAAGAAATATATAGAGTGTACAAATGTGGTCACAAATGTAACCACATTGAAGACTAATATTATAAAATGCAAACACCAAGAGATCTCTGTAGGGTGGAGAATCTCTCATAATCTAATGACTTAGTAAAAATATTTGCAAGTTGATTTTCAGTTCTTATGAATTCAATACGAATGATATTCTTTTCTAAAAGATCTCGAATGAAATGATGTCTAATTATGTCAATATGCTTAGTTCGAGAATGTTGCACATGATTCTTTGATATATCAATAGGACTTGCATTATCACAATATATAAGTAATGAGTCACTATGCAAACCATAATCCTCAATCATTTGATTCATCCAAGGCAACTGAGTAAAACAACTAATAACTGCCACATATTCCGATTCAGTAATAGAAGGGGAAACACACTTTTGTTTCTTACTAGACGAAGACACTAGGTTATTGTTTGGATATATGTAATTGTCATTTTTATTTAATATATGTAATAAACAATAGAAAATATTATAGGGCAACACGGTTAGAAAAATTATTCCACACAAAATACTATAACAAATTATTTTCCTTAGGAGTAATTTTTCACATAATAAAACCTTTATAAGAGATCTATGGTCACAATTAGGAATATGATAGGCATGATGTGATTTTCTTTTTCTTAAAGGTAAGTGTATAGGTTTGGTTAAAACCTTTAATTTGACATTCAAATCATTTTTAATGACATTTGGCTTAAAGGGATTTTCAAAACTTTTAGGTTGTTCTACATAGACTTCTTCATTTAACACATCATTCAAGAAAACACTCTTAACATCCATTTGTTGTGATGATATACCTAAAAAGCATGCAATAGTAAGAAACAACCTAATGGATTCAATTCTTGCAACATGGGCAAAAGTTTCATCGAAATCAACTCTGTCTAGTGTAACCTTGAGCGACTAAACGAGTTTTATTTCTTATGACATTACCTTGTTCATCAGACTTAGTTTTAAATATCCACTTGGTTCCTATAACATTAGAAGATTTAGGACGAGGAACTAAGTACCAAACATCATTTTTCACAAATTGTTCAAGTTCATATTGCATGACATTTATTCAAGGTTCATCTTTTAAGGCTTCTACCACATTTTTTTGGTTCTGTTTCTGAAACATAACAACAAGTATGAACATTTAAACATTCAAGAGACAAACAAACAAGTTTAACCATGTCTTTATAGCTAACCTTTTCTTTTCTTCTTGTTTGCACACTTACACTTACTTCACCAATCACCAAACTAGAAGGGTGATCTTTCTAAATTCTATTGGGAATGTCCTTAGATCTATCAATTATATTTTTCTCTTCATCAGAATATGAATATGTTTCAACATTCTCCAATGAAGTCCCTGATGAAGGTATATTGGAGCCTTCATTCGTTCCAATAGTCTTTGTGGTAGTTTCTGTAGTTGTAATAACTTCAGATTCTGAAGTTTGTAGTCTTTCTAGGAGATCATCAACCTGATCTTCAACACTTTTTCTGCATAAATCAGATAAATCATCAAAGATAATGTTAATGGATTCCATAATAGTTTATGTCCTACGATTGAATACTCTATAGGCATGGCTAGCATATCCCATAAACACACACTTATCACTTTTAGAGTTAAATTTGACAAGATGTTCTCTATCATTTAACAAGTAACAAAACCCAAAAATATGAAAATACTTTAAAGTAAGTTTCTTTCCATTTAGAATTTCACAAGGAGTCATATTACTATCAGGTCTTAAATACACACGATTAATAATATGACATGAAGTATTTAAAGCTTTAGCCCAAAATCTTTTAGACAATTTTTTAGAATTAAGCAATACTCGAGCCATTTCTTGAAGAGTTCCATTTTTTTCTTTCAGCCACTCCATTTTGTTGAGGAGTTTTAGGAGCAGAAAATTCATGTGTAATTCCCTTTTTATCACAATAGGATGAGAAAGATGTATTTTCATATTCTTTACCATAGTCTGAGTTTCACAAGAATAAGATTATAATCGTATAACATCTTCTTGTACCAAATTTTGAAAGCATTAAAAGTATCAGATTTTTCTCTAAGAAAGAATACCCAAGTAAATCTAGAAAAATCATCAATACAAACAAATGTATACTTTTTACCACCTAAGCTTTCAACTTCTATTGGTCTCATAAGGTCAGTGTGAACTAGTTCAAAATATATAAAAGAAGCACAATTTTGAATACTTTTATGTGAAGCTTTGGTTTGTTTACTCTTTTGACATGCACCACATAATTTCATTTCTTTGATATTTAATTTTGGTAGACCACTAAGAGCTTCATATCTAACAAGTTCTTCTAGATTCTTAGTACTCATATGACCAAGTTTTTGATGTCACAAGTCAATTTCATTTATGGAAGAAGAATGACAAGTAAGTATGTATAGCAACAAGATAGCAATTATCATTTAACTAATACCTGATAAAATACATAGGTTATTTTTATCAAATACATCACATTTTTCTTTGTTGAATTTAACATACATGTCATTATAACACATGTTACTAATACTTATCAGATTAGTAGTCAAACCTTCAACATGATACACATTATTTAATTTAGGTAGTCCTTGACAATTTAGAATACCTTTACCAATTACTTTACCTTGTGCACCACCTCCATATGTCTCACACCCACCTTTGACATTCTCATAATTTTGCAAATATTCTTTGGAATCTGTCATATGCCTTGAGCAACCACTATCAAATTACCATATACCTGCAATGTTAGACTTAAGAGAAGTAAAAGTAACATGAAAGAAAATTATGGATTTCTGGGTCCAAGCAGATCCGCCAGAGAATGAATAAATTCTGGAATGAAGGTTCATCAGAGCCTTCATTAAGTTCTGAAATGTATTGTTGGCAAGATCAGTTTGGCTCTTACGACAATAAGGTTTAATGTGACCATTAATATAGTAGTAAAAACATATCACTCCACGTTTTCTAGAAGAATTTCTTTTTGAGCTTCTTTTATTATGTAAATCAGAAAAAGTCAAATCATTTGAAGAGGTTGAAGGACACTTACCAGTTTCTTTAACAAACACAGGAGCTTTGTTGACATTTTTCACAAATATGAGAATCTTAGGAATTTTATAACCAAGGCTAACTATATTTTCATTACTAACTTCAAAAATTTCTTCAAGAGTAGCCTTTCCTTTATTCATTTTATGCAATGCTTCATTAGACTTATCTAACTCACTTTTCAACTTTTCAAACTCCACATCTTGTCTAGTAAGTAGAGATTCAATACGAGTCTTTATGATCGTCATTCAAAATATTTAATCTTTTATTTTCAACCTTCAAAACTTCCTTTTCTTTTGAAAGATTTTCAATTAAAACTTTTTGTTTACTCCAATTTTCAAAAAGGACTTTATAATAATTTAAAAGATCTTAATTTTCATCATCAGAGTCATCATCAATCTACGTAATTGTTTTGGAGAAGGAAGAAAAATCAAACTCAATAGAGGAATCATATGAACATGTTTTTCATGAGTAAACAAAATATATAAGTTGTCAGACTCTTCCTCATCATTATCACTTAATGTAGCAGTAAAATTCTTATCCATATCCTTTGCAAGCATGACATTGAACTTAATCAATGTTTCTTTGTTCTCCTTGACTTGCCACACTTGAGCTTTCTTGGAACATGCTAGGGTTAGTTCTTGACATAGAATCGATCATTGTTAGTATTCTGAAAATTGGATTGATTTTTTTCCTTTAAAAAATTTACCATACTTTTTAGCAAACATTCATCACTCATTTCATGGCAAATCTCAAGAAACTCTTCTTCCTTTTCAGTTCGAATTTTTAAAGCAATCTCTTTTTCTTTGCCTTTTGATTGTTGAGTGAAATTTAATTCAAAAATTTGTAAAATACCAATCAACTCATCAACACACATTGAGGATGCATCATGAGCCTCTTCTATAGCAGAAATCTTGACATTAAACTTTTCAGGATGAGATCTCATAAGTTTATTCACCAATATTTCATTGGAGATAGGATCTCCTAAAGATACTGATTCATTAGAGATCTCAAGAACTTTGTACTGTAGGAAGAAATATTTTTAGTCTTCCATTTTGAGATTTTTAAACTTAGTCATAGTTATTCTAAGTTTAGTTATTCTAACTCTATCAGATCCTTCACAATGTCTTTGAAGGGCATCCCAAACACCTTTGGCACTACTATACAATTAGATATAATTTTAAAGATGCTATGATCAACAGCAGAGTTGATAGCATACATGGCTTTAGAGTTATAGTTAGCAAGTAACAACTCATCATTAGACCATTCAATCTCAGGCTTAGGTTCATTGTTACCTTCATCACATGTGTTCAAAAGTGAAGACCAATCAGTGAGGATGACACGCCATGAACGTTCATCAATTGATTTGATGTATACATGCATTTGAACTTTCCAACTAGAATAGTTGGTACCATCAAGAATGTGAATCTTGTGATAACCATTATTGTTAACGTTCATCATAGCTATAATCAGAAAGGACCTTCTCTTTGTATGTCAAGAGTTGGCTCTCATACCAATTAAAAGAAAGAATATAGCATGACAAACCAGAATACTTAAATAAAAAATGAACAAACTGCTTTGTAAATGATCAGGTCAATGAAGTTTACAATGAAGAGTTAATCGAAGACTTCATTAAGATATTTGTGCAGCGGAAAAAAGAAAGAAAATAGTAGTAAAAGACAAAATTGAACACAAGAGATTAACCTTTGATAAATAACTTATTGATCGTGCCTCATGGAAAAAAAATATTCCACTAGTAAAATATACGTTTAAGCTCAATACAATACGCAAGACTAACAAAGTGGAATTTATGAAAAACTCTAAAGATAGAATATATGACTTTGAATAATCACAACCCCCAACCTAACAGACTGATGTTATCTAATTAATTAAAACAGGTCAGCGTTGGGTGTAAATGTAAGCATTATGTTGGGCTAATAAAGCACCATGCCGATGATGGCATATCGCCGATGAGGGCGCATAGAGCAGGACACCGATAATGACATATCGCTGATGAGGGCTCATACAACACCATGACGATGATGGCATATCGCCAACGACGGCGTACAAAACAAAATGCCGACAAGGGCATATCGCCGACGAGGGCGTACAAAACGAAATGCCAACGAGGGCATATCGCCGACGAGGGCGTACAAAACAAAATGCCGACGAAGGCATATCGCCGACGATGGCGCATCATCTATCCCACCAGTATGAGTGTTGTTTGTTTTGTATCGGGCCGAACTACGTTTGGTCTGATTCCCTTTATTAAGGGATACGTAGGCAGCCTACTTCGGTAAGTCCGACCATTAGAGCACTTAATTTGCATATCTGCTTAAAAATTACGATAACTTGCTACAACTAACTAAATATGTCTAGGGTATGGAGATTGGAGCTACTACATTATAAACTATTGCATTATAACTGCTATATGTTGATTTTCTCCCCATTTTTTAATTACCGCGAAATTGGAGAGTCTATTTCTTATCAACGATATTCGTCTACTCAGTAAGCTCCGGGTTACCCGTAGACTCCATCGTTAAGAGGCTCTATAGACACCCCAATTTCGTACCCCTGGTATGTAACATTGACATGCGATATCAAGACCTGTTGAAAACTAACAAATGTCAAGTTACAGGGTTGAAAATGCAAAAGGAAAAAGCAGGATGCATGAATAGTGAACTGCAGGGAGGTAAAATGTCAAAAATTGAAAGAAAATTGGAAGCTGGCGCCGCGCCCACTAGCCTTGGCACCGCGCCCATTTTTCCCATTGGTGGCGCTAGGATCCTTCTATGTACTATAGCGTTTTGCTTTTTGTACAATTCTTTCAGCGCACAGTACAAACCGATGAAGCTCAGAAAGGAAATCTTAATGACGAAGGAATCCCTCCTTCGGCCTATAAATAAAGGTGCCCGACTTCAGAAATTGGGACGGAGAAATTTTCACACAGTTCACTTCATCGCACACACCGCTTACACTTTAGACATAGCAATCGTCCTGAGAGTTCCCCTCCTCCAAAAAGCCTCGAAGCTCCGTCAAATCTCCCCCAAACACAAAACCAACCGATCACAGTGAACCTTAGCCTCCCCGCTAGGTTTCCACCTTATTCCCCCGATCCAAAAATCTAAAAAAGAACAGTTGCCCTGCCTAAATCCAGAGGCATAATTCGCTATAAGCAAGCAGTTGTTCTGCCCGATTTCCGCCAGCAGTAAGCACACAGCAGCAAAAACGCAGGCAGTTGCTCCGCCTGTTTGACGGTGCCCAAAAGCAACCTTCGGAAGCAGTCACCTTGCCCGAACCGCAGCAGCAGCAACAAAAAAAAGACTCCCTCTCCCAGAAGGACAGAACGAACACACCACGCTCTAACAGGTGAGCTTTTAAGGGCGTTATTCTATATAAAAAAAACTATTTTCCATCTGGCCCAATGTAAAAATATAAATCGTTGTGCTACCCAGATTTATTTAGAAAATAGCATTAAAAAGAGCCATTATTATGGCCAAATATTTTTAAATGTATTTTTAAATATATTTCTTTTAATGCTTTATTTATTTGCTAGATAAATATAACAAAAAGCATACATTAGCCAAAAATTGTTTTTGAGACCGAAATGACGAGTTGGGTGCCTAGCACCTTCCCAACTCGTAACTTAGCCTCCGAACCCGTTTTTTTGCATTATCTGGTTTTATTTTTGGTTTTTTCTTTGTTTTCTCCTTAAAATAAAGATGGCGACTCTGTCAAAACATTTTGGATCACATTGAGGCTTCGCAACATCCTTTCTCGCAATTTTTCGTTTTCCCCTAGACAAGGGAGAATGAGAATGAAATGGTGATGTATTCCTGTATCCTGGTATCCCCTAATCAAGGGATAACTTAATATAGAAAACACAAAGCACTCATAGCGATCCAAAATAGGCCTTAAGGCAATTTTCATAAACTCCATAGTGGGGACCGCAACATCATTTCTCACACTTTCCATTTTTCCCTACACAAGGGAAGATGCAAATGAAAGGGTGATGCTTTCCTGCATCCTGCTATCCCCTAAAAAAGGGATAACCTGATACAAAAAACCCATAACTCCCATAATGGACCAAAAATCACTAAAGTGACTGAGGCGTATTCAACGTGTTTCTTGACAACACCCTTTTCGCATTTTTTAATTTCGTCTTCCCTTAGACAAGGGAGGGTGGAATGGAAAGTGTGGTGTCCTTCCGCACGTCGCGCTCCCCTATCCAAGGGCACGCAGGGCGCGGGAGAATTTGGGGCACCCATAGAGGCTGATAAAGAAAATGGAACTCAATTACAACATGCTCTCCTAGAATGCTCTCTTAAACAGTGGTCAAGCTTCGCCCTAAGGAAAAAGTAGCAGCATTGAAAATACCACTTGGGTCGACGAGGATGTTAGGCACCTTACTAGATCTGGTCGCACCTATCAACCAAGCCAAGAAATTGGCGATCACTCTGGTAAGGACAAAGAGGTCGATACTGGGGCTAAAGACATGGAAAATGCTATGTTAGCCCAAATGAAGAAAAGGCTAACATATCCATCTGGGGATTTGTTATGTGCCTCCAAAACCATCGGGATACACTCACCAAAATCCAAAAGACATCCCAAACATTATACCATAACCTAGTTTCCACCTATAGCTATGCTTCAACTGGTTATAACGTGATCTGGGTCAATGACAGAACTTTTTGTTAAAAACACATAAAATTATCAAATGATAAACATTAAATAGGGTCCATAAATCTTATGATACTAGGCGATAAACTCTAGATCATGACTCTTTTTTTTGTCCATTAGAGTCATTTTTATAGCATACTCATATCTTTCTGTCTGAAGTCTCTCCAAATCGAGTCTTTCTGAGGCTTTCCCGATCTAATTTATTCAGGAACGTTCCTGTCCTTCAAGAATATCTGTTGATCAAGTCATCCTGGGGCTTCTCCCACCGAACTCATTGGATACATGAAGGCTCTCATTATTTCCCAGAAACAAATGTCCTTTTCATCTCGCATGAAAAAATGAAGAAGCTACAAAGGCATGATCCCTCAAGAATAAGCGGTTTATCTTCACATGCATTGAAAGATCGGCTCCGTATGAGGTAAAGGCCCGTTAGGTTGAAAACCCGAATGGGCGGCCTAGGCAAAAGTTAGAGCACGAAAGAAAAAAAAAAGAAATGAAGAAGTGGTCATCCAAGGCATCGATTAGTAGGATTCATTGATATTGTGATTAAATTCCTTACTTGAATGATGCATTGGTCAAAGAGACTAAAAGGGAACCCAAAGCTTCACCCGCCATTAGTTCCCATAAACTTTCAAAGCCAATCGAAAGTTGCATCCCAATCTTGTCCTATTTTTGTCTCATCATGTTTAAGAAATAGATAGTGCATATGTACCTTCAAGAGTCCTAAAAACATTGTCATCTGCATGTTTACATCCTTTTACTGCATCTTATCAGGTCTTCTGTCGCATCAGCCCATATAAAAAAATACAAATGTTTTGT
Source organism: Codonopsis lanceolata (assembly GCA_013146195.2). Lineage (NCBI taxonomy): Eukaryota > Viridiplantae > Streptophyta > Magnoliopsida > Asterales > Campanulaceae > Codonopsis > Codonopsis lanceolata. The sequence goes on from CM028381.1 coordinate 72,300,325, forward strand.
TGGCATCCTCCAAGGACCGCCAACACCAATCCCCGTCAAAGCTTGTTGAACAAAAGCATCGCCAGCACTCTGTAGTTCAATCATGCTAATTTTCGCCCAAGGCCAGTCAAAGCACTATCAGCAATTTCGTCATCCCACACGGGCCATACATCCGTCCAGCATCTCGCCAAGGACCTCTTTCCTAAGATCCTCAACAGCGTCATCAAAGGCTACTCAACTTGATCATCAACAACATTCCACCACAAGGCTTTGTAATCATGGTTTCATAATCACTGCATCAACGTACTTTCTTAAATTATATGTTTAGGCCTTTGAATTACTTTCTGGCCATATAGCCCCGATGTGTGGTTAGACCTCGCTATGTGATGATTGTTCGTGTAGCCCCAATGTGAGGCTAGACCCCCCTTATTTGCTTTCTAAATTTGCAACCTCGTTATTTAGGGTTCAATCTTTACCTTTCATTCAGTTACGTAATCCCAGCGTGGAGTTTGACCTTTTTGCATACCTTCCCTGCTTACATGCCTTACATAACTCCATGTTCCATACTCACATGTTTTCTTGCTTACATGCCTTACATAGCTCCATGTTACATGCTCACATACTTCCCTGCTTACATGCCTCTATACTACACGCTTTCATGCTTATATGCTTACATGCCTACATGCTTACGTGTTTACACGTTTCCCTGCTTACATGTCTCCACATTACATGCTTTCATGCTCCAATGCCAAAATGATTGCATGTTCCTACGCAATATGCTAACATTTTTCCATGCTCCCATGCCAATATAATCCCATGTTCCTATGCAATATGCTCGCATGCTTCTCCTGTTTTTTGATCCTTTCTTGCAAGGGGTACAAGCCCTAGGTCTTGGGAATGTTCTACACATATCATGATGTTTACATCTTGTTTGCTTTTGGTTATTTTCCGCAAGGGATGCGAACCCCGGGTCTTGGGAATGGTTTTCATATAATCTGGTTTTAATATCTGTTGTTTATCATTTTCCGCAAAGGATGCAATCCCAGGTCTTAGGAATTGTCAGCACACACATCTACACTCACTACGTTTTGTTTGATTCCTGAAAAGGATACGTAGGCAGCCTATTCTAGTAGGCACGACCGTCACAACACAAAATATGGTGCATTGCATTGAATTCCCCAGCATGAATTGTTGTGGCATGATTTGTTCACATCATGAAATATTTCATCATAAATGTGTTACATTCCTCAGCATGAACTGTTGCATCGATAAATGTTGCATCGTAAATGCTCACATATTAAATGTTCGCATACGACCTTTATCATATGTCCCATCATCGTTTTTTTTTTTGCTAGGAAGGATTTGCCTTGGAAATACGATTTTCTTTTCACAAATGTTTGCATCATTTTCCCAATTATGGGTGAAGGGCATTTTAGAATTGCATCATTTTCCCTATTTTGGGAGAAGATACATTTTTAGAATTGCATCAATTTCCATATTCTGGGGGAAGGGCTTTTTAAAATTGCACCACTTTCCCTATTATAGGGGAAGGGCATTTTAGAATTGCATCACTTTCCCTATTTTGGGGGAAGATACATTTTAGACATTGCATCACTTTCCCTATTCTGGGGGAAGGACATTTTAGAATTACATCATTTTCCCTTTTCTGGGGGAAGACACATTTTAAGAATTGAATCACTTTCCCTATTCTGGGGGAAGACACATTTTAGACATTGCATCATTTTCCCTATTCTGGGGAAAACACATTTTAGAGGTTGCATCGCTTTTCATATGCCCCGGGTTAAGCACATTATAGAAATCCCATCTACTTTGCTTATGCTTAGCGAAACGCATCTGAGAATCCAACCAACTTCACCTATGCTGGGTGAAACACATCTGAATCCCACCAACTTTGCCTATGTTGGGCAAGGCGCATTTGAGAATCCCATCTGCTTTACCTATACTGAATGAAGCTCATTTTGAAAAAGCCCCACTTGTTTTGCCTATGTTGAGCGAAGCACATTTAAGAATCCATCTTGCGTTACCTATTCTGGGTGAAGCACACTTGAAAGTCCCATCGCTTTGCCTATTCTGGGTGAAGTGACAAAAAGTTCTCACCATCGTGTTCTACTAGGTATTGAACCTAGAGATACGATCTTTATCATGTGTTCCACCATCGTGTTTGGCTAGGGCCTTGCCCTAGAAATACGATCTTTATCACAAAAGTTTCCACCATCATATTTTGCTAGGTAACACCTTAAAAATGTGATCTTCATCACAAAATGTTTCCCCAGCAAACGAGCTACGACCGGTCTGATTCCCGAAAGAGGTATGGCATCCTATTTCGATAGGTCCGACCATTACAACATTAAAAAGATTTGCATCGCTGATATGTTAAAACTCAAAAATCTTCCCCAGCATTGTTTATCTCGAATTTGGGAGTCTATCTTATCAACGACGTTCGCTTACTTATAAACTCTCGTTTACCTGTAAACTTCGTCGTTGTGGGGCTCTATAGACACCTCAAATTCGTATCCCTAATTTATATATGTACTAAAAAGTATAATTTGAAATTTTTAAATGGACTAACAAGTGTTAAGTTTTCGTTAAAGTTTCAAGAAGGCCAAAGTGTCAAAAGGAAGAATCAGAAAAAACGAAGGAAACAAACAATGAAGCAGAGGGGGGGGGGGAAGTGTAACAATGTTTAAGGCATAAACCAAAATTGGCGCCACCCATAACAATTCCCGGCGCCCCTACCACCATAGATGGACGTTGCCCACATTTCTGCTATTGGCAGGGACCATTTCTACTTCCTCGGTCCTGTTTTTCCTTCTTTGGTACAACCTTTTTAGCACAGGATATAACCATTTTAAGCACAAATATAAAATATCTTATGTTTCCTTCACAGTTAAGATTTCTCGGCCTATAAATAAATGGCTTTCTCAGTGCACAAAGATAGGGAATTTTTACAGAGAGTACACTGAAAGAAATTACGAAGAGAGTTTGCAGAGAGAAATTTCATAGCACTGTTAACTTGCTGAAATCAATCCTCCTCTTTAAACTGAGTGATTCCTCTCTACACTTATACCCACCGTCCAAATATAAACTTAGTTAGCCGATGAGGTTCTCACCCCTAACACTGGTCCCAAAAAACCAAAAACAAGCAGTTATGTCGCCGAAATTCAAAGACGACATCAGCAAAAATCAACAAAAATAAGCAGTCACGCCACCTAAATCCTAGCGTGAAAAAACAATAAAACACAACCAGTTACGCTACCCAAATTCTACAAATCCCCACCGCTTTTGCCTATTATGGGCTTGGCGCAAACAAACAAACAAACAAACAACAACAACAACAACAACAACAACAACAACAACAACAAACAACAAAAAGACTTCCTTTCCCGGAAAGGACAGGGGAAGCACATGTAGACCACCTAGTGAGCTTAAGCCCAGACATATACCGAGTTCAGACACTCACGTTCCAAAAGGTAAGTTCTATCCTCGTAGTTATTTATTCTAATCTATAACTTAAATATAGATATCTAAATTAGATTCCTTTATGTTTATACTTTAATATATAAATAGTTAAGATGTAGATATTTAATTAGTTTCTTTTCTGTATTTACTTTAATATAGAAGTAGTTATATTTTCTGGCTTCTAAAGTAGTTTATTTCCTGTTTTTTTTTTCTTTAAGGTAGAAATAGTTATATTTTCTTACTAATTAATTAGTTTCCTTTCCGTTCTTACTTTGATGTAATAATAGTTATATTTCCTTTATGTTTAAATTAGTTTCCTTTTCGTTCTTACTTTAATGAAATAATAGTTATATTTTTTATTTTAATTAGTTTATTTTTTGTCTTTACTTTAATGTAAAGTAGTTATAATTTCTTGTAATTTAATTAGTTTCTTTACTGAATGTACTTTAAATATAGAAATAGTTATGTTTCTTATTATTTAATAAGTTTTTTTCCTACTTATGCATGTAATGTAAATACAGTTTGTTGTTAGTATATATATTTTATCCTTAAAATAGCTTATAAAACCGTTGTAACTATTCTCTAGTTGTATTATTTCAGTTGTAATCTTTCTTCCTCTTCTTTAGTAAACGTAATGTAACTTTTCTTTATTTCATTTTTGTTATATATAAATGTATTTTTCTGAACCAAAGTGTATAAAATAAAACAAGCATATTGATAAACTCATTTTGACACCGAAAGACTTAGCCCTCGAACCATCATTTTCTGGTATTTTTGGTTTTTCTCTGTTTAACCCTAAAAATAGATATGGCGACTATGTTAATATTTTTGAGTCCACAAATGAGGCTGGGCGTATTCCATACGCTTTAAGTTTTGAAACCACCCACTTTTTAGTAGCGGGGAAAAGCTCAAAATGGGGCACTCACACACATGTAGAGCTGTCAAAACGAGCAAATGGGGCGTGTTTGCACGCGGGCCTGGAAAGCCCGCTGTTGAATGGGCCGGGGCGGGAAAGCCCGCAAACTTGACGGTCCTTGAATCTCTTGGCCCAATCTGCCCCGCGTAGGGCCGCGGGCAAAACGGGCATGCTCGCAAGATTTGAGCAAGTAAATTTTAATACTGAATCAGTGAATCTATATTAAAATGCAAAAACATATTCAAAAAAATGAATCCAAGATCCAAACAGTCAAACAGGGAAATGAGAATAATGAAACATCATTCTCATTGAAACCATTAAATTATTAAACATGACATAGAGAATGAAAGTCTGTTACGAAGATGGAAACTATTAAACTATTAAAAATTGAATCCAAGATCCAACAGCCTGAAGTGTTTCTCCGATCATCTAAAGAAGGTTGTGACTTGCTTTCCAGTGTTGATTTAGAAGAGTATGAGATTCTCAAAGTCAAACAGAGGAAGACAAGCCACGAACTCGAGCTGTGACGCCGGTGTAGATGGTGAGCGACTGGAGGAGCCGCCGTGCTGGATGTCGAGATCTAGAAACAGAATTGTAGGATGGGAGAGAGAGTGAGAACTGAGATGAGGCTGAGCCAGATGGCTGGAGACGCAGAGCCAGAGCGTGGCTGGCTACGCAATTGGTACTCGCTAGAGAGGAAGACGATGTCGCTAGAGTGACTGGCTAGCGACTGCGTGAATCGTGATGCCGAATTTCCGATTACAATTGAGACATGAGAGACGCTTGAGTGTTGGACCAGTAGTGACTGTGAGCTAGAGGCCAAAGGTGGAGCAATCGCCGGAGGAAATTGACCGTGTCGTGCATGAGAGAGAGTGAGAGTATTTTGCCCAATTTTGATATTTGAATATAGCTAGTAACCCTAACCGATTCTAATTAGATGGAAAGGAAATGACTCAAATGGGTTTGACGGCTTAAGCTTGGGCAGTTGGGCCATGTAATGTTTTAAAAAATTTAAGAATTATTAATATTATTATAGTGCGGGCTGCCTGCCCCCGCCCCGCCCCAATCCGCAAATCCTATTTTCCAAACGTGTATCTAATACATCAGCCCAACCTGCCCCTAATGGGTGGCGGGGCGGGCATCCCCGTGGGGTTTTGCCCTATTTGATAGCTCTACACACATGTGAGACACATGACAACTTAACAGTATTTCGCTAATGACATCCATCAAAAGGATTGCCACTGTAAAAATTTAATACTCGTAGAACCCAAATTTGACAAAAAATTATTAAGGGACTATTATTGTGACTGACCTATAGTCGAGGGACCAATGCTACGATTTGCCCTAGTTTTAATAGAAAAATAACTCTTACAGGGCTCCATCTTCAACAATTAGATTCTCGATAATTCCAAGCCCACGCTTCTGTTCTCTCTTTCGTTTAACTCGTCCATAACTTCAAAATTCAGCCCAAAAATCCATCTTTAAGTCCAAAATTGCTTCAAGTTTAAATATTTCCTCTCTTACATCCAAATATAATAACTTATATCAATTACATGCAACAATCAGATAAAATAAGAGAAATATGAGCATAAATGTAGATTAATATATACACAATTACACATATTCTTGCTAATTCAAAGTTTGTTCATAGTGTTCAGCAAGTTGGAGCTGGTTGCTAACTTGGGATAGCAGGTTAAACGTTGATTTTAACAGCCAAGTGAGGAAAAATATCAAATTTGATGAAAATGATCAAAAACTTTTGTGATGAACTTTGATGACAATGTGCCTGGGGTACTAAATGTGAAATTGGACCTTATTTGGGGTGCCAAAAGTGAAATTATCCCTTGCAATATATCTCTTAATGTCATGAGAAGTTAGCTAGAATAAGATCATGGTTTCACAACTCAAGACACCGCACGTTGTTTTGTAATATTTCCTTATATTTAATTAATACCTTTGTAGGGATGCTATAGACACTTAGTTTCTAATCCTTTACCTATAGAAAACCTCGACAAGTCTTGAGAGTTAAATAATTCTTAGAAGTTAACTTTTTGTTAAAAACCACTTTTCGTTATGTTTTGACGTTATTCTTTAAAATGGGCATAAATAAGGAATATTATGTCCAAGGCTTAAAATGCTTAGCCACAGCTTTGACCTTGGCCTGTATGGTTCGAGCTTTGTATAGACAAAGCTATGTCATGACAAATAATTTTTGAGCCATGACTTGAAACTATCAGATTTGAGTTTTTAGAATTTAAAAGGGTATGATGGTCCAATTTGAGGCCTAGAATCTTCTCGAAGTTTCACTAACCCTATTTACATACTATATAATCCCATGTTTGCCTCTTGAAGTTTCATGTAGAACAATTTACAAGAGGCGCACCCTAATACAAGAAAATCTTCTTTTTTCATTCATGGCTTGTTTAAGCTAATCGAAGGAGAGATCATTTGTTATCCTAAACAATTCAATCGAAAGCAAATTACAAATGGAGGATCTAAGCTAGATGGAGGGTTAAGAAGGTTTATAGTGCTTCCCTAATCTCTTCAAGACTCTATATATCTTTTCTTTATCAAAAAATTCCGAGGAGATGGTATATTTTTACTCTCTACTCTCATAGTTCTCTCTTTTATGATAGTTGATCATGGTGAATTCCTAGTCTTTTGAAGGAAAAGGCTTAATATTTGATATACTTGCTTGTTAATGTTATTTTCTTAGATCTATGTTATTAATTTATTTATTTGGGATATCTTGTGATATTTTTTAAAAAAAGTGGTGTAGAGATTCATTTAGGATCTTTCTTTTTCATATCTTGTTTCCTATTTGTATTTTTTTCATGAATTTTTGATTGTATGATCTTTCTTTTAATTTTTCTTTCCTCTAATGACTAGATATATAGGTTAATGCTGAGATCTGAGTTTTGATCGATAGATCGATTGATTTTTGCGATCTATTGAGTAGATCTATTGATAAGATCTTAGTGTTGATCGATGGATTGATTGATTTTTGTGATCTATAATTTGTAGCATTTTTGGTGCTATAATTTTTCATCTTGATCATGCTTAGATGTTATAGATCTAGATTTTCCTCTTCATGATCTTAATGTCATCTTCTCTATGGTATTTGAGACATGTGGGTTTTTGTTGGGTTGGTTCTCCTTGTCTAAATTGGGAACTTTGGTTTCTGATTTTTGAGTTTATCTCTCTTTGGCCCACCAGCTTCTCTCTATCAATTTCTTACTTTTAATTCGATTATTACAAAACGAAAATAAAAAAACCTCTAAATCACTATGTCAAAGACACCCATTATGAGCTTGGAAGAATTTAGATTTTGAATCTTCTGCTTAAAACCTCCCAAATCTCAATGTTTCCTTCTCTTTCATAAAATTCTCTTGTTCTTCTATTCATTCAAAGGAGAAATCAAGTACTTAACAAAATCCTTGAGCTATTTAGATTCATTACAAAAGAGGTGTTTGTATTTCCCCATTTTTTATAAGTAAGTATATATAAAAAAACAAAAAACAAATCCTAAAAATACAGTCTAATACACTAGGTTCCAAATAACTGTGCCTTCTTCATGCAAAATAGTAGCATTGATGTTGACTTCTTTATCAATCGCGATGTTAAAAAGAGTAGGAAAATCCCTCCACAACTCCTTATCTCCACACCACCTATCCAACCAAATTGGTTAAGAAAGGATTTTCCATGAAATCATCATCCTTAATATTCCTAAAAATGCAAATTGCATCCACTGCCTGACGATATAACACAGTCCTTTGTATTTGTTAATTATGACCGCTTTTGAAGACAAGTTATATTGGTTTGTTTCCACTTGGGGTTGAAATTGGAGTTAATTCGTTTGGTTTTTAATAACTCACAGTGGGAGGTCAAATTATTATACCATTGCAGTGGTGATGGGCGGTGGCCTGGGGACAATGGTGAGTGGAAGAGGGATTAGAGTTGTGTTTGATTTCAATAGTAGAATATGAAGGAAAAGGGTAGAAATGTCAGTTCAAGTTTATTTATCACAATTAAAGTGTTTTTTTGGTGATTGTGCAACATAGATGTTAACACAGATAGATTTTCAGACTAAGTGGGTCCCAGGTGGGGGCAATCGAAAAATAAATGACCATAAGCATATGTATGAGAACAAAATTATATCTTAGAATGTGTTGTTAGTCTTTCATATTTGGCTAGTCATTTTTTTAGCAGGTCCGGTCTTAAGGGGATGTCTGGAGGTAGGGGTGTGCACAGTGCATAGGCTCTAAGCCCACAGGATTTTGCATAGCCCAGTGCATGGGCTTCATGCGGGCATTGATTGGCTTTCATAGGCTTTAACGAGCATTACACAGTCACGAGCTTTGATGAGCTTATGGATTGAATTATATGTTTTGAAGATTTTATACCTATCAAATCTTGGGCTTTAAAATAATTTCAGTCCATATAGTTTATACCCACCAAAATTTAAAATTAGCACAAATAGTTTCTATAGATTAAATAAAATAAGCATTTATAATCTCAGCTTTAAACAATGGAGTTTTGTCGTCTTGAACTCAATGGACTAATACAAGAAGAAATGAACTAAAGAAGTGATGCAATACCCCTACTGTACTAGGTTTTTTATTTATGATTATATATATATATATATATATATATATATAATTAACTTAATAGTTATATACACTATAAAACATTAAAACGGTGTAGTATTGCAAATAGATAGGCCAGGTTGGGCACAACAAGCATTAAAAAAGTTAAGGCCCAATCTTGCCCGAGCCCATAGGCATCGTTAACTTTAAAACCCATAACTGATGAAGAATTTGCGGGCATGGGCCTTGCGAACACGGGCATTGCAGGCTTGAAGGGATGATGAGTGGGGTTGCTCACCCTTATCTGGAGGGGTGATCGCCATGGGCCCCAATTTTGGGGGCTCTAAAATTTTGAGCACTACCTTATATTTAGTATATATAATACAATGTCAAAAAGATATACAATTGATTTCGTTTACCATGTGGATAAGACATTCACTATGGGCACTAGAGGTTCCTGGTATAAACCTAAGGTGTTTAACTATTTTTTCCCTAATACTTTATGTTTGTAGGGGTGCCATTGGGGGACCCAAATTTTTGGGAATTACCTTTTATTTAGTATCTATAATATAATGTCAAAAAATATATATGGTTGATTCTCTTTACTTGGTGGATAAGACATTCACTATGTGCGCTAGAGGTTCTTGGTTCAATTATAGGGTGTATAACTATTTTTTCCCCGCTACTTTAAATGATTTGATTTAATTTTTATAAATGGCCCCTTTTTTTGGCCATGGGCCTCTCAAAACTCCGGTCGGCCCTGATTTTTAGGATGGATCGAGTTAACTAATCCACTTTATTTGATTTGTCCTTAAGTTGATAATGAAAATATGTGCATAGTCGTACAAATAGTTTTCCTTGAAAAAAATTCTTTATGTGGTTTGTGGGATGAATTTCGTGTACACTCAAAAGAGAATATGGTAGCATTATCTTATGCCATTGGTATGTATAAGATTTCGTGAGCTACCCATTATGTATGACAATGTGGCAGTTCGGAGTATCCCAATTCCATTTCATTCCCATACTCATCACACCATTCCCTAAAAAATTAGTTTTTATCCCCATATCCATTCCCTACGCGTAACGGTTATTAGGGGAATGCTTGTAGGGAATTATTTATGTTTTACCCAACTATTAAACATCTAGAGGTAAATCGACAGTATTTTTATTTAGATAGGCGTCATTTAATGATTAATGTTGATAAAATACCCAAGAAAAAAACTTTTAGAAAAGTACAACATTTAATCAAGTTCAAAAGACTTGATAAATAGACGACGTAATTACTATGTAGAACCTATCATAACCAAGTTAATGAAAACTAATAGGGATTAGATAATTAACTACCAAGGTAGTTGAGTTTGTCGCAAATATACCATGAGTTACAAGAATTTCATGAAATCACAAGTATAAGAACACATCAACAATCCTTCTTAAAAGTCTAAAATAAAAACACTCCAAATTTTTAAGACAAACTTCAAGCCTTCAATTCAATCATTATTCTTCCAAACTCAAATCCTTAAGAATGACATGTTAATATTTACATACTAGTGCATATAGTTAGGCTAATTGGGTAAATATAAGTATGTATAGAGGGAATGAAAGAAGATGTGATTGACTGAGAAAGAGCGACATTATAGTAGTAACTAATGTAGAGTTTGAGGAATGGGGCATGTATTAGTAATATCATATTCGAACCATTCCCCTGTTTCTCAATTCGACCCGTTAGTCCCCATCACTAACCACCTCATATCCGGTCAAACAAGTTAACAAACTTCAATCTTGATTCAATTCATTGTGGATATCTGTGGTTTGGTTCAAAATGTGATTTTTTCTGAGATGTCTTATATATTTATTTTATGTTTGACATAGGTATGCTGGCTTCAAGTAACGAAATTCCTATTGCGACTCAGATCACCGACCAACTTGCATAAGGAATGTATCGGTTCACTGTTAGTAAGTCATTTTTACGGTAGCACAAACATTTTCTTACCCTTTTTGTATAAATATTATCCTTCACCAATTCATATATATGGTGCACACAATTTGTTTCTTGGTGTACAACTTCTACCCTCATTAGTAAGAACTTTCATTATTTTCAAGATAGATACTGAAACGAAAATGCTTGGTAAAAAGTTTGTAGTGCATCACCCGGAATTTTCTTCATAATATTGAATTTGGTACCACATATATAATCTGATGATGCCCTTTCATAGTTTCATTTGTGTATATTCATTAAGCATATGAAGAGTGAAGACGAGTTTTTAGAATGTATTGCAGCTCAAACCCCTACCGGAATCGTGAATATCTACTTTTGGAGATATATTTAGATTGCATGGAATATATGGTCGAATCAACGAAAAGGTTCTAATTAATAGTTTGATCAAATTAGTATGATGATTTTCCACATTGAATCTGAAGGATGGAGTGCATGACATTGTCAAGAATGTTTACGTATTCGTCATAACTACTTTTAATATATCCAATCCGTAGGTACTGCCTAGTCTACAAGAGCAAACAGATGATGCGAAACAAAAATTATAAGTATTAGTACTGATGTGGGATAGATATAAGGAGATTGTGGACTGGTTTTCAACAATTTTGAGGCCTCTCAATGAAACCTCCTTTAAGACCAGTGGCGTGACCCTTAAAGACCTGTCAGTTGACATCTTCTGTGGTTTGGTATGTGTTAGAGTTCCTCATTTCCTAGTTTGACCAATCATATTTCAATATCTTCTTCTCAAACGTAGGTATGCGAGAACATGTATGAGACATATATATATATATACATACATATTATAGGAGCTTCTTCTTTTTGGAGACATTAGTCATGGATTTAATTTTAATTTATGCTCTTTTATATGTACAAATCACTGTTGAGCGTGATGGACAGGAAATCGATGTAGGCTTAATGAAAAGCACCATTGATTTCTTTTTTGAAATCAGATCGAGAAGCGACAAATACTATGGATATTTTGAGCTGAACTTGCAGTTAGAATCTCGGAGATACTACTTCTGGTTATCTTGGGAGTGGATTAATGAGAATGAGTCATTCACCTCTTACCTCGAAAAGGTTATAATAGTTCCTTTAATTGTAAAATAGCTCTGTGATTAATTTCAATTTTTTTGGCTTGTTTAAACTCTTCATGATGTTTTAGGTTGAGTAGGTTGAGGCCATGCTTGAAAGATTTGTCGATGCAACCGTAATCATGGTATGTTTGAATTATATGGTGATGTTCGTGATTCTTTATTTTCCCTCTTGTTGAGATGCATGACTGATAAGGATCTTATACAGTTCAAACAGGAGAGTGAGAATCAAATCAATGACGTGTTGGTAGAATCATGGATTGTATGTTTGAATTATATGGTGATGGTGATCGTGATTCTTTATTTTCCCCTTGTTGAGATGGATAAGGATCTTATACAGTTCAAACATGAGAATCAAATCAATGACGACATGTTGGTAGAGGTGATTTGTTTCTTTCGGGAAGTTGAGAATGGAACACGAAAGAAACACTACTACGATTGTTTTGCGCAGACCCTGGTGAATGAATTTGCACGTTACTACTCAAATTTATCTTCAGAATGGGTGGTGCAATATTCATACATTACTTACCTTCGGAAGGTGACAATTTTGCTAAATATATATAACATCTCTTATTACCATTTTATATTTATTCATCATTTATCTTTTGCTGCTCTTTCTATAAATATGATCTAGGTTGAATCCTGTTTACACCATGAGGAAAGAAGAATCAAAAACTACTTGCCTCCATCCACAGTCCCTGGTGAATGAATTTGCAAGTTACTACTCAAATTTATCTTCAGAATGGGTGGCGCAATATTCATACTTAACTTACCTTCGGAAGGTGACAATTTGCTAAATATATATAACATCTTATAACCATTTTACATTTATTCATCATTTATCTTTTGCTGATCTTTCTATATATATGATCTAGGTTGAATCCTGTTTAAACTTTGAGGAAAGAAGAATCAGAAACCACTTGCCTCCATCCACAGTAGCAAAATCATTGGAGGTACTCGCTCTATTATTATGTTCATTTTCTCAATTCATTTTTCTATTTACATTCAAGAACTCTTATCTGAAAATTAAAGAAGATAATATATTGGAAACACTTAGTTTTTCTTACTCCTAATTCAAGTTTTATAGGATGAATATTTTCATAACAAATGTAGAATGAAAATAATTTTAACAATAACTTGTTTCACGCTTTTAGAAAGAAGGATTTGAAGCCAATTCTAATATGTTTGTTTGCTCAGCCATGTTTAACCAATTTTTCTTTGTAGGTATAGTAAGGAGTGTGTTGCTAGATGAAAAGACAGATAGATTGGTTCAAATGTATCGTGGCTTTTGCACAAAGGCGATCACGTCATGTGTGGACAAGGTGATCACGTCAAACAAGGCGGTCACATCATCAGGGCAAGGCGACCGCGTTGGGCTTCAGAGTAGTCCCAGTACTTAAAGCGGTCGCGTCAAGTGAGAGCATGGTTGTGGCATGTCTCCTTAGAAGTTTAAGCGGTTGCAGAGAAGAAGAAAGAGACCACGTCGGGACAAGGCGGTCGCGCTACATGGAGTGACTCGTCGTGTAGCAAAATAGTTTTTTTGTTTCCTTATTTAAGTCGGTTTAGAGTTTGGTATTGTATCCATATATATATAATTGTAACCCTAGAACGTGTACAAGGTTGTCAATAATAAAATTTCTAAATTACGTTGACCTCAATCTCTCTCTACTCTCTTTAATTGATCTACCTATTCTATGTGATTGTTTGCTATTTTCTTCTACTATGCACAACATAAATAATTTTATTACTCATATCAGTTAACACAATGAAAGTCGTGTCGTGGCTCTTTTATTTGTAATAGAGAGATGATACAGTGTCGATAATAATCCTTTTAAATTTTAATTATCAACTAATTTAAAAAAATCTGGTCTACCTAGTGGCACTTTATTTCAATTAACCAACTTTTCCTTAGAGATTTCTATGGAGACCTCGTGTGATGTTGGATCCCATTGTTGGTAGAACTTCACGCAAAGACAATCGAACTCGGTTCCCCTACATCCCTTTTCTCCCCCCTCAATTTGTTTCTTTTTTCCCCTTGATCCCTTATAGAGTTCTCAAAATGGGTTGGACTCGTTGGATTAGTCCGCCCAACCACCTAAAAGAGGTAGATTAGGTTGAAATATCATGAACTCGCTGGGAGGTGAGTCTAATGGGTTGAAGCCGAAATGGTGTGGGGCGGGTTGGTCGGCCATTTTTTAATTAATGCAATTGATCTAGACTATTGATAAGTGCACTTGATCTGAGCCATAGAAAATAAATTAATAATCTAAAAGTTTTCCTTCAAAAACAGTTGTTGTCAATGTCATCGCACGCTCTCTCTCTCTCACAGACCAACTGGCACGCGACAACCACAACTCACCATTGGTGTTGGAGAGAGTTCTTCGGAAATCAAAGTGGATTTTGTTTTCAATTTTCATTCCCGAAATGGGTATATGCCTTCGTCGTCCTCCTCTTTAACCGATAGGTCCTTTCTGCCTCTCCCTCACAGATCCAGGTTTTCGTGTAGCGAATCCACCGTGTGCCGCCACCTGTTGACCAATTGTTGGTAAACTCTCTCTCTCTCTCCATTTGTCGATTTCTCCTTTGCACATGGTTACGGCGGTCAAAACACGGTAGGGATTTAAGTGTTTTCTGTTTCTTAGACTAAAAATGGGGGGAGGGGTTTGGGTGGCTATTAGAGAAAATGATAACGGTATGGTGGGATCTATTGTAGAGACTAAGGTGAAGGTTGAGGTGGTTGAGGAGATGATTGCTGAGTATGAGAGATTGAGAGGTAATTGAAAGAATATCTTTCCTTATGCATTCCAATTACCACAATCAACAATATATAGTTATACATTGGTTGAGAGAGAGAGAGAGAGTCTAGCCTATGTTTTAGCTAATTGAAGATACATGTCATCTTTTCCATATTTACATATATTCTATTAGTAATGGATTTGTGATAGCAACGGTGGTGGAGGTGGAGGTGGAGGTGGTAGTGGTGATGTTTCAAGATTCTAAGTGGGTTGATGGGGCTACCATAATATCCTTTGATGTTGCTATTATTGATGTTGTTACTTGTTATTAA
This sequence comes from Codonopsis lanceolata, assembly GCA_013146195.2. Taxonomy (NCBI): domain Eukaryota; kingdom Viridiplantae; phylum Streptophyta; class Magnoliopsida; order Asterales; family Campanulaceae; genus Codonopsis; species Codonopsis lanceolata. The sequence continues at coordinate 72,315,437 of CM028381.1, forward strand.
TGCATTGCATTGATGCTCCTAATATATCTCTCCCACCAACAAAATAAAGGCTCTTCTTTGGTGTTTTATGTTATTTCTTTAAAGACTCTTCTTTGGCATTTTATTTTATTTCTCTGAGCAGACAGCCTGTCCAGCTGCCCCACCCGTAAGGTGGGTTGGGTTAAGATATTTCTAATATGTCCTTTTGATAGGTCAGCCTGCTTCGCGTGGCGATTTCGATGAGGTGTGGGTTAACTCATCACGTTGGTTCGTTTTCACATCTGTATAGGGGTCACCTAATAAAGATTAATAATAAAAATAGATAAATGTGGGTTTTAACGGTTTTTTTTTTTTTAAAGGTTGGAGGGGACATAGACCTTACTCCAACCCTTACTTTTTTATTAATATTTTAATGCCTTGAAAGGCTACAAATTATAGATATATGATGTCTTTGGTGTTGGCTAGAACAAATGGTGCCTCTGGTGAGGCTTCGAACACCCGACCTCTCGGTTGAGAGTAGTCATGTACCAGGGTGCCTCTGGTGGGGCTTGAACACTCGACCTCTCCGTTAAGATAAGCGAGTAGAGCTAAATGGGGCCTTTTTTGGTAAGGCTTGAACAACAACGTTGAACAACGTTGCCTCTGAAGAGGCTTGAACACCCGACCTTTCTATAGGTTACCCAATATTGTTTGTTCAATTTGTAGTTCTAGAATCACCCTCCTCACCCTACTGGAAAAAGGTACTAATCCCTGATTCTCTCTCTGTATTGATATATGCAAAAACTTAGATAAGACGGTCTTACAAGTATTTTTTATAAGAGGGATCCTCCTTACCCGACCCACCGTGTGTTGGTGGGTTGAGCTGTGAGAGAGTGGAGTTTTGTCTTACGAATAAAGATCTGTAAGACGGTCTTACAGGAGACTTACTCATTAATATATATATATATATATATATATATATATATATATATATATATATATGCATTGAATCTTCGAAATTGATTTCATATTTCGTCAGGATTCGCAGCGGTATATAAAAAACTAGATAATCATAACTAGAGGAAACAATCTAGGAGAACCATCACCCCTAAATTTACCTCGCTATCTATCCTGCCTTAGATACAAATTCAGTAAAAAAATATTTTTCTTTCTTTAATTAGTTCCTTGGTTTTCCTTAATAGAAATGTATCATTGCTATGATCAAGGTTCTAAAAATCGTTAGGCGGCACACTAGCGCCTAGCGCCTAGGGGACTAGTTGGAGCGTAATCGGGGCCTAGGCGGGGCCTAAAATTAAGGCATAATTACCATTTTTTTTAATAATTTACATCAAAGATCAAACACATTGACTACAAATTTAATTTTTTTTATATTTGTCATTTTATCAAACACTTGTCTATATTTGTAAAATGAACAAAAATATACAAACCTACCATTAATCCAATTCTCAACAACCACAAAACAATAAACCAGCCAAGTTTAGAACTAAAAAAAATAAAATACTACTCCACCTACCTACTGTCCCTACAACCCACAGTCTAACATATCCTCCCTAATCCCTTCTCATTCTATATTCTGAGTCTCGAGACCCCCCTTCTTCTTCATCTTTTTTCTTCTTCTTTCTTCTATCTATCTGGCAAACCACAACCTTTTTTTCTTCCTTTCTTTTTTTTCTTCTCTCTCTCTCTCTCTGGCAGACCGACTCTCCTCATTTTTTCATCCTCCAATCTCTTTCCTCCTAGATCTAACCCTTTAATCTATCCCCTCTCTCATCCCACCGAATATCCACAAAATCAAACCCCTTTTCTTTCTACCTCCCACTTTGCCTCACCATTACCACTCCCCCTTCCTTCTCCGGTCACCGCATGCCACAAAATCAAAGCTACAAAAATAAATTAAGGTCGGCGAGGTTTGGCGTAGGCGCCGACTTGGTCAATTAGGCGGCGATTAAGAAATTCGCGGCGGTAGAGAGGGGCCTAGCGCCTAGGAGGGGCCTAGCGGAGCTAGGCGGGGAGTTTTAGAACACTGGCTATGATTAAAACAATTAAATTGCCATCTATTGATATATAATAATTTATTTCTGTTTGCATGACCTTTAGATTGGCTTCACAGTTGCAGAGTTGGGGGTCTTCTCCTTTTCCAGTATTTTTCACAGGAAGAGAGCACTCGCAAAAGTAATACTCCCTCCGCTCCTGGCAAAAAATTCATTATTTTATTTTAAGATATTTCACTTAAAGAGTCTACTTTAAAAAATTATGGAATAATTGCGGATCGGTCCCCTTTTCTGAAATTGTAACCGCTCAAGTACCATCTCTTTTTTAAAACAGCAAAAGTCCATATTTGATTCTTTCTTCCTAAAATGCCCATCACGTAGCTCACCGCACCTAGTCATCGTCTTCTCTCTCTCTCCATCTGTTCGAGAAGGCACGACGCTTTCCTCTTTTCCCAAAGCAAGTCAGTGGATTTAATCACGATCATTCCATAATTGACTTCAAATCTCATATAAAGACTCACAAGAGATTTTATTAGGCAGATCTTCTTATTTGCTTGATCTGAGGTTCATTTCGTTTGGTCCCTATCGTCTTTGTCAAATAGATAGAAAAGGAGTCTTCTTCAAGCACTAATAAGCAATCAAGGAAAAGAAAGATGAAGTGCTAAGTACAAAAATTCCTTACTTAGTGATTTTCCTGTGAACGAAAAGGAATACTATGACAGGGGAAGGTCGATGCAAGCATCGGAGTTTACGATGCGAGCATCGGAATTTTCGATGCGAGCACCATATAGTTGTTGTTACAAAACTGGGAAGAGGCGAGAAACGGAGCATGAAGAGGAGATCATTTCATACCTAACTTGGGTTCATGATTGTTGAAGGCAAAGCTCTGGCCGAAGAAGAGAGATGGAGAGCAGATCCGGGTGGTGTTTAAAAAGAAAGCGGATATGGCAGGGCAGGGCATGGCGTAACGGGAGAAGTTGAGTGGAGGTCGGAGAAGAGGCTTACTTCGTCGGCGATGGAAGGAGTAGACCGCCGATCTGGATGAGGAGAGTTGTCAACAATAATTAAAAGCACGATGTGGGTTGTTGCGCCGATCTCAAAATACAAGTGGGTTGTTGCGTCATTTCTTCTTTTTCATTAAAAGCTATCAATAGTAATTAAATGTGAGAGTTGTCATTTTCAATGGAGAAATTTAAGTGTGGGGGGAAGATTCAGAGTTACCCCTTCATTCATTTCCTTGAAGCACAATTTTGTTCTTCAATTATGAATTGCGATGCCCAATTTTTCGTGGGGCTTTGAGAGCGTGTCTTTTGTTCATTAAGGGTATCTTCGTCATTTTCACCCAAAAATATACATTAGAGGTTTAAAAAAAGAGTAATGCTATGTGTACCTAATGAATACCTAAAATTTTGCACCTAATTACATGACATATGATGTGGTTGGTGTGTCCCTTTTTACTTAACTACTAACCCAATTTATAACCATCATTAGTTAATTTCCAAATCAACTTAAAAATAAAAAAATAAAAACAAAAGAAGATAACGCAAACATTAAAAGTAAAAACCTAATGGATTCAATTTTCCCCAAAATCATCCAATCCGACGGCATCACATTCCGAGAATCACTTCCTCTCTCCCTCGCTCTCTCTCCTTGGCATTTGGCAATACGGCTCCTACATGTTCATAATAGACCAAAAATTGAAATTTCATTGGTGTATAATTTGCTTCATTCGTTTTATCATTGCATTTGATGATTAATTCAATTATCCTATATTAGATTTGATGAAGTCTCATGTGTATTATTTTTATTTGATGTTTTCTCATATGTAATTGTTAATTTTCATCCAATTTCTGTATATTATAGTTTGTTAAGTGATTGAAGTTGATTAGGTGGATATTAGGTACTGTATCATGTTACTCTTGATTGGTTTGCTAGGTTTTGATTAAAGAAATTGTGGAATGATTAAGTTGATTTGGACGGATTGGATGATTTGGGGGGAATCCATTCGGTTTTCACTTTTACTGTTTGGGTTTTCTTCTTCTATTTTTTTTTCTTTTTATTTTTAAGTTGGATTGGAATTTAACCAAGGTTGGTTACAATTAGGTTATTAATTAAGTAAAAAAGAAGGACCCACTAGCCACATCATATGTCATGTCATTAGGTTTAAAATTTAGGTGCTCATTAGGTACTCATAACATTACTCTTAAAAAAATATCGTGGACTTTTTGGTTAACATTTCACCAAATGGGACCGGCCCGAATTTCATCCAAAAATTAAGGTATAAAAGTGTTATTAATTTTATTACTAATGAGCTACTAAAAGTATTATTTTCTTAAAAAGTTTTTGACTTTCAAATGAGGACTCTTTGTCCGAAACAGATGGAGTAATATAATCTCACACTTCCGTAGTCTTTTCAAACTATTATAATGCATATGTGAACGAGAAAAAAATTGAGTGCCACCTAAGATTACACATTCTTTGAAGAAAAAAAAACTTTTCAATACAACCATGGATAAATATTGTGGATATGACATGTCAATCAATAGTTTTTACATTCGCGATAAAGATGTCAATTTTTCACATTTTAGTTGAAGATGTCAATACATCTTAGCCAACATTAAAAAAAAAAAAAAACTCTTCCTATTGGTCGTTTCCCTTTTATATATTTATTTATGTCAAATTTCATTTTAATGATGTGACGAATGCCCCATAAAATCAAATCAACAGTTTGTATTGGAGAAGTCTCTATTAATCGAATGTGATTAAAGAGAAAAAAATTGTTGCATGTATTTGATGGTGTTAATTAAATTGTCACCGTGATGCATCAGTGATGCTCTTACACTTGAGAAGAAGGCAAATACAAGATTGTGCTCCAAGAATATAAGAGTTTACATAGATATGCGGTAACTCTATAGTCAAAGTTAGGTATGTCAATTGTAACATATTACCCATTAACTCATTTAATTCAACTCATAAATTACTCAATCCAACTCATTAATATTTTTGGGTTAAAGCGGGTAACCCGTTTCAACCCAATATTATTAACGAGTTGTGTTGGATTGGGTTAAAGCGGGTCAGACTCGTTACCCATTTTGATCAGTAAATTTTTATACTATAAATTGATGTTTTTAGGGGAAATTTTTGGTTGAGCCGGATCGACCCGCTTTTACCCGTTTCAACCCGACATATTCCAACTCAACTCATTTCAACCCGTTTGACATTTGGGTTCTAACAGGATTCGACATGTTTCAACTCATTACTCATTCCAATCCAACTTACCAATTGTCAGGCTAGCAAAAGTTATAGTAGTGGCTCTTATCCAAGTATTAGGCAAAAACAACTAATAGCTTCATAGTTCTACACCCGATGACCCTTCAACTCTTTCTAGGTTGAAAATTCTCTTAGAAAAAACCATCTAAAGTTAAAGATCCAAGTTCTATTTGCGGGAAGATTATCATCTTAAAATATTACGCTAAAATATACTCCGTAATTTATTTCATGATACAAGCTCACACAATTTTTTTATCGAATTTAAACAATCATAAGGTACTTGGTTAAAATTAAGTTCTACTCGCTCCGTTCCGAGCAAAGAGTCTCCATTTGAAAGTTAATTTTTTTAAAAAAATAACATTTTTAGTAATCCATTAGTAATAAAATGACATTTTTATGCCTTAATTTTTTAAAGTAAACTTCTTAAGTGAAACATTCAAAAATATAATAGTAAACTTTTTTGTCCAAAACGGAAGGAGTATTAAATTTTCAAGTTCCAAACATATAAAAAATAGTTCTTTCATCAACTTTCTCTCATAAAACTAAGATATTTATTTAAGTAAAAATAAAAAGACCATAGCCAAACTTCAATATAAGCTTTATTTTTCATCAACCTAAGTTTTAATTTTCAATAAGTACTACACAAGTAAATACAAAAACACAAAATAAGTATCAAATAATTACTGAAAAATTCTAGACCATCTAGAATTTTGAGAAGCGAAATCCTCAATCAAATCTTTAAAAGCAAGATTTCCTCTTTGTTGACAAATGTGAAATTGACTATATCCTTCTTTTTTATTTGAGAGATCAAAGAAGCACGATCAATCAAGGAAATGAACACTTGAGAAAAAGAAATAAAAAAGGGATCAATCTTTAGAATTCCAAAATTAAGAAAAAGATAGATCTAGTTATGATGAAGAGGAACGAGGAATTCCAACTTTACTATTCATGTTTTCTTCTTTTTTTCTAAAATCTTTTTATTATAAACCTAAATAAATTAAGTGTAATATTTGAGTAATTCAATTTTCTTAATGATGAAAATAGGGGTCATATTAGATTAATATTACAAATATGAAAGCTTTTAAAAAAATAAAAAATATTACAATTCTTCTTCTCATTAAAAAGAAGCTCAAAAGAATCATATTAGTATATATCAATATTTCAAGATATGTACTCCCCCTGTCCCAAAATTAGTATCCTACTTTCCTTTTTGTCCGTCACAATATCATTATATTGTTTGAAACTTTTATTTTTAGAATAACATTTTTATCACTTTAATCATTTCTTTTTCATAATATTTTAATTATGGGTCACATACACATGGTTTTAAAGGAAACTACTCATCAAACCAATATTAATAGGGTAAAATTCTGGTCGGTCCACTTTCCCAAATTTATAATCCCTCCAATCTTCCATTCTTTTTTTTAACTGCAAAAGGCATTTTTTGAAATAAATGTTCCTATAATAGCACAATTCCAAAAAACATTTTAAATTTCTTCAATTCTTCTTCTCCCTTCTTCTTTTTCTTCTTCAACACCATTGAATTCGTTTGTCCGAACACACAAAAAAAGTATAAAGAGAAAAGAGAGTGCGAAGTTAATTGGGTGGTAAAGAAAACGATAATTACTACTTCTTCATCACCCTAACTTCTCATTTCTTTACTTATTCATATCATGTTGTTGGTGGTGTTGTTCTTCTTCTTCTTCTTTTTCATCATTGTGTTTATGTGATTCAAAATAGATTTACTTATATGTTTTGTTTTGTTATGTGTGTAAACTGTTCGGTGAAATACCTGAATAATTTTTTTTCGTTCTTTGACACCTTTTTTAAAATCTTGATGCATCAATTTTGAATCACAATGCATTATTTGTGAATCGTGATGCATCGATTTTTTAGATTTGGGTTGCATGAAAGATGCATATAAATTTGAATCATTTATTAATTGTGTAGTAGAAAGAAGGTAGATGAAGGCATGTTTTCGTAATTAGATTAGGTAATTAAAATTGACTCCATTTAAATTGATGCATCGCGATGCATTTCCGTAGCGCGCCTCAAACCCATTAAGGATATCGTCGTCGTTTTGTCCCTAAAATATCTTTTTTCGATTTTAAAAAAAGAGGGATTGAAAAGGTTATAAGCTTTGAAAAGTAGACCGACCCACAATTATTTCACATTAATAATTAAGTCAGTTATTTTTTTTTTCTTAATTCATATGTCGGGTCAAACCAAACAATAATTTTGAGACAAATATATATATATATATATATATATATATATATATATATATATATATATTTATTTATTTATTTATTTATTTATTTATATATATATATATATATGTCGGGCCCCCAGCGCATAGTTTAAGAAAAAGTAATTGACTTGATTATTTATATTGGTTTAATGTGTAGTTTCCTTTAATGTCCATGTATATGTGGCCCATAATTAAAGTAGAGTGAAAAAGTAAGGGTAAAGTGGTAAAATTGATGTTCTAAAAAGGTAAGTTTCAAAGTGGACAATTATTTTGGAACGGACAAAAAAGGAAAGGAGGACGATAATTTAGGGACGGAGGGAGTACTATATAATCCTATTTTTGCCTCTTTACAAGTTGAACAATTTATGAGAGGCACACTTAATACTAGAAAACATTTGTCTTTCATTCAAGGCTTGTTTAAATTATTCGAATGAGAGATTATCCTTTTCCCTCAACAATTCAAAAGAAAAGCAAATTACAAAAAGATGATCTAAGCTTGATGATGTCTTAAGAAGGTCTATAATGCTTTCCTAATTTCTTCAAGACTCTATATATCATTTCTTAATAAAAATTTCCAGAGAGATGATACTCCTTTTGTTTTTAGTTAATAGTTCCCGTTTAAAAGTCAAACTGTTTAGAAAAATGACATTTTTAGTAGTCAATCTAATCTAATATATAATAGAGTCCATACTCACACATGTACAATTGACTAAAACTATTTAGAGTGTGAGGTTAAATTATCTTTAAAAATTTAACGGTTGTGATTCACCCTCACATTCACATGTGTGAGAGTAGTTATACATTTTTAACTCACTATTACAAAGTCATCCCCTACAATTAATATTATAAGTAGTCACCTCTTTTTTTCTTGAAAAATCATCCCTTATAAAATATCACTTTTACATTAATATATAATCTCACAATAGAGCTCGGTTGATTGACTGAGACTATCTGACAGTGGGATTGATTTTAGTCGCAAGATCAAACGGTCATGAGTTAGTTACATATAGTAGAAGCTAAGTAGAGATCTTGACAGTTGAACTTGTAGATCTTTTAAATCTTGTAAACAGTTGAGCTTGAGTGATGATATATTTCCTCTTGTATAGTATTTGTTGAATGGGAATGACAACGAATATTTCTTTGTGTAATTTTTATAGTATTGTATCTTCTATTTTTATACTCTATAACCATGGATAATATAGACTAACTTTTTTTTAAGAAGCAGGGCGGCACCTGTGTGCAAAGATTTTATAAATAAAATAAGAAACAACCGGTATAAAGGGGACAACCAAATCGAACCCGACAAAAATTTACCTTTAAAAAGAAATACATGCAATACATCCTATACACGTTTCCTATAATAATAAAAACCATACAAGTCATGTCTAAGAGCCATACCATGTAAGGAAGCTCATTAGAAGCAAACATAAACTTTGTGACTTTTGTGCTCATGAAGCATTGCAACCAAACGATCGCCACCATATTTTGTTCTCTGTAGCTCAGAACGCATTAATTTATAGCTGCCCAAAATTTTCTTACAATGCCGAAGTCGATACACATATTGCCACGGAGCCGTATGATTATCCAAAATAAAATGAACTACTACCATAGAGTCTGACTCAATGACCACATTGCACAAACCAAGATCACAACACAAAGATAAACCTTCCTGAAGAGCTAAAATTTCCTACTTCATATTTGTGCCTTGATTATAAAAACTAGAAAAGGCTTTGATAAGCTTACCCGATCATCTCTTATGATTCCCCATCACATGTACACACACCATCTATAAGACCCATCCGTGTTCAATTTAAAAACCCACGACGGAGGGTGCCATTGGAACCACGCCCGCCAGCAATGACATCCAAAACCGGCACATTCACACTGCAAGCGCTTGCCTCGCCGCCCCGGTTTTCTGCTTATAAACAAAATTCAAGTCGCCTAGACTATTTTTGCACGCTTGAATAATCAAATCAACTTTCATAGAACGACCCTCAAAAACCGCAGCACATCTAGCTTTCCATATCTCCCAGCAAGTAAACATGAAAATGCCCATTTGACAAGCCCCAAATTGGTGACGTGTAGACGAAGACATCCAGGTAGTGTATAAATACACCATGCTATTATAACTACTAACCTTACCAAAGGCACGAGCAAAAGGGGTCCAAACTGTCTTGGCAATATCCGAGGAAATGAAGAGATGTTCGCTGACTCACAAGTCGGGAATCATGGCAAAGAAACACATTTTGAAGCCATCTCAATACCTTTAGAAAGAAGGGCACGATCAATCGGGATAGCACCTTGCAAAGAACCGCCAAATAAAACCACTTACCTTTAAAGGAATCCACGGTTTCCAAATTCTCAACGCTTAGCGCTCTATAGGATAATGAAACTGACAATGCTCCAAATATTTCGACACTTTAAACTCACCATTCTTAGAAAGAGTACAAATAATTTTGTCCTGGATATGAACAACACATTCAATTTGCTTAATACCTGCATGAAGGTTCTCAGGGATCAAGTGCCAAAAATTATCCATATCTTTCATAGCCTCCTGAACTGTGAGATTGACATCTATTGGCCTCAGACCAAGCATCCTTAAACCACACCAATTAGAGTCCCAAAAGGAAATGTTTCCTTCCCCAATAATCCATTGGCAACACTCTCCAACACCATCCATATGCCTCATCACAGATTTCCAAATAGTAGAGGACAAATGAGTATAAGTAAAATTGTTACCCTGCTTATACTTTGATGTACAGAATTTGGCCCACAGCGAATTGCCTTGAATAGCTCCCCACGCCAGCTTTGCATGCATAACGTCCATCACCTGGCTCAAAGAGCGAATACAAAGACCCCCTTCTGCAATGGGCCTACAAACCTTATGCCACGCCACCCAGTGCATCCTGTGTTCCCCATTAGATGCCCACAAAAATTCTGACATAGCCTTGTCAATACAGTTAAGAACGCCTTTAGGAATAGGAAGAGCTGCCATCGCATACACCGGGATACTACAAAGAACAGCTCTGATAAGAGTTATTTTATCACCAAAGGAAAGAAAATGAGCTTTCCATCCACTAATTCTCTTTAGAATTCTCGCCTCAACCTCCTTAAAGTAGACACGCTTCACCCGACCTTTAAAAAAAGGCAAACCCAGATATTTCAACGGCCACGCCCTGTGAATACAACCAGACCACCTCGCAATTTGACCAGCCTTCCTCTGCGAGCACTTTCTCGAAATGAAGAAGCCACTCTTTTTCATATCTATTAGCTGACCCGAAGTTGTCTCATAATTGACAAAAACTGATCTAAGCCCTTGAATTGAAGACTTGCTGGCATAGCTAAATACTAGCATATCATCGGCATAAAGAAGATGGGAAATCAATAAACCCCCTCTACCATGGTGAAATGGTTGAAAAACACCGTCATTGATAGCCTTCTTAATGTTGAAAGTGAGCACCTCCTGAGCCAAAATAAAAAGAATCGGGGAGAGAGGATCCCCTTGACGAACCCCACGAGTGGACTTGAAAAAACCGAAAGAATCCCCATTTATCTTCATCGAGTACCAAATGTTACTAACCATCCTCCACACCAAATCACAGCTTGCATCATCGAAACCGAAAGCCTTGAGAGCTCTAATAAGGAAATCCCATTCTAGGCGATCATATGCTTTCGACATATCAAACTTGAACACAACATTTCCCCCTGACTTTATAATCTATGCGATGAACCAATTCATGAGCTAGAGTAATATTATTCTCTTGTATATTTCTACCTTTCACAAAACTAGTTTGTTCCAAAGAAATTAGATTAGGTAAAAAACAATTGGCGATGCGAGAAGCAAAGATGTGCGAGATGATCTTACACGCAAAATTACATAAACTGATCGGTCAAAGGTCCCCAAAACTCTCGGGCTTGTCCACCTTTGGAATCAAAACAACCATAGTCATAGCCAAACCCCTATGCAAACAGTGGCCGCAAAGAAATCTCTAATTGTTGCAACAACATCAGCCTTAATTATTTGCCAACAACCCTGATAAAACCAACTAGAAAAACCATCTGAACTGGGTGCGCTATCAGGCTTCAAGGCCTTAATCTCATTCCATATTTCATCCTCCATAGGGAGCTGCTACAAAGAAACATTGTCCATGTGCGTAACACTCCTTGTAATGCCCGTAAACAAATCTTCTTTAACCTCATGAGCTGAAGTTGCGAAGAGCTTACTAAAGTAGTCAACAGCCATGTTTCGCACCCAAATCCTATGAGCCTTCTCTTTAATACTAGCATGGAAAAAAGACGTGTTTCTATCCCCATCCATCAACCATTTACTCCTTGCTTTCTGCCTTGTCATCTCAACATCCCACTTGAACAGTTGTGATAATTCCTCACGAGTGACCTCTAGCTGCCTGGCTAAAGTATAATCCCAGCCCTGTTGTAAATAAAATTCCAGGCATACAAGGTCATCCTGATACTGCTCCATCTTGCTCTGAACATGTCCAAAAACCTCCTAATTCCATGTCTTCAAAGCAGCCCTCAACAACTGTAATTTCCTAAATAAGATATCCATTGCCGAACCATAAACAGACCTATGCCATTGTTGCTCAACAAAAGCAAGAAAAGCTGGATGATCCAGCCACATCTGTTGGAAGTGAAAATGACTTTTAATCCTACCAATGGCTTGAAATTGCACCAATAAAGGCATATGATCTGAAGTACCCGGAGAGAGATGTTTAACGCGCGACCCAGAAAAGGAAATCATGCACTGCCCATTTAAGAGAACTCTATCTAGCCGTTTCCAAATACGACGACCTTCATGATTATTGCACCACGTGTAGCGACTGCCCTCATATCCAACATCCCGTAAACCTACCTTTAAAATGCATTCATTAAAATCCCCCATGGCATTGAAATCACATGGATCCCCTTCTAACTTATCCAAAGAGTGGGTAATAACATTGAAATCCCCCCCCCCAACAATCCACGGGTCTGTTAACTGAGAAGAGAGATTATCCAAATCCTTCCATAAATCCTGACGACCTTCCCTCGTGCATTTTTCATAAACCAAAGTAGCCACCATATTTATACCATCTGTAGTTTTAATGCGAACTGTAATAAATTGATCTGTCGAGCCAATCAAGGTAATGTCCACATTAATGTCCCAACACAACCAAATATGCATATTAACTAGATTACAATGCAAACTTCCCGTGTAACGTAACTGCCTACAAAATTTACTAAGCTTATCACCTGCAGCTTTCGGCTCCAAAATAGCAAGTAAAACTGGCTTATGTTGCCTCTTTAGAAGCCTGAGATAATCAACCTTATCCTTATTTCCTACACCCCTAGCATTCCAATTTAATATCGACATAAAAAAAGAGATTAAAGGGTTTGAGACTGGGCCTTCGAAGCAGCCCTAGTAATGCAACTAGTCTGACATTGGGATTTAAATTTCTTCAACTTCTTAATCTGTTGGTCACCGAACAAGCTAATGTCTGCTCTCAACACATTCCCAGCCATATCATCAGCAAAAGGAAAGGAAAAATCCATCAAACTTTCCTCATAATCCCCTCCCGTAGAATGTGCCTTCTCACCTTGTCTTGGCTTAATATTCATAACATCTTCCCAAATCTTGTTATAGTCAGCATTGTCATTCTTACCCTGACATGTATCTTGTCTATCCCTCTTAGAAACCACATCATTGATAAGCAAGTCCTCATCTTCCCCATCCATATTTGTCAAAGCATCAAAGGCATTGCGAGTGTGTACATCACTCTTACACACAGGAACTGTACCAACACCTATTTGGCCCTTTTGTTTACCAAGCGGCTCACTATTCTTACCCATATCCTCAATATCAATGACTTCAACCCATGTAGGACAGCCTTGAGAATTCTTAACCAAAGACACTGATTCCCCCGCTGTTGTTGGAACCACCGGCTCCCAACGTTGAGTAAACTGGCGAGACTCTGGATTGAAGCCATTACTAGTATCCATTGCAACCTGTTTATCTTTGTTACCAGGTGCCTTCCTTCCTCCCATATCATAAGATGCAGGACCGTGATTGTGGCCTCCTTGAGGCTTTTGATTTAACTGTTGGCGTTGCCCTTTGCAGCATAATTCTTTCGAATGACCTATGAGTCCACAATTGAAACAATAATTATAATTACCTTCAAAATCCAGTGATTGCCAAAAACCTTCCTCCTTGGATACACCAATCCACATTCTAGTCGGAAGTGGTTTAGAAACATCAATCTCAATGCACATCTCTGTAAAACTAGGTCTAGACAGAGCTAAAGTCTTCTCATCTGCCCTCAAAAACCGCCCAAGGGAATTACCAATTCGTTGCAGAAAGGAAGGGTTAAAATGAGTTAGAAGCAAGTGATGTAGCTTGACCCAAACTGCAACTTGCGTACTATACTTCCTATATGTGAATTCTGGCGTCCAACGAAAGGATCGGTACATGCAAGTATTAATCATATGTGAATCCTTTGAGAGAGCACGAACCATATCATCAGCCGACGAGAGATGAACCATGACGTGTCGGGGATCCAATAAACCAACAACAAAGGAGCCATGCAGGTTCCACGCCTTTGAAATAGCATCCTAAATGGAGAAAACCGTGGGCCTACCTGCTGAAAACTTAAGAACAATTGTGTTAGAAATTGCCTCCCCGAGCTCTCTACCTCCAAAGGGGTGAAAAGACATCCAGGTTCATCATCAACAAAGATAGGTTGGCGAGGAGGAAAGGGAATGTCTTTGAGGACTGGTGGACAGTTAGGGTTTGCACCCATTACCTGAACCGGTTGCCCAATAATACTGGCATAGGATTGAACCACAGAAGGAGGAGGAATGGAACTAAAGGGATTGCCTGCACTTGAGGACGATGGTGGAGCCGGAACCACCATGGTTGTGGCATCCGACGGCATAACACTGGAAGCCCTAATTAGGGCGACCAAGAGAGAGAAAAATCGCTTAGAGAGAGAAAATCCTTTTTAATATAGACTAACTCATGATTATACATAACACTCATTTTGACACCCTTAGTGATAAAGCTCTTTTTACAATATATTTAGCTTTAACTTGATGATTATAACTTAACTAGCATCATTAGAACATTACTCAATATAAAGCTCTTCATAGAGTTACTTTCGTCAAAGCTTACTTGTAATAAAATTATAATTATCATAATATAGATGTAATTCGTACTTTTGTTTTGTGATGATAAATAAAAAACTACGCACCTTAATGTAATATTATCTTATACTCCCTCCATTCCTAAAAAAGAATCATACTTTTTTTCGTTTGTTCCAAAAAACTCCACTTTTTAATCTTTCATTTTTATATATGAAGTTACTTTCACCATTCTACACTTACTTGATACTTTATTGATCAGTTACACTTGAACATAATGTTAAACTTTTATACACGCATGAGTTTCAACCATAAATCATTTTCTAGAAACTCATGATACTTTAATAAAACCCAAAATCTTGGAACACATAATTCTCACGATTTAATGTACAAATACATATAATGGTAACTAAAATGGATCTATGATGTCGACTTACAACTGTTATGGAAAGCAGAATTTTCGACCTTGCCTTTCTCTTTAATTTCTCCTTGATGACGAAGAGAGTTTCCCTTTAATTTCCCTTTACTTTTCTTTTCCTTTCCTTTTGTAGAACCTTATATATCTCTTAGTGCCTTGTCCTTTTCTCTTACATTTGGTTTGGACACTATATATAGAGATTAGGATGGTATCTTCACAAAGAAGAAAACCAAACAAACCTTCTTGGTCCAAACTCCACGCCACCGCCTCAAGGAAAGAAATGATCACTTTGATAAACATCATTGACTTTGGTCAATGATGTTTATCTTCAAGGAAAATTATATATATACATACGTGTCTATTATTATGTATATATTATGTATAACTTTTTAAGGCATAGGAAGAGGGAGTACCACTTTAAAACTCCCAAGCTTTAACATACTCTTATTCTCACTTAACCATCAAAGTGGGACACTTTATTGTTAAAACTTTATTTACCATTAATTCATATGTGTCACATTACAGAATAAATCCAACATTCTCCCACTTGGCCCATATGACGATTTGAGGATTCAACAACTTTAAGTGTATACAACGTTAAATCCACTTTAATGTCAATTTGACTTTCTTTTAATTAAGTCAAACTAATCGGATCATGGCGGTTACACATCATATAATTGATATGTTCCCTTCCAAGTATCACAAACTAATTCAACTTAACTTTAACCTTACTGAGGTAAAAACATAAGCCTCAACCTTAATGTCTTCAAAAAAGACTAAATCTTTTCTTACATTAAACCGCACAATGTAAATAAGCAGAAACATAAAACATATACATGAGCTCATAGTATCATAACCTAAATAGCAAAACAACTGTTATATATATATATATATACACACACACACATACATGCCCATTATGTTAACAAGGACTTTTCCATGATACTCATCCTATCGACATGACCATGAAATGTCTTAGGTGGTAATCCTTTTGTTAACGGATCCGCTATCATCATGTCAGTGCTAATATGCTCTATAGACACTCTTTGTTTCTGCACTTCTTCTTTAACAACCAAGTACTTTAATTCCATATGTTTAGCACCTTTAGAGTACTTGTCGTTCTTTGAGAAGAAAATAGCTGCGGAATTATCACAATAAATTATCATCGACTTAGCTATATTGTCGACAATTCCAAGCCCTGAGATAAAATTCCGCAACCACAATCCATGAACCGTGGCCTCAAAGCATGCCACAAATTCAGCTTCCATAGTGGACGTAGCAATGACAAACTGCTTTCCACTCCTCCATGAGACTGCTCCTTTAGCTAGAACGAACAAATAGCCAAATGTTGACTTTTTAGAGTCAAAACAACCAGCATAATCTGAATCTGAATAACCGATTACATTGAGGTGATCAGACCTCTTGTATGTGAGCATGTGATCTTTGGTGCCTTGTAAGTACCGAAGAACTTTCTTTGCGGCCTTCTAGTGGTCTATTCCGGGATTACTTTGATATCGACCCAGCATTCCAACAGCAAAGCTAATATCAGGTCGAGTACAAGTTTGTGCATACATTAAGCTCCCAACCACTAAAGCATATGGAATAGAGTTCATTTCCTTCCATTCCAAATCATTCCTGGGACATTGCATTAGATTGAACTTGTCCCTTTTTTGTACTGGAACTATCCCAGCCGAACAATTCTCCATTTTAAATCTCTCTAGAACTTTATCAATATAGGCCTTTTGAGACAATCCTAACAATCCATGTGACCTGTCATAGAATATTTCTATTCATATCACATAGGATGCCTCACCTAAATCTTTCATTTCAAAGTTCTTAGAGAGAAATTCCTTTACGTTATGTAACATTCCAATATCATTTGCAGCAAGTAATATGTCATCGACATACAAGACCAATAGTATGAACTTGCTCCCACTAACCTTCATATAGATACACCGATCAACGGTGTTCTCCGTGAAGCCATAAGATGTAATGGTATTATTGAATTTCAGATACCATTGACGGGAGGCTTGTTTCAGTCCATATATTGACTTCTTTAATTTACACACTAAATTTTCTTTTCATGTGGTCACAAACCTTTCTAGTTGGTACATATAAACTTCCTCTTCCAACTCACCATTTAGAAAAAACGGTTTTAACATCCAATTGGTAAATCTCTAAGTCATAATGAGCTACCAAAGCCAAAACAATTCTTAAAGAGTCCTTCTTTGATACTGGGGAGAAGGTCTCTTTATAGTCAATGCCATCCTTCTGTGTATAACCCTTATCAACAAGTCTGGCCTTATACCTTTTGATGTTACCTTTTGAGTCATGTTTGGTCTTAAAGACCCATTTACAACTGACTCTTTTAGAACCTTCAGGTAACTCTACTAAGTCCCAAACCTCATTGTCATACATCGACTAAATTTCTTCTTTCCTGGCATTGATCCACTATTCTAAATTGTTACTATTCACCGCTTGAAAAAATGAGACTTGATTTTTATTAATGCTCAAGTCGCATTCATGCTCAAGATTATACACCACATAGTCATCAGGAATAGCTGATCTTTTCTGCCTTACAGACCGTCTTAAAGCTATTTCCTGTTGTGGTTCACTAATATCTTGTTCAGCTGCAACTGGTTCATCTATAATATTCTCATTTTGTGGGTTTTGAACATTAACCTGTTGTTCTGGTATGTTGTTTGACTGTGATACAATAATTGGAACAACAACTTCAGTAGGAATATCGGGTAATGACATTTCTACATGAATTTCCTTAATGTCAATTTCACGTGGTTTACCACCCCCACTGATTGAGCCATTTCCTATGAACAGAGCATTTCCTGACTCAATAATTCTCGTACTATGGTTAGGACAGTAGAACCTATACCCCTTATACTTTTCAGGATAGCCAATAAAATATCCACTGGCTGTCCTAGCATCAAGTTTCTTTTCATATGGATTATATACTCTTACTTCCGCTGGGCAACCCCAAATATGAAGATGCCTCAAACTGGGTTTCCTACCTATCCATAACTCATAAGGTGCTTTAGGGACAACTTTACTTGGAACCCTATTGAGGAGATACATAGCAGTCTTTAATGCATGCATACACATTGATAGGGGTAAGGAGCAATCATTTAACATACTCCTAACCATATCCATTAATGTACAATTTCGTCTCTCAGCAACACCATTCTACTGAGGAGTCCCGGGCATTGTATACTGTGCACAAATACCACGACTTTCAAGGAACTTTGCAAATAGACCTGGACATTGTCCCTTTTTAGTAAATTATTCATAATACTCACCACCTCTATCTGATCTCACTATTTTCACTTTCTTATCTAATTGTCTTTCCCCTTCATTTATGAACACCTTGAGGATGTGCACTGAATGAGACTTTTCATGCAGTAGATAAACATAACCATAACATGAGTGAGTAGTCATCAATAAAGGTAATGAAATACTGTTCGTCGCTCCAACTTGGAACGTCAAAAGGACCACAAATATCAGTGTGTATCAGCGCTAAGAGTTGAGTGCTTCTTGTGGTTGATTTCTTTACTGTGGTTTTAGTCTATTTTCCTTTAATACAGTCCACGCATACATTCCAGTCACTAAAATCCAATTGAGGACGAACTTCACTTTTCATCAACCTCGATAACCTTTCTTTGGAAATGTGATCCAATCTTTGATGCCATATGTAAGCTCAACTTTCATTTGGTGTACTATGTTTAATGCCTATATTACTTTCAACATGAAACAAAGATTCAACAAAATCGTTGTTGAGATTTACACGATAAAGTGAGTCATACAACTTTCCTGACACACAAAAACAGTTATCTTTATACAACAAAAAACTGCCTTTACAAATCTCAAAACGATAACCTATTACATCCAGCTTCCCTATTGAAACAAGATTTCGGGCACATTCAGGTACATAGAGACATCTTTTCAGGTTTAAATGACACCCAGTGTCCAGAAGCAACCTATAAGTCCATATGTCCTCTATCCGTGCCTTCATCTTGTTTCCCATAAACAAGTACTGTTCATTTCCGTTTATGGGATGGATCGTACTAAATCCTTGCATAACATGAGACACAAGAGTAGTTGCACCAGAATCTAACCACCAGGTATTATTAAGAACTTCTATAAGATTCGATTCAAAACATACATAAACATAATATGTACCTTTCTTCTTGAACCATTCCTTTTGTTTAGGACAATCGGCCTTTACGTGTCCTTCTTTGTTACAGAAGAAACACCTAATTTTCTTTTTCTTGATTTGGCCCTTAGATACCTTTATTGGGGCCTTATCACTTTTCTTGCCTTTGTCCCTTTTACCTGGTTTGAACTTGCTGCTGCTAGCACCATCATAGAATGTGAGGTGGATGGAGTGATCTTTTATTTTCTTTAATCTCTCGTCCTCCTGCACTAACATGGCCTTTAACTCTTTAAAGTTCCATTTATCTTTCATGGTGTTATAGTTCACAGGCGGCCAAATTCAGCAGGAAGGGAATTCATTATGAACTGTACGAGAAAGCTATCACTTACATCCATTCCCATAGTCTTCAACTTTACTGCTTGGTTGAACATTTATGTTACATGATCATGAATTGACTTTGACCAATCAAATTTCTTTATAGTCAATTCACCCATGAGATTGCCTACAATGGACTTATCAGCAAGATCCAACTGAGAATAACCTTTAACCTTCAACATGAACTCTCTAGCATCTTCAGTCTTTAGCATCGATGGCTTAATATTTTCAGCCATAGTCATTTTCATAAGGTTCAAACTCAGTCTGTTAGACCGCTCCCAAGCCCCATAGATGGACTTGTCATCTTCTGAGCTAATCTCGGTAATGGCAGCGGGCTTTTCATCTGATACTATATCTATGTCTAGATCCATATAACACCCACAGTAAACTGGATTTGTTCAGACTAGTCGGTATAGTTTAGCCCGTTGAACTTAACAACTGAACTTCCTGATGCAAAAAGGCTTAATAAGGCTGCAAAACATTTATACATGCTCAACCATTAACGCTTTGAATTAACTTTAATAAATTCAAAAATTGTCTTGAACTTTAAGCATGTATTTAAGTTCATCTTTGGGTAAGCCTTAAACACATAAACAATTTAATGGATGTCATACGATAGAAACTTTAATGGTCACACTACTAGAAACCTGGGTAAGCGGCGGAGACAGGCGGCTGACGGAGGATTGAAGTATTCGTCGCTATTCGGCGGAAATTTATCTATGTCAATGACGGAATTTCCGTCAACGTTTTAGAATTAGCGACCAATTATTTCCGCCGCTAAATTCCGCCGCTAAAAGCATCTTTCGTAGGAATATCCCTTATTTTCCGTCGCTACTTCCGTGATTCCGTCATGATCAGCGACGGAAATTTCAATCTCTAAAGCCGCTATACACTCACGGAAATTTCCGTCACTAAAAAGCATATTTTGAATATTGTATTTTCCGCCGCTAGATGTGAGAATTCGTCGCGACGGCGGCGGAAATTTCCGTCGCTATACACTCACGGAATGTCCGTCGCTGAGTAGCTACGGATATATTTTGTCACCGATTTGCTACTGAATTGAGATGTCCGCCGTAGTAGCATTACTCTTGTCACGCTGAACTGCGGTATAGAGGCCACGAAATTCCGCCGCTAGATGTGAGAATTCGTCGCGATCGGCGACGAAATTTCGCCGCCGTACACTAACGAAATTCCAGTAGCAAATCGCTGACGGAAATATCCGTAGCTAATTAGCGACGAATACTCCGTCGCTAGATGAAAATTCGTCGAAAAAGATTTTGAAACCAAGTGAGCTTAGTATTTTAAAAATATTGTAAATAATAATAACCCTAAAAATACTCCATATTATCTCGAAAATGTAGGAGTAATTTTTTAAAACATCATAAAATCAACTTTTAGAGAACTAATGTTCAAATTGTTTTAGAAGAAAATTAACTAAATTAAAAGGGAAATATTTTTAAATACAATTTCTAACAAACACAAAAAAATTACATCTTGAAATATTTTTAAAGATAAGACTAAACATATTATTTTATTAAACTTTTAAAATATTTTAGGCAAAACGCATATTTGGGTCATTGTCCTTTTCCAAAAATTGCAATTAGGCCCCGAGACGCCAAAATTTTCGGATGACCAATGTACTGACTTATCCTTCTTTTTAACCCATTTTTGGATGGACGTTAGTTTTAACTATTAAATCATATTAAATACCTATTTTGCCCCTATGTTCATTTATCTTCATCTTCATCCCTCTCTCTCGCCATAGCAAAGATGCGCACCAACGTGTTCTTCAAATTCCTTCTCAAAAGCCGCAAGGTATCGATTCTCGTGCAAGCCTATACCCAATTTCCAAGACAATAACATCACACAATTTGGCTACACCGTAGTGAAAGAGGGATTAGCAAATGGCGATGGATTCTTCGGGATGGGAAATAACGCCAAATGATACTGCTTTTCATCGAGAGGGTTACGGATTCGGTGCCTCTCAGAACCCAAGTGCTTGAGAAGGAATTTGAAGAACACGTTGTACAAGATTTCTTTCTTTAATGGAGATAGTCTTTAGCCTTCCCATGATTCGGTTCAACTCTTTTGACATTGATTCCCAAGATTTCTTCGTCTTCTTCTTTCAATGATATGAGACCAATTCGTCTTAACTTAACTTAACTTAACTCTAACTTAACTTAACTTAACTAATTCTAATCTCTAACTAACTTAACGTAACGTAACTTAACTTAACATGCTAATGCCTATTGATCGAAATGGTATAATGGAGTACGATGAACCATTATAACATGAAAACACATTACGCCTATTGGTGAAATGGTATGATGGACTACGATGGACCATTATAACATGAAAACACGCTACGCTATTGGCAAAATAATATAATGGAGCACGATGAACCATTATAACATGAAAACACGCTACGCCTATTCAAAAAATGGTATAATGAAGTACGATGGACCATTATAACATGAAAAAACACGATACGCCTATTGGCTTGTTATAACTTAACTTTAACGTAACATAAGTTAGCTTAACTTAACGAACTTAACTTAACTTAACACGCTACCTTATTGACGCAAATGGTATAATGGAGTACGACAGGTGAACCATTATAACATGAAAACACATTACACTATTATTAACGTAACTTAATCCGCGTAACGTAACTTCAACGCAACTTAACTTAACTTAACTTAACGTAGCGCAGCGTGGCAACTTAACTTAACTTAACTTAACGTAATCCCAACGTAACGCAACTTAACTTAACTTCTAACGCACTTAACTTAACTTAACGCACTTAACCTAACTTAACTTAACTTAACTTAACTTCTTAACGCAATTAACTTACATCTCTAACTTAACGTAACTTAACTTAACTTAACTTCAACTTAACTTAACTTAATTAACTTAACTTAACGTAGTTAACTTAACTTAACTTAACTTAACTTAACTTAACTTCTAACGTAACGCAACTTAACTTAACTTAACTTAACGTAACGTAACTTAACTTAACTTAACTTAACTTAACTTAACTTAACTTTAACGTAACGTAACTTAACTTAACTTAATCTCTTAATCCTAACTTCTAAACTTAACTTAATCTCAACTTAACTTAACTTAACTTAACTTAACTAACTTAACTTAACTTAACTTAACGTAACTTTAACTTTAGCTTAACGTAACATAACTTAACTTAACTTTAACTTAATTTAACTTAACTTAACTTAAATTAACTTCTAACTTAACTTAACTTAACTTAACTTAACTTTCTAACTTAACTTAACTTAATCTCTAACGAACTTAACTTAACTTAACTTAATTTAACTTAACTTAACTTAATCTTAACTTAACTAAATTTAACTTAACTTAGCTTAACGTAATTTTAACTTAACTTCTAACTTAACTTAAATCT
>CM028381.1:72338534-72403986 GCA_013146195.2 Codonopsis lanceolata
TATTTATGTTTTATCCAACTATTAAACATCTAGAGGTAAATCGACAGTGTTTTTTATTTAGATAGGCGTCATTTATTGATTAATGTTGATAAAATACCCAAGAAAGAAACTTTTAGAAAAGTATAATATTTAATCAAGTTCAAAAGACTTGATAAATAGATGACGTAATTACTATGTAGAACCTATCATAACCAAGTTAATGAAGACTAATAGGATTAGATAATTAACTACCAATGTAGTTGAGTTTGTCGCAAATATACCATGAGTTACAAGAATTTCATGAAATCACAAGTATAAGAACACATCAACAATCCTTCTTAAAAGTCTAAAATAAAAACACTCCAAATTTTTAAGACAAACTTCAAGCCTTCAATTCAATCATTATTCTTCCAAACTCAAATCCTTAAGAATGACATGTTAATATTTACATAGTAGTGCAAATAGTTAGGCTAATTGGGTAAATATAAGTATGTATAGAGGGAATGAAAAAAGACGTGATTGACCGAGAAAGTGTGACATTATAGTAGTAACTAATGTAGAGTTTGAGGAATGGGGCATGTATTAGTAATATCATATTCGAACCATTTCCCTGTTTCTTAATTCGATCAAGCATTCTCATCACTAACCACCTCATATCCGTCAAATAAGTTAACAAACTTCAATCTTGATTCAATTCATTGTGGATATCTGTGGTTTGGTTCAAATGTGATTTTTTCTAAGATGTCTTATATATTTATTTTATGTTTGACATAGGTATGCCGGCTTCAAGTAACGAAATCCTATTGTGACTCGATCACCGACCAACTTGCATAAGGATCAGATCGGTTCCTTTGTTAGTAAGTCATTTTACGGTAGCACAAACATTTTCTTACCCCTTTTGTATAAATATTATCCTTCACCAATTCATATATATGGTGCACACAATTTATTTCTTGAGCAGTGCGGCTTCTACCCTCATTGGTAAGAACCTTCATTATTTTCGGGATAGATACTAAAACGAAAATGCTTGGCAAAAGTTTGTAGTGCATCACCCAAAATTTTATTCATAATATTGAATTTGGTACCACATATATAATCTGATGATGCCCTTTCATAGTTTCATTTGTGTATATTCATTAAGCATATGAAGAGTGAAGACGAAGTTTTTAGAATGTATTGCAGCTCAAACCCCTACCGAATCGTGAATATCTACTTTTGGAGATATATTTAGATCGCATGGAATATATGGTCGAATCAACGAAGGTTGTAATAGTTTGATCAAATTAGTATGATGATTTTATCTCCACGCGGACCACGCCACCGCCTCAAGGAAAGAAATTATCACTTTGATAAACATCATTGACTTTATCTTCTAGAGAAAACTATATATATACATATGTGTTCATTATTATGTATATATTATATACAACTTTTAAGGCATAGGAGGAGGAGTTTAAAACTCTCAAGCTTTAACATACTCTTATTCTCACTTAACCATCAAAGTGAAATACTTTATTGTTAAAACTTTATTTACCATTAATTCATATGGGTCACATTACAAAATAAATCCAACACATAAGCTTCAAATAAAAAAAAATATAACATATTAATGTATATGTTATACTCCGTATAAGACATTTTTTAATTAGGAACAACGAGAATATTTGGTAGTTAAAATATTGCTTATTATACAATTTTAGAACAACTTAATCATCTATGGTTAACTTGTTAGGTTGAAAATACACGTGATTTAATTTTGCAATTTAAGATTTGAACATTAGGATGTTTTTTTTGAAAGAATGCTAGATTTTTATAAATGGGAAAAAAAGGAAAACAAACTAAAGGGGGGCAACCAACCTTACTCTTAAAAAATAGGGACAAAGGAGCCTTATCTGGGAGAAAATAACAGGAAAAAACTCGCAAAAAATAAAGTAAATCTGGATAAAACAAAGAAATAAATATAATAATTACGATAACGACTCTTCGTACGACGCTTCAACCTTCTGAGGCTTGGGGTTTCTAGATCAAGAGCTTCAAAGTGGGCGAGGTCATTATCATAATTATTCTCTTTACAATATATTCTAGCTTAATCAAAGAAATCTTGTACTCTTTACTTTTTCTCGAAAAGGATTTCGAGGTGAAAGGCATACAAGAAAAAGAACTATCTTAATAACTCTCTCCATTTTGATGGAATAGTCCAAGTTTAAAAATAAAATATTTTAAAGAATGAATTTCTTTTTCTTTTTTTGTTCATAAATACACTTGCTCCCTTCATTTCATCTAAACAGTCATGTTTGAAAATGCTAATAATTAAGAGATATATAAATATTATTAATGTTTGTTATAATTACAATAATACTAGAGTTTAATCAATAAGTGAATATCAAATATGAAGAGTAAAATTGAAACATTATAAAGATTGTATATATAAATTTTGAAAGTGAATCTCTTAAATACAAAATCCTAAAGGAAAATTTATTCAAATAAGTATCGTACTATTCCTAGGTAATCGATATGATCAACAATAGCTCGAATGTAACCAATGTATTCAGTATTTTGGTGTGATGTGGTCCTTACCATTAACGTTTCATCCAATTTTGTAACGTACTTGTGGACGTGGATTAACAGAGGGATTGTACGAAGGATATTTTTGTCTTTCAATTGCACACAGAAAGGTGGAATTGATCAAGAAAAAATGTTTGGAGAAGAAAATGGTGCAATTGAAAAACAAAAATACCCTTCGTACAATTCCTCCATTAATCTACGTCAATAGGTTCGTTACAAAATTGGATGGGGCGTTGACGGCAAGGATCACATCGCACCCAATTACTGAGCATATTGGTCACATTTGAGATAATGTAATGTGGTTGGTCAAATCGATTATCTACGAATAGTACGATGATTATTTAGATAATTTTTACAATCCTAAAATAACATGGTGAAATCTTTGTCTAGAAGTACATTTATCAAATCTAAAAGTAGAAAGCAGAACCCTTTAAACAAAAGTAAGTATCGTATAAGACAGTTTTACGCATCTTAATTCGTAAGACGGAACTTACTCTCTCATACTCATCCCACCAATACAAAATTGATCGGATAAGAAGAATCAATTTTATTTCAAAAAATATGTAAAATCGTCTTACCTAATTTTTTTACCTTTAAATAAACACCAAATTAATACACCTAGCAAGGGTCAACAAAAGGGTCAATGAAGTAAACGAAACCCTTGATAAGAAAAAAAAAGGAAAAAGGAAAAAGGAAAAAGGAAAAGGAAAAGTCCACGTGGACACATATCTGCAGAGATGAACCAGGTGTTGTTTTCCAATCAATTTCCTCAGATTTCAGACGAGAGCGATATTTTCGAGGGTTGCTACTTATAAAACTGTAAGAATAAACTAGAAAGTAGAAATCCACAAAGTCTATTCACAGCTAGCAATTTCTCTAAAGTCCCTCACTCCTTACTAGAAAGTAGAAAGCTGCTGTGGTTGATGGAGCCTGCAGGGGAAAATAGTAGGAAAAGAAAGTTAAGCGGGGAAGAGTTTGTGATATGTAAGTATATTTATCTTATTAATTGTCAATGAATTATTAATTCATTTCTAGTACTTCTAATTATCAAACCTGATTAGGGTTTCATGCATTGTCAAGTGAAGTACATATTCTATATCCTCCTTTGATTTTCTATCTATGGTGTATGTGTGTGTGTGTATTTAGTTTTTTGATCTACATTATTAAAAGGGTTTCAGATCATTGAGTTTAATTTCTAGGATTCAGTAGTTTGATTTCCATTTAATTTTCAGTCATCTGAATTAATGATGCATTTAAATTCTATGTGTGTTTCTAAGATTTGTGTGTGTGTTTGAGTGTTTATGTTTTGATTTACATTTATTTTTAATGGTTACAGATAATTGAGTATAATTTCTAGGGTTTGCAGTAGGTAGTTTTAACCTCCTTTGATTTCCATTTTCCAGGCATCTGAATGTATTTACCCTCTGTGTATGTGTCTATGATTTGTTTGTGTGTTTATTTTTTGATTTACAATTTCTTGCCAATGGTTTCAGATTATTTTCTAGCTAGGGTTTTCAGTAGGTCATTCATGATGATAATTGGGACTTTCTCATCCACATCTATTTCTCTATCCCTCTCTCTCTTTCTCTCTCTCTCACACACACACAAAGTAAATCTATTTCTCCTAAACTAATAAATAGAGAGTGATCGAGGGTAAAGAATGACGTTTTCTATATATCAATGGTGATTGAGTTACACTGCACTAAAAACTCATAGCATGTTTTGTGTGTAATTAAGACTTCAATTGATATTTTGGTGCATGCGCGCCCCGTCGCTGAATTTTAAAAAATATGCAGGAAAACTGCTTTAAATAATTTTTAAACCTTTAAATTAAAAAAATTGTGCGCTATTACTGCTTCAATTAATTCTTCTTTATTTGGGGGTAATCTGATTTAAAGAAAACTTATGAACTTGCACTTCCTTGGACTGAAAAAGATTGAAACTAATAATGTAAACCATGGTCCATTAATTTCTCATATAATTTCCAAAGCGAATAACTGACTTACCTTGCCGAAGCACTCTCTATAACAGTCACCCGATCGAATGTTTTTAGCCTTGGAGAAGAGCTATAGCTTCAGTTAAAGGTTTCACTTCTCCTTCCGTGTTGGATCCCTCATCAAAATAACTATATACAAAATGTTCTCCTCCCACCAGCACGTACAGTTGTTTATACAAAATTTCCAAAAAATTGGCACTGTGTTGAATCTGCCTATCAAAAAGAAAAACTGCTGTTAGTACTTGTGAGGTTATATTATAGAAGTCCCAGCATAGTTGGGTAATTAAGTTGTTATTTATACAACACAATTAGGGTTACAAGTAAAACTTAGTAAAATTACAAGAAAAAGCAATAAGAAAATAAACTAAGGACTTCCAGTAATGCACACTAGCCTACCATATATTCAAAGATCCGAAAGTAATCTATGACTATATCATACATAACTCGAGTTTCTTAAGTCGTAACTCTTTGAAAATTGAAGAGATCCATACGATTAAGATTGAGGTATGAATGTTAAGTGACAGATGCTAGTTCAACATTCTAGACCGAAACTAGCACTGAAATTGGAATACTGGGAGGGTCTGCTTAGGCAGTAACCTTAGCTTGATACCCTTTCATTTGTGCATATTGATTACACATATGAAGACGAGTTTTTCTGAATGTATAGTATTAGCTTGATTAGTTTTTTTTTTCCATCGTTAGCAATGATGTAATTCCTTTCTTGTTGAATTTCATTACTTAACTGCAGTCAAAGGCCAACACCCTCGGCTAAATTCAGTAGACGCGGGGAAGAGGCTGAATGAAGTTCACAAATTTATTACAAAGGTGACATTGGCAATTTGTAACGGCGAGAACGTGATAGTCAATGATATAGAACGAATATATATCTACGTGTATCCTATCATTTACCAAATAGCTGGAAATTAAGGGGATTTCGTGCGACCTCATGCTTATTTAATTTCCAATTAATATAACCATGCATTTGTAACTTTTCCTCTTAAACGTGAATTTTTTTCATATCTTTTTCTTGGGCTATGCTATTCTCACTTCACTTCTCAACGCATGATGTTGTATTTATTTGTAAATTATGCTTATCATACTTTACTGGGGATAGTGTCATATTGAAGTGGAGTGGGAATGGTGTGGTACCCATCTTTGTTTCCTCTTAACTCTTTTCGTAGATGTTGTGTTTTCCTTTGTAGCACAAACCCCCACCGGAATCGTGAATATCAACTTTTGGGAATATTTATAGAACACATGGAATATATCGTGGAATTAATGGTAAGGTTTCAATTGTTGATCAAAGTAAGTAGATGATTTTCCATATTGAAACAGAAGCATGGAGTACTTGACATTATCAAGAATGTTTGCGTATTCTTAACCTAGATATTTTTCTATCCAATATTCTGCAGGTACTGCCTAGTCTAGGAGAGCAAACAGATGATGCGGAACAAAGATTATCAGTATTAGTACTGATGTGGGACAGATTTAAGAAGATTGTGGAGTGGTTTTCAGAAATTTTGAAGCCTCTCAATGAAGCCTTCAATACCAAGGGCGTGACCCTTAAAGACGTGTCAATTGACATCTTCACTAGTTTGGTATGTGTTAGAGCTCCTCATTTCATAGTTTGATAGTTTCACTCCTCAGGCTAAACGTTAAATGAAACCGATCATATTTCAATATCTTCTTCTCAAATGTAGGCATGCTATAACACGTATGAGACATTTGTGGCTACCACTATGAACATGGTGCATAAATCTCTCTCTCTCTCTCTTTCTCTCTCTCTATAATATATATATATATATATTTATCGGAGCTTCCTCTTCTTGTTTTAATTGGAGAGACATCAGTCATGGACTTGATCACTATGATCTTCTTGTATATGTACAGATCACCGTTGAGCGTGATGGACAAGAAATCAATGGAGACTTACTGAAAAGCACCATTGATTTCTTTTTTGAAATTAGATCGAGAATCGACATATACTTTCGATATTTTGAGCTGATTTTGCAGAGAGAATCTCAGAGATACTACTACTGGTTATCTTGGGAGTGGATTAATGAGAATCATGAGTCATTCACCTCTTACCTCGCAAAGGTTATAATGATAGTTCATTGCACTGTAAATTAAATAGTTCTTTGTGTGGTTATATATGATTTTTTTTTTTTTTGACTTGTTTATATATAATCTTCCTGATGTTTTAGGCTGAGCACTGGATGAAGCAGGAGGAAATGAGAATGAGCAATCGATTGCCTCCAATCACAATGTCAAAATTAACAGAGGTACTGATCATTGCACATATGAAAGGAGGCAAAAACTTGAATAAGAGTGTCTTACAAATAATTTTTTATAAGACGGATCCTCCTTATCCGACACACCGTGTGTTAGTGAGTTGAGCTGTGAGAGAGTGGAGGTCCGTCTTACGAATAAAGATCCGTAAGACGGTGTTACAAGATAGTTACCCTACTTTAATTATTTTATTTTCTTTTGGTTATGGCAATAATTTAGGTAAGACGGTTTTAATTTAGGGTAATTTTTTGTAAGACAGATCATCTTTATCCGACCCGCCGCATATTGGTGGGTTGAGCTGTAAGAGAGTGAGGATCTGTCTTACAAATTAATATCCGTAAGACCTTCTTGAAGAAGACATAGTCTTTGCTAATATATAGTACTTCATCATTAATCGTCGATCTCTGTTTGATGTTTATCAGGTAATGAGGACTGAACTGTTGGATAATAATGCAAGAGAGTTGGTTGAACTGTTCTTCCGCTTTTGAGGATTAATTAACAGTTGCATCGAAGATGTTTTTTTTTCAAAAAAGATATAAATTCTAGGTGATACATATTTTTTTTACATTTACATTAGCATTGGTGATGGTCTGAATTAATAACCAAACATGTTGACAATGAAATGGAAAGGAAAGAAGCTAAGTTGGTAAATTCATTTTCTGTATTAATTCCCAAAATCCTTTTCCTATTTAATTAACTAGTCGGGTATAATTTCTACTCCTTCTATTTTAGGTAAAGAGCCCATCATACTATTTTCGAACGTTTCACATCGAAAGTCCGTTTTAAAAAATAATGTGAACATGCATGCTCCATTATTATATTGAACAATTATCATGGCTCGTCATAGAACTCACTCATTTAATCTCTTATTAAGCGTTGTAACCGCCTTTTGATCCGACGAGAGTTGAATATGAGACCTCCCTCTAGGTGGATTGCTTCACACAAGAAGTCAATGGGGTCAAGCTAATTAATGAACCAACGTTTTGTGTTTAAGTGAGGGTTCGTTCGGTTCAACGGTTTCAAAACGCAGCGATTTTCTTATAAACACGTTTGTGATATAATTTCAAAACGTTATTTTCAAAATTTTGAGTAGTTATCAAAAAGACACTTATATATTTTGATCCAAACTAAATCAAACCAAACCACCATAATAAATTAATATTAATAAATATTTTTATATTACATATATTATTATTTTCCATTTTTTATATTACATATGCTATTATATAACTAATAGTCAAATATATAATTTATTTGGATGAGTGATTCTTGTACAATAAAGTTTATAAAAAATGAACATAAAATATATTTTTGGTCCAATTATTCCAAACTCATTCTTACACTCAAACTCAAAGTTTGACTCATTAGGTCTCTCCCTTTCTCACTCTTTGTAATTAATTTCTTTTTATCTATCAAAACTTTGGTCTCTCCAGTCGCCTCCTCCTCTCCCCTGATTTCTCTATCTCTCTCTCTCTCTCTCTCTCTCAATCCAACCCCTCCTTCATTTCCCCCAAACCCACTCTGTTTTATAAGGGAGAAATCCTTATACACCCTACCTCTTTGTTTTACATTTTCTTCCTTTCCCTTATTTCTCTTCAACAAAATATTTGCCCAAATTATTATATTCAAATCCCTAGTCCCAACATTTTAGTTATAATTCCAGATTTCTGCAGGTTCACTTGCAAGCAATGACAATTTATTTTTTTCTCCGTCGTCGGCCTCATTTGATCTAGTTGCAGAACACCCATTTTCTTCCATCTATTTTATTTTTTTCTCCGTCGCCGGCAACAATCGCGAAGCTCATGTATCTGCCGATAGTTCGAAGAAGCCACCGTCATCGATGAAGCGACGCCACTGTCGAAAATGCATAACACTCATTGTTACCTGGTATAGAAAAGAGGAGAGGGGGAAACAATTGTGGATATTTTCGTCCACCAACCTTCCGAGAGCGTTTTTGAGGATTCGTCTTACAAATTAAGATCCGTAAGACCCTCTTGAAGAAGACTTACTCTTTGCTAATATATAGTACTTCATCATTAATCGTCGATCTCTATTTGATGTTTATCAGGTAATGAGGACTGAACTGTTGGATAATAATGCAAGAGAGTTGGTTGATCTGTTCTTCCGCTTTTGAGGATTAGTTAACGGTTGCATTGAAGATGTTTTTTTTAAAAATTTATTTTTTCAAAAAAAGATATAAATTTTAGGTGATACATAATTTTTTTTTACATTTACATTAGCATTGATGATAGTCTAAATTAATAACCAAACATGTAGACAATGAGATGGAAAGGAAGGAAGCTAAGTTGGTAAATTCATTTTCTGTATTAATTCCCAAAATCCTTTTCCTATATAATTAACTAGTCGGGTATAATTTCTACTCCTTTTATTTTAGGTAAAGAGTCCATCATACTATTTTCGAACGTTTCACATCGAAAGTCCGTTTTAAAAAATAATGTGAACATGCATGCTCCATTATTATATTGAACAATTATCATGGCTCGTCATAGAACTCACTCATTTAATCTCTTATTAAGCGTTGTAACCGGCCGCTTTTTGATCTGACGAGAGTTGAATAATGAATACGAGACCTCCCTCTAGGTGGAATTAATGAACCAACGTTTTGTGTTTAAGTGAGGTATCGTTTCGTACGACGGTTTCAACGTAGCAGTTTCAAAATGCAGTGATTTTCTTACAAATATGTTTGTGATATAATTTCAAAACGCTATTTTCATAAATTTAAGTAGTTATCAAAAAGATAGTTATACATTTTGATCCAAACCAAATCAAACAAAACCACCATAATAAATTAATATTAATAAAAAAATTATATTACATATATTATTATATAACTAATAGTCAAATATATAATTTATTTGGATGAGTGATTCAAGTACAATAAAGTTTATAAAAAATGAACATAAAATATATTTTTGGTCCAATTATTCCAAACTCATTCTTACACTCAAACTCAAAGTCTGACTCGTTAGGTCTCTCCCTTTCTCACTCTTTGTAATTTCTTTTTATCTATCAAAACTTCTGTCTCTCCAGTCGCCTCCTCCTCTCCCCTGATTTCTCTATCTCTCTCTCTCTCTCAATCCAACCCCTCCTTCATTTCCCCCAAACCCACTCTGTTTTTTAAGGGAGAAATCCTTATACACACTACCTCTTTGTTTTACATTTTCTTCCTTTCCCCTATTTCTCTTCAACAAAATATTTGCCCAAATTATTATATTCAAATCCCTAGCCCCAGCATTTTAGTTATAATTCCATATTTCTGCAGGTTCACTTGCAAGCAATGACAATTTATTTTCTTCTCCGTTGTCGGCCTCATTCGATCTAGTTGCAGAACACCCATTTTCTTCCATCTATTTTATTTTTTTCTCCGTCGCCGGCAACAATTGCGAAGCTCATGTATCTGTCGATAGTTCGAAGAAGCCATCGTCATCGATGAAGCGACGCCACTATCGAAAATGCATAACACTCATTGTTACCGGGTATAGAAAAGAGGAAAGGGGGAAACAATTGTGGATATTTTCGTCCACCAACCTTCCGAGAGCGTTTTTGAGGGAGCATTTTCTGAAAAAGCTCGAAAATCTAGCGTTCTAAACACAACACCGTTTTGAATACACTAGTGTTCTATTACGCATAATTGAAACACAAATGTTGCGTTTCGGACAGCGTTTTGAGCCAAAACGCAGTACCAGACACAGCCTGATAATCCCTCCGTTCCGGGTAAATAGTCCACTATTCTATTTTGGAATATTTCACTCAAAGAGTCCACTTTTAAAAATTAGCAGATGAAAGTGTCATTTTATCACTAATGACCTACTAAAAGTGATATTTTTCCTAAAAAGTTTGACAAAGAAACATATGCAACAGTACACCAAAAATTATTAACAAAAAGGTTTTAATGATAAGAATATGATCACATTAGTTAATTAAGTAGTTGTATAAAATGAATCTGTGAATGACTTAAAAGAAATATTTGTTGCCAGTCTCTAGGACTAAGAAATCTCTGTCGCTCATTTCCTGGTTTTTTGGGATGGAATTTGTGGCATCAACCTGTAGGTTTGCTTGTTTTTTTTCATTTCTTCCCTAGCCAAGTCGTGAGAGGTTATGTTTCGATTCACTGGAAGCAAAAGAAGAATTAATAGCATGTTATCGGACCAAATATTCGGGTATTGAATTTGGCTATGACCAAAACCGATAATAACATACAAATACAAATAACTAAAGGCTTTATTCTTAATTTGGTTACTCTATTACCATTTTTCATAGTTAATTTGGTCACCCTACTTTACAAAAGGTTTCAAAATGTTTATACATTGGACGTCGTTAACAGATTAGCATGAAAAGATATAAATGTCCTTTACTGTGACATGTGACGTGCACGTGAACCCTGAGACCTCCTAAACAAAGTCGAACAACCCAGATCAAATGCGATTGAGGGTTCTAATCCGACCAATTACTTGCCCCCTTTGCGTCATTTCATCATTCATCTCAGCTTCTATTCCGACCAATTTCTTATTGTCACCGGCGATTTGCATGGAGGAGGAGATATGTTCGTTTTCAAAAAGAAATCAAACAAAAACAAATTCGAGATCTGGTTTGTGCTCCTTATTCGCGACCTTGAACCAGAAGGGGGATATGGTCGAAATCGAGATCTGGGTTAGGTTTGCTTCAACCTTTAGAAACCAAAAACCCGGTTATCTCTCTCTACCTCGCCATCTTGCCACTTCCCTTGCTATCTCTCTATCTCTCTCTCTCTTACCAGCCTACAAAATGTGTTGATTTTGCAAAACTTGAAGCCCTAGAATAGCACCTCAATATTAGCAAGAACACATAAGCACCATAATAAGGGCAGATGATTTGATGGAAATTACGGAGGAAAAGCTTAAGGAATTGCTAACGGCGGTATCTCAACTTCTAATCCGACCAATTTCTTGTTGTCGCCATCGAAGTCACCAGCGATTTGCATGGAGGAGGAGATATATTCGCTTTCAAAAAGAAATCAAACAAAAACAATTTTGAGATCTGGTTTGTACACCTTATTCACGACCTTGAACCAGAAGGGGATATGGTTGAAATCAAGATCTGGGTTAGGTTTTCTTCAACCTTTAGAAACCCAAAACCCAGGTATCTCTCTTTACCTCGCCATCTTGTCGCTTCCCCTGCTCTCTCTCTCTCTCTCTCTCATAATGTGTTTCTTCTTCTCACACTTTTTTTCAGGAGTGGACAATCACTAATCTCAGGACTTAAAAGCTTATGAAGCAGAGTATCAGTGGACAACGATCGAAGCTTAGGACAACTCCAGATTGTAAGGTGTTCGAGAGAGGAGAGGTTTTCAAGGTCCTTGTAAAGAGATTCCAATTTTTGGAAAGACTAGATTTGAAGATCAAATACGATTAAGAGTGAGGGTTAGACAAAAATGTGCTTAGCACGTGCAAATAGTAAGAGTGTTTTCGGGTTATCCAAAAAAAATAGACGGCTCAGCCTAAAAAACTACAAAGTACTAACGTGATACTTTTGGTAAAGTAGGGTGACCAAACTGTAAAAAATGGTAGTAGAGTGAGTTTAGCGGACTTTTCGCGAAAGTATGGTGAACAAATTGAGAATTAAGTTATAACTAAATATCATTGTTGGATATAATATGGAGATCAGTAACCCCTCAAAACACACACACAAAGGAAACAAAAACCAAATGCAGTGACATAGACAAAAGAGGTCGCTACGAAATCATATGATCAAAATCTAAGTGAATGGAAGAAAGGGAGTGTTCTTCTATATTGTATAGTATGGATTTTTGGTACGTACGTATCATTGATCTTTACCTGAAGTAGTATATTTTATGTTGGGTTGGTCCAGCTCATGTGGAAGGCCAATTGATTTCTAGAACTTTCAAAGTCAAAGGAAAAATACAAAGAGTTTCTTTGGGGAACCATTGAGACTATCTCTCTTGATTTTTCATGCATGTTCATTGCACTGGGAGCTTCAATGATATTTTTTTCGTAGGGGTGCTACTTTTCGTAAATAGTTCTCTTTGGCGCGCATTAGAAAGGTGTGTGAGCCTAAGGGCCTATTTGGTACAGTGTTTTGAAAACGCAACATTTTTCCTACAAACACGTTTGGGATACATTTTCAAAACGTTATTTTCATAAATCTGAGTATTTGTCAAAAAGATGGTTTAACCATTTCTTAAACAATGTCTTACTTCTAATTTTATAGAAGTACCTCTAATTTTATAGATATACATATAAACAATGAATATATATTAAGTTGATCACCAACCAAATAAACAAAAAGTCAAGGATGGGGTCTATAATCTATAGGGCATTTGACAATCCAAATTGTGAGCAAAGGATGACCTCATCAAAAGATTTTATACTGCTGAAGGGAAAGGGGTAATGTCGTAAAGTTATTTCTCATAGCAGCGTTTTGATAGTTGTGTTTTCTTTCCCACTCACAATTCTGGCGTTTAGAAATACCCGACATTTTTAAAATGCTCTGTTTTTAAACGGGGCATTGAAACAACATTTTAGGAAAACACTACATTATTTGGTAGCGTTTTTGACAAAAACATGGTACCAGACAGGGCCTAAGTGTGTGCAATACAGTCCAGTTAGGGGGAGAGAGTAACAGAGGAGAGCGAGTAAAGTTTCACTAGGTGTATTGGGAGTGTGTACAAAGGATTTATCCCGATGGGTAAGGGATATAGTGTTGGGTATAAACACAAGTGTTTTTGTACTATATTTTTCTCAATTAGTGAAATTGGTGGCTCTCCATTTCTTGTGAGCTCTTTTATCATTATTTTTGGCTTCATATATTGATACGCATGAGACGGTCAAGGTACTCGAAGACACGGGGGTTGGGCTCTACAACAACACAGGAAGGAGCTGTTTCGAGATAGAAGGTGGGTTCGGGTACCACGACAGGCCAAGGCTCTACAAGAAGTGTGGGCTAGACTCGAAGAAGGGAAACTTGGACAAGGGTGTTGGAGGGCATACATGGCACGGCTTACATATGAGTGGAAAGAGTTGGCAGCCAAGTTGTGTTGTGGACAATATTGGTTAAACAAGAAGAGTCCCAGTTGAGTTAATTAGGCAATCTACATAGGATAGGTTTTTATTTTTATGTTTCCTAGTATAGCTTTAATTGTTTTCTATTTTATTAGGAGTTAGTAAAGGTAGGGAATTAGATTTGGTTTTAAACTCTTGTAGCCTTTTTAAGGCCTTCCGTTTTCCAGTTATAGTCACGTTTTGTTTGAGAAAATATTATTAGGAACAAGTTTTGTTCTTCTTCCCGATTCTTCGAATAAAGTGAGTGAAGCTTTGTTTGTCGGATCAAACGGCTATCTTTAGGACGAGTGAGTGAAGCTCGTTTGGTGAAGCCGAATTATCCTATCCTCTTCTACTTCTTCTGTTTCTTTTTCTGTTAATTTCCAAATCGTGGCAGCCTGTTATTGCTTCTAAGGCGTGGCTGTTTTAAAATTCCTTG
This sequence comes from Codonopsis lanceolata, assembly GCA_013146195.2. NCBI lineage: Eukaryota > Viridiplantae > Streptophyta > Magnoliopsida > Asterales > Campanulaceae > Codonopsis > Codonopsis lanceolata. Next base: position 72,352,861 of record CM028381.1, read on the forward strand.
GAGTTTCAACCAAGGAATTTTGGGACAGTTTAGACGTGGGGTGTGTGTGAGATTGTTTGGGCAAGTAATAGTACATTAAAAGTGACCAATAAGGCTAGGGTTAGGTGTTGGGTTAATTTGTAAGGGAAAATTCTTTTCACCATTGAGCAGTTTGTTAGAGGGCTTGGGACTGTTTTTGGAAGCAAACATTCGGCCAAGGACTGATTCTAAAAAACTGGAACAGATTTGGCAGTGTTCAGATTTTGACAGCGCATCAAGTGGTATCAGAGCACGGTTTTTACGAATACTTATTCATAAGACGATCATGGCAGAAGATGGTGGGTGTCCGGTTGGACGCACGTTGGAAGAAGCCCACAATTTAAGGAGGGACCGTGAACTACGTGATCTAAGGCAGCTTGTTGAAGATCTTCGAATAGCCATTCAACCTCCACCACTAACAGTCGAGGAAAATTACCGTTCAGACGAAATAAGGGAGGCTAGAGCATGGATTCAGCCAAGGAGAGGCAAGGATGATGATGATCGTGGCCTAAAACTTGACATCCCCGAGTTTGAAGGAACCATGGATACAGAGAAATATCTCGACTGGGTAAAAAGAGCAGAGAGGATCTTTGAATACAAGGAGTATAGTGACCGCAAAAAGTTTAAGGTAGCCATTCTCAAACTTACTAAATATGCTTCGATTTGGTTTGAGAATTTAAAGACCCAACGAAAGCGTGAAGGGAAGGAAAAGATCGAGTCGTGGGATAAGCTTAAGAAGTACCTTGATCGTAGGTTCTTGCCAAGTACCTACCTCCAAGATAACTTTGTTATACTCCATCAACTTAAGCAAGGAGAGTCATCGGTGAGCGAGTATATCGAAGAGTTTGAAAAGATCTCGATTGTGTGTGACGTGCAAGAGAAGGTTGAGCAAAAGAATGCCAGGTTCTTGAGTGGACTCGATTCAGAAGTGGCTAACATGGTAGAACTCCAACCATGTTTTACTTTTGAAGAGATGTGCAAATTAGCTACGACGTGTAAGAGACAACTCAAGAAAAGGAAGGGGGTCAAAACCTCGGCCACCAAAGGGTCCGTTAATTTCAAAGGCTCTCCAAGTACTCCAAATGCAAAGATGGAAGAACAAACTACCAAGGTTGAGAAGAACAACGTTGAAGAGAAGAGTGAAGGCAAGAAAGTCATGAGAAACAAAGACTCCATCAAGTGTTTTAAATGCCTAGGATATGGCCATTACCAGTCCGAGTGCTCGACAAGGCGGGTAATGACAATGCATGAAATCCAAGAAATAGAAGAAGGCCTTAAGAAAATCGAAAACGAGGCTGAAAAGGAAGACTTTGAAGAATGCGAAGAAGTGCATGGAAGTTTGTTGGTTCTAAGTAGGTCATTGCATGCGAAACCCACGGGCACGGAAGAAGGAACTCGGGAGCAGATTTTTCACTCCAAATGCTTAGTTCAAGGAAAGGTTTGCACACTAGTCGTGGACGGGGGGAGCTGTACAAACACGGTCTCTACGATGCTTATCGAGAAATTGAGAGTTCCTACCTTAAGTCACCCTCGACCTTATAAGTTACATTGGTTAAACAATAGCTCCGAAGTCAGAGTGGACAGACAAGCTGTGATTGCGTTCTCGATGGGGAATTATGAAGACGAAATTCTTTGCGACGTTGTCCCCATGGATGTGTGTCACGTCCTTTTGGGACGACCATGGCAGTACGATAGGAGTGTGATTCACTACGGTAGAGAAAACACATACACACTCGAGAAAGGAGGTAAGAAGTTCAGAATCAGACCGTCAAATACAACAGAAAAGGAAGGGTTAAACAATTTTTCATCAAAGGTCAGCCTGTTTGCCCAGACTTTTGAGAAAAAGAAGACTTGGCTGAATAGTGTAAAGAAATGGCATGGACGGCGGCAAGATGTAGACAAAAAGTACCAGGGGGTTGGGTTAGAGGACATCCTGATCAAGGGGTTCACCTCGAAATTTCTCTACTCAAATTTTGAAGAAGACAAACTACTCAAATGGGTGAATAACGAAGAAGCTGCTAGGTGGATAGAATTCCTTCACCATTTTGCCTTGTTCATTAATCAGAAAAACAAAGGAGCAGGCGTACAAGGGGCAGTAACACGTGGGGCAGAAAATTTCCTAAAACTAGCTGTGGACAAAGAAGAAGAATTGGGTTATGAATTAGTACAGGATGACAAAATAGCAATGGAACAAAATATGGGGGAAGAAAAGATTATGTCAGACAGAAAAATATTAATTGGGCACGAAGAAATAATCGGGACAAATGATGGTGCGAACCAAGGATTGAGGAATATCCTTTTCAAAGAGGGAGGATTTGATACGCATGAGACGGTCAAGGTACTTGAAGACACAGGGGTTGGGCTCTACAACAACACAGGAAGGAGCTGTTTCGAGATAGAAGGTGGGTTCGGGTACCACGACAAGCCAAGGCTCAACAAGAAGTGTGGGCTGGACTCGAAGAAGGGAAACTTGGATAAGGGTGTTGGAGGGCATACATGGCACAACTTACATATGAGTGGAAAGGGTTGGCAGCCAAGTTGTGTTGTGGACGGTATTGGTTAAACAAGAAGAGTCCCAGTTGAGTTAATTAGGCAATCTGCATAGGATAGGTTTTTACTTTTATGTTTCCTAGTATAGCTTTAATTGTTTTCTATTTTATTAGGAGTTAGTAAAGGTAGGGAATTAGATTTGGTTTTAAACTCTTGTAGCTTTTTTAAGGCCTTTCGTTTTCCGGTTATAGTCACGTTTTGTTTGAGAAAATATTATTAGGAACAAGTTTTGTTCTTCTTCCCGATTCTTGGAATAAAGTGAGTGAAGCTTTGTTTGTCGGATCAAACGGCTATCTTTAGGACGAGTGAGTGAAGCTCGTTTGGTGAAGCCGAATTATCCTATCCTCTTCTACTTCTTCTGTTTCTTTTTCTGTTAATTTCCAAATCGTGGCAGCCTGTTATTGCTTCTAAGGCGTGGCTGTTTTAAAATTCCTTGGAGTTTCAGCCAAGGAGTTTTGGGACAATTTAGACGTGGGGTGTGTGTGAGATTGTTTGGGCAGGTTCTAGTACATTAAAAGTGACCAATAAGGGATAGGTGTTGGGTTAATTTGTAAGGGAAAATTCTTTTCACCATTGAGCAGTTTGTTAGAGGGCTTGGGACTGTTTTTGGAAGCAAACATTCGGCCAAGGACTGATTCTAAAAAGCTGGAACAGATTTGGTGGTGTTCAGATTTTGACAGCGCATCATATATTTTCTTCATTGTCATTGGTTGTCGCGAGTGCTCGCATATTGTTTCCACTGCACCACTTTTCCCAATAAGTGGTATCGGAGCCTAAGGTTCGCTAATTGGGTTTTTTTTATTTTGTTCGAAGATCATGGTCGACGAACACAGCAACTTTGGAGTGCAAAAGTTTGATGGGACGGGGAGTTTTACTCTTTGGCAAAGAAGAGTAAAGGACGTCCTAATTCAACGTGGCTTGGCATAAGCATTGAAAGGAAGGGATGGAAAGTTGGAAAATATAGGTGACGATGACTGGGAAGATTCGAGGTGTGTAAGTACTAATCGGCTATGTATTGCGGATAATTTTATCAATAATGTTATGGATGAAGATTCTGCACCAAATTTGTTGGAAAAGTTAGAGAAGTTGTATCTTGGGAAAAGCTTGACCATAAAGTTAAATCTGAAGCGAGATTTGTATCGACTAAAGATGGAAGATGGTGGGAATATTATGGACCACATAAACGTGTTCGATGGGCTCGTTGTTGATTGCAAAGATTGTTGTGAAACTTGAGGAAGAAGACAAGACCCTTTTACTTCTTATCTCACTTCTCAATTCATAGGATAATTTGGTCACCACAATTTTGTATGGCAAAGATACATTGACTATGGAGGATGTGGAGTCAACTCTTGTATCTAACAATAAAAGGAAGCGGCCAAATGGTGGAGATAACCAAAATTTGGTTTTAGTTTCTCATGGAGGGAATCAAAGGGGAAGGTCAAATGTCAAAGGATTTGGTGGTGGTAGGTCCAAATCTAAGGATGGTGGAAAGGGTGTATGATGTTACAAGTGCGGAGAATGGGGTCACATAAAGAGAAATTGTTTTACTTGGAAAAAGAATGATTGTGGTGACACTAAGAATTCTTCGACGGTAGTGTTTGATGATACCGTCTACAAAATCGGAAATTCTTCTCAAAGTGAATGGATACTGGATTCGGGGTCCTCTTGTCTAACTGGTACTGAAGTGCAGTCAAGGGTGTTGGGACGATAAAACTTAAAATGTTCAATAGAGTAGTACGTAGTTTGGGTGGTGTAATTTATGTTCCAAAGTTGCGTAAAATTTAATATCCTTGAGCCAGTTTGATGAGAATCAGACCACAAAGGCTCCAATTCAAGTTGGACAATCATAGAGGGACTAAGTTGCTATTACCTTAATCTAGGAGGGTCACTGCTAAAGAATCTAGTTAGTTATGTTAGTTATAATCCTTTTTGAATAGGATTAGGAGACCTGTATTATTTCGGTTTTCTTTTCCTTCTACATCTACTCTCTGTAACCCTATTTATACACTATCAATCTTCCATGTATTTGATACATTCATAATAATATCATACTAGTTCAATTCCACATATCAAATCTCAAACTAACATGGTATCAGAGCCTTCAAAACTGCCCTTCCGTGTTTCTGCCTGAAGAAGGTTTTTCCTTTCTCTGTGTACTTTTTTTACTCCTTCTCCACGTATCTGTATTTTTTTTCCTTCAGACACCTCCATCATGTCTAAAACACAACAAGAAAAACCTATTGAACCCTCCCATTCCAATTCCAGCCTTCAAGAAAAAGCTGACATTTATGATTTACCAGAATCAACTCTCCAACTTCACTCAGGACATCCCCTATATCTTCACCCCAATGATCATCCAGGTATGAACTTGGTTATTGAAACCCTTAATGATACAAACTTCACCCAATGGAAAATTTATGTAACCATAGCCCTCTCTGCCAAAATAAAAAAAAAAATTAGGAATGGTCAATGGTACCAATTCCAGGCCTTCTTCTTAATCCAAATACATTTGTGCCTGGGATAGATTCAACAGTATGGTAGTTTCTTGGCTGCTAAACTCTGTCATTACTCAGATCAAACAGAGTGTTGTTTATTTTCCCACAACCTATGAGATCTGGGAGGTCATCATCACCAGATATACTCAAATTGATGCTCCAAAAAAATTTCAAGTAAGAAAAACCATTATGTCCTGTACCCAAGGTGGTCTAACCATTAATGCTTACTTCACAAAATTCAGAGGGTTGTGGGATGAGCTTTCCAATCTTTCTCAACTACCTAAGTGTGCCTACAATTGCTCCTGTGGAGCAGCCAAGCATCAAGAAGAATATGAACATATCACCAAGCTCACTCACTTCCTTATGGGCCTCTCTGATCTCTATACTGATGTAAGAGGCCAAATCCTAAGGATGACCCCTCTTCCCTATATTACCATGGCAGTTTCTATTCTCGTCCAAGAAGAATGACAAAGGCAACATGTCAATCTGGAGACAATACCTACTCCTCTAGAAAGCAAGAACAACAACACTAACTATGGCAGGTTTTCCAAATGCAAGACTACTGGGCACAATCAATCCAATTCCAAGAGTAGAGATGTATGTGATTTCTGCCATGGTGACTCACACACCAAAGACAAATGATTTTTCCTTCATGGCTTTCCAGACTGGCACCCTCTATTTAGGGTCAAACCTGACCTCTCCAAAATGCCTAAAAATAAATCCAAATTGAAAAGCAGTGTCTCTGCCAACTAAGGTAATCAAGACATCTCCACACATATTACAAAACAAGGGAGTACCAACAGCAGTAACACAAGCCTCTTCACTGCTGAGCAATGCCAACAACTTCTTACCCTACTTCACAAAAACAATAGTATAACAGCCACCTTAGACAATCCTGAAGTCTATCTGGCAGGTATGAATTACACCATTGATCCTCTCTCTCAATCAAGTCATATACCTGCATCTACTGAGTGGATAATTAATACAGGAGCCAATGATCATATCACTGTCTCTTTTGATCTTCTGATAAACCCTACACCTATCACTTTTGTTATTCATTTGCCCAATGGCAAGACATCCATGATTACTCACAAAGGAACTGTGGTTCTATCCAAAGATATTGTTCTACACAATGTATACTATGTCCCTGAGTTCCAGTTCAACCTCATCTCTGGCAGAAGACTCACTACTGACATCCCTTGTTATTTGATCTTCTTTGCCAATACTTGTTTTCTCCAGGACCTGGACCAGCAGAAGGTCAAGAAGATTGGTAGACTGGTTGATGGACTCTACAAGCTTCATATATCTAGTTCCACACCAACTGCCTGCAATGCTGCTACAGAAGACTATTACTTTATAGAACCTATCAATAAATTGTACTTATGGAACACTAGACTTGGCCATTTACCCTTATCTTCTATGAAATATATTAAATCAATTGATTATGATTACAACACTAGTACAAAACTATGTTGTGATATATGTCATATGGCCAGGTAAACGAGGCAGCCTTTTCCCCTCAGTAATTCCCATAGCTCCTCTATGTTTCACCTCCTCCACTGTGACCTATGGGGACCATACAGACATTCCACATATGATGGTTGCATATCCTTTCTTACCATTGTGGATGATTTCTCCAGATCCACTTGGACCTTCCTACTCAAGCCCAAACCACAGGCCTACCAAGCTTTTCAATCCTTCCTCTCCATGGTCAAAACTTAGTTTCACACATCTATGCAAAATATAAGAACTGACAATGGGACAGAATTCTTCAACTTCACTCTCAGTCCTCTCCTTCAAGGCATTTTGCACCAAAGTACATGCATTGACACCCCTCAACAAAATGGAAGGGCTGAAATAAAACACAGACACTTGCTTGAACTTGCCAGGGCTCTCAGGTTTCAATCTGGGCTCCCTATCAGATTTTGGGGTGATTGTCTCCTCACTGCCACCTACATTATCAACAGACTACCTAATTTTGTCCTTCAATTTAAAACCCCTTTTGAAGTTCTCCATGGCAGTCCACTCCAATACAACCATCTTAAAACCCTTGGATGTTTTTGCTATATGTCTACTGCCTCTCACAACAGAGACAAATTCCTCCCTAGATCTCAAAAATGTGTCTTTCTAGGCTACCCATACAACAAAAAGGCTTATAAAGTCTATAACCTTACTACCCACCAAATAATCTACAGTAGAGATGTGGTCTTCTATGAATCCATATTCCCTTTCAAAACAACTCTAGATAACCCCATTCCCATGTTCCCTCCTCCTACCTCACATCTTGTCTGTGAAGAACACCTCTTTTCTCATATGCAGCCTGCACCTCCTACCACTGCTACCAGTCCTGCACCTCCTCCCACAGACACTACAACTTCTTCTACTTGTCCTTCACCTAGACCCCAGAGACAAAGACAACTACCTGCTAAATATAAGAACTTTACTGGCCTTCCCACACATCTACAGCAACCCCCCACCTCCTCTAAAGTTAACCCTACCCCCTACCCTATGTCCAACTACTGCACCCTATCCAACCTATCCCCATCCTACAAAACCTTTGCTCTTAATATCTCCTCTGCATCTGCACCAATAACCTACCATCAGGTTGTTAAAGATCCCCTATGGTGTCAAGTTATGGAATCTGAACTACAGGCCCTTGAGGTCAACCATACTTGGTCTGTCCAATATCTTCCCCCTATAAAGAAAGCAGTTGGCTGCAAATGGATCATTAAGGTGAAACACAATGCAGATGGTTCAATTGACAAATACAAGGCAAGATTGGTTGCCAAAGGCTTCACCAAGACTGAAGGGGAAGACTTCTTTGAGACATTTGCTCCTGTGACCAAGATGACCTCTGTCAGATTGTTCCTTGTCATAGCCTCAACTAAACAATGGCCTCTAGTACAAATGGATGTGTCCAATGCATTTCTACATGGTGATCTAAGGGAAGAAGTTTAAATGGAACTTCCTCCCGCATACTCTCATTCTCTACCTCAAACTGCCTCCCCCATTGTCTGTACGTTGCATAAGTCTCTCTATGGTCTTAAGCAAGCACCTAGACAGTGGTTTGCCAAGTTCTCCTCTACTCTTCTCTCCTTTTGGTTTTACTCAGTCCAAAAATGATCACACTCTCTTTACTCTTTAAGACAATAGAAGATTTGTTTCCATTCTTATCTATGTGGATGATCTACTCCTCTCTGGATCCACTCTGCACTACTTTCAAAAGTTAAGTTGTACTTGTAATCTCAATTTCCTGTCAAAGACCTTGGAGACTTGAAATAATTTCTTGGCCTGGAAATTGCCAGAACAATACTGGCATCTGTCTACACCAAAGGAAATATACCTTGGATATCATCTCTAATACAAGGTTACTTAATGTCAAACCTTCTATCACCCCTATTGAGGTGAACCACAAATTAGCTTTCAGCTCTAGTCCCCCTCTACATGATGTTGCACCCTACAGAAGGTTGGTTGGAAGACTCATCTATCTCACTATTTCCAGACCAGACATAGCTTATGGAATGTAGGTCATCAGTCAATTCATGTCCAATCCATTAACAGATCATTGGACTGCTGCCTTAAGACTTGTCAAGTATCTCAAAGGCAACCCTGGACAAGGCATCTTCTTCTCCTCAACTAGTTCCCTTCACTTACATGCCTTTTGTGACTCAGACTGGGCCTCTTGTTCAGTTACCAGAAGATCTATCTCTGGCTTCTGCATATTTCTTGGTGATTCTCTCATTTCTTGGAAATGCAAAAAGCTGACTACTGTAAGCAGGTCCTCTGCAGAGGCAGAATACATGAGTATGGCTAATACTTGTTGTGAACTAAAGTGGCTCCTAGCTCTCCTTCATGGTTTCCACATTCAGTCACCTCTCCCTCTACCTCTCTACTGTGACAACAAAGTTGCTCAACACATTGCTGCAAATCATGTCTTCCATGAAAGAACAAAACACATTGACACTGATTGTCATGTTGTTAGGGACATGTTCATCCAAGGCTTCATCTATACTCCTCACATTGCCTCCTCAGAACAACCAACTGATCTCTTCACCAAGGCTCTATCTTCTACTCAATTTTTTACTCTTTTGTCCAAGTTGAGAGTTAAGAATCTATTTTCCCCTCTCAACTTGAGGGGGGATGATGAGAATCAGACCACAAAAGCTCCAATTCAAGCTGGACAATCATAGAGGGACTCAGTTGCTATTACCTTAATCTAGGAGGGTCACTGCTAAAGAATCTAGTTAGTTATGTTAGTTTTTTTTTTTTTTTTTTTTTTCTGCAAGCATCGCAAGATTTATTAGAAGAAGAAAAGTACAAACTGGAGGGGGACAACCAGCCTTACCCGAATAGGATTAGGAGTCATGTATTATTTCGGTTTCCTTTTCCTTCTACATCTCCTCTCTGTAACCCTATTTATACACTATCAATCTCCCATGTATTTGATACATTCATAATAATATCATACTACTTCAATTCCGCATATCAAATCTCAAACTAACACGGTTAGACTCCAAGGGCTGCATATATGTTATATTGCAAGGGGAGTTCTAAAAATCACAAGCGGCGAAAAGGTCCCTACTAAACGGAGAAGGGTGTGGTGGTCTATATTGTCTGGTGGGGGAGTACGATGACTAGTACTCTGACTTCCGTGAGTTGTTGGAAACAAAATGCACAATTAATGAAGGCCTTCAAGCGCTGTGAATCGGTTGTGAGTAATGCAGATTCACGGGTGACATGTTTCCAAGCAGACGATGGTGAGAAGGAAAATCATGGTAGTAAAGGGGTCGCATCGAGGTCCCTCTTTAGAGATGACGAGTGATGTTAACTCGGTTTCAGCTGCACGTAGCATTGGTTGTGATATTGTGAATCAAGTGGAGAAGGACCGTAATTTCTTGATTCAGAATTATGTGTCTTCATGCTTTCGCAAGACTGGTATATATGCATGAACGGGTATTTTATTTTCACATGAACTGGAGGGGGATATTTGTTGGGTTGGTCCAGCTCATGTGGAAGGCCAATTGATTTCTAGAACTTTCAAAGTTAAGGAAAACTACAAAGAGTTTCTTTGAGAAACCAATGAGACTCTCTTGATTTTCCATGCATGTTCATTGCACCAAGAGCCTCAATGGGTTTTTTCTTTTTTAGGGGTGCTACTTTCTATAAATAGTTCTCTTTGACATGCATTAAAAAGATGTGTGAGGCTTAGAGCTGTCAAAATGGGTTGGCGGGGCGAGCCAGCCCAAAACCCGCTTCAACCCGCCATTTGGCGGGGCGGGGCGGGCCAGCCCAAAAAGGTGGCGGGCCTAAAAACTATCAACCCAACCCAACCCACCATGGGTTGTGGGTTCGGCGGGTCAACCCACCAAATTTTTACAAACTTTATAAAAAACAATTAATACAAAATTCTCACAAGGTTTTTCACCATTCAATATTCATCAAAAACAAATACAAAATATTTCAATAATCTAAAAAACAAACACAAACATTCAAATAACATAGTTTTCCACCATTCATCAAAAACAAATACCAAGTCTTTCAATAATCTCAAAAACAAACACAATCATTCATTCTTTTATATCAACTTCTTCATCGTCAATAATCTCGAAAGCAGTTGCCCCTTCCCCTTCATCCGGTAGAGTTGCTCTATCTTGTGTACCATCTTCACTATCTATATCTGCATAGAAAGACAAACAAATAAATAAAATGATATGTCAACAATCCAATCTATAAGTAAAAAGTAGAACAAAATATAAAACAATTCATAAACAAAATTACCATCAACATAACCATGCAACCAGTTACGAGTGCAAATAAGAGTTTGCACTTTTTCGGGAAGGATAGAACTTCTATATTTGGTGAGCACACGAGCACCAATAGAAAAAGATGATTCTCGACGAACAAGTAGTTATTGGAATAGCCAAAACATCACATGCCATCAAGGCAAGGGTTGGGTATCGATGCTTATGATTTTTCCAATACTCCAAGACATCCAAATCTTCATAATGTGCAAATTCAAGCTTTGGCTCCTCCAAATAAGAGTCTAATTGTGATTTTCCAGCACTTGTAACCGTTTGACTTTCATATTCCATAATTTTCTGCATTAAAGAAAATATATTAGTGCAATATATTTATGTATATACATAATTAAGTGAATACAAGAAAACCAAGAGAGAAAGTGCTATTACATCGAAAATCTTTTTCCCGTTGCCTTTCATTCCTTCACTTTGAGTGCGTGTATATCCGATAGAAGACGATTGTGATTGTGAATAACTTGAAGTATCCGTATTTTGCTCATAAAGTTTGTACAGCTTGTACAACTTTCCTTTCACAAGTGACATCTTCTCTTTACATTTAGCAAAATCAGGCTCCACCTTTGAATAAAAGAACTCTAACAATGAAAACTTTACCCGTGGGTCAAGAATAGCCCCAAATGCAAGCACCTTACTGTATTGAGTCCAATATTTATCAAACTTTTCCTTCATTTGTCTACACATATCACCTATTACCACATCTTCATTGAATAAATTCTTATATAACAAACTCTCTATCTTCCAAACTTGAAAAAAGTATAGGTTTGATGTAGGATAAGAAGAACTTGATATCAAGTTGGTGGTATCATAAAAAGGCTCAAGAAATTCAGCTATCTTCTCTCCTCTTTTCCACTCTTCAGTTGAAGGACAATACTTATAATTTTTATCATTCAATTGAAGAGCAGAAAAAGCCTTCTTATACTTGATGGCACTCTCCAACATCAAATATGTAGAATTCCAACGGGTGGACACATCTAGTCGTAAGCCTATACGAGTGTCAATGTTACCAACTCCTCTCACACATTCTTCAAATTTTTTCTTTCTACTTTCTGAACCTTTCACATACTTGACAGAATCTCTAATTTTATTTAAAGCTCCAACAGCAATTTTCAAACCTTCTTGGACAATAAGATTTAGTATATGAGCACAACAACGAACATGAAAGAATTCCCCATCACACAACAAGCTATCATGCAAAGATAACTGATCTTTCAAAATATCTTGCATCTTTGTGTCATTCTTGGATGCATTATCTAATGTCAAAGAAAAGATTTTTTTCTCTATCCCCCATTCCTTCAAAAACTCAAACAATTTTGCAGCTAATTCAACCCCAGAATGTGGAGGAGGCATATGAGCAAAGTTAAGAATCTTGCTGTTCAGTTTCCAATTATCATCAACAAAGTGGGCAGTCAAACAAATGTAACCCTCACTAGTGCATGCAATCCATAAATCTGAAGTGAGACAAATTCTATTATTAATTTTTGCCAAAACTTGTTTAAGTTTCTCTTTCTCCCCCAAATATGTTTTTTCAATGTCTGAAACAAGAGTGTTTCTGGAAATGCATTGAACAGCAGGATTTAAATACTTCATCCAAGCTCTAATACCATCATACTCAACAAATGAAAATGGCAAATCATGTTTAATAACTGCAGATGCTACTAACCCTCGTGAAATCTTTTGGTTTATTTTTCTAGACTTCATCTTGCCATCATGATCAAGAATCATTTGTCCAACATTATGAAACCGTGACAGTTTGCACCTTTCCAAGTGACGCTTAAGTGTAGAAGTCCCATACCTTTTCCCTCCACTTTTATACTCCTTCTTGCATGCTTTACATTCAACACGTTGTATGCCATCTTCACCAATATAAGTCTTTTTAAAAAATCCCCAAACATCAGAAAATTCTTTAGGTCTTTTATTTTGAGCTAGCTCTGAATTTTCCACTTTGTTACTCTCATCCAAATTTAAATTTTGATTTAAGCAATCAGAATCCATGACTGTATTCTGTATATTCCTGAGATGCAAAAATATAAGAAAAACATTAATTAAACAATCAAAAGCTCTTTATTTAAATGAAACGTAGTTTCAAAGTCCATCAATGCTTAATTTTCATTAGATAATTAATCAATTGGTAAAATGGTGCAAAATAAATTGGTCTAAGACCTTCTCGCTAAACTAAATCCTACTAAAAATTCAGATTGCGTTTCACGGGAAAGTTTTTACCTAATTTTCTCAATGCAACCAAACAGTAACACATATTGGACATATTGGACACTAAAAATAAGTACAAAAATGATATAAGATACAATAACAAAATAACAATCTACAAACTACAAACTGAACGAGCCACTGAACTGATTGAGAGTGTACTGAAACCACCTTGGTTTCCCCACTGATAATGCTACTGGTGCTTACTTAATACTTACCCAACTATAAATACACAAATTTAAGTATTTAACAACTCACTCATTCTATGATTCTAACGCCATATAAACCACTGATGAAAAGGATAAGGCACCTACTAAACTTAGGTGGAATTGATTAATAAAGTAAAATGGTAATCCTATTTTCAAAATTTCTTTCCAGGGCATGGAGAAGGATAAACTCGGAGGTTGCCGAAAATAGAAAAAGAATTTACTCGAGATTGGCTAAAAAATGATATAAAATACAATAACAAAATAACAATCTCACTAAAACTCGTTATTATAACAATCTCACTTGAAGTAAACACATCCAGGGAAAGCTCGGCCACAAACATGCACAAGGATCGGAACGGAATTACGGAAGCACTATTTCTAGCTCAATCAAGCACCAATTGTATATTTGTAAAACATTGTATGTACTTACCGCTGTCCGCTGAAGAAGTGAAGATGAGAGAGCAACTGAGTTATTGAGCAAGTATGCAAGAGCCGGCCAATGAGGTAGACTGTTAACTGGAAACTGGTTGAGGCCTGAGGGAGGGCGGGGGTTCGGTGGATCGATAGATAAAGACTGGTGGTGGTGGTGGTGTGGATCGGTGGACCGGTGGTGCCGTGAATCAGCAAACGGTGATTGGGGTGGCCGGGTGGGTGATTGCCGATTAGGGGTGGGTGATCGATGGTCCGCCGTCTAGACTGTCTAGTGCCATATATATCGACTAGACTGATACTCATATTGATTCGTGAGAGACAAAGAGAGGGAGAGATCGAACTCGAAAGTCTAAGAGACGCCTTGGAGTTGGAGATTGGAGAATGGAGATTCAAGGGTTTTTTTTAGATCTAGGAGACTACGAAAGACCGAAGGACCGAAGCCGCTCTGACTCTGTGACTCGCTGTTCTCTGAAAATCTGAATGGCGATTGGCTGAGTGCGGCGTGCCCTAGCCGCCCCTAGGTTTCTGCCTTTCTGGTCACTACTCACGTAACTCACTATTAAGGTAAGACACTAAGACTGTAACTGACTGTAAGTAAGAGACGTAAATCACGTAATGCATAAATTAGTAAATAGTAATCAATGTTAAGTTATTTACTGTTAAGGAAATTAAGGAATTAAAAATTAATAATTTTTCAATTTGGCAAATTGGCGGGTCAACCCGCGCCCAACCCGCCCCGCCCCGCCTCAACCCAAAACCCGTGTGGGTTCGACCCATTTGACCCGCCTTTTTTTGGGTTCATAATTTCCCAACCCAACCCACCTTTTTAAGTGGCGGGGTGGGCTAACCCAACGGGCCCAACCCATTTTGACGGCTCTAGTGAGGCTAAGTGTGTGCAGTACAGTCTCCAGTGTTGAGTATTTGAGCCTAAGTGTGTGAGATTGGGTAGAAATGATTTATAAGGGTGGGTAAGAGAAACATGAGTGTTTTTTGTACTAAATTTTTCTCAATTAGTGAAATTGATGGCTCTCCATTTCTTGTGTGCTCTTTTATCATTATTTTTTGGCTTCATATATTTTCTTCATTGTCATCGGTTGCCGTAAATACTCACAAATTATTCCGCTACGCTACTTTTCCCAACATTAATTTTAGCTTAGAGTACTAAAACTTAAAAGTAGAGGTAGAATTTATTGTGGGTCAAATTAATAATATAACAAATTTCTCATATTATTCATATCCTCAATTAAGTCATTAAGATCTTTTACATGCCAACATTAAATAAATACTCCATTTGTTTCATTCAAAGATAGAGTTGGTCATAACTACAAAAATATTTGAAAATGCTTATATCACATGTGAGGATAAATTTTTTTTTTTTTTTTGAGAATGTAGGCATAATTTTTTAAAAGTGGTTTATTTAAGTACAACATTTCAAAATGTAATAATTGACTATTTACCTAGAACGAATTGAATATATATTTAAATAATATATGTGGAAAGAATTAAAGAAATAGAGATACCTATTACTCTTTTCATTTCGGAAAAATAGTTCCCGTTTGAAAGCCAAACTTTTTTAAAAAAATGACATTGTTAATTTGTTAGTAGCCCATTAGTAATAGAATAACAATTTCATGCCTTAATTTTTAAAAGTAAATTTAAGTGAAACATCCCTAAATAGAATGACAAAAACTTGGGTAATACGGTCTTACATATATTTTTTAATAGACGAATCATCTTTACCCGAGTCACGTGTTTCCTAAAAAAAAAAAGAAGCTCTGTTTTACCAATTATAATTCGTAAAACGGACTTACAGAAGACTTATTCAAATGACAAAGACTTGTGTAGGACCATTTAGAAATTTGCGAGTTATAATAAATAAAAAACATGTTATAAAAAATCACAAAAACAATTTTGCCAAGATGGTAGATTGGTGGGGATGGGACTTGGGTTTAACTCCCCCCACCACGGTATTAAGTTTTATTGCACATTAATCTGAAGTTCCTCATTGTGAGTGTCCCGTTTTTTCGACCTTTTCCCCTGCTACCGAGAAGCAGATGATTTCAAAATCTTTTAAAGCGCGTGGGAATACGTCCGGCCTCATTTTGTGAACTCGAAATATATACAACAGAGTTGTCATCTTTATTTTAAGGAAAACAAAGAAAAACCAAAAATTAAATAACCAAATTTATAAAAAGGGTTCGAAGGCTAAGTTACAAGGTGGGAAAGGGTTAGGCACCCAACTCGCCCTTTCGGTCTCAAAACAAGTTTTTTGGCTAAATATGTTATTTGATATTTATTTAACAGTTGAAATAAAACATTTTAAATGTATATTTGCATATATATATATATATATATATATATATATATATATAAATAAGGAAATAAATACAAACATACAACAATCTCTTTTCTAGAGTTGCCAATACATTTATAAAAATTTGGCCATAATAATGGCTCTTTTTAGTGCTATTTTCTATAGAATTTCGGGCATCATAGCTGCTTATTTCGTTTACATATGACTATTTTAAATAGTACTTTTATACATAAAAAGTAAATAAAACTTTAATGGACCTACCTATTGAACCGTGGGGGTTTTATCCCGTACCAAGCTCCTTTCTGCTAGGCCTTACGGTGCACTCATTTTGTCCTTCAGGGAGATGGAGTCTTTTTCTTTTGATTCATTTTGGGCAGCGTAACTGCTTCGTTTAGATGCTTTTCGCCTCTTTATCCGAGCGGCACAACTGTTTGCTTTGGTTGGATTTGCTGGCTTGTTGGTGTCTGGAATCGAGCAAAGCAACTGCTTACTTCGGCTTGATTTGACGTTTGGAATCGGGCAGGGCAACTACTCTTTTTGGCTCTTTTGAACCGGTGAAATAGGGCGGAATCCTAGCAGGGTAACTAGGGTTCACTTTGGCCGGAGAGTTTTAGTGTTTAGGGGAGATTTGGTAGAGCTTCGGCGCTAGAGGGAAAATAACCTCGGTGTTCTCTCGGGAGAGCGCTCACAAACTCTGCGGTGAAAGTTTTCTCACTACGTGAACTCTGTGTGAATTTTCAGTGCCGAATGTCTTTATTTATAGGCTAAAATCCTGGTTTTCTTCGTGATTAAGTATCATCCACTGAGCTTCATCGACTTGTATCGTGCATTGGGAGAGTTGCACCTTAGGCAAAAGGCTACAGTGCAGGGGGATCTGTGGGGGCAGCCCACAAAGGTCTTGGGCGCGGCACCCTGAGGGACTATGGGCAGCGCCCACAGTTTTTTTTCTTTCAATTCTTGGCACTTTGGCCCCCTGCAATTCATTGTTTATGCATCTTGCTTTTTCTTTTGCATTCTCAACCTGTAACTTGATGCTCGTTAGTCCTTTTAACAGGTCTTGATATTTTATGTCATATCACATACCAGTACGAAATTAGGGTGTCTACACTCATTTTGCTTCGGTGTCCCTACACTTTCAAGATTTGCCGCTTAAATTCTTATGTTTCCCACGTCTTACAGTTTAATTTTTTGTCAGCTCCATTGGTCATCCGTTAGCATCAATTACCTTGGGATACTTGATGGACCCTAACGGACTTTAACGAAATGTTAAATTATACATTTAAAGTCAAACGTGACACATTTAAAAGAGAAAAGTGATATTTAAGGTTAAAAGTGACACTATAAAGGGAAATTTATTATAATTATTATTAAAATACAAAGTAACACTCTTAATACTAAAAAGTTACACTTTTAATAATAAAAAGTGACACATTTAATACTAAAAAGTATCACTATAAAACTAATTGTAGACACTCAATTTCGTACCCCTGGTATATAATATGACATGAAATATCAAGACATGTTAAAAAGATAACGAATGTCAAGTTACATGGTCGAAAATGCAAAAAGCAAAAGTAGGATGTGTATACAGTAAAATGCAGGGGGCCTAAGTGCTAAAAAGAAAGGAAAAGGAGGGCCAGACGTCGCCCCATCTCCCACTATGGGTGGCACCCAATAGTGAATTATTCCCTGTAGCAGTTTTCCTTTGGTGCAATCTCTCAAGCGCGTGGTACAAGCCGATGAAGCTCATAAAGTAAAACAACAACTTTAGACTAGCAAAAAACAGCAAAAAAACAAGCAGTTGCTCTGCCCGATTTTCGCCGTCAGCAAGCAAACAACAGCAAAAAAGCAAGCAGTTGCTCCGCCCGGATCTCGAGGCCGAAAAGCAACTTTCGGAAGCAGTTACTCTGCCCGAATCCCCACAACAGCAAAGCAACAAAAAAAAGACTCCATCTCCCTGAAGGACAGAGCAAGCGCACACTAAAACCTATCAGGAGCTAGTTAGTACGAGATAAAACCTCCACGCTTTAAGAGGTATGCTATTTAAAGTTTTATATATAAAAGTGTTATTTAGACTAGCCCGATGTAAGAAAAATAAGCAATTATGTTGCCTAAAATTCTATAGAAAATAGCGCTAAAAAAACCATTATTATGACCAAAATTTTATAAATGTATTTGACCAAAATTATATATATATATATATATATATATATATATATATATATATATATATATATATATATCTTGTTTTATTTCATCTGTTAAATAAATATAAAAAATCATATTTTAGTCAAAAAACTATTTTGAGACCGAAATGGTGAGTTAGGTGTCTAACACCTTCCCACCTCGTAATTTAGCCTCCGAACCCTTTGCAAATCTGGTTACATTTGGTTTTTCTTTATTTTTCCTTAAAATAAAGATGACGACTCTGTTTATCACATTTTGAGTCCACAATTGAGGCCGGGCGTATTCCACGCACCTTAAAGGTTTTGAAACCACACGTTTTTTCACGCAGCGGGGGATTGGTCGAAAAACGGGGCACTCACAGTGGCGACTCCGCTGGAGACGTTGTTTTATTTTAAAGAAAATAAAAACGAAGGCTAGACTCATTTTTCATAAAAAAAAAAAAACAAGTTTTCTTTTGTTTTTGGCTAAATATGCTTATTATATTTATTTAATAGTTTAAATGTTGCATTTTCATATATCTATATATATTTGTGCAAATAACCGTGAAACTTGCAACAGCTTCGTTCCGGGTACCATTGCAATATATATATATATATATATATATATATATATATATATATATATATATATATATATATATATATATAAACAAAAATAGAATTTCAGGCATGATGTATCCAAAAAAGCATCATACTGGGGGTGCCGAAGGTTGCGGTGGACGTAGGTCGTCGGAGTTTCCGTCCGACGGCCATGTTGTCATCGGTGGTGGATATCTGACTATATTATCTGTAAAATAAACACCGTGAGTCGGCGGGGAGGGCCCCCGCCAAAGATCCTCCGGCGTGTTTATCAATATACTGCGTATGAAAGAAATGGCGCGTAGCCCCAAAGTGCGTGTGTGATTCTTAATCAGAAGAAGAGAGAGAGCCCCCATTCTATGAACTAGAAGGAGTTATTTATACCTGAGGGAATGGATTTAGCTCGTTGCACATGTGCCCGGCCCAATCCTTTGGACATCATTCAAAATACAATGAGCCATTAAGCGAGGCCCAAATGCTATTGAGGCGGATCCAAAATATGCACATCAGTAGCCCCCTACTCATTATTCTTCGAAATTCATCTCGAGGGTAAGGAGTACTATTCGCTTGTAATCTTCTTTAATTTCTCGGGATGACCGATGCTTAATCACTTTCATCTTGGTAAACGAGATAACAGAAGTGCCGGGATGAGTCATGAATTTAGTCATTTTTGACCGCCATTGTATATGTTAATTAACCAGTACCCTATATAACTTGATTGTATAAGTCTCTTCTATAGCGTGCAGAACGCCACTTGGGCCATGGTCAAGTCCCAGTACTCGACTTTGCGAGCAGGACTACCTTTGAAAAGCTA
This sequence comes from Codonopsis lanceolata, assembly GCA_013146195.2. Lineage (NCBI taxonomy): Eukaryota > Viridiplantae > Streptophyta > Magnoliopsida > Asterales > Campanulaceae > Codonopsis > Codonopsis lanceolata. The sequence goes on from CM028381.1 coordinate 72,372,479, forward strand.
GGGAGCAGAACGCCACTTGGGCCAAAGTCAAGTCCCAGTACTCGACTTTGCGAGCAGGACTACCGTTGAAAGCTAGTGAGCATAAGCGCAGGTAGGCGCGGTAATAGGCTCGAACACCAACCCTTTTTCACGAGCAGAGATACCTCCTACTCGTGAAAAAGAGAATAATCGAGATAATAAGCACAACACCAACTCTTTTTCACGAGCAGAGGTACCCCTTACTCGTGAAAAAAGAGAATAATCGAGATAGCATGCTTGTACACCAACCCTTTTTCACGAGTAGAAATACATCTTACTCGTGAAAAAGAGAATAATCGAGATAACAAGCTCGAACACCAACTCTTTTTCACGAGCAGAAATACCTCTTACTCGTGAAAAAGAGAATAATCGAGATAACAAGCTCGAACACCAATTCTTTTTCACGAGCAGAGATACCTCTTACTCGTGAAAAAGAGAATAATCGAGATAACAAGCTTGAACACCAACTCTTTTTCAGGAGCAGAGATACCTCTTACTCGTGAAAAAGAGAATAATCGAGGTAACAGGTTCGAACACCAACCATTTTTTCACAAGCAGAGATACCTCCTACTCGTAAAAAAGAGAATAATCGAGATAATAAGCACAACATTACAAGTGATTCTTAATTATAATTAGGCCACCAAGATCAAGTCAGATGGAACGATAAAGATCTGGGAAGATCGCAAGCCCTTACCAATTCCACTATTGACGCCCAGATCACATTATATGGCAATCGACTGCATAACAATAACAAGCCATTATAGCTCAGTGGTAAAGCGCCAGTCTTGGAAACTGGAGGTCTGTGGTTCGAATCTTCTAGGCCCCTTATACGGCATCAATCTTTTATTACCCTGTTCCTCAGAAAGTGAAGAAGAATGGCTGCTTCCCAGTGATTCTGATTCATGGCACTGCACAGGTGTTGGAATTGAAGAGTTTCTTGACTGCCCCCCAACAACGCCCAGATCACATTATACTTATCACTGGGGGTCCATAAGTTTACCATAGCTTGCCAAAGGACCATATATCCATGAATGATCCGTTTCTTCCATATCATCTGGCTTGAAATGTGGTCACAACTGACTGAAGCACCCCACGTCCATACAAGCAATTTAGTAAAACTGGATTGCACGAGTCAGGCTTATCTAGTAGAATGCCATCAATGAAATCTATGACCTTGCCCAGGTAGCGAAACTTGGCTGACCAGGATGCAACTGATCCAGAAGGATTTGCATGGCCTCCAAAATTCCATATGGTCCAACGAAATGGAAGCAAAAGCAGAAGCAACAGACTTTGAAGAAGGTAAAACATTCACCATAGGACCTCTGCTTATCAGCTTCCCTTCTAACACTAGCACTAGCACCATCAGAAGAAGCCAACTGATGAGACGGTTGATTGGCTCGCAGATCTGATGGACCTTCTATGCCATGTCATTACTGAGAACTAGACGCACGAGTAAGATCACGATACAGAGCTTTGGTCTTCAGTTTCAGTTGTATTAGAATCTGATGATCGTGACTCATCGGCAGAACCAGCACTGTCATCCTCTACATAAAACTTCACGTTGAACACGTCCAATATCTTCCAGAACATCCTTGCTACCATTACCTAATTCTGTGAGCAATGCTGTTACCCAGATCTGAAGGAAATCCCCTTGAGAGTCTGTGCAGAATCTTGTCTACGAACTCTTCCTTAGAATTAAAGAGTAATGCAGCACAACTCTGCATCGTGCTTTTTGGAACTTCAAAATTCAGAGCAATGCCAAATGCCTCTGAATGCATTGAGCCTCTTATAATGCTGATGAAATCTAATAATTTTACTGCAGTAGAATCTGGCGTTTATGCTTTAGAGAGATTGTTGTATGATGAACAAGCAGCAGCGCTTGCAGTAGAGTATGATATTATCGATCTTCTTGTTGGTATGATATCTAGGTCAAATCATCGATTTATTGAAGCTAACATCTGTGTGCTCATCAAGTTGGGTAAAGACCGGACTCCTCGCAAGTTGGATATGGTTAATTCTGGGGTCATTGATAATTGCCTTGCGCTACTCCCAACTCTTTTTATGGTGCTGCTTCGTCCAGATTTTGGCCTTTGGGGACAACATAGTGCCCTCCAAGCACTTGTTCATATACTGGAGAAGCCACAAAGTCTTGCATCTTTGAAACTTACTCCTAGCCAAGTGATTGAGCCCCTGATATCATTTTTGGAGTCCCCATCTCAAGCTATTGAACAACTCGGTACTGAACTGCTCTCCCATCTGCTAGCACAAGAGCACTTTCAGCAAGATATAACAACAAAAAATGCAGTAGTTCCCCTTGTGCAGCTAGTGAGAATCAGAATATTGAATTTACAACAAACAGCAGTAAAAGCATTGGAAAATATTTCGACAAGCTGGCCAAAGGCAGTTGCTGATGCTGGTGGTATATTTGAGCTTGCAAAGGTTATTATTCAAGATGATCCCCAACCAACCCATACATTGTGGGAATCAGCTGCATTGGTTCTCTCGAATGTGCTACGCTCCAATACAGATTACTACTTCAGAGTTCCTCTGGTTGTTCTTGTGAAGATGTTGCACTCAACTTTGGAGAGCACCATTACCGTGGCTCTTAATGCATTGGCTGTTTAAGAAAGGACTGATGCTTCTAGTGCAGAATTAATGAGTGAAGCTGGTGCTATAGATGATAGGAAGATAAACTTAACATTAATCTCATTCTTTGTGATCACAAGCAGGTGGACCAATCACATAAGCACATACACATCCAAGAGTGCATTTCAGTCCAATTTCAACTTCTCAGGCATAGTTGCAATATCACAAAAGAGTTATGCAAACAAGAGTTGCAGAAGAAATGGGTAAAATCAAATAAGGAAAACACCTGAAAATTGCAGGAAAAAAACTTTTTGATGTCGCTCTGAACTGTTCTTGAAGCCACCCGCAAAGGAATCTGATGTGACCTGGCTAACTGTCATTAAATTTCATAACAGTTACGTAGTGGAAGGACCACGTTCGTAGTCAGCCCCCGTAATGGCGAAACCACGTTTGTAACGCACACGTGGCCAGTACATAAGTCGTTAATGGTCGAATCGCTTCTGGCGGGTGTGTCCGATGTATTTTGAGGGAGATTACATATAATTATTGCAGTTCATACTAGCAATTTACGATTTACAATATAACTCACAAAACATGTGTTCGTGAGGGCAAATACGTGTGGTCAAGTACATAAGATATGTTTAGTTGCTCATTATGGTGAGAACGTAATGTAGCCTGGGCAAGATCACAAAATTATAACTTGATCATGCATTTTTCTCTACAATGGTCATAGGAATATGAGTTATTAAATCCATCGACACATAAATGAGTCGAATGTACAAAACCCAATGTAAAACACAAATGAGGGAATAAATAATTGGCATTATTAATTATTTTTAAAGTAAATGCCAGGTAGTAAGCGTGGAATAACAACTTGGTCGTACGTGACCGCTACTTTTCAAACTCACTTAGGCTCGAGATTTTAAACTTAATCATGCAAATTCATTCTTGCGCTCATAAGCATATAGCCACTAGTGACTAGCGAATTGAACGAAATCGAGCAATTAAATCAACATATTTTCAAATTTTAACTTATCCTTAATTTCATAAACATAACCTTGCAATGTGGAAAAAGAGATCATACGAGCAAAAAACATCATCTAATTTTTACTACAAGAGTCATAGCATGGTATATCTTCAATTCGCTAATAGCTGCTCCAAATTGAGGATAAGTAATCTGAAGAACACTCACATTAAAGCTGGAACAAATTTGATTAATCAAATTCTTGGTCAGGCTTGAAAAAAGGTGTCTGTGAGAAGAGTAATAATAATAATAATGATGATGATAATAATAATAATAATAATAATAATAATAATAATAATGATAATAATAATAATAATAACAATAATAATAATAATAATAACAATAATAATAAAGGCACACTATACTTGAACCCAAAAGCCTGAAACCTTCCCTCCTGATACATTCAACCCCTTTTCCTCGGAAACCTGACCTGAGTTTGGAAAGGAATAGATAATATTGGTCAATTGATACGAGATACAGGCACAGGGGTCAGATCAGAGAATATTAGGGTCAGATTAGAAAATATCAGAATCAGTTCAAATGGTATAGATTTGAGCAGAATGGTAGCCAAAAACAAACAGACTATGACAGAGATCAGCAATGGACAGGATATTGTAGGACCAGAAGTAAAAGCTCCTGGGTATGCCCCACACTCCAAATTCCAGAATTGGCTGAAAAGGGAATTGGATGACCATGTAGAAGGAATGACAAACCAGATAGTTGGCAAGATATTGGGGAAATTCACAGAAACTTTCGCTACTATGTCTCATGAAGTCAAAATCCTAATACCTCTTCCTAATAATTCCCTCCTTCAAGAAACAGACTTCTCCGACCCAACAGAAAATATCCTTATTCATGCTTCCAAAACCCAACCAAACACCAGCCTTCAGCCAAATACCAAGCCTATTTCTCAAAACAATATCATTCCAAATATTTATAACCTCAATCCACCAGCTACCCCAAACACCAATCCTAAACTCATTCACCTAAATGCCTGTTTCCATAACCAAAAAAGCTACCTCCCTCTGGACCCCTCAAACACCTATACCCAGCAAATGGCCCATGGAACCCTGACCGGAATGATTTGTGCGCATGAAAAAGAACAACCTCCCTCAAATAGAAGCGCATACGTACAATCAATTCCTGGCACAATATTTTCCAAACCAAAAAGATATTCAACCTAGCCACTTAACCAAATCCCAACCAAAAACCTCACCCCAACCAAAAGGAATGAGGGAGATTCAAAGACATTATGATGATTTGCCTGCTTCAAGGTCCATGATCTTCCAGACACTATGGGCTCATGGAAAGCTTAAACCAATTGCAAATTATATACCGCCGAGCCCATTACCTAGTTCATGGAACAATGCCTAGTATTGTGACTACCATCGCTGTAGTCATCATCTCACTGACAAGTGCTACTCCCTCAAGAATGATATCCAGGACCTCATTGACGATAAGGTCATCATGGTAGCAGACACAAGGGAACAAAACTTGGTACCCGATCAAGCAAAGAAAGTATGACAAAAATCAAGAATATGTATGCAGCTAGAATGAAAGTAATGTATTATACCCCTTTTGAAATAAAAAAGAGCCTAGCTACAACATGCTCTCTTGGGACACTATCTTGGGTAGCCAAAATGCCAGTAGCACTGAAAAAGCCACTTGGGTCGATGGGGATGTTAGTCACCTTACCAGGTCTGGTCGGACCTACCAACCAAACCAAGAAAGTGGTGACCACTCTGGCAAAGACAAAGAAACAGATACTGGGGCTACAAGTATAGAAGATACCCTGCTAGCTTAGATGAAGAAAACTCAAGCAAACATATCTATCTGGGGATTGCTATGTGCTTCCAAAACCCATCGTGACACACTGGCCAAATCCCTAAGTCAGACAGTCATCCCTATTGAAACCTCCCCAGATGAGCTCACCCAAATGATCGGAAACATACACTTTGGAAATGTGATTATGTTTACCGATCTAGATCTTCCAAGAGAAGGAACCAACCATATCGATGCTCTCAACATCATTGTAGGGGTCATGGAAAAAAGGGTTCCCCGAGTCCTGATAGACAACGGCTCATCTTTGAATGTCTCTCCCACAAGCACGCTAGCCAAACTAGGAACAAAGATATCAGAGATGACTCCTTCATCGCAGACAGTAAGGGCATACTACAACACCAGTCGATGTGTCCTAGGAGTGGTAACTTTGATGATGACTATTGGGCCACTAACTATGTCAGTTGAGTTCCAAGTCCTAGATATTCCTACTATTTTCAGTCTATTGCTGGGACGTCCTTGGATCTATGGGGTAAAAGGGGTAGCCTCCTCACTGCATTAACATATCAAATTTATCCACGATAAACACATAGTAATCATACTTGTCGATAAGTGTACACACCCCAATTTCGTACCCCTGGCATGTAACATTGACATAAAATATCAAGACCTGTTAAAACTTAAAAAAATGTCAAGTTACGGGGTTGAAAATGCAAAAGGACAAAGCAGGATGGGCAAAACAGTGAAATGCAGGAGTTAAAGTGCAAAAAATGAAACAACTTGGCAAAAGCTGGCGCCACCCACACTCAAAATGGGGGTGGCGCCCAGTTCATCAAGGGGTGGCGCTTGGATTGAAGCTACAGTGCTCCCCAAACTGCTACAGTTCGCGTAATGTGCAATTTTCTCGCGTTCTGTACAACTGGATGAAGCCTGAAGAGAGAAAAAGAAATCCCATTGATGTCCTCTTCCCATGCTATAAATAGAGCCTTCGGGGTTCACTTTCAGACACACCTTTTTTTCCCCAAAAATTCTCTACATCGTTGTTACGCTGGAGAAATAGAAAGCGAAGTGAGATAGGGAGTGATTCTCCTAAAAAGCCTTGAAACCCTGCCAAAACTCCGCCAAACCTAAAATCAACCGGTCAAAGTGATCCCTAGCCCTTTAGTTAGGTATCCACCCTATTTCCCCGATCCAAAAACCTCAAAATAAGCCATTACTATGCCCGAGTAAATAGGTCGAAACTACCAAAAATAAGTCGTTATTCTGCCCAAATAAATAGGCCAAAACCACCAAAAATAAGTCGTTACTCTGCCCAAACCACCGGCAGCAGCAGCATAAAAAGTCTCCCTCTCTCGAGAAAGACAGAGCAAGCACACCCCGCTCTGAAAGGTAAAACCTTTAAGAGCATTTCTTTTATAAAAGTTATATTCAATCCGGCCCAATGTAGAAAATATAAGTCGTTGTGCTGCCCGAATTTAGTTAGGAAATACTATGTAAAAGAGCCGTTATTATGGCCAAATATTTTTAAATGTATTTGTACTTATTGTAAAGAGATGGTTGCATGTCCGTAAATAATGTAGTCGCGGATGTATTTGCTTTTATTTCCTATCTTTTAATGCTTTATTTATTTGCTAAATAAATATAACAAAAAACATACTTTAGCCAAAAACCATTTTTGAGACCGAAAAGGCGAGTTGGGTGTCTAGCACCTTCCCAACTCGTAACTTAGCCTCCGTACCCGTTTTTTCAATCTCTGGTTTTCTTTTTTGGTTTTTTCTTTATTTCTTCCTCAAAATAAAGATGATGACTCTATAAAACATTTTGGATCCAGTGGGGCCTCGCAACATCTTTTCTTGCACTTTTCCGTTTTCCCCTAAAAAAGGGAGAATGAGAATGAAAAGGTGATGTATTCCTATATCCTGGTATCCCCTAAAAAAGGGATAATTTTATGCAAAAAACCCAAAGCACCCATAGTGATCCGAAATAGGCCATAAGGCTATTTTCATAAAATCCATAGTGGGGCCTCGCAACACTCCTTTCTTGCACTTTCCCGTTTTCCCCTAAAAAAGGGAGAATGAGAATGAAAGGGTGATGTATTCCTATATCCTGGTATCCTCTAAACAAGGGATAACTTGATGTAGAAAACCCAAAGCTCCCATATTGGACCAAAAATTCACTGAAAGTTACCGAGGCGTATTCATACGCGCTATCTTAGACAGCACTCCTCTCGCACTTTTAATTTCATCTTCCCCTAAACAAGGAAGGATGAAATGAGAGCAGTAGTGTCCCGCATCCGCACGTACGCACACCCCTATCCAAGGGCACGCGGGGCACGGGCGCAAATCCCGGGAACCCATATTGGCGACTCTGCTGGGGAGATCGTTTTTATTTTAAATAAAAATTGAGGGCGAGACTCATAAACAAAAAAAAAACTTTTTTTGTTTTTGTTTGTTTCTGGCTAAAGTATGCTTGTTATATTAATTTATGCATTTGAATATGCGTTCCTATACATCCGTGTCTATATTTTTGGATATGATCCTCCATCTTGCAGCATTTTCTTTACGATAACTGTTACGGATATACTTAAAAATATATGTATTTTTCAAAAAAAAAAAAAGAAGAAGAAAATAATAAATTTCGCAAAAAAAAATCAAAAAAAATATGTGCAATAAATTTCCGGGCAGCACAACAATAAAAGGGTCGGGGCTTTATCTTTAATATTGCTTTATTTTCGGCCATGTATATTTATTTTGTTCTGTTTATTATTTTCATTTTGCAAATATATATATATATTTTAGGGACATAAGACCGATTTGTAATTAATAGGGATAGATAAATTCCCCACTTTTCTTTCTATTTCTTGATGTGATGTGCTTGCTTGCTCGCGCTCAAACTAAAAAAACCGAGAAAATCCACAAATAACAGCAAGACATGTCATATCTGTTTTATTTTATGTTTTAAATTTGAAAAAAAGAAAAAAGATTTTACCGCTTTTTAGAGGCTGCACACACGCGAACACATATAAATATATTCTGAACTGCTACCCTATATCATGGCCAGCCTACCCCCTGCATAAGCCAACGTTAGAATGCATAGAGATTTTTAGGACACTTCAAAGACCGACCGGTTTTTGCATTGTTGAATCATGGGTCAGCCCCTGTAATAAAAAAATATGAGGTCAAAAAAAATAATATAAAAAATAAAATAAAATGCGCAAGTCAAAAAAATGATGGAAAAAAAGGTTTTTGCGCATATTAAAAAAAAATACACAGGGGCTGATTTATTATTCTCTGATGCTCGACCTAGACCATTTCGAATGGTGGATCCTGAAAGAGTATAGGCCCTTCGCCTGGGATCAGTCTGATCTTGGGGAGTCGAAAGGCATGTGGAATACGTTGGTTCTATACTTTGGAGAAAGAATCCACTGTTCCAGGAAAAGTCTTGAGAGTGTCAAAATAAAGCGGGTGCTTATCCGGTCAATTTGTAGGGAAAAATAATAATAAGTAAAAAAAAATACTAATAAAGGCACGTTGTATTCCAAGCCCAAAAAGCCTTCAGCCAGCCTTCTGATACCTCTAAACCCATTTTCCTCAGAAACCTGACCCGAATTTGGAAAGGTAGAGATAGTACTGCCCGGTTGATACGGGAAACAAGTGCGTAAATCGATCGAGAGTATCGATCGATCGAAAAGGGCGAGAACCGATTCGGAGGCAGATCCGAGCAAGATGGCAACAAAGTGAACAATCCGCTATGGGTATAGGGGGGCTCTGGTACGCTCCGGCTCGGCAATGCAAAGGCGTGGCTAGACCAAAATTTGGATGCACGGAATGATCGCTTGCTAAGCCAAATAACAAGTCTTATGCAAGGTCCAAAGCCCAGTGGTGAGGTCATCTCTTCCCCTGCAGTTCCCCAAGAAGCATCAACCTCTCATGTTCCTCCAAACCCAAACCCCCAGCCAAACACCAACCCACCAAACACTGCCACTATCCCAAATCCAAATCCTCCACCAAGTCCCTACTACCCAAATATTAACCCATACTCATCCTATTCTCCATATCCTTTCCCAAGCACCAATATTCCCCATAATCCAAATGACCTCCCTTTTTCCATAGCCAACCCACTCCAGAATAGCCCACATATGGACCAACAAAGCTATAACCCGCCAGATCAAGTTACTACCTACCTACCTTTCAATGATCCTGGTCTCCCAACCGAAACCGTCAATAATCCACCAGCCCAGAATCCTTATCCTGCCCAAAATCCACCAGCCTAGAATCCTTATACTGCCCAAAATCCACCAGCTCAAAATCCTTATCCTGCCCAAAATCTACCAGCCCATAATCCTTATCCAGCCCAAAATCCGTATCCAGCCCAAAATCTTTATCCCCCAAAATCCTTACCAGACACCAAAACCAAAAATTAACCCAGCCTTCCCTAATCCTGCCAGCATATACCAAAAGCCAACCCACCCCCCAGCCACCAAAATGGAGGCTGACATGGAAAACATGAAAACCATGATGCTCAAACTTCTCAACAAAGGGGAATTTTCTACGCGGGCACTAGCATTGCAACCTTTAGCAATATTACCTTCAAAATTCAAAATGCCCGACATAGAAAAGTTTGATGGGACTGGATGCCCTATATCCCACTTAAAATCTTATTCCACTGGCATGCAGTCAAGGGGAGCTAGCTTTGAAGCTATGGCTTCCAATTTCCACCTCACCTTAATAGGGGCTGCCAAGCAATGGTTGATGTTGTCAAATAGTAGCACCATGAATACTTGGGACCAAATAGCCGAAGGGTTCCTTGAAAGGTACAAAGACAACACCAGCCCTGAAAATAAAAGAGACCTCGAGCCGTGCACCCAAAGGGAAAAAGAAGCCTGTGCTGAGTTCGCAATCAGGTGGAAAAGAAAGTTGGCCCAGACCTTTGACAGACCTGATCCGGTTTAGTCTTCCAGGATGTTCATTAAAAACCTCCAACCCATATACCTGGAACACATGCGGTATCTCCCCTATAGCAATTTTAAAGAAATCGTGGAGATAGGCACCCGTATTGATGAAGATATACGGACGGGGCAATTACAAGTCAATACGCCTCCTAGCTCTTTCCGTTATTCTAAAGGAAAGGCAGCCGCACCAGCACCAGCCGTCAATATGGTAGGAAATGCATCAGCCCCTTTTCCTACCCAAAATTATGGCACTGTTCCATGGTCTTATGGAGCGCAGTGTCAACACGATCGGAGGAATAATGGCCCGAATAGAAATTTCAGAAACCAGAACAAAGGAAACCGGTATTATGATGAACTGCAAGCTCCCTAGTCTGTGATACTGCAGGGGCTAATGGCACAAGGAGTGTTAAAGCCTTTGTAAAATTATAAGCCACCGAACCCCCTGCCCAGGACTTGGAATCATGCCCAGTACTGTGAATACCATCGCTGCAGTGGTCACCTCACCGATAAATGTTATATGCTCAAAGATGCTATCCAGGATCTTATAGATGATAAGGTTATTGAAAAGCCTCCTCACAGACCAAATATAGTCAATAACCCTCTACCTCAAATCAATATGATTGAGGTTGATGAAAATTTTTGTGTACCCAATTTCGAAATAAATAAACACCCATTACCATATATCCTTGTTCCTTTTTCTCCATCTCTATCCATAAAAGAGCCTAACTGCAATATGCTCTCTTGGGACACCATCTTGGGTAGCCAAAATACCTGTAATATTGAAAAAGCCACTTGGGTCGGTGGGGATGTTAGCCACCTTACCCGATCTAGCCGAGCCTACCAACCAAACCTGGAAAGAGGTGATCACTCTGGCAAAGACCAAGCAACAGCTTCCAGGGTATAATAGATGGAGGCACTGGTTATGAGAAGCTCCTTGCTGAGTTTGAGCTTATTGCTGATAAGCCTCTGCAGAACTGGTATACTACGACCGGCCCGCTTTTGACGCCCGCAGATCTGGTGGACCGCTTCGGATATACTATCCCTATTTCTTCCCCTAGCTTTACGGATTGGTCATCTACCGATCCGCTCCCTAAAGTTGAGGATCTCAAACCCCAGGTCCTCAATAATGTAATAAACCCTGTACAATTTTCTATTAATGATAATCTAAATGTCTTTGCTTATTCCTTAGTTGCACCTACATTAAAAGACGCATTAAATAACTATAATAATGAGTCATTTGATAAAATGGACCCAAAAGATAAAAATTATTTGCTTGAGCTTGTAAAGTCAGTTGAGCACCAGGAACAACATCATTCATCAGCAGCAACTGAAGACTTGTCCATCATCAATCTGGGGCTGACAATGAAATCAAAGAAATCAAAATCGACAGCTACCTACAAGGCCTTGAAAGGGTAGCACTCATTGACCTCCTCAAAGAGTTCGTAGATATCTTCGCATGGTCCTATGAAGATATGCCCGGGCTAGACCCAGCCATAGTCGAACACCGGATCCCCACATATCCGGATGCTCGACCAATCAAGCAAAAGCTCCGCCGGATTAAGCCGGAAAGGTCACTGCAAGTCAAAGAAGAAATCATGAAGTAGTTGCGTGTCAATTTCATTCGGGTAGTTGAATACCCGATCTGGCTGTCCAACATAGTGACCGTTCCCAAGCCCAACGGGAAGGTCCGGATCTGCGTAGACTTCCGCGACCTCAACAAGGCATCGCCCAAAGATGACTTCCCTCTACCCAGCAAACATATTGTGATAGATGACGTTGCTGCTCACAAAGTCAGATCCTTCGTCGACGACATGCTGGATTACAATCAAATTAAAATGGCAATAGAGTACCAGGAAAAGACTTCATTTACTACTCCTTGGGGAACTTATGGCTACAATGTCATGTCATTTGGGCTGAAAAATGCCGGGGCTACTTATCAAAGGGCTGCCACCACTCTCTTTCACGACATGATCCATAAAGAAATGGAGGTCTATATCGATGACATGATCGTGCATTCCAGCAACGCCAACAGTGCCCATATCAAAGACCTTCGAAAGGTTAAGAAAGCACCAGATGAAGCTTAACCCCCACCAAATGCACATTTGGGGTTACCAAAGGCAAGGTCCTGGGATTCTTGGTGACCGAGCAGGGCATCGAGATCGAGCCAGCAAAGATTAAAGCCATCCTAGAGATGTCGCGGCCAAAAACTCCAACCGAAGTCAAAGGCTTCCTAAGTTGATTGCAGTATATCAGTCGTTTCATCCGACAGCTGACAACCACATGTGAGCCCCTTTTCAAACTCCTAAAAAAGAATACTAATCAAGTCTGGGACAAGAAATGCCAGCTAGCCTTTGAAAAAATAAAAGCCTACCTTACCAATCCCTCTGTGCTAGCTCCGCCCCATACACATAAACCTTTCCTCTTATATTTAACCATCACAGACACGTCAGTAGGGGCTATGCTCGCCCAAGAGAAAGAAAATTCCTACATTGAAAATATCATATACTTCATAAGTAGGAAGCTGCAAGGAAGCGAGCTAAATTACTCAACTTTGGAGAAAAGTTGCACCGGCCTAGTCTGGGCCACTCAAAGGCTCAAGACCTATCTGCAAGGATGGTCCATCAAGCTCATATCCAGAATGGACCCTATAAAGTACATATTCAGCAAGCCATCACTTTCCAACCGACTGGCCAAGTGGTCCTTTCTTCTCAACAAGTTTGACATAACCTATGTCATACTCAAATCTATCAAGGGCAGCGTAATTACAGACCACTTAGCCGATCTGCCTTTAAAAGATGAAGATGCAACTGAGCCTGACTTCCCAGACGAAGGTGTCTTGGAAATTATTGACCATGACACCAACTGGCAGATGTTTTTTGACAGAGCTGTAAATAAAAGAGGCTTTGGCATAGGAATCTTGCTAATCGATCCGGCTGATTCTCATACTCCGCTGGCCATAAGATTGGAGTTCGAGTGCTCGAACAATACAACTGAATATGAAGCCTGTATTGCTGACCTAGAAGAAGCTCTTCAAAGGGGAGCCAAAGATCTTGAAGTCTATGGAGACTCTGCTATAATTATAAATCAAGTTGGAGGAAATGGAGAAACCAAGATCCCCGGCTGCAGCTCTATCATGGTAAATTAACATCACTTGCCGCCCGATTTGATTCTATCTCATTCCACTATCTACCACGGGATAGGAATCAATTTGTCGATGCCTTAGCCACTCTGGCATCGCTAGTCCAAATTCCCACAGAAACCCAAGTCCAACCTTTTGTAGTTGGGAAAATGGTCACCCCGACATACTGCTTCAAAATTAGTGTAGCCCCTGAAGCAGATCACGAGCCCTGGTACGCTAATATCCTAAATCTGCTTCAGAAAGGAATCTATCCTCCGGCCTAGACAAAAGAGGGAAAGTCTCCCTGCGGAGGTGGGCTTCATAATTTGTACTCAGCGGTGGCAGCCTATATAAAAGGCACTATCAAGGTCTTAATTTATTATGCGTCGATCAGGCCAAAGCTGAGCAAATCATGGATCAGCTACATGGCGGTACCTGCGGACCCCACATGAATGGCCATATGCTGTCCAAGAAAGTCATCCGACAGGGATACTATTGGAGTACGCTTGAAACCGATTGTATTCGGTGGGTGCGTCATTGCGACAAGTGCCAACGTTTTGCAAATATGCAGCATGTGCCCCCGCATGTCCTATATAACTCCATAGCCCCTAGCCCTTCTCAACATGGGGAATCGACGTCATAAGCCAAATTCACCCGAAAGGATCCAATGGACATGAATATGTCCTAGTAGCTGTCGATTACTTCACAAAGTGGGTGGAAGCCTCTTCCTATAAAGTCCTAAATGCTCGAAAGGTGTCCGAGTTCATCCGGACCAACATCATATATCGCTACGGAGTGCCTTTCGAGATAATCTCATAAAACGGCACGCATTTTGAAGGGGACGTGAATCGTTTGCTCGACGAGTTCAAGATCCAAAAGGCATAAATCCTCCCCCTATCGGCCGCAAGCCAACTGTGCCGTTGAAGCAACCAACAAAACACTAGAAAATATCATCAGAAAAATGGCTGACACAGGAAGAGAGTGGCCTGAAAAATTGTCGTTAGCCCTCTAGGGCTATCGCACTTCGGTCCCACACCCACTGGGGCTACCCCTTATTCCTTGGCATATGGTATGGAGGCAGTGCTGCCTATTGAAGTTGAAATTCCATCATTAAGAGTAATGATGGAATCCGGCATAGCAGAATTAAGTTGACTGGGTCAAAGGGCGATTTGAAGAATTAGCCCTCATTGACGAACGGCGCTTGCTAGCCCGCTGTTGAACGGGCCGGGGCGGGAAAGCCCGCAAACTTGACGGTCCTTGAATCTCTTGGCCCAATCTGCCCCGCGTAGGGCCACGGGAAAAATGGGCATGCTCGCAAGATTTGAGCAAGCAAATATTAATACTGAATCAGTGAATCTATATTAAAATGCAAAAAACAAATTCAAAAAAATGAATCCAAGATCCAAACAGTCAAACAGGGAAATGAGAATAATGAAACATCAATCTCATTGAAACTATTAAATTATTAAACATGAAATAGAGAATGAAAGTCTGTTACGAAGATGGAAACTATTAAACTATTAAAAATTGAATCCAAAATCCAACAACCTGAAGTGCTTCTCTGATCATCCAAAGAAGGTTGTGACTAGCTTTCCAGTGTTGATTTAGAAGAGTATGAGATTCTCAAAGTCAAACAGAGGAAGACAAGCCACGAACTCGAGCTGTGACGCCGGTGTAGTTGGTGAGCGACTGGAGGAGCCGTCGTGCCGGATGTCGAGATTTGGAAGAAGAATTGTAGGATGGGAGAGAGAGTGAGAACTGAGATGAGACTGAGCCAGATGAGTGGAGACGCAGAGCCGAAGCGTGGCTGACTACGCAATTGCTACTCGCTAGAGAGGAAGACGAAGTCGCTAGAGTGACTGGCTGGCGACTGCGTGAATCGTGATGCCGAATTTTCGATTATAATTGAGACTTGAGAGGCACTTGAGTGTTGGACCAGAAGTGACTGTGAGCCAGAGGCCAAAGGTGGTGCAATCGCCGGAGGAAATTGACCGTATCGTGCATAAGAAAGAGAGTGAGAGTATTTTGCCCAATTTTGATTTTTGAATATAGCTACTAACCCTAACTAATTCTAATTAGACGGAAAGGAAATGACCCAAATGGGTTTGACCGCTTGAGCTTGGGTAGTTGGGCTATGTAATGTTTTAAAAAATTTAAGGATTATTATTATTATTAAAGTGCGGGATGCCCGCCCCCGCCCCGCCCCAACCCGCAAATCCTATTTTCCAAACGGGTATCTAATACATCAGCCCAACCCACCCCTAATGGGTGGCGGGGCGGGCATGCCCGTGGGGTTTTGCCCTATTTGATAGCTCTACACACATGTGAGACACATGACAACTTAACGGTATTTCGCTAACGACATCCATCAAAAGGACTGCCGCTATAAAAATTTAATACTCGTAGGACCCAAATTTGACAAAAAATTATTAAGGGACTATTATTGTGACCGACCTATAGTCAAGGGACCAACGTTGCGATTTGCCCAAGATTTAATAGAAAAATAACTCTTACAGGGCTCCATCTTCAACAATTAGATTCTCGATAATTCCAAGCCCATCGCTTCTGTTCTCTCTTTCGTTTAACTCGTCCATGACTTCAAAATTCAGCCCAAAAATCCATCTTTAAGTCCAAAATTGCTTCAAGTCTAAATATTTCCTCTCTTACATCCAAATATAATAACTTAGATCAATTACGTGCAACAATCAGATAAAATAAGAGAAATATGAGCATAAATGTAGATTAATGTATACACAATTACGCATATTCTTGCTAATTCAAAGTTTGTTCATAGTGTTCAGGAAGTTGGAGCTGGTTGCTAACTTGGGATAGCAGGTTAAACGTTGATTTTAACAGCCAAGTGAGGAAAAGTATCAAATTTGATGAAAATGATCAGAAACTTTTGTGATGAACTTTGATGACAAGGTATATGGGGTACTAAATGTGAAATTGGACCTTATTTGGGGTGCCAAAAGTGAAATTATCCCTTGCAATATATCTCTTAATGTCGCGAGAAGTTAGCCAGAATAAGATCATGGTTTCACAACTCAAGACACCGCACGTTGTTTTGTAATATTTCCTTACGTTTAATTAATACCTTTGCAATGATGCTATAGACACTTAGTTTCTAATCCTTTACCTATAGAAAACCTCGACAAGTCTTGAGAGTTAAATAATTCTTAGAAGTTAACTTTTTTGTTAAAAACCACTTTTCGTTATGTTTTGATGTTATTCTTTAAAATGGGCATAAATAAGGAATATTATGTCCAAGGCTTAAAATGCTTGCCCACGGCTTTGACCTTGGCCTGTATGGTTCGAGCTTTGTATAGACAAAGCTATGTCATGACAAATAATTTTTGAGCCATGACTTGAAACTATCGGATTTGAGTTTTTAGGATCTAAAAGGGTATGATGGTCCAATTTAAGGCCTAGAATCTTCTTGAAGTTTCCCTAACCCTATTTACCTACTATATAATCCCATGTTTGCCTCTTGAAGTTTCATGTAGAACAATTTACAAGAGGCGCACCCTAATACAAGAAAATCTTCTTCTTTTTTCATTCATGGCTTGTTTAAGCTAATCGAAGGAGAGATCATTTGTTATCTTAAACAATTCAATCGAAAGCAAACTACAAATGGAGGATCTAAGCTTGATGGAGGCTTAAGAAGGTTTATAGTGCTTCCCTAATCTCTTCAAGACTTTTCTTTATCAAAAAATTCCGAGGAGATGGTATATTTTTACTCTCTACTCTCATAGTTCTCTCTTTTATGATAGTTGATCATGGTGAATTCCTAGTCTTTTGAAGGAAAAGGCTTAATATTTGATATAATTGCTTGTTAATGTTATTTTCTTAGATCTATGTTATTAATTTCATTATTTGGGATATCTTATGATATTTTTTTAAAAAAAGTGGTGTAGAGATTCATTTAGGATCTTTCTTTTTCATATCTTATTTCCTATTAGTACTTTTTGATGAATTTTTGATTGTATGATCTTTCTTTTAATTTCTCTTTCCTCTATTGACTAGATCTATAGGTTAATGTTGAGATCTGAGTGTTGATCGATAGATCGATTGATTTTTGCGATCTATTGAGTAGATCTATTGATAAGATCTTAGTGTTGATCGATGGATCGATTGATTTTTGTGATCTATAATTTGTAGCATTTTTTGTGCGATATTTTTTCATCTTGATCATGCTTAGATGTTATAGATCTAGATTTTCCTCTTCATGATCTTAATGTCATCTTCTCTATGGTATTTGAGACATGTGGGTTTTTGTTGGGTTGGTTCTCCTTGTACAAATTGGGAACTTTGGTTTTTGATTTTTAACTTTATCTCTCTTTGGCCCACTAGCTTCTCTCTATCAATTTCTTACTTATAATTCGATTATTGCAAAACGAAAATAAAAAAAAAACCTCTAAATCACTATGTCAAAGACACCCATTATGAGCTTGGAAGAATTTAGATTTTGAATCTTCTGCTTAAAACCTCTCAAATCTCAATGTTTCCTTCTCTTTCATAAAACTCTCTTGTTCTTCTATTCATTCAAAGGAGAAATCAAGTACTTAACAAAATCCTTGAGCTATTTAGATCCATTACGAAAGAGGTGTTTGTATTTCCCCATTTTTTTATAAGTAAGGATATATAAAAAAAAACAAAAAACAAATCCTAAAAATACAGTCTAATACACTAGGTTCCAAATAACCGTGCCTTCTTCATGCAAAATAGAAGCATTGATGTTGACTTCTTTTTCAATCGCTATGTTAAAAAGAGTAGGAAAATCCCTCCACAACTCCAAATCTCCACACCACCTATCCAACCAAATTGGTTAAGAAAGGATTTTCCATGAAATCGTCGTCCTTAATATTCCTAAAAATGCAAATTGCATCCACTGCCTGACGATATAACATAGTCCTTCGTATTTGTTAATTATGATCGCTTTTGAAGACAAGTTATATTGGTTTGTTTCCACTTGGGGTTGAAATTAGAGTTAATTCGTTTGGTTTTTAATAACTCACAGTGGGAGGTCAAATTATTATACCATTGCAATGGTGATGGGCGGTGGCCTGGGGACAATGGTGAGTGGAAGAGGGATTAGAGTTGTGTTTGATTTCAATAGTAGAATACGAAGGAAAAGGGTAGAAATGTCAATTCTAGTTTATTTATCATAATTAAAGTGTTTTTTTGGTGATTGTGCAACATAGATGTTAACACAATTAGATTTTCAGACTAAGTGGGTCCCAGGTGGGGGCAATCGAAAAATAAATGACCATAAGCATATGTATGAGAAGAAAATTACATCTTAGAATGTTTGTTAGTCTTTCATATTTGGCTAGTCAAATTTTTAGCAGGGCCGGTCTTAAGGGGATGTCTGGAGGTAGGGGTGTGCACAGTGCATGGGCTCTAAGCCCACTGGCTTTTGCATAGCCCAGTGCATGGGCTTCATGCGGGCATTGATCTTTCATGGGCTTTAACGGGCATTACACGGTCATGAGCTTTGATGGGCTTATGGATTGAATTATATGTTTTGAAAATTTTATACCTATCAAATCTTGGGCTTTAAAATAATTTCAGTCCATATAGTTTATACCTATCAAAATTTAAAATTAGCACAAATAGTTTCTATAGATTAAATGAAATAAGCATTTATAATCTCACCTTTAAACAATGGAGTTTTGTCTTCTTCGACTCAATGGACTGATACAAGAAGAAATGAACTAAAGAAGTGATGTAGTACCCCTACTGTACTAGGTTTTTGTATTTATGATTATATATATATATATATATAATTAACTTAATAGTTATATGCACTATAAAACATTAAAACGGTGTAGTATTGCAAATAGATGGGCCAGGTTGGGCACAATGAGCATTAAAAAAGTAAGGGCCCTATCTTGCCCGAGCCCATGGGCATCCTTAACTTTAAAACCTATAACTGATGAAGAATTTGCAGGCATGGGCCTTGCGGACACGGGCATTGCGGGCTTTAAGGGATGATGGGTGGGTTTGCCCACCCTTATATGGAGGGGTGATCGCCATAGTCCCCAATTTTGGGGGCCCTAAAATTTTGGGCACTACTTTATATTTTAGTATATATAATATACTGTCAAAAAGATATACAATTGATTTCATTTACCATGTGGATAAGACATTCACTATGGGCACTAGAGGTTCCTGGTATGAACCTAAGGTGTTTAACTATTTTTTTCCCCGATACTTTATGTTTGTAGGGGTGCCATTGGGGGCCCTAATTTTTTGGGAATTACCTTTTAGGAATAATTACAAGCCGGTACATTTTTTAAAACATTTTTTCAAATCAATCCAGCCATTTTTTAGACATATCTTTTAGGTACATTTTTGGGGTAAAAATACATCACTACCCCCAATTATCATGCTGATCGTATTCCCCCCAATTAACACCATTTCCTCTTCACTTCATTACCAAGATCTGATGAATAGTTGTGAGGTCTCCTCGGGAACCCCAAAATCTGCAGACGAAATGGGTGGCCCTAATTTAATACTTCCTCGGCCGGCCTCTCTTTTTCCTGGCCGACTCAATCCGAAACCACCCCTAAACCCGCCATGAAGAAGGGATGATCCGTCGCCGTATTGGGAGTTGAGGGTGTCGGAATTGAAAGGGAAGCGAGAGTTTTGTCTTTGTTCTTTGCCGCATCATGGTGGACTTCCTCGGCCGGCCTCTCTTTCCCTGGCCGACTCAATGCTGAAACCACCACCCTAAACCCGCCCTGAAGAAGGGGATGATCCGTCGCCGCCGTATTGGGAGTTGAGGGTGTCGGAATTGAAAGGGAAGCGAGAGTTTTGTCTTTGCATCATGGTGGCGGTGATGGAATTGGGGTTGATCGAATTGTTGTTGTTGTTATAGGTGTTGGGATGTTGAGATTGTTGAGGAGGTGGTGCCATCATGAGGGATTGCGAGTGTGGTGGCTGTGCCTGGTGGTGTTGCGGTGGTTGTGGCGGTTGTAGGGATTCTCGGGAATCCATTTGGGAACTCCGTCGTGTGTGAATGTGATTTGTTTGGGAGGTGGGGAAGTAGTACAAGTAGCTACTCAAAACCTACTCTCCACTCTCAGTGTGTGTGTGTGTGTGAGAGAGAGAGAGAGAGAGAGAGAGAGAGAGAGAGAGAGAGACTGGGCATGAAAAGCGGAGCTGAAAGATGGTTTAGAGTTTAGACTTTAGTGAGAGAGGGGGTTTAGAGAGGGAGTGTTGGGAAAGAATGAAAGAAATCATGGAAAGGCTGAGTTTTTGGCATCAGCAATAATGGTGGGCATCAGCATTTTGGCATCAGCAATCTGATGCCAAAACTTGGCATCAGAGTTTTTGGCATCAGCAATAACGGTGGGCATCAGCAATATTTTTGGCATCAGCAACAATTGTAGGCATCAGCATTTCACCTGATGCCAAGATTTGGCATCAGAGTTTTTGAATTAATGATCCTGATGCCAAGATTTGGCATCAGCATTTTTGGCATCAACAATATTTTTGGCATCAGAGTTTTGGCATCAGAGTCCTGATGCCTGGAATTAATCATTCTGATGCCAAGACTTGGCATCAAAGTTTTCATTAATGGCATTTTTGTCATTTGGCAAGCAATTTGTAGTTTTATGAAATGTGCAAAAAATTAATGGTTCTAGATGAAAACATGTTTTAAAAATTGTACCCACTTGAAATTCCCCCTACCTTTTATTTAGTATCTATAATATAATGTCAAAAAATATATATATATGGTTGATTCTCTTTACTTGGTGGATAAGACATTCACTATGTGCGCTAGAGGTTCTTGGTTCAACTCCAGGGTGTATAACTATTTTTTACCCTACTACTTTAAATGATTTGATTTAATTTTTATAAAGCGCCCCTTTTTTTGGCCATGGGCCTCTCAAGATGGATCGAGTTAACTAATCAACTTTATTTGATTTGTCCTTGAGTTGATACTGAAAATATGTGCATAGTCGTACAAATAGTTTTCCTTGAAAAAATTCTTTATGTGGATTGTGGGATGAATTTCATGTACACTCAAAAGAGAATATGGTAGCATTATCTTCTACCATTGGTATGTATAAGATTTCGTGAGCTACCCATTAGGTATGACAATGTGGCAGTTCGGAGTATCCCAATTCCATTTCATTCACATACCCATCACACCATTCCCTAAAAAATTAGTTTTTATCCCCATATCCATTCCCTACGCGTAACGGTTAATAGGGGAATGCTTGTAGGGAATTATTTATGTTTTATCCAACTATTAAACATCTAGAGGTAAATCGACAGTGTTTTTATTTAGATAGGCGTCATTTATTGATTAATGTTGATAAAATACCCAAGAAAGAAACTTTTAGAAAAGTACA
This sequence comes from Codonopsis lanceolata, assembly GCA_013146195.2. Taxonomy (NCBI): domain Eukaryota; kingdom Viridiplantae; phylum Streptophyta; class Magnoliopsida; order Asterales; family Campanulaceae; genus Codonopsis; species Codonopsis lanceolata. The sequence continues at coordinate 72,394,321 of CM028381.1, forward strand.
ATATTTAATCAAGTTCAAAAGACTTGATAAATAGATGACGTAATTACTATGTAGAACCTATCATAACCAAGTTAATGAAGACTAATAGGGATTAGATAATTAACTACCAATGTAGTTGAGTTTGTCGCAAATATACCATGAGTTACAAGAATTTCATGAAATCACAAGTATAAGAACACATCAACAATCCTTCTTAAAAGTCTAAAATAAAAACACTCCAAATTTTTAAGACAAACTTCAAGCCTTCAATTCAATCATTATTCTTCCAAACTCAAATCCTTAAGAATGACATGTTAATATTTACATAGTAGTGCAAATAGTTAGGCTAATTGGGTAAATATAAGTATGTATAGAGGGAATGAAAAAAGACGTGATTGACTGAGAAAGTGTGACATTATAGTAGTAACTAATGTAGAGTTTGAGGAATGGGGCATGTATTAGTAATATCATATTCGAACCATTTCCCTGTTTCTTAATTCGATCAGTTACTCCCCATCACTAACCACCTCATATCCGGTCAAATAAGTTAACAAACTTCAATCTTGATTCAATTCATTGTGGATATCTGTGGTTTGGTTCAAAATGTGATTTTTTCTAAGATGTCTTATATATTTATTTTATGTTTGACATAGGTATGCTGGCTTCAAGTAACGAAATTCCTATTGTGACTCAGATCACCGACCAACTTGCATAAGGACTGTATCGGTTCACTGTTAGTAAGTCATTTTTACGGTAGCACAAACATTTTCTTACCCTTTTTGTATAAATATTATCCTTCACCAATTCATATATATGGTGCACACAATTTATTTCTTGGAGTACAGCTTCTACCCTCATTGGTAAGAACCTTCATTATTTTCAGGATAGATACTAAAACGAAAATGCTTGGCAAAAAGTTTGTAGTGCATCACCCAAAATTTTATTCATAATATTGAATTTGGTACCACATATATAATCTGATGATGCCCTTTCATAGTTTCATTTGTGTATATTCATTAAGCATATGAAGAGTGAAGACGAGTTTTTAGAATGTATTGCAGCTCAAACCCCTACCGGAATCGTGAATATCTACTTTTGGAGATATATTTAGATCGCATGGAATATATGGTCGAATCAACGAAAAGGTTGTAATAGTTTGATCAAATTAGTATGATGATTTTATCTCCACGCGGACCACGCCACCGCCTCAAGGAAAGAAATTATCACTTTGATAAACATCATTGACTTTATCTTCTAGGAAAACTATATATATACATATGTGTTCATTATTATGTATATATTATATACAACTTTTTAAGGCATAGGAGGAGGGAGTTTAAAACTCTCAAGCTTTAACATACTCTTATTCTCACTTAACCATCAAAGTGAAATACTTTATTGTTAAAACTTTATTTACCATTAATTCATATGGGTCACATTACAAAATAAATCCAACACATAAGCTTCAAATAAAAAAAAATATAACATATTAATGTATATGTTATACTCCGTATAAGACATTTTTTAATTAGGAACAACGAGAATATTTGGTAGTTAAAATATTGCTTATTATACAATTTTAGAACAACTTAATCATCTATGGTTAACTTGTTAGGTTGAAAATACACGTGATTTAATTTTGCAATTTAAGATTTGAACATTAGGATGTTTTTTTTGAAAGAATGCTAGATTTTTATAAATGGGAAAAAAAGGAAAACAAACTAAAGGGGGGCAACCAACCTTACTCTTAAAAAATAGGGACAAAGGAGCCTTATCTCGGGAGAAAATAACAGAAAAACTCGCAAAAAATAAAGTAAATCGGATAAAACAAAGAAATAAATATAATAATTACGATAACGACTCTTCACGACGCTCAACCTTCTGAGGCTTGGGGTTTCTAGATCAAGAGCTTCAAAGTGGGCGAGGTCATTATCATAATTATTCTCTTTACAATATATTCTAGCTTAATCAAAGAAATCTTGTACTCTTTACTTTTTCTCGAAAAGGATTTCGAGGTGAAAGGCATACAAGAAAAAGAACTATCTTAATAACTCTCTCCATTTTGATGGAATAGTCCAAGTTTAAAAATAAAATATTTTAAAGAATGAATTTCTTTTTCTTTTTTTTTCATAAATACACTTACTCCCTTCATTTCATCTAAACAAGTCATGTTTGAAAATTCTAATAATTAAGAGATATATAAATATTATTAATGTTTGTTATAATTACAATAATACTAGAGTATAATCAATATGTGAATATCAAATATAGAGAGTAAAGTTGAAACATTATAAAGATTATATATATAAAATTTGAAAGTGAATCTCTTAAATACAAAATCCTATAGGAAAATTTATTCAAATAAGTATCGTACTATTCCTAGGTAATCGATTTGATCAACCATGTTACAATATCTCGAATGTGACCAATGTACTCAGTAATTTGGTGTGATATGGTCCTTACCATTAACGTCTCACCTAATTTTATAACGTATTTATGGACGTGGATTAACAGAAGGACTGTACGAATGATATTTTTGTCTTTCAATTGCACACAGAAAGGTGGAATTGATCAAGAAAAAATGTTTGGAGAAGAAAATGGTGCAATTGAAAAACAAAAATACCCTTCGTACAATTCCTCCATTAATCTACGTCAATAGGTTCGTTACAAAATTGGATGGGGCGTTGACGGCAAGGACCACATCGCACCCAATTACTGAGCACATTGGTCACATTTGAGATATTGTAATGTGGTTGGTCAAATTGATTACCTACGAATAGTACGATTGTTATTTAGATAATTTTTATAATCCTAAAATAACATTGTGAAATCTGTCTAGAAGTACATTTATCAAATCTAAAAGTAGAAAGCAGAACCCTTTAAACAAAAGTAAGTGTCGTATAATACAGTTTTATGCATCTTAATTCGTAATACGGAACTTCACTCTCTCATACTCATCCCACCAATACAAAATTGATCGAATAAGAAGAATCAATTTTATTTAAAAAATATGTAAAATCGTCTTACCTAATTTTTTTGCCTTTAAATAAACACGAAATTAATACACCTAGCAAGGGTCAACAAAAGGGTCAATGAAGTAAACGAAACCCTTGATAAGAAAAAAAAAGGAAAAAGGAAAAAGGAAAAGGAAAAGGAAAAGTCCACGTGGACACATATCTGCAGAGATGAACCAGGTGTTATTTTCCAATCAATTTCCTCAGATTTCAGACGAGAGCGATATTTTCGAGGGTTGCTACTTATAAAACTGTAAGAATAAACTAGAAAGTAGAAATCCACAAAGTCTATTCACAGCAAGCAATTTCTCTAAAGTCCCTCACTCCTTACTAGAAAGTAGAAAGCTGCTGTGGTTGATGGAGCCTGCAGGGGAAAATAGCAGGAAAAGAAAGTTAAGCGGGGAAGAGTTTGTGATATGTAAGTATATTTATCTTATTAATTGTCAATGAATTATTAATTCATTTCTAGTACTTCTAATTATCAAACCTGATTAGGGTTTCATGCATTGTCAAGTGAAGTACATATTCTATATCCTCCTTTGATTTTCTATCTATGGTGTATGTGTGTGTGTGTATTTAGTTTTTTGATCTACATTATTAAAAGGGTTTCAGATCATTGAGTTTAATTTCTAGGATTCAGTAGTTTGATTTCCATTTAATTTTCAGTCATCTGAATTAATGATGCATTTAAATTCTATGTGTGTTTCTAAGATTTGTGTGTGTGTTTGAGTGTTTATGTTTTGATTTACATTTATTTTTAATGGTTTCAGATAATTGAGTATAATTTCTAGGGTTTGCAGTAGGTAGTTTTAACCTCCTTTGATTTCCATTTTCCAGGCATCTGAATGTATTTACCCTCTGTGTATGTGTCTATGATTTGTTTGTGTGTTTATTTTTTGATTTACAATTTCTTGCCAATGGTTTCAGATTATTTTCTAGCTAGGGTTTTCAGTAGGTCATTCATGATGATAATTGGGACTTTCTCATCCACATCTATTTCTCTATCCCTCTCTCTCTTTCTCTCTCTCTCACACACACACAAAGTAAATCTATTTCTCCTAAACTAATAAATAGAGAGTGATCGAGGGTAAAGAATGACGTTTTCTATATATCAATGGTGATTGAGTTACACTGCACTAAAAACTCATAGCATGTTTTGTGTGTAATTAAGACTTCAATTGATATTTTGGTGCATGCGCGCCGTCGCTGAATTTTAAAAAATATGCAGGAAAACTGCTTTAAATAATTTTTAAACCTTTAAATTAAAAAAATTGTGCGCTATTACTGCTTCAATTAATTCTTCTTTATTTGGGGGTAATCTGATTTAAAGAAAACTTATGAACTTGCACTTCCTTGGACTGAAAAAGATTGAAACTAATAATGTAAACCATGGTCCATTAATTTCTCATATAATTTCCAAAGCGAATAACTGACTTACCTTGCCGAATCACTCTCTATAACAGTCACCCGATCACTTCTCCTTCCGTGTTGGATCCCTCATCAAAATAACTACATACAAAATGTTCTCCTCCCACCAGCACGTACAGTTGTTTATACAAAATTTCCAAAAATTGGCACTGTGTTGAATCTGCCTATCAAAAGAAAAACTGCTGTTAGTACTTGTGAGGTTATATTATAGAAGTCCCAGCATAGTTGGGTAATTAAGTTGTTATTTATACAACACAATTAGGGTTACAAGTAAAACTTAGTAAAATTACAAGAAAAAGCAATAAGAAAATAAACTAAGGACTTCCAGTAATGCACACTAGCCTACCATATATTCAAAGATCCGAAAGTAATCTATGACTATATCATACATAACTCGAGTTTCTTAAGTCGTAACTCTTTGAAAATTGAAGAGATCCATACGATTAAGATTGAGGTATGAATGTTAAGTGACAGATGCTAGTTCAACATTCTAGACCGAAACTAGCACTGAAATTGGAATACTGGGAGGGTCTGCTTAGGCAGTAACCTTAGCTTGATACCCTTTCATTTGTGCATATTGATTACACATATGAAGACGAGTTTTTCTGAATGTATAGTATTAGCTTGATTAGTTTTTTTTTCCATCGTTAGCAATGATGTAATTCCTTTCTTGTTGAATTTCATTACTTAACTGCAGTCAAAGGCCAACACCCTCGGCTAAATTCAGTAGACGCGGGGAAGAGGCTGAATGAAGTTCACAAATTTATTACAAAGGTGAAATTGGCAATTTGTTACGGCGAGAACGTGACAGTCAATGATATAGAACGAATATATATCTACGTGTATCCTATCATTTACCAAATAGCTGGAAATTAAGGGGATTTGCGACCTCATGCTTATTTAATTTCCAATTAATATAACCATGCATTTGTAACTTTTCCTCTTAAACGTGAATTTTTTCATATCTTTTCTTGGGCTATGCTATTCTCACTTCACTTCTCAACGCATGATGTTGTATTTATTTGTAAATTATGCTTATCATACTTTACTGGGGATAGTGTCATATTGAAGTGGAGTGGGAATGGTGTACCCATCTTTGTTTCCTCTTAACTCTTTTCGTTTCCTCTTAACTCTTTCGATGTTGTGTTTTCCTTTGTAGCACAAACCCCCACCGAATCGTGAATATCAACTTTTGGGAATATTTATAGAACACATGGAATATATCGTGGAATTAACGGTAAGGTTTCAATAGTTGATCAAAGTAAGTAGATGATTTTCCATATTGAAACAGAAGCATGGAGTACTTGACATTATCAAGAAAGTTTGCGTATTCTTAACCTAGATATTTTTCTATCCAATATTCTGCAGGTACTGCCTAGTCTAGGAGAGCAAACAGATGATGCGGAACAAAGATTATCAGTATTAGTACTGATGTGGGACAGATTTAAGAAGATGGTGGAGTGGTTTTCAGATATTTTGAAGCCTCTCAATGAAGCCTTCAATACCAAGGGCGTGACCCTTAAAGACGTGTCAATTGACATCTTCACTAGTTTGGTATGTGTTAGAGCTCCTCATTTCATAGTTTGATAGTTTCACTCCTCAGGCTAAACGTTAAATGAAACCGATCATATTTCAATATCTTCTTCTCAAATGTAGGCATGCTATAACATGTATGAGACATTTGTGGCTACCACTATGAACATGGTGCATAAATCTCTCTCTCTCTCTCTCTCTCTCTCTAATATATATATATATATATATATTTATCGGAGCTTCCTCTTCTTGTTTTAATTGGAGAGACATCAGTCATGGACTTGATCACTATGATCTTGTTGTATATGTACAGATCACCGTTGAGCGTGATGGACAAGAAATCAATGGAGACTTACTGAAAAGCACCATTGATTTCTTTTTTGAAATTAGATCGAGAAATTAACGACATATACTTTCGATATTTTGAGCTGATTTTGCAGAGAGAATCTCAGAGATACTACTACTGGTTATCTTGGAAGTGGATTAATGAGAATCATGAGTCATTCACCTCTTACCTCGCAAAGGTTATAATGATAGTTCATTGCACTGTAAATTAAATAGTTCTTTGTGTGGTTATATATGATTTTTTTTTTTTTTTTGACTTGTTTATATATAATCTTCCTGATGTTTTAGGCTGAGCACTGGATGAAGCAGGAGGAAATGAGAATGAGCAATCGATTGCCTCCAATCACAATGTCAAAATTAACAGAGGTACTGATCATTGCACATATGAAAGGAGGCAAAAACTTGAATAAGAGTGTATTACAAATATTTTTTTATAAGACGGATCCTCCTTATCCGACACACCGTGTGTTAGTGAGTTGAGCTGGAGGTCCGTCTTACGAATAAAGATCCGTAAGACGGTGTTACAAGATAGTTACCCTACTTTAATTATTTTATTTTCTTTTGGTTATGGCATTTAGGTAAGAAGTTTTTATTTAGGTAATTTTTTGTAAGATAGATCATCTTTATCCGACCAGCATATTGGTGGGTTGAGTGAAGAGTGAGGATTCCTTACAAATTAATATCCGTAAGACCTCTTGAAGAAGACATACTCTTTGCTAATATATAGTACTTCATCATTAATCGTCGATCTCCGCTTTGATGTTTATCGTAATGAGGACTGAATGTTGGATAATAATGCAAGAGAGTTGGTTGAACTGTTCTTCCGCTTTTGAGGATTAATTAACGTTGCATTGAAGATGTTTTTTTTCAAAAAAGATATAAATTTCTAGGTGATACATATTTTTTTTTACATTTACATTAGCATTGGTGATGGTCTATTAATAACCAAACATGTTGACAATGAAATGGAAAGGAAAGAAGCTAAGTTGGTAAATTCATTTTCTCATTAATTCCCAAAATCCTTTTCCTATTTAATTAACTAGTCGGGTATAATTTCTACTCCTTCTATTTTAGGTAAAGAGCCCATCATACTATTTTCGAACGCTTCCCATCGAAAGTCCGCTTTTAAAAAAATAATGTGAACATGCATGCTCCATTATTATATTGAACAATTATCATGGCTCGTCATAGAACTCACTCATTTAATCTCTTATTAAGTGTTGTAACCGCCTTTGATCCGACGAGAGTTGAATATGAGACCTCCCTCTAGGTGGATTGCTTCACACAAGAAGTCAATGGGGTCAAGCTAATTAATGAACCAACGTTTTGTGTTTAAGTGAGGGTTCGCTCGGGTTCAACGCAGTTTCAAAACGCAATTTTCTTATAAACACGTTTGTGATATAATTTCAAAACGTTATTTTCAAAATTTTGAGTAGTTATCAAAAGACACTTATATATTTTGATCCAAACTAAATCAAACCAAACCACCATAATAAATTAATATTAATAAATATTTTTATATTACATATATTATTATTTTCCATTTTTATATTACATATGCTATTATATAACTAATAGTCAAATATATAATTTATTTGGATGAGTGATTCTTGTACAATAAAGTTTATAAAAATGAACATAAAATATATTTTTGGTCCAATTATTCCAAACTCATTCTTACACTCAAACTCAAAGTTTGACTCATTAGGTCTCTCCCTTTCTCACTCTTTGTAATTAATTTCTTTTTATCTATCAAAACTTTGGTCTCTCCACGCCTCCTCCTCTCCCCGATTTATCTCTCTCTCTCTCTCTCTCTCTCAATCCAACCCCTCCTTCATTTCCCCCAAACCCACTGCTTTTTATAAGGGAGAAATCCTTATACACCCTACCTCTTTGTTTTACATTTTCTTCCTTTCCCTTATTTCTCTTCAACAAAATATTTGCCCAAATTATTATATTCAAATCCCTAGCCCCAACATTTTAGTTATAATTCCAGATTTCTGCAGGTTCACTTGCAAGCAATGACAATTTATTTTTTTCTCCGTCGTCCGGCCTCATTTGATCTAGCGTGCACCCATTTCTTCCATCTATTTTATTTTTCTCCTGCCGCCAACAATCGCGAAGCTCATGTATCCGCCGATAGTTCGAAGAAGCCACCGTCATCGATGAAGCGACGCCACGCCGAAAAATGCATAACACTCATTGTTACCTCGGTATAGAAAAAGAGGAGAGGGGGAAACAATTGTGGATATTTTGCCCACCAACCTTCCGAGAGCGTTTTTGAGGATTCGTCTTACAAATTAAGATCCGTAAGACCCTCTTGAAGAAGACTTACTTTTGCTAATATATAGTACTTCATCATTAATCGCCGATCTCTATTTGATGTTTATCGTAATGAGGACTCGAATCTGGATAATAATGCAAGAGAGTTGGTTGATCTGTTTCTTCCGCTTTTGAGGATTAGTTAACGGTTGCATTGAAGATGTTTTTTTAAAAATTTATTTTTTCAAAAAAGATATAAATTTTAGGTGATACATAATTTTTTTTACATTTACATTAGCATTGATGATAGTCTAAATTAATAACCAAACATGTAGACAATGAGATGGAAAGGAAGGAAGCTAAGTTGGTAAATTCATTTTCTATTAATTCTAAAAAAACTTTCCCTATATAATTAACTAGTCGGTATAATTTCTACTCCTTTTTATTTTAGGTAAAAGAGTCCATCATACTATTTTCGAACGCACATCGAAGTCTGCTTTTAAAAAATAATGAACATGCATGCTCCATTATTATATTGAACAATTATCATGGCTCTGTCATAGAACTCACTCATTTAATCTCTTATTGCGTTGTAACCCGCTTTTTGATCCGACGAGTTGAATAATGAATACGAGACCTCTCTAGGTGGATTGCTTCACACAAGAGGTCAATGGGGTCAAGCCAATTAATGAACCAACGTTTGTGTTTAAGTGAGGTATCGCTTCGGCATTTCAACGTAGTGGCTTCAAAATGCAAAGTGATTTTCTTACAAATATGTTTGTGATATAATTTCAAAACGCTATTTTCATAAATTTAAGTAGTTATCAAAAAGATAGTTATACATTTTGATCCAAACCAAATCAAACAAAAACCACCATAATAAATTAATATTAATAAAAATTATATTATATATTATTATATAACTAATAGTCAAATATATAATTTATTTGGATGAGTGATTCAAGTACAATAAAGTTTATAAAAAATGAACATAAAATATATTTTTGGTCCAATTATTCCAAACTCATTCTTACACTCAAACTCAAAGTCTCGACTCAAGGTTCTCCTTTCTACCTCTTTTTGTAATTTCTTTTTATCTATCAAA
>CM028381.1:72404086-72459086 GCA_013146195.2 Codonopsis lanceolata
TCGGCTCGACAATCGGAACTCGACTTCTCTCAAAGATCGCGAGATGATAGACTCATAAGGGAGGTCCTTCCCCGATGTGTGAGATTCCCTGAGTACCGCTGCCCCGATCGTGCCCGCACGGTATATTTATCACTTCTCTTTTTTATTGACCGATACTCTTTTTTTATTTTTTTGATCGATGCTCTTTTTTATTTTGACTTCTTTTTTTATGTCTCGTTTTTTCAGTCAAAGTGTCCACATACAAGAGATCGGGCTGGGCTTCACAAGATCAACAAACTCTATCGCCTCGATGGATGACTTTTCTTGTGAGCAATGACGCTATGCGCGCACTCAGCGCCGCAGCGATGATGATGACGACGATGCGACGTAGGATCGAGTCGCGCGCAGCGTGGGACGGATACGCACTCGATGGCACTGGCCCCCGAGTCGTGGAGGTGGCTTTAGCAGGCGCAGCATCTTTTGGCTATTAGCTTCTTTTTCCTCGCACATGTCGGCCTTTTTTTTTTTTTTCTTTTTATTTGTAATTAGTATCTGACAAACATGAATTATGAAATGCAATATAATTTTAAATGACATGATAAAATAAAATGCACATTCAAAATATAGGCAGAAAATAAAGCTATACCGACTCCTAAGGGTAATGGCACGCTGTTTTTTTTAGAAATGAATTTGAAAAGAATACGCCTTCGCTTAAGGGGCTTTTCTGGCGATTCTGGGTAGAGGAAGAGGCGCCTCCTCCCCGTGCGAGGGAGCATAATTGTGGCCATCTACTCTTTATAGCCTTTGCTTTGATAGATCGCCAAAGCCTCCGTGATCGATTTAAATATCAATTGGCGATTTGGACGTAAACCGTAATGGGGTAGTAAATGAGCAATTTGGGCGTGGTTTATAGGGATTTGGGCGCCATGCCCAAATTTCATGAGGGTGGCGCCGCTTTTCCCCGGGAGATTTTTCCGGCCACTGTTCACCACTGTTCACCCTGTTTGTCGATTTTCTTATTTTCTGCTATAAAAGGAGACCCGGCGATCCTGAAGTTCTCACATCTGATTTTCTTCTGTCTGCCTCGTTCCTTCATAGCTTTTCCTCTTCAATCGTTCCTTCTTTTGATAGAGAAAGTATTCTATTTCTGCTCAAATGGCTGCCCCTTACCATACACCTTTGGAATTAGAAATCTATGAAAATGCCCTCGACCTCTGGATTCTCGCCCTCCGAGCCGATGAACGTGACTGGTTTGATCACATTTTTGGCTTCAGGTGCCTTCTATCCTGGAGAAATGTCGTGATCAACTGGGACATGCTGAGAGGAGCGTCCAGGTTCTGGTCTCGTCAGGATCATCTTTTTAATTTTGGGATGAACGAGATGTGCCCAGCTTTCGAGGAATTTTGTGCAATGCTGGGAGTTGCTGCCACTCATGGTATTGCCGTGCCTTCGCCTCGGAGGCGTCCTTACATGGCGATTAGGGAATTATTCCGCAGTACTCGAGCTGCCACCCCGGGTTTCTATAACGGGGTGAACTTTGACTTGACCGTTCTTCCTCGAGCATTCACAGAGTTCATAGAGGACGACGTGGATTATTTGAGGCGCCGCTGACGGCTCTTTTTGCTCGGTGGGGAGATATCTGGTGGGCCATCGTGATTTATTGACGGCGAGTGGTAGATCTTGCTCGCAGCACGTGATCGCCGGCGAATATCGCCCCAAGAATCTTGGCAGACTCGGCCGGGTCTTGATGCTTTTTCCGGTGGCGACGAACTTTTCCCTACCGGCATTCCCATTCTCGATTCACATGTGGTCGGAGGAGCATTTTCAAGGCGTGATGGCCTCGCACCTTTGGGGGAGATATGATCCGGCTCTATGGTTTCCGCCGCTTCCTCAAACTAATTTTTCTGACTATGACTGGACCGAGGATTTCTTTCGGAGAGGCTCCATGGACATATCTTGGGTGATTAGCCACTGGGAGATCCGGCGCTTCATTTTGCACTCCGCCGGCTATGCTCAAGTCGTTATGTTGGGCATCAGAAGAACTTCTTTTTATAGTGCTGATGCATATTGCGCCTTGGGCCGGAGCGCATTATTCCGCACCCACTCGCCCGGTATTTTGGAGATGGAAAATGACAGACTTTGACTATTGACTTTCGAGGATGTGGCATCCGACTTTGATAGGCTTCGTGGCCTATTTGTTCTCTCGATTATATATTTTTGTCCTGAATACTTGGCATGGATAATGGTGATTGCTGAGGGATCTTCCCGCGGGATTCGGCGAAGGCTGAGAAATTTGTTTGGCCGCCATGTAGCTACAGGCATTGATGCTCGCCTTATGGAGATAGGCGAAGAGATCGAGAGCTCAGGTTTGGTCATTCCTCAGTCTTACAGAAGATTTCAAAGTAGTACATAACCTTGGCGCTCCTGTGGCTCCCGCCCAAATGAAGGTGTCCCAAGCAATTGGGAAACATGAGGCCGCCCCTCCCGAGGCCGAATGGGCACCGGCTTCGATATGCTGATTACGAGGTCCCTCGACATGATAATGCAGGTCGGGAGCACAATCCTGGGAAGCCAAGAGGAGGCTGTCCCTTCCCTCAAAATGGATGGGGCACTGATATAAGGCCTGATAATGGCAATCAACAACATAATCCCTGGGAACCGGAAGAGGCCGCCTCCCCTCACCGATGGGGTACCGATTTAAGAGATAAGTCGAGTCGGTCCTAGCAACACGACCGCCCACATGAGAATGGAGATGCCGGTGATGATGAAGGAGACACTTCGGGCGTGTTCTCGAGAATGGGGTTCTTCTCGGCCTCGCAAGAGGAATATGGGCCCGGCTTGGTGGACGCCGCAGTATGGATAGACCGCTTGGGGCCGAGCCGCAAAAGGAAGGAATGTTCTGGGGAAACAAGTGGGGTGTAGGCGTGAATATATATGTGCAATGCGCTTAATGTATAATATAGATGTCTTAAATAAATATTCCTAAGTTGCACCTTAGACCTTGTAATATATTTTAAGTATTTTAATGTGAGCTTCCGTTGTGGTTTTTCTCTTTCCTTTGTCGGGCTGAGCCTGTTGTATGCCAAAGACCGAGATAAATGCCGAGGATTCAAAAGAGAATGTCTTCCTCTCCTTTTTCTCCCGATTTTTTTATGCTCTAACTTTTGCCTAGGCCGCCTCTTTCGGTTTTCAACCTAGCGAGCCCTTATTTCTCCTTTTTGTATCTTTTTTTTTTCGCTCTAACTTTTGCCTAGGCCGCCTTTCGGTTTTCAACCTAGCGAGCCGGAGAGGGAAAGCACTTTTGTCTGATAGATTGGCTCAAGCATAGTACCTTTGAGCTTGTCAAGGTTGAAGGGCCGAACAAGGTCCTCTCCTTCCCGGTTCGTGAGGAGTACGCACCTCCCGACCGGATCTCTTTGACAATGTACGGTCCCATCCACTGAGATTTCCATTTTCCCCTAGTATCAACATAACTAGGGGTTTTTTCGAAGCACCGATCTCCGACCGATGTCGCGGCCTTTGACTTTTTGTTAAATGCCGGGCTATACGCCTTTGATAGGCTCGAGTGTGCTCTAGGGCTAGTAACCGCTGCTCATCGATCGTGGCTAATTCTTCAAATCGCCTCGACCTGGCCGACCTGCTATGTCGATTCCATCATTACTCTTAATGATGGTATTTCAACTTCAATAGGCAAGACCGCCTCCATGCCATAGGCTAAAGAGTAGGGGTAGCCCCTGGGTGTACGATCGAGGTGCGATAGCCCTGCAGGGCTAGCGGCAGCTTTTTCTCGCCGCCTCTTCCTGTGTCACGCCCATTTTTCTCGATGATGTTTTCGAGAGTTTTGTTGGTCGCCTAACGGCACCATTTGCTTGTGGCCGGTAGGGGAGGATTTGTGTCTTTGAATTTTGAACTCGCCAAGCACGATTCACGCCCCTTCAAAATGAGAGCCGTTGTCGGAGATGATTTCGAAAGGTACCCCATAGCGTATATGATATTGGCTCTGATAAATTCGACACCTTTCTCGGCATTTAGATCTTGTAGGAAGAGGCTTCCACCCACTTTGTAAAGTAGTCGACGGCTACTAGAACGCACTCATGGCCATTAGATCCCTTCGGTGAATTTGGCCTATGACGCCGATACCCCATGTTGAGAAGGGCCGTGGAGCCGTGGAGTTGTATAGATGCGGGGCACGTGCCGCAGATTTGCAAAACGTTGGCACTTGTCGCAGTTGTCGCACCCACCGAATGCGCCTTTCAAGCGAGCTCCAATAGTACCCGCCGGATAATTTTCTTGGATAGCATGTGGCCGCTCATGGGGTCCACAGTACCACCGTGGAGTTGGTCCATAATTTGCTCGCTTTGGCCCGATCGACACATAAGAGATTTAAGGCCTTGGTAGTGCCTTTTATATAAGCCGCCACCGCCGAATACGAATTGCGATGCCCATCTTCGCAGGGAGATTCTCCTCTTTGTCTAGGCCAGGGGATAGATTCCTTTTGAAGCAGCATTTTGATGTCAACATACCAAGGCTCGTGATCCGCCTCGTGGCGCATTAATTTTGAAGCAAGATGCCGGCAAGTGACTTTCTTCCCGACCACAAAGGGTTGGACTTGTATTTCATGAATTTGGACTAGTGATGCTAGAGTGGCCAATGCATCGGCAAATTGATTTTGTCCCGCGCAAGTAGTGGAATGAGATGGAATCAAACCGAGCGGCAAGTGTCGTTAATTTGGCATGATAAAGTTGCAAATGGGATCTTGGGTTTTCCACTTCCCTTCGACTTGGTTTATGATCAAGGCGTAGTCTCCAAAGACTTCGAGATTTTGGCCTTCCTTTGAGAGCCTCTTCCAGCCAAAGAATACAAGCTTCAGATTCTGGTGTTGTTGGAGCACTCAAACTCCAATCTTAGGGCCTGAGTGTGAGAATCTGCCTGGGTCAATGAGTAGGATTCCTATGCCAAAGCCTCTTTTGTTTGTTCAAAGAACATCCGCCAGTGTCGTGGTCATGATTTCCAAGACACCTTCGCTCGGGAAGCCGGGCTCGCAGCATCTTCGCTTTCAGAGGTAGATCGGCTAAGTGATCTCGCGATTACGCCTTTGATAGATTTGAGCGTGACATATGTTATGTCAAACTCGCTGAGAAGGAAAGGCCCACTTAGCCGCCACCGAAAGTGATGGTTTGCCAAAGATATATTTTATAGGGTCCATTCTCGATATGAGCTTGATGGATCGCCCCTCAGAGATAAGTTTTGAGCCTTTGGGTTGTCCGCACTAGGCCAAAGACAACTTTTTTCCAAAGGCCGAGTAATTCAGCTCGCTTCCTTGCAGCCTTCCTACCGATGAAGTATATGGCGCCAATGTAGGAGTCTTTCTTTTCTTGGGCAAGCATGGCTCCCTACCGACGTGTTCGCGACTAAGTATATGAGGAGAGGTTTATGTGTATGGGCCGGGCTAGCATGGGGATTGGTGAGATAGGCTTTTATTTTTTCAAGGCTAGCCGGCATTTCTCGCCCTGCACTTGGTCAAGATTTTCTTTAGAGCTTGAAGAGGGGCCACATGTGGTGGTGAGTCGTCTGATGAAGCGGCCGATATATCAGTAGTCGCCTAGGAAGCCTTTGACTTCGTTGGAGTTTTTGGCCGTGGCATCTCTATGATAGCTTTGATCTTTGCCTGGCCGATCTCAATGCCTTGCTCACCACTAAGAATCCTGTGACCTTGCCTGTGACCCCAAATGTGCACTTGGTGGGGTTGAAGTTTCATCTCGATGCTTTTCGAGTCTTTCAAGAACTTCCGAAGATCTCCGATATGAGCACCGCATGCCGCTGAATGTACGATCATGTCGCCGACGACTTCGATTCTCTTTATGGATCATATCGTGGAAGAGAGTGGTGGCAGCCCTTTGATAAGTAGCCCCCAACATTTTGAGCCCAAATGGCATGACAAGATAACAAAGAGGTACCCCAAGGAGTGGTGAATGAAGTTCTTCTTGGTCTTCGCCGCCATTTTAATTTGATTGTAGCCGAGCATGCCGCCGATTTAAGGATCTCGATCTTGTGAGCAAAGAACAAAGATCTACCACAATATCAATATTTGGTAGCGGGAAATCATCTTTGGGCGACGCTTTGTTGAGGTCGCGAAAGTCTACGCAGATCCGAACCTTCCCGTTGGGCTTGGGAACAGTCACTATGTTGGACAGCCAGATCGGGTATTCAACCACCCGAATGAAGTTGACATGGAGTCGCTTCATAATTTCTTCTTTGACTTGTAGTGACCATTCTGGTTTGATTCGCTGAGCTTCGCTTGATTGGCCGAGCATCCGATAGATAGGGATCCTGTTCGACTATGGCCGGATCTAGCCCCGACATATCTTCATAGGACCAGCAAAGATATCTACGAACTCTTTGAGGAGGTCGATGAGTGCTACCTGCTCGTAACCTTGCAGTAGTAGTTCGATTTTGATTTCTTTGACTTGATTGTTCAAAGCCTGCATTGATGATTGACAAGTCTTCATGCTGCCGCCGAGTGATGATGTTCCTGTTGCTCAACTGACTTTACAAGCTCAAGCAAATATTTTTTATCTTTTGGGTCCATTTCATTAAATGACTCATTATTATGATTATTTAATGTATCTTTTAATGTAGGTGCAACTAAGGAATAAGCAAAGACATTCATATTATCATTAATAGCAACCGCATCGGGGTTATTACATTATTGAGGACCCTGGGTTTGAGATCCTCATTATTAGGAGCGGATCGGTAGATGACCAATCCAAAGCTAGGAGAAGGAAGGGGATGGTATATCCGGCGTCTACCGCTTCTACGGGAGTCAAGAGTGGCCGGTCGTAACGCACCAACCGCAGAGGCTTAGCAGTTAGATTCAAGGGCGTTGACCACAGTTTGGGGGATAACCTCAAAACCACTGAGGAAAATACCCGTGTCCTCATGCTCTATCTCGAGGATTGGGATATCCTCGCTTTCCTTGTTTTCCACGATTTTGTCTGTAATAATTACTATGTGGTCATCGTGGATGAATTTGACACGTTGGTGTAATGAAGAGGCTACCCCTTTACCCCTACATGGATCCAAGTGGCGCCCTAGTAATGCATTGAAAGTGGTGTATGTCCAAGACTTGGAATTCGACCAGCATGGTTAGTGGCCCAATAGTCAGCATCAGAGTGACCACCCCTAAGACACATCGACTGGTGTTGTCATATGTCTTTACTGTTTGTGAGGAAGGAGTGAGTTTTGATATTTTTGTTCTCAATTTGGCTAAGGTGCTGGCGGGACATACATTCAGAGAGGACCCATTGTCTATCAGAACTCGAGGGACCCGTTTTTCCATTATTCCCACAATGATATGAAGAGCATCAATGTGGTCAGCTCCTTCCTTGGGCAGATCTAGATCAGTAAATATTATGACATTCCCAAAATGGATGTTTCCGATCATCTGAGTAAGCTCATTCGGGGAGGTTTCAATGGGAACAACTGCCTGACTTAGAGATTTGGCCAGGGTATCACGGTGGGTTTTTGAAGCACAAAGTAAACCCCAGATGGAAATGTTGGCCTGAGTTTTCTTCATCTGAGCTAACAGAGTGTCTTCCACCTCCTTAGCCCCAAGACTTTGTCTTTGCCCGAGTGGTCACCTTTTCCAGCTTTGGCTGGTAGGCTCGGCCAGATCTAGTAAGGTGGCTAACATCCCCCACCGACCCAAGTGGCTTTTTCGATGTTGCAAGTATTTTGGCTACCCAGGATAGTGTCCCAAGAGAGCATATTGCAGCTAGGCTCTTTTATGGATGTAGATGGAGAGAATGGAATGAGAATATATGGTAATGGGTGGCTAATTTTTTCGAACTTGGGCACATTGATTTTTTCATCAACCTCAATCATGTTGATTTGAGGTAGAGGGTTATTGACTGTATTTGGTCCGGGAGAAGGTTTTTCAATCACCTTGTCATTTATCAAATCCTGGATAGCATTTTTGAGTGTATAACATCTGTCGGTGAGCATTTTTGAGTGTGTAACATCTGGATAGCATGGAAAACTCAAACCGTGCATCCAGAACAGAATGAGAAGACCCAGCCCAAGCACCATCAACAGATGCACGCCTCCCAATCACAGGAGGATGAGGAGGGGGATGGAACATCGTCCTCAAAAAGTCTTCATAGGCTATGACCGGGAAATCACTAGCAGGCATCTCATATTTGGACAAGTAGCGTTGCCGGTTAGGTATGAAGTCTGGGTCGATCACATTTGGAGGAGGCGCAGGAGGTGCCACCGGGGATACCGAGAACGGGACATGCTAACGGTTGACCCGCTCACCCATGTACAAAGAGTCGCACATGATCGATACCATTAAAATCCGGCAACGACTCAATAGCAAGGTAACCTCGATCGGCCCTACCAGATTCCGCCAAGGGAACAAATTCACCGAACCTGAGGTCGAGTTCGCCACTCTGTCCTGCAGCCCCAGTGACTCAATATAATTGCCTCTGGTGTCCTTTTCTTTCTGATTTTCATTCACAAATTTGATCAAGTAAGGTGGTCCAAGAACATCGTTGCGCAATGAGCCCGGTACAAAGTCAAACACAGAGTAAGCCCATACCTGGAAAAAAAAAACAGAAAGATAAAGGTCAGCAAAAAGAAAAAATATGTGAAAAAAAGTATATATGCTGACAAAAGAAAAAAAAAGAGGGAAAGAAAAATATACCTCCCAGGCAGGGGCAAAACCAGTCATAACCTTTGAGTCATTCCGACTCAGCCTATCCATGCACACATAAAGTTCAGCCAAATCTGTCTGCCCCCAGTCATAGTCAATCACATGGCCCAAGTCTCGAAGGCAGCCCAGCAGAGAGACCCTTAGGGTAGTGGATGCATTAGCAAAAAGAGAAGTCCCAAGGAAAAAGAATAAAAATGTCCGAGCGACACGCGTCACAGCAACGCTATCCTCAGGATCAACCTGCTCGGCATTCTCCAGAAGCCATTTCTTCACACTGGGAATGGTCACCTCGTCTGCTGTTTTGTACTCAGGCACAAACCGCAAAAGGTCCTCCACCTCGTCATGGCGGGCACGAAGGGTATAATCAAGTGCCAAATTCTGCCCAATGCTGGTGGAAATACCGGTAATAGCAGCAAAGTCGCAGGGAGTCATAGTGATCTCCCCCCAGCTGAGATGGAAAGTGTGGGTGGTATCCCATCAGAAATTCCGCAGCACGTCGAAGATGACTCTATAACTGCGGAAGGGAGTAAAGGCCCGCATGAAATCTCCCAAGCATGTCTCCTCTACCAAAACTTGGGCTGGCAAAGGCATTGAATGGTATATGTCAGACACTGGCACAAGTGGCTCGGGCTTTGTCCAAAACCTGCCTCGAAAAAAAAAAAAAAAAAAGGGAGGAAAAATAAAGGTAAGTCTCTCACAAACCCTTTCTCCTTACGTATTTAATACATTAGATTTTTTCAAAATAATAATAATAATAATAATATATTTTTGTACATTAAAATTGTTTTATGCACATTAAAAATATATATATATATATATATATATATATATATATATATATATATATATATATATATATATATATATGTACACATGTCACATTTTTCATTTTCGCATTCATGAAAAGAAATGAATAACCATGCATTCACATCACAAAGCATCTCATGTATATTCAGCATCACATTGACATTAAATAAAGTAATACATGCATCCATTATTTGCATTCATTAGTCAATAAGCTGTATTAGAAATGTGCTAAAAAGAAAATAAAAATACCATCTGCCATGGAAAAAGAATATCTACTTGGCATTTCCTATATCCTCACAGCATTAACATGCATGAAAAATAAGTTCTGGTACATAAAATATATCTATTTTGTCTTGCATATATCCGAAAATGTATCCAAAAAATTTGTCTGGAAAAATTCGCATTTCATTCCGAAAATTCCATACTGTGAATATATGCCATGTAAAAATATTTTTAGATCTAAAACATGCATCATATAGCCTTATTTGCATTAACATTATAGATCATGCATAGTAGGGTCAAATAGTAACTACTAGTTCAATTTGGGCATCGCAAGAATAAATTGTCCAAATCTCATGCATTATTACTAAAATTGCATCATTTTAGCTCATAAATCACATGCATAAATATCATAAGCAGCCTATATATACTCCAAAAGTCCAAAACAGCACGGAAAATGAGCAGATCTGAAAAATTAACCAAATGGATGGAAGAAAGTTATATTCACATTGGGATCAGGAAGATTCGAGATGTGCTTGTATCAGTCTCGCACCAGATTGCCTCAATCGTGCTCTGAGAAATAATAGCCGACATGGTTCCGGACCAAGGGAGGAAGTTCTTTCTTTTCTTCGCCAGATTCTGGGTTCATTGGTGCCTTTCCTTTTCTGGATCTAGAAGAAAAAGCCATCTACGCAGAAAAACAAAAAATTTGGCGGAAGAAAATTGAGAAAATAAAAAAAAAAGAGAAAAATAAGAAAACTCACCCCGTCGGCAATGGAAGCTGAGGAGCAGAAGAGAGAAAGAATGAAGGCTTCTGCCTTCATTCCCGTAAGTGAAGAAGAAAAGGGAGGAAAAGTGAGATTTTCACTTTTCCCCCTCCAAACAACTCAGCATCAGCATTTAAGTCCTCAAAATTTCAGAGTTGCAAAGTGGCCCCTGAGACTTAACAGAAAATTAACAAAAGCAATTTTGTTAACCACATTCGACGGCCTTTCACCCAAAAAGCAAGAAAAGCTCATATCCACAGCAAGTCAGCCGCCAGACAAACAGAAAAGTCAGAAAATTCAGCGGCTCAAGGTAAGCTCCATTTTCTTTTAAAAAATTTTGCAAAAAATAAAAAAGAAAAGAAAAATCAATCAAAGAAAACAAAGAAAGAATCAAAAAAAAAAAAAAAAAGAAAGTCAGAGGAAAAATAAAGTCATAAAGAAAAGAAAGAAAGAAAAGAAAAAAAAGAAAAAAAGAAGAAAAGATAGAGAAATCCCCAGCATGAAAAGTCAGAACGGCGGAAATAGCCAAATCAGCTGAACCAATAGTAGCAGTCAAAAGCATGAACAGGTAAGAAAGGTAAGAAAGCTAAGATTTTCTTATTCTGCTTTCAAAAAAATAAAAGAAAAATATTTTTGAAAAAGGTTTTGTTTAAAAAAAAAAGAGGAATATTCAAAAAAAAAACGAAGGAAGAAGAAAAGAAAAATCTTTGTCGTATCCAACCGGTTTCGGTCAGTTGGATACAGTTTTTGAAAAATTTGAAGAACATTCTTTGTAACACCCCGGATTCTTGCATGTGTATTGTGTGCTTGCCTTCATGATTTCTCGTTGATTATGAGCATGTTTACCTAGTATATATATATGATTTAGAAACATTCTTAAGTCATTGTTGAAGCTCTTAACATGTTTAGAATCATGTGAGCTTACTTGTTGAATCGCCGATTCGATTGCTTCGTTTGAGCCTTAGGGTTTCTCGGGATTTCCTTCGTTGCTTG
The DNA here is from genome assembly GCA_013146195.2 of Codonopsis lanceolata. Lineage (NCBI taxonomy): Eukaryota > Viridiplantae > Streptophyta > Magnoliopsida > Asterales > Campanulaceae > Codonopsis > Codonopsis lanceolata. The sequence goes on from CM028381.1 coordinate 72,415,565, forward strand.
TATTCTTTGTGTTTTCAACTTGTGAGAAGTTCATTTGAGTTATAGACCAAGTTTACTAGTAATTATCACTCTTGCACAATCATTGTTCATAGACTTGTTACCTTTGGTTATGAGATGACCAATTTATTCCTTCACAGACCAGTCATGTTTTGGGCAAACTTCGGGAAAATTCTGATACTAATCCACTGAATAGAATTTTCTAAAAATTTAGTATGTTTTACCTTCATACGTTAGGATACTCTCTGTAAACTTTGGTAATTTTCCAAGGTGTCTAAGTACCTCAATTAGGTCTTGACTTACGGCTGTGCCAGAATTCAGTTTTCAGAAAAACAACTTCTGTACTTGATTTTTGTTGTAACCATATCTTGATGAATATAAGTCCAAATGGAGTAATTTAAAATTCTAAAATATAATTTACTGAGTCTAGTTTCAGAAAAATCAAAAATAACCTCATTTGGAGTTGTGATCGATTTATGGTCGATTTTACAAGATTGACTGTCCAGTAACTTATCAAAAAAATGGTCATGAACTTAGCTGCAGCATTCCAGGCGCCCGCCTGGACTTTAGTGAGGCGCCCGCCTCAACTTTTGGGAGCATTTCAATTTCAGCTCCAGCCTCAGCTTCCCAGGCGCTCGCCTGGCTTCTTGTGAGGCGCCCGCCTCATCTTCTGAGAGCTGTTTACGGGATTTTCCCCTGTTCTGCTGTGTACGAACTTTGGCACTTAAACACCATTCCAAACCTCTTCTAAAACCTTCCTAACACCCCTTGCTTATGTCCTAACATTAGTTAACATGTTTTAAGAGTGGATTAACCAACCATTAGTGAGCTTTAAGCAAACCAAATCAGATATTTATGTACCACATTAGAGTGACACTTGTCCCACTCAGATTTTTGGACCTTTAAACACCACAATCTGATGTTTTGACTATCATTCTCCACCCTCACTCTCCAAGGACGAAATTCTTCTTCTCCCAAGTTCTTCCATGGCTCCTTGAAGGTTTTCTCTAGGTCCTCCATCATCCTCTCATCCTTTGCTCAAGCCTCCTTCTTCAAAAGTGTAGAGCTTGAAGAGTTGAGCAGTTTCAACCGATTGGTTTGTGCTCTTTCCATCTTCTTCCTTGGTGAAAGGTAAGCTATTGATTCCCCTTAGGATGTATGTTAGACTTGCCATGTCCCCCTCTTCTCATGATTCCCATGCTTCTACCATGTCCAAGCCATGTTTGATGATGAGTTGATCTTATGAGATTTTTGAATGACATGTTCATCTTGTTGATTTAGTCCTATGCCTAGAATTAAAATATGTTCTATGCCTCCTTAGGAACAACTATTGTTCTTGGACTAATGACTTTTGATAACTCTTGGAGATGATGATTTCTAGGGTTTCACATGTTATGAATTGCTCATCCTATTGATTGGGTCCTATGCTTAGAATCAAATGTGTTCTATGTCTTCCTAGGAACAACTATTGTTCTTGGACTATTGGCTTTTGATAACTTTTGAAATAATGGTTCTAAAGTTCCCATGAAATATTGAATTGATGATGATTCTTGACTATGGTTGTTAAGTGGATTAATGGCCTAGTCTACTCGATTCGAGAACTTAGAAAAGGGTTTATGATGCATTTAGCATTTAAACTCTATTGGATGAATTTTTAGAGACGACTCAACGGAGTCAAACTTAGTGAGCCATTGAACAATACCGGCTCAATGATCAATCCCTACGACGTTCTAAACACGTTCCTCTAAAATTAATAATTCTAGACTCTTGAGATTTGGATTGATTACCTTGCTTGATTCTTGATGTCATGTAATAGAATACCTATTTGACATGTTGAGTTCGCTCTTGTGGAACTCATTCCTGCTTGATTATTGATGATAATTCTAGACTCTTGAGAATTGGATTGATTACCGTGCTTGATTCTTGATGTCATGTAATGGAATACCTATTTGACATGTTGAGTTCGCTCTTGTCGAACTCATTCCTGCTTGATTATTGATGAGAATATTTACTTGTCATGAACGAGATCGCTCTTGTCGACCTCGTTCCCTACTTGAGAATTTCTTAAGTAGACACTACTTGGCATTTGCATGAGTCCACCGGCATCCCTGCCCTTGTTCACACACGCCTCCACTGTGGCCACAGTGGGAAGTAGCTCCCTTGTTGTAATCAATACGAGCATCATTGGTGTCTATCCCGGGCATTCCCTCGGAAGGTCGATGTACTTACACGCATCTGACACATGCACACTCCAGATAACGCTTGTATGCAGGAACTACGTAGCGGCCCGGCTCTCCATATATCCTTATCCTATGTGATTTAATTACAAGCACCTATGTGAACAATGTGCATCTTGGATATATGATCTCTATGCTTATGTGACGAAATCTTGCCTTGTATGTTGCATATTGCCATGACATGCATGATTGATAGCTTACAAGTCTTTATGACTTACCCATTCCCCTTTACTGCTTTAGATCCTAGTAAAACAGGTCCTTCTCGTTGAGGATTGCGGTGTTCGTGCCTTGTTCCTCCTTTTGTCCGCCGTTGCAGTTTGAAGAGGTGGTTTAGATGTCCTCTTCCTTTCTTTTGTTATTTTGCAAGGACGATGGGTTAAAGCAAGTCAATTAGACTATGCTTGGGAATTTGTATAGAACTTGATCTTGTTGCTTCTATTAGCTACTTGTAGTTTAACACTTGTAGTACTTGTAACCCCCTTTTTGTCGGCATTGTGTAAGCCGTGCTTAGTTATCTTGTTATTAGTCCACTACGTTTAAGTCTTCCGCTGAGCATCCTATTAGCTCTTATTTAATTCTTGTCCATAAACTGTTAGCTTGGGTTCCGGCATGTAGTGTCGCCGATGACTTGGTTTAATTGCTTAACTATTTTATTAGGTTTGAAAAGTTTTAAAAATACCGGCCCTTTAGGGCCGAGGCGTGCTACGTCTCTAATGTTGCGTCACGTCGTTTTCTTAAAATGAGTCCTTGCATGTTTATTGTCCTCTTGTTTCCCCCCTTATTTGGGCGGTCCGACCCTCGGTTCCACCTCGGGCCCGGGTCGGGTCGCCACATTCTTTGTCGTATTCGATGTCAGGTATTTATCGGTCGAATACAGTTTTTGAAAATCTAAAGGTCCTCTTATTGTGTTTGGAAACAATGTATTTACCAGCTAGACACAATTCTGAAACTGCCTCTTAACATATTTCAGCGTCGGGTATTTATCGGTTGAAATATGGTTTTTGAAAAACACAAAAATCTTCATACCGTATTTGACAACGGTTTCGGACCAGAAGAATACGGCTTTTCGAAAAACATGAAAATCTTTTCTTCGTTTGTGTTCTCGGATGGGTTTTGACCCAAAGGACACAACTTCCTAATTGGTTGTTTGTTTCGGCTTAGGCCGAACTACGTTTGGTCTGATTCATTTTATTAAGGGATACGTAGACAGCCTACATTAGTAGGTCCGACCATCAGAGCATTCAATTTGCATATCTGCTTAAAAACTGCGATAACCTGCTATAACTGACTAAAAATGTCTAGGATATGAAGGTTTGATAAGTTCTTTGCATTATAACCGCTACTGTTTGCATATTTCACCCTCGTTTTGAAATTAAACGAAATTGGAGAGTCTATTCTAATCAACGATGTTCGTCTACTCAGTAAGCTGCGGGTTACCCGTAGACTCCATCATTGAGGGGCTCTATAGACACCCCAATTTCGTACCCCTGGTATGTGACATGACATAAAATATCAAGACCTGTTAAAACATTAACAAATGTCAAGTTACAGGGTCAAAAATGCAAAAGGACAAAGCAGGATGCGCAAAAGGACGAATTGCAGGGACCAAAGTGCTCAAAATGAACCAAGTTTGAATAGTGGGCGTGGCTACCCATTTAATTGGGCATTGTGACGACCCGACCCGGATCCCAAGACGAGATCCCAAGGTCGTGCCATCAGGACAAACTAAGAGACAAACAAGCACCTGCTAAGCATAATGGTGCGAGTCAAAAGACGGGCCAACAAGCCCAAAACAGGAAGGTAAAGCCATAACGGCAATACAGGAAAATCAAAACTAAAAAAACTGCGGAAGCAAACTCATAATGGGACCCGAGCTATCAAGCTCCTAAATGAAAGCAACCAAAGAGATAGTAAATCTCTCGGCCCAAAATTCGACGTGGACGCAACATTAGACACGCACAACAAACCATCGGCAACCAAGGCCTAAGAATGCATGTAATCCCAACCCGATAAACAACACTCAACGGCTATAACATGCCGGAGGAACAATTCACTATAACCACATAATCAATGCTAAACCACCAACCCAACCTCACGACTAAAACTATCGGAGGTAGGAACAACAATATACCACAACTAGAATAAACGAGCCACACATGCTCGAAACGACAAAGGAAATAAATACTAGGGGTACAAATGCCCGACAATACAACCGGCTCCCAAATACACAACCATAATAAAACGCTACAATCTACCCAAGTAAAGTCTACATAACTTTACATTCGAGCCTCACAATAAATACAACATAATAATTAACTCCAAGCTTTTGACTTGGAAGACCACCTGCTAAGAGTCGATATCCGGAAGCATTGCTAACGGGATCACCTTGCACACACTAGGGAAAACAATCACACCGGAGTGAGTCATAATGACCCAGTAAGTTTCTAAATGCAACATGTGGCATATTATGACATGGCATGGCATAAATGCACAATCACATAAAATCATGGTATCATACTAGTATACCACCATAAAACATGTACTTAATTTTTAAAGCACATAAACTCACATAAATCAAGTAGCATATTATTTTCCATATACATGCTCATAAATAATCATGTGTAACAGTAAACGTAAATCGAACCGTTACAATCAAATCCGGGTTCAAAACCCAACCAACTTACCATGAGATCAAATCTCAAACCAAGATCCGGGCTCAATTCCCAAATCGATCATACCCTGGGGTTCCGTCCCCAATAATCACAACTCATCAGATTTCCTTTAATGAGTACTCGTTACATTCATCCAGCCTCCTGATGAGAAATGAGAGCTCGATGTCTAGCTAGATGGCATAACACGAGATCACATCCCACTATTGGCCAAATAGTGAGGAGAAAGGGAACCAATGCAACGATTCATAGCGATTGTTTCAAAGACTATGAATCGCCCCATTGCCGACACAACAACCAAACCCGCCAGCTGGACTTTAAACCAAACCATCAAGTAAATATTTACTTGCATAAACCAATGAGACCAAGTTCATATTTATCGGACTCATTAAACCATGTAGGACATAATGCTCTACAACAATCTCATAATCCATGCACATAATTGCATATAACCACGTAGGACATAATGCTCTACGAAATCTCATAAACCATGCATATAATCGCATAAAATCAAGTAGGACATAATGCTCTACCAAACATCATGAACAATGCATATAACCATTATGTTCAACTAACATACAAGTTTAGTTCAAGAACTATTTTATTGAGGTATTCATTATTCCTCAAGTCATTAATCCCTTCAAGCATAGCTTACAAGCTTAACAAAATGTAAGGTGAGGTCTTCCATAATCCTCAACTCAAACCAAACCAAGACCACTCCGCTAGTCTCAAAATATCCACCAATCAAGACTTATTATTCTAGTCTTTATTTTGAGTATACCGGACTCAATCATAGTCCTAATCGTCATACATGATCGATAATACCAACACCATACTTAAAACATTATGACTACTCCGTAGTCACTTCGCACAAGTGTTTTCATATGTACGCAACAAAAATCCTTGAGAAGAAGATTCTCTCTTAGTCTTCTCTTAAATAATCTCATGACCTTATGTGGGTCTCTATGGTCCCATGCTCTAACAAGCATGCTTAAAATGTATTCTAGTCATTCTCCAAAACATAAGTGTCGCCATAGGACACAACCAAAACCCGTGTGCCCAAGCACAACCCAAGCAAACCCAAACATTGTAGGGTTCCAACCCAAGGCTCTTTATCATTTTATTGGCCTTATTACGACTCGTTGAGTCTTACTAACACATTTCATTCTTTATGTGTTCTATAAATTCACACCGTAAGAATTTCTTAAGGTTTATAACCAAATCTCAATAGTCACTCGGGCTTAATTCCCAAGACTAAAAATCCACAAAACACATCTCAATCACTAATCATTAAAGTTTGGAAGTTATGTTCTTCCCTTCATTAACCAAACGAAATCCAATCATCGTAGGATTTCAACCCAAGTTTGCTTAACATATTATCAAGCCTATAATGACTCCGTTGAGTCTAATCTACCCTTTTCTAAAATTTTAGGGCATAGAAGCTATGGTTCTCAATTCTCCTATATTCATAATTATCAACAATAGCCATCATCCCGGTTCGTTTAACTCACATAAACCCGACAAAACCTTCACTAATATAACATAGAATAAATTCATCATTTTGAGCACAATTTCAATTAGCTCATCTTACCAATCATAATTCCAAATTCATGATTAAATCATACAACCTAGTTCAATATACTCTATTAAGCATATAAAACATAGTAATCAAGCTCACTTCATTAATTTAGCAAGCTAAACCAAATTTGGGCAAAACACCCTCCAAGTATCTCAACCAAACCAACATCAAAACTCATGGATAATCAACATACCCAAGTTCAATAGACTAATTAGAACATGAATTTCACATATTTCATGGTCTCACATAGGTAAATCCCATTCTAACATCAATTTGGAAACCTAGGGTTCATGCTTCTCTACAAACCCTAACAATGGCTTCCATTGACCTCACATAGCACAAATGGTTGTTTTCCCTAGGTCAATGGAGCCCAAAAGCAAGAGAAATAGGGTAGAAACTTACCTCAACACAGCCCCAAGAAGCTGCCATTCCCGAAATTCCAAGAGGGAGGTTGTTCTTCTCAACCTTCACTTCAAATCCATGGTGTAGATTAGAGAAGGAAGAACCCTAGCCATGGCCTCCCAAGATAGAACCCTTCAAGCCCTAGAAATCACCCTCTCTCAGCCCCTACACGTTTTTGTGGTCTATGTAGAAGATGGGAGAGAGAAATCGCAATCTGTTGGCCGAACAAAGGAGAGAGAGTGTGGCTGTTTTGGGTTTTATATGGGGGATTAATTCCCCTAATCCACTCACTAATCAACCCCTAATCCCACTAATAATGTTTAGGACATGTATTAGGCTAAGTAGGAGGGTTTAGGTTAGGTTTAGATTGGGTTTAAGTGGGTAGAAATTGGTCAACAATTCAAAAATCCACAAAATCCCGTAACAGGCTGCCCAGGACCCCTTGCGGTCGCTTGGGTCTTATATGATGCGACCGCATCACTCCCCTTTACACTACACATTCATTTGTTGATTCCTTGCTCGGTTTCGGTCGTTCCCGCATGCATTCTCGAGCCTTAAAGCTTCGAAATGGCTCAAAATTGAACCCTTAAAGTCCTTAAACATTAAACTAATCAATCCAAGTCTCAAACCAATTTTAAAGTAGGTCTAGACTCCCATAAACAACACCCGAAACAACCCGGGGCAAAACCGGCGCAAGACGTAACAACTTACTATCGAAACGTCGAATGAAACCACAAACCGACGGGTAATAACCCATGATTATAAACACCTATTAGGGCTACAAAATAGGCCTGAATGCCTCCCAGATGATGCTCAACAGATAGGGGAAATAGGCTCCCGAAAGACGAGACGTTCGCCCGGCTCAATCTCAAACTACGCGATAAGGAGAATTGCTATTCTCGAGGCGTCAAAACTTCACGAGACTTATGGAATACATCCAATTAGAAGTCTAACACATCTAAACATGTTATTTAATCATCATGTAAAGATCTGGGACCAAATCGAGGTCAAGAACACAAAACCCGAATAAACTCTCAATCGCGTCGCATTTCGACTATCGTCGGGTTACGACTTTTGACTTTAGCAAGTCAACAACTAAATGGCATCTCTTGAAAGTATTTTTGATCTTAATATGGTCTCTCATACATATCTAGACTCTCTCACGAGTCAAACGAGCAATCAACCAAGGAAGAAATGCGAGCATTGCACGCAATTCACGCTAACCGGGAATCGGGATCTTACAGGCATGGCGCCCAAATTTGCTTCTCTGCCACTGTTCATCCAAATAGTTGCCGCAAAATGCAACAAATTCAACACAGTGTACACCCGGTTGATGCGCAGAGAAGGAATTTTAATTCCTCACGTGTCCCTGATTCAGCCTATAAATAGAGGCTTCAGTCAATCATTTTCAGCACTCCTTCCTTCGTAAAGCTTCTCCGCGTTAACGTTATGCTGGAGAATTAGAGAGCAGTGCGAGATAGTGAGAGATCACCTCCAAAGCCTCGAAACCCTGCCAAACCTCCACCAAACACAAAATCAACCGGTAGAAGTGTACCTTAGCCCCCCAGCTAGGTATCCACCCTTTTTTCCCGGTCCAAAAATCGTGGAAAGAGCAGTTGCTCTGCCCGATTTAAAAGGCCAAATCAGCCAAAATAAGCTGTTACTCTGCCTGATTTCAGCCAACCTCAAGCCAACAAACAACCAAACACAAACAGTTACCCTGCCCCGATCCCGAGGCCGAAAAGTAACTTTCAGAGCAGTCACGCTGCCCAAATTCACACAACACACAACACACAACACACAACTTCAACAACAAAAAAAGACTCTCTCTCTCCGAGGGACAGAGCGAGCACACCCTAGGTTGTCTGTAAGTTTTTATTTTAAAGTCTTGTCATTTTTTGTAATAGTATTATTTACAATCCGACCCAATGTAGTCATATAAGCAGTTGTGCTGCCCGGATTTAATTAGGAAACAGTACTAAATGTAGCCGTTATTATGGTCAAATGTTTTTAGATGTATTTGTAATTATTTGCTTTATCTATTCATTAAAGTCTTTATTTGTAAGAGTATTATTTCCAATCCGGACCAATGTAAATATATAAGCAGTTATGCTGCCCGGATCTTGTTAGGAAATAATACTAAATGTAGCCGTTATAATGGCAAAATATTTCCAAGTATATTTGTAATTGTTTGTAAAAGAGATTGTTGTAAGTCCGTAAATAATATAGATGTAATGGATGTATTTGTAGGCAGTTAATGCTTTATTTATCTGTTTAATTAATATAACAAAAAGCATACTTTAGCCAAAAACAGTTTTGAGACCGAAAGGGCGAGTTGGGTGCCTAGCACCTTCCCAACTCGTAACTTAGCCTCCTAACCCGTTTTCTTCATCTCTGGTTTTCTTTTTCTGGTTTTGCTTTATTTTTGCCTTAAAATAAAGATGGCGACTCTAAAAACATTTTGGATCCAGTGGGGCCTCGCAACATCTTTCTTTGCACTTTCACGTTCTCCCCTAAAAAAAGGAGAATGTGAATGGAAAGGTGATGTATTCCTATGTCCTGGTATCCCCTAAACAAGGGATAACTTGACATAGAAAACCCAAAGCACTCATAGTGATCCGAAATAGGCCATAAGGCTATTTTCATAAAATCCATAGTGGGGGCGCTGCAACATCTTTCTATGCACTTTCACGTTCTCCCCTAAACAAGGGAGGATGGGAATGGAAAGGTGATGTTTTCCTATATCCTGGTATCCCCTAAAAAAGGGATAACTTGACATAGAAAATCCAAAGCTCCCATATTGGATTAAAAATCCACTAAAGGCAACCGAGGCGCATTCCAACGCGCTATTCCGACAGCACTCCTCCCGCACTTTTGATTTCGTCCTCCCCTAGACAAGGGAGGCTAGAACGGGAGCAGTGGTTGTCACCGCATCCGCACGGACGCGCACCCCTATCCAAGGGCGCGCGGGGCGCGGGAGCACGTTTCCCGGGAACCCATACCGGTTGATACGGGAAACAAGTGCAAATCGATTAGATCGAGTATCATCGACGAAAAGGGCGAACCAGAGGGTACGATCCGAGCAAGATGGCAACAAGTGAACGACCGCTATGGGTACAGAGGGGCTGTGGTACACTCCGACTCAATGCAAAGAAGTGGCTAGACCAAAATTTGGATGCACGGAATGATCACTTGCTAAGTCAAATAGCAAGTCTTATGCAAGGTCCAAAGCCCAGTGGTGAGATAATCTCTTCCCCTGCAGTTCCCCAAGAAGCATCAACCTCTCATGTTCCTCCAAACGCAAACCCCCAGCCAAACACCAACCCACCAAACACTGCCACTACCCCAAATCCAAATCCTCCACCAAGTCCCTACTACCCAAATATTAACCCATACTCATCCTATTCTCCATATCCTTTCCCAAGCACCAATATTCCCCAGAATCCAAATGACCTCCCTTTTTCCATAGCCAACCCGCTCCAGAATAGCCCACATATGGACCCACAAGGCTATAACCCGCCAGGTCAAGTTACTACCTACCTACCTTTCAATGATCCTGGTCGCCCAACCGAATCCGTCAATAATCCACCAGCCCAGAATCCTTATCTTGCCCAAAATCCACCAGCCCAGAATCTTTATACTGCCCAAAATCCACCAGCCCAGAATCCTTATCCTGCCCAAAATCTACCAGCCCAGAATCCTTATCTAACCCAAAATCCGTATCCAGCCCAAAATCTTTATCCTGCCCAAAATCCTTACCAGACACCAAAACCAAAAATTAACCCAGCCTTCCCTAATCCTGCCATCATATACCAAAAGCCAACCCCCCCCCAGCCACCAAAATGGAGGCTGACATGGAAAACATGAAAACCATGATGCTCAAACTTCTCAACAAAGGGGAATTTTCTACGCGGGCACTAGCATTGCAACCTTCAGCAATATTACCTTCAAAATTCAAAATGCCCGACATAGAAAAGTTTGATGGGACTGGATGCCCTATATCCCACTTAAAATCTTATTCCACTGGCATGCAGTCAAGGGGAGCTAGCTTTGAAGCTATGGCTTCTAATTTCCACATCATCTTAATAGGGGTTCCCAAGCAATGGTTGATGTTGTCAGATAGTAGCACCATGAATACCTGAGACCAAATAGCCGAAGGGTTCCTTGAAAGGTACAAAGACAACACCAGCCGTGAAAATAAATGAGACCTCGAGTCGTGCACCCAAAGGGAAAAAGAAGCCTGTGCTGAGATCGCAATCAGGTGGAAAAGAAAGTTGGCCTGCACTCGATGCACTCGATCCCGAAGTCTTCCAGGATGTTCATTAAAAACCTCCAACCCATATACTTGGAACACATGCGGTATCTCCCCTATAGCAATTTTAAAGAAATCGTGGAGATAGGCACCCGTATTGATGAAGATATACGGACGGGGCAATTACAAGTCAATACGCCTCCTAGCTCTTTCCGTTATTCTAAAGGAAAGGCAGCCGCACCAGCACCAGCCGTCAATATGGTAGGAAATGCATCAGCCCCTTTTCCTACCCAAAATTATGGCACTGTTCCATGGTCTTATGGAGCAGACATGTCTGTCAACATAGTCGGAGGGAATAATGGCCCGAATAGAAATTTCAGAAACCAGAACAAGGGAAACCGGTATTATGATGAACTGCAAGCTCCCCAGTCTGTGATACTGCAGGGGCTAATGGCACAAGGAGTGCTAAAGCCTTTGTAAAATTATAAGTCACCGAACCCCCTGCCCAGGACTTGGAATCATGCCCAGTACTGTGAATACCATCGCTGTAGTGGTCACCTCACCGATAAATGTTATATGCTCAAAGATGCTATCCAGGATCTTATAGATGATAAGGTTATTGAAAAGACTCCTCACAGACCAAATATAGTCAATAACCCTCTACCTCAAATCAATATGATTGAGGTTGATGAAAATTTTTGTGTACCCAATTTCGAAATAAATAAACACCCATTACCATATATCCTTGTTCCTTTTTCTCCATCTCTATCCATAAAAGAGCCTAACTGCAATATGCTCTCTTGGGACACCATCTTGGGTAGCCAAAATACCTGTAATATTGAAAAAGCCACTTGGGTCGGTGGGGATGTTAGCCACCTTACCCGATCTGGCCGAGCCTACCAACCAAACTTGGAAAGAGGTGATCACTCTGGCAAAGACCAAGCAACAGCTTCCAGGGTATGATAGATGGAGGCACTGGTTATGAGAAGCTCCTTACTGAGTTTGAGCTTATTGCTGATAAGCCTCTGGATAACTGGTATACTACGACCGGCCCGCTTTTGAAGCCCGTAGATCTGGTGGACCGCTTCGAATATACTATCCCTATTTCTTCCCCTAGCTTTACGGATTGGTCATCTACCGATCCGCTCCCTAAAGTTGAGGATCTCAAACCCCATGTCCTTAATAATGTAATAAACCCTGTACAGTTTGCTATTAATGATAATCTAAATGTCTTTGCTTATTCCTTAGTTGCACCTACATTAAAAGACGCATTAAATAACTATAATAATGAGTCATTTGATAAAATGGACCCAAAAGAAACAAATTATTTACTTGAGCTTGTAAAGTCAGTTGAGCACCAGGAACATCATCATTTATCAGCAGCAACTAAAGACTTGTTCATCATCAATCTGGGGCTGACAATGAAATCAAAGAAATCAAAATCGGTAGCTACCTACAAGACCTTGAAAGGGTAGCACTCATTGACCTCCTCAAAGAGTTCGTAGATATCTTCGCATGGTCCTATGAAGATATGCCCGGGCTAGACCCAGCCATAGTCGAACATCGGATCCCCACATATCCGGATGCTCGGCCAATCAAGCAAAAGCTCTGCCGGATTAAGCCGGAATGGTCACTGCAAGTCAAAGAAGAAATTATGAAGCAGTTGCGTGTCAATTTCATTCGGTTAGTTGAATACCCGATCTGGCTGTCCAACATAGTGACCGTTCCCAAGCCCAACGGGAAGGTCCGGATCTGCGTAGACTTCCGCGACCTCAACAAGGCATCACCCAAAGATGACTTCCCTCTACCCAACAAACATATTGTGATAGATGCCGTTGCTGCTCACAAAGTCAGATCCTTCGTTGACGGCATGCTGGGTTACAATCAAATTAAAATGGCAGCAGAGTACCAGGAGAAGACTTCATTTACTACTCCTTGGGGAACTTATTGCTACAATGTCATGCCGTTTGGGCTGAAAAATGTCGGGGCTACTTATCAAAGGGCTGCCACCACTCTCTTTCACGACATGATACATAAAGAAATGGAGTGTCGATGACATGATCGTGCACTCCAGCAACGCCAACAGTGCCCATATCAAAGACCTTCGAAAATTCTTCGAAAGGTTAAGAAAGCACCAGATGAAGCTTAACCCCCACCAAATGCACATTTGGGGTTACCAAAGGCAAGGTCCTGGGATTCTTGGTGACCGAGCAGGGCATCGAGATCGAGCCAGCAAAGATTAAAGCCATCCTAGAGATGTCGCGGCCAAAAACTCCAACCGAAGTCAAAGGCTTCCTAGGCTGATTGCAGTATATCATCCGTTTCATCTGACAGCTGACAACCACATGTGAGCCCCTTTTCAAACTCCTAAAAAAGAATACTGACCAAGTCTGGGACGAGAAATGCCAGCTACCCTTTGAAAAAATAAAAGCCTACCTTACCAATCCCCATGTGCTAGCTCCGCCCCATACACATAAACCTCTCCTCTTATATTTAACAGTCACAGACACGTCAGTAGGGGCTATGCTCGCCCAAGAGAAAGAAAATTCCTACATTGAAAATGTCATATACTTCATAAGTAGGAAGTTGCAAGGAAGCGAGCTAAATTACTCAGCTTTGGAGAAAAGCTGCACCGGCCTAGTCTGGGCCACTCAAAGGCTCAAGACCTATCTGCAAGGATGGTCCATCAAGCTCATATCCAGAATGGACCCTATAAAGTACATCTTCGGCAAGCCATCACTTTCCAGCCGACTGGCCAAGTGGTCCTTTCTTCTCAACGAGTTTGACATAACCTATGTCATACTCAAATCTATCAAGGGCAGCGTAATTGCAGACCACTTAGCCGATCTGCCTTTAAAAGCTGAAGATGCAACTGAGCCTGACTTCCCAGACGAAGGTGTCTTGGAAATTACTGACCATGACACCAGCTGGCAGATGTTTTTGACAGAGCTGCAAATAAAAGAGGTTTTGGCATAGGAATCTTGCTAATCGATCCGGCTGATTCTCATACTCCGCTGGCCATAAGATTGGAGTTCGAGTGCTCGAACAATACATCTGAATATGAAGCCTGTATTGCTGGCCTGGAAGAAGCTCTTCAAAGGGGAGCCAAAGATCTTGAAGCCTATGGAGACTCTGCTATAATTATAAATCAAGTTGGAGGGAAATCGAGAAACCAAGATCCCCGGCTGCAGCTCTATCGTGGTAAATTAACAACACTTGCCGCCCGATTTGATTCTATCTCATTCCACTATCTACCACGAGATAGGAATCAATTTGTCAATGCCTTAGCCACTCTGGCATCGCTAGTCCAAATTCCCACAGAAAGCTTTGGGTTCGAAGTTAAATTTTAGTACGGCTTTTCACCCACAGTCTGATGGTCAGTCGGAGAGATTGATTCAGGTATTGGAGGATTTATTGCGTGCTTGTGCCATGGATTTCAAAGGCCGTTGGGATTCTCATTTGCCATTAGCCGAATTTGCTTATAATAACAGTTACCAGTCTAGTATTGAGATGGCGCCATATGAGGCTTTATATGGGCGTAAGTGTCGTTCACCGATTTGCTAGGATGAAGTTGGTGAAGCTAAGCTTTGGGGTTCGGAGATGGTACAACAGTCGGCTGAGAGTGTAAAGCTTATTAGAGATAGATTGCTTACAGTCGAGTAGATGTAAAAGCTACGCACAACCTGAGACGTGATTTAGAGTTTCAGGTTGGTGACTTTGTATTCTTGAAAGTATCGCCCCGACGAGGTACTAAACGATTTGGGAAGAAAGGTAAGATTTCGCCTAGATTTATTGGACCATTCGAGATCCTAGAGAGGATTGGAGCTTTGGCGTATCGGTTAACATTGCCACCTTCTATATCGGATGTTCATGATTTCTTCCATGTCTCGATGCTAAGCAAGTACTTGAAGGATGAGTCTCATGTCCTTACTTATGATGAAATTACCATTGAACCTGACCTTTCTTATGATGAGAAGCCGGTGAGGATTCTTGATACAAAGGAACAAGTCTTGAGAACCAAAAAGAATTCCCTTAGTCAAAGTTCTTTGGAGAAATCATAATATTGAGGAAGCCACGTGGGAGACCGAGCTTGATATGAGAGAGAGATACCCTTTCCTATTCGATGACTTCGGTAAGAATTTAGGGACTAAATTCCTTTAAGTGGGGGAGGATGTGAGAACCCAAACCCATTACTTGTATTATACCATAATAACATGTTTGTCATATATCTTAACATGTTAGATACTTCATTTGTTCATGTCATGCTTGCATAAGAGTTATTATGATCATAGTAAGCTTGATTGGAAGTTTATAAACCTTCTTGCTTTGTTTTGACCTTAGCGATTTCCTTCGTTGCTCGTATTGCGTTTATTTCGTCGTGCGACGTATTCGTTGAGTTCTTGGCCTTGTAGTCAAGTCATAACCATGTTTAATCAAGCCTTTTCCATGACCAAGTTATCCTAGTTTGATTGGTGTTTGATTGGTTAACCATTCGTCGCTTGATTCGAGCCTTGTTTTACCTTGTTCCGGATGTTGTTCGGGTGTGTTTCCGACTTGTTTTGAGTTGGGTTAGACCTTAGAATGGTTGCCCATGAGTTTGGGATCATTTAGGACATGTTTAGATCAAGTTCAAGGGCTTGCCGAGGCGGCCGCATCGAAATTTGTGCACCAGCCCGCCTCAAAAGCTGAGAGCATTTCAAAATCAACTCCAGCCTCAATATTCCAGGCGCCCGCCTGGCTTGTAGTGAGGCGCCCGCCTCAACTACTGGGAGCTACCTACGGGATTTTCCCCTGTTTTGCTGTGTACGACTTTTGGCACTCAAACCCTTATCCAAACCTCTCCTAAACCTCACTTAAACCTCCGTAACACCCCTTACTTATGTCCTAACATTATTAACATGTTTTAAGAGTGCATTAAGAGTCCATTAGTGAGCATTAACAAGCCAAAAAATCAGATATTTTCTAACCACATGAGAGTGACACTTGTCCCACTCAGATTTTTGAACCTTTAAACACCACAATCTGATGTTTGACCTTCATTCTTCACCCTCACTCTCCAAGAACGAATTTCTTCCTCTCTCAAGTTCTCCCATGGCCTCTTGAAGCTACCTCCTTGGTTCTCCATCATCCCCTCATCCATTGCTCAAGCCTCCTTCTTCAATAGTGTAGAGCTTGAAGAGTTGATCATTCTCAACCGATTGGTTTGTGCTCTTCCCATCTTCTTCCTTGGTGAAAGGTAAGCTATTGATTCCCCTTAGGATGTATGCTAGACTTTCCATGTCCCCCTCTTCTCATGATTCCCATGCTTCTACCTTGTCCATGCCATGTTTGATGATGAGTTGAGTTTGTAAGGTTTTTGAATGATATATTCATCTTGTTGTTTTGGTCCTAAGCCTAGAATTAAATGTGTTCTATGCCTCCTTAGGAACAACTATTGTTCTTGGACTAATGATTTTTGACAACTCTATGAGATTATGAATTCTAGGGTTTCATAAGTAATGAATTGTTCATCCTATTGATTGGGTCCTATGCTTAGAATCAAATGTGTTCCATGTCTTCCTAGGAATAACTAATGTTCTTGGACCTTTGGCTTTTGATAACTTTTGAAATAATGACTCTAAAGTTCCCATGAAATATTGAATTAATGATAATTCTTGACTATGGTTGTTAAGTGGATTAATGGCCTAGTCTACTCGATACGAGAACTTAGCAAAGGGTTTTGGATGCATTTAGCATTTTAACTCTATTGGATGAATTGTTAGAGACGACTCAACGGAGTCAAATTAAGTGAGCCATTGAACAATACCGGCTCAATGATCAATCCCTACGACGTTCTAAACACGTTTCTCTATGAATGATAATTCTAGACTCTTGAATGTGGATTGATTACCTTGCTTGATTCTTGATGTCATATAATAGAATGCCTATTTGACATGTTGAGTTCGCTCTTGTCGAACTCAATCCTGCTTGATTATTGATGAGAATATTTACTTGTCATGAACGAGATCGCTCTTGTCGACCTCGTTACCTACCTGAGAATTTGTTAAGTAAACATTACTTGGCATTTGCATGAGTCCAGCTGGCATCCTGTCCTTGATTCACACACGCCTCCACTGTGGCCACAGTGGGGAAGTAGCTCCCTTGCTGTAATCTTCAAGAGCACCATTGGTGTCTATCCCGGGCATCTCCTCGGAAGGTCGATGTACTTACACACACATCCGACACCTCACATTCCAGATAACGCTTGTATGCAGGAACTACGTAGCGGCCCGGCACTCCATATATCCTTATCCTATGTGATTTAATTACAAGCACCTATGTGAAACAATGTGCATCCTGGATATATGATCTCTATGCTTATGTAACGATATCTTTCCTTGTATGTTGCATATTGCCATGACATGCATGATTGATAGCTTACAAGTCTTTATGACTTACCCATTCCCCTTTACTGCTTTAGATCCTAGCAAAACAGGTCCTTCCCGTTGAGGCTTGCGGTGTTCGTGCCTTGTTCCTCTTTTGGTCCGACGTTGCAGTTGAAGAGGTGGTTTAGATGCCCTCTTCCTTTCTTTTGTTATTTTGCAAGGACGATGGGTTAAAGCAAGTCAATTAGAGTATGCTTGGGAATTTGTATAGAACTTGAACTTGTTACTTTTATTAGCTACTTGTAGTTTAACACTTGTAGTACTTGTAAACCCCTTTATGCCGGCATTGTGTAAGCCGTGCTTGGTTATCTTGTTATTAGTTCACTTCGTATAAGTCTTCCGCTGAGCATCCTATTAGCTCTTATTTAAATCTTGTCCTTAAACTGTTAGCTTGGGTTCCGGCATGTAGTGTCGCCGATGACTTGGTTTAATTGCTTAACTGTTATATCAGGTTTGAAAAGTTTTAAAAATTCCGGCCTTTTGGTGCCGAGGCGTGTTACGTCTCGTTTTTAATTAACGCCGTTTTCTTTAATTAAGTCCTTGCATGTTATTTGTCCACTTGTTTCCCTCCTATTTGGGCGGTCCGACCCTCGGTTCCACCTCTGGCCCGGGTCGGGTCGCCACAGTGCAGCCCCTGAAGCAGATCACGAACCCTGGTACGCTAATATCCTAAATCTGCTTCAAAAAGGAATCTATCCTCCCGGCCTAGACAAAAGAGGGAAAGTCTCCCTGCGGAGGTGGGCCTCACAATTTGTACTCAGCGGTGGCAGCCTATATAAAAGGCACTATCAAGGTCTTAATTTATTATCCGTCGATCAGGACAAAGCTGAGCAAATCATGGATCAGCTACATGGCGGTACCTGCGGACCCCACATGAATGGCCATATGCTGTCCAAGAAAGTCATCCGACAGGGATACTATTGGAGTACGCTTGAAACCGATTGTATTCGGTGGGTGCGTCATTGCGACAAGTGCCAACGTTTTGCAAATCTGCAGCACGTGCCCCCGCATGTCCTATATAACTCCACAGCCCCCTAGCCCTTCTCAACATGGGGAATCGACGTCATAGGCCAAATTCACCCGAAGGGATCCAATGGACATGAATATGTCCTAGTAGCCGTCGATTACTTCACGAAGTGGGTGGAAGCTTCTTCCTATAAAGTCCTAAATGCTCGAAAGGTGTCCGAGTTCATCCGGACCAACATCATATATCGCTACGGAGTGCCTTTCGAGATAATCTCAGAAAACGGCACGCATTTTGAAGGGGACGTGAATCGTCTGCTCGACGAGTTCAAGATCCAAAAGGCATAAATCCTCCCCCTATCGGCCGCAAGCCAACAGTGCCGTTGAAGCAACCAACAAAACACTAGAAAATATCATCAGAAAAATGGCTGACACAGAAGAGATCTGCTGGCTCGAAAATTGTCGTTAGCCCTCTGGGGCTATCGCACTTCGGTCCGCACACCCACTGGGGCTACCCCTTATTCCTTGGCATATGGTATGGAGGCAGTGCTGCCTATTGAAGTTGAAATTCCATCATTAAGAGTAATGATGGAATCCGGCATACCAGAATTAAGTTGACTGGGTCAAAGGGCGATTTGAAGAATTAGCCCTCATTGACGAACGGCGCTTGCTAGCCCGCTGTTGAATGGGTCGGGGCAGGAAAGCCCGCAAACTTGACGGTCCTTGAATCTCTTAGCCCAATCTGCCCCGCGTAGGGCCGCAGGAAAAACGGGCATGCTCGCAAGATTTGAGCAAGCAAATATTAATACTGAATCAGTGAATCTATATTAAAATGCAAAAAACAAATTCAAAAAAATGAATCCAAGATCCAAGCAGTCAAACAGGGAAATGAGAATAATGAAACATCAATCTCATTGAAAATATTAAATTATTAAACATGAAATAGAGAATGAAAGTCTGTTACGAAGATGGAAACTGTTAAACTATTAAAAATTGAATCCGAAATCCAACAACCTGAAGTGCTTCTCTGATCATCCAAAGAAGGTTGTGACTAGCTTTCCAGTGTTGATTTAGAAGAGTATGAGATTCTCAAAGTCAAACAGAGGAAGACAAGCCACGAACTCGAGCTGTGACGCCGGTGTAGATGGTGAGCGACTGGAGGAGCCGCCGTGCCGGATGTCGAGATCTGAAGCAGAATTGTAGGATGGGAGAGAGAGTGAGAACTGAGATGAGACCGAGCCGATGATCGAGACGCAGAGTCAAGCGTGCCGACTATGCAATTGCTACTCGCTAGAGAGGAAGACGAAGTCGCTAAAGTTACTGGCTAGCGACTGCATGAATCGTGATGCCGAATTTTCGATTATAATTTAGACTTGAGAGGCACTTGAGTGTTGGACCAGAAGTGACTGTGAGCCAGAGGCCAAAGGTGGTGCAATCGCCGGAGGAAATTGACCGTATCGTGCATAAGAGAGAGAGCGAGAGTATTTTGCCCAATTTTGATTTTTGAATATAGCTACTAACCCTAACTAATTCTAATTAGACGGAAAGGAAATGACCCAAATGGGTTTGACCGCTTGAGCTTGGGTAGTTGGGCTATGTAATGTTTTAAAAAATTTAAGGATTATTATTATTATTAAAGTGCGGGCTGCCCGCCCCCGCCCCGCCCCAACCTGCAAATCCTATTTTCCAAACGGGTATCTAATACATCAGCCCAACCCACCCCTAATGGGTGGCGGGGCGGGCATGCCCGTGGGGTTTTGCCCTATTTGATAGCTCTACACACATGTGAGACACATGACAACTTAACGGTATTTCGCTAACGACATCCATCAAAAGGACTGCCGCTATAAAAATTTAATACTCGTAGGACCCAAATTTGACAAAAAATTATTAAGGGACTATTATTGTGACCGACCTATAGTCAAGGGACCAATGTTGCGATTTGCCCAAGATTTAATAGAAAAATAACTCTTACAGGGCTCCATCTTCAACAATTAGATTCTCGATAATTCCAAGCCCATCGCTTCTGTTCTCTCTTTCGTTTAACTCGTCCATGACTTCAAAATTCAGCCCAAAAATCCATCTTTAAGTCCAAAATTGCTTCAAGTCTAAATATTTCCTCTCTTACATCCAAATATAATAACTTAGATCAATTACGTGCAACAATCAAATAAAATAAGAGAAATATGAGCATAAATGTAGATTAATATATACACAATTACGCATATTCTTGCTAATTCAAAGTTTGTTCATAGTGTTCAGGAAGTTGGAGCTGGTTGCTAACTTGGGATAGCAGGTTAAACGTTGATTTTAACAGCCAAGTGAGGAAAAGTATCAAATTTGATGAAAATGATCAGAAACTTTTGTGATGAACTTTGATGACAAGGTATCTGGGGTACTAAATGTGAAATTGGACCTTATTTGGGGTGCCAAAAGTGAAATTATCCCTTGCAATATATCTCTTAATGTCACGAGAAGTTAGCCAGAATAAGATCATGGTTTCACAACTCAAGACACCGCACGTTGTTTTGTAATATTTCCTTATATTTAATTAATACCTTTGCAGGGATGCTATAGACACTTAGTTTCTAATCCTTTATCTATAGAAAACCTCGACAAATCTTGAGAGTTAAATAATTCTTAGAAGTTAACTTTTTGTTAAAAACCACTTTTCGTTATGTTTTGACGTTATTCTTTAAAATGGGCATAAATAAGGAATATTATGTCCAAGGCTTAAAATGCTTGGCCACGGCTTTGACCTTGGCCTGTATGGTTCGAGCTTTGTATAGACAAAGCTATGTCATGACAAATAATTTTTGAGCCATGACTTGAAACTATCGGATTTGAGTTTTTAGGATCTAAAAGGGTATGATGGTCCAATTTAAGGCCTAGAATCTTCTTGAAGTTTCCCTAACCCTATTTACCTACTATATAATCCCATGTTTGCCTCTTGAAGTTTCATGTAGAACAATTTACAAGAGGCGCACCCTAATACAAGAAAATCTTCTTCTTTTTTCATTCATGGCTTGTTTAAGCTAATCGAAGGAGAGATCATTTGTTATCTTAAACAATTCAATCGAAAGCAAACTACAAATGGAGGATCTAAGCTTGATGGAGGCTTAAGAAGGTTTATAGTGCTTCCCTAATCTCTTCAAGACTTTTCTTTATCAAAAAATTCCGAGGAGATGGTATATTTTTACTCTCTACTCTCATAGTTCTCTCTTTTATGATAGTTGATCATGGTGAATTCCTAGTCTTTTGAAGGAAAAGGCTTAATATTTGATATAATTGCTTGTTAATGTTATTTTCTTAGATCTATGTTATTAATTTCATTATTTGGGATATCTTATGATATTTTTAAAAAAAAAGTGGTGTAGAGATTCATTTAGGATCTTTCTTTTTCATATCTTATTTCCTATTAGTACTTTTTGATGAATTTTTGATTGTATGATCTTTCTTTTAATTTCTCTTTCCTCTATTGACTAGATCTATAGGTTAATGCTGAGATCTGAGTGTTGATCGATAGATCGATTGATTTTTGCGATCTATTGAGTAGATCTATTGATAAGATCTTAGTGTTGATCGATGGATCGATTGATTTTTGTGATCTATAATTTGTAGCATTTTTTGTGCGATATTTTTTCATCTTGATCATGCTTAGATGTTATAGATCTAGATTTTCCTCTTCATGATCTTAATGTCATCTTCTCTATGGTATTTGAGACATGTGGGTTTTTGTTGGGTTGGTTCTCCTTGTACAAATTGGGAACTTTGGTTTTTGATTTTTAACTTTATCTCTCTTTGGCCCACTAGCTTCTCTCTATCAATTTCTTACTTTTAATTCGATTATTACAAAACGAAAATAAAAAAACCTCTAAATCACTATATCAAAGACACCCATTATGAGCTTGGAAGAATTTAGATTTTGAATCTTCTGCTTAAAACCTCTCAAATCTCAATGTTTCCTTCTCTTTCATAAAATTCTCTTGTTCTTCTATTCATTCAAAGGAGAAATCAAGTACTTAACAAAATCCTTGAGCTATTTAGATCCATTACGAAAGAGGTGTTTGTATTTCCCCATTTTTTATAAGTATATATAAAAAAACAAAAAACAAATCCTAAAAATACAGTCTAATACACTAGGTTCCAAATAACCGTGCCTTCTTCATGCAAAATAGAAGCATTGATGTTGACTTCTTTTTCAATCGCTATGTTAAAAAGAGTAGGAAAATCCCTCCACAACTCCAAATCTCCACACCACCTATCCAACCAAATTGGTTAAGAAAGGATTTTCCATGAAATCGTCGTCCTTAATATTCCTAAAAATGCAAATTGCATCCACTGCCTGACGATATAACATAGTCCTTCGTATTTGTTAATTATGATCGCTTTTGAAGACAAGTTATATTGGTTTGTTTCCACTTGGGGTTGAAATTGGAGTTAATTCGTTTGGTTTTTAATAACTCACAGTGGGAGGTCAAATTATTATACCATTGCAGTGGTGATGGGCGGTGGCCTGGGGACAATGGTGAGTGGAAGAGGGATTAGAGTTGTGTTTGATTTCAATAGTAGAATACGAAGGAAAAGGGTAGAAATGTCAATTCAAGTTTATTTATCATAATTAAAGTGTTTTTTGGTGATTGTGCAACATAGATGTTAACACAATTAGATTTTCAGACTAAGTGGGTCCCAGTGGGGGCAATCGAAAAATAAATGACCATAAGCATATGTATGAGAAGAAAATTACATCTTAGAATGTGTTGTTAGTCTTTCATATTTGGCTAGTCAAATTTTTAGCAGGGCCGGTCTTAAGGGGATGTCTGGAGGTAGGGGTGTGCTCAGTGCATGGGCTCTAAGCCCACTGGCTTTTGCATAGCCCATTGCATGGGCTTCATGCGGGCATTGATCGGCTTTCATGGGCTTTAACGGGCATTACACGGTCACGAGCTTTGATGGGCTTATGGATTGAATTATATGTTTTGAAAATTTTATACCTATCAAATCTTGGGCTTTAAAATAATTTCAATCCATATAGTTTATACCTATCAAAATTTAAAATTAGCACAAATAGTTTCTATAGATTAAATGAAATAAGCATTTATAATCTCACCTTTAAACAATGGAGTTTTGTCTTCTTCGACTCAATGGACTGATACAAGAAGAAATGAACTAAAGAAGTGATGTAGTACCCCTACTGTACTAGGTTTATATATATATATATATATATATATATATATATAATTAACTTAATAGTTATATACACTATAAAACATTAAAACGATGTAGTATTGCAAATAGATGGGCCAGGTTGGGCACAATGAGCATTAAAAAAGTAAGGGCCCAATCTTGCCCGAGCCCATGGGCATCCTTAACTTTAAAACCTATAACTGATGAAGAATTTGCGGGCATGGGGTGTGGACACGGGCATTGCGGGCTTTAAGGGATGATGGGTGGGTTTGCTCACCCTTATATGGAGGGGTGATCGCCATGGGCCCCAATTTTGGGGGCCCTAAAATTTTGGGCACTACCTTATATTTTAGTATATATAATATACTGTCAAAAAGATATACAATTGATTTCGTTTACCATGTGGATAAGACATTCACTATGGGCACTAGAGGTTCCTGGTATGAACCTAAGGTGTTTAACTATTTTTTTCCCCGATACTTTATGTTTGTAGGGGTGCCATTGGGGGCCCCAAATTTTTGGGAATTACCTTTTATTTAGTATCTATAATATAATGTCAAAAAATATATATATGGTTGATTCTCTTTACTTGGTGGATAAGACATTCACTATGTGCGCTAGAGGTTCTTGGTTCAATTCTAGGGTGTATAACTATTTTTTTCCCCACTACTTTAAATGATTTGATTTAATTTTTATAAAGCGCCCCTTTTTTTGGCCATGGGCCTCTCAAGATGGATCGAGTTAACTAATCAACTTTATTTGATTTGTCCTTGAGTTGATACTGAAAATATGTGCATAGTCGTACAAATAGTTTTCCTTGAAAAAATTATTTATGTGGATTGTGGGATGAATTTCATGTACACTCAAAAGAGAATATGGTAGCATTATCTTCTGCCATTGGTATGTATAAGATTTCGTGAGCTACCCATTAGGTATGACAATGTGGCAGTTCGGAGTATCCCAATTCCATTTCATTCACATACCCATCACACCATTCCCTAAAAAATTAGTTTTTATCCCCATATCCATTCCCTACGCGTAACGGTTAATAGGGGAATGCTTGTAGGAAATTATTTATG
Source organism: Codonopsis lanceolata (assembly GCA_013146195.2). NCBI lineage: Eukaryota > Viridiplantae > Streptophyta > Magnoliopsida > Asterales > Campanulaceae > Codonopsis > Codonopsis lanceolata. Next base: position 72,440,355 of record CM028381.1, read on the forward strand.
TTTTATCCAACTATTAAACATCTAGAGGTAAATCGACAGTGTTTTTATTTAGATAGGCGTCATTTATTGATTAATGTTGATAAAATACCCAAGAAAGAAACTTTTAGAAAAGTACAACATTTAATCAAGTTCAAAAGACTTGATAAATAGATGACGTAATTACTATGTAGAACCTATCATAACCAAGTTAATGAAAACTAATAGGGATTAGATAATTAACTACCAAGGTAGTTGAGTTTGTCGCAAATATACCATGAGTTACAAGAATTTCATGAAATCACAAGTATAAGAACACATCAACAATCCTTCTTAAAAGTCTAAAATAAAAACACTCCAAATTTTTAAGACAAACTTCAAGCCTTCAATTCAATCATTATTCTTCCAAACTCAAATCCTTAAGAATGACATGTTAATATTTACATACTAGTGCATATAGTTAGGCTAATTGGGTAAATATAAGTATGTATAGAGGGAATGAAAGAAGACGTGATTGACTGAGAAAGTGTGACATTATAGTAGTAACTAATGTAGAGTTTGAGGAATGGGGCATGTATTAGTAATATCATATTCGAACCATTTCCCTGTTTCTCAATTCGATCCGTTAGTCCCCATCACTAACCACCTCATATCCGGTCAAACAAGTTAACAAACTTCAATCTTGATTCAATTCATTGTGGATATCTGTGGTTTGGTTCAAAATGTGATTTTTTCTGAGATGTCTTATATATTTATTTTATGTTTGACATAGGTATGCTGGCTTCAAGTAACGAAATTCCTATTGCGACTCAGATCACCGACCAACTTGCATAAGGACTGTATTGGTTCACTGTTAGTAAGTCATTTTTTTGGTAGCACAAACATTTTCTTACCCTTTTTGTATAAATATTATCCTTCACCAATTCATATATATGGTGCACACAATTTATTTCTTGGAGTACAGCTTCTACCCTCATTGGTAAGAACCTTCATTATTTTCAGGATAGATACTAAAACGAAAATGCTTGGTAAAAAGTTTGTAGTGCATCACCCAAAATTTTATTCATAATATTGAATTTGGTACCACATATATAATCTGATGATGCCCTTTCATAGTTTCATTTATGTATATTCATTAATCATATGAAGAGTGAAGACGAGTTTTTAGAATGTATTGCAGCTCAAACCCTTACCGAAATCGTGAATATCTACTTTTGGAGATATATTTAGATCGCATGGAATATATGGTCGAATCAACGAAAAGGTTTTAATAGTTTGATCAAATTAGTATGATGATTTTCCACATTGAATCTGAAGGATGGAGTGCATGACATTGTCAAGAATGTTTACGTATTCGTCATAACTACTTTTAGTGCTCGTTTGTTGCAGCTTATTTAGAGTGACTTTTGGCTTTTGGCTTTTAAAAATTCATATTTAAAGTGTTTGTTTCAGCTCATAAGCCAAAAGCCAATAAGTAAGGTACAACACCCTTTATGCATTGAAAAGCCAAAAGCCAAAAAGCCAAAATTTTAAGCTTTTTTGGTTTTTTTTAAACATGAAGACAATTATTCATTAATAAATATTTGATTGTCTTAATTTCATCCTTTTATGAAATATACATAAAAATATGAATACTAATTTTCAAGTTTTTTTTAACAAATAATTATAACGACTCATAAGCAGCTTTTCAATAGTTGTAACAAACAGTCTATCATGCAATCAGCTAAAAGTCATTCAGCTATCAGCCATAAGTCATAAGCCATCAGCCACAACAAACGAGCCCTTAATATATCCAATCCGTAGGTACTGCCTGGTCTACAAGAGCAAACAGATGATGCGAAACAAAAATTATAAGTATTAGTACTGATGTGGGACAGATATAAGGAGATTGTGGACTGGTTTTCAACAATTTTGAGGCCTCTCAATGAAACCTCCTTTAAGACCAGTGGCGTGACCCTTAAAGACCTGTCAGTTGACATCTTCTGTGGTTTGGTATGTGTTAGAGTTCCTCATTTCCTAGTTTGACCAATCATATTTCAATATCTTCTTCTCAAACGTAGGTATGCGAGAACATGTGTGAGACATATATATATATATATATATATACATACATATTTATAGGAGCTTCTTCTTTTTGGAGACATTAGTCATGGATTTAATTTTAATTTATGCTCTTTTATATGTATAGATCACTGTTGAGCGTGATGGACAGGAAATCGATGTAGGCTTAATGAAAAGCACCATTGATTTCTTTTTTGAAATCAGATCGAGAAACGACAAATACTATGGATATTTTGAGCTGAACTTGCAGTTAGAATCTCGGAGATACTACTTCTGGTTATCTTGGGAGTGGATTAATGAGAATGAGTCATTCACCTCTTACCTCGAAAAGGTTATAATAGTTCCTTTAATTGTAAAATAGCTCTGTGATTAATTTCAATTTTTTTTGGCTTGTTTAAACTCTTCATGATGTTTTAGGTTGAGCAGGTTGAGGCCATGCTTGAAAGATTTGTCGATGCAACCGTAATCATGGTATGTTTGAATTATATGGTGATGTTCGTGATTCTTTATTTTCCCCCTTGTTGAGATGCATGACTGATAAGGATCTTATACAGTTCAAACAGGAGAGTGAGAATCAAATCAATGACGACATGTTGGTAGAGGTGATTTGTTTCTTTCGGGAAGTTGAGAATGGAACACGAAAGAAACACTACTACGATTGTTTTGCGCAGACCCTGGTGAATGAATTTTCACGTTACTACTCAAATTTATCTTCAGAATGGGTGGTGCAATATTCATACATTACTTACCTTCGGAAGGTGACAATTTTGCTAAATATATATAACATCTCTTATTACCATTTTATATTTATTCATCATTTATCTTTTGCTGTTCTTTCTATAAATATGATCTAGGTTGAATCCTGTTTACACCATGAGGAAAGAAGAATCAGAAACTACTTGCCTCCATCCACAGTCCCTGGTGAATGAATTTGCAAGTTACTACTCAAATTTATCTTCAGAATGGGTGGCGCAATATTCATACTTAACTTACCTTCGGAAGGTGACAATTTGCTAAATATATATAACATCTTATAACCATTTTACATTTATTCATCATTTATCTTTTGCTGATCTTTCTATATATATGATCTAGGTTGAATCCTGTTTAAACTTTGAGGAAAGAAGAATCAGAAACCACTTGCCTCCATCCACAGTAGCAAAATCATTGGAGGTACTCGCTCTATTATTATGTTCATTTTCTCAATTCATTTTTCTATTTACATTCAAGAACTCTTATCTGAAAATTAAAGAAGATAATATATTGGAAACACTTAGTTTTTCTTACTCCTAATTCAAGTTTTATAGGATGAATATTTTCATAACAAATGTAGAATGAAACTAATTTTAACAGTAACTTGTTTCACGCTTTTAGAAAGAAGGATTTGAAGCCAATTCTAATATGTTTGTTTGCTCAGCCATGTTTAACCAATTTTTCTTTGTAGGTATAGTAAGGAGTGTGTTGCTAGATGAAAAGACAAATAGATTGGTTCAAATGTATCGTGGCTTTTGCACAAAGGCGATCACGTCATGTGTGGACAAGGTGATCACGTCAAACAAGGCGGTCACATCATCGGGCAAGGCGAGTACTTAAAGCGATCGCGTCAAGTGAGAGCATGGTTGTGGCATGTCTCCTTAGAAGTTTAAGCGGTTACGCAGAGAAGAAGAAAGAGACCACGTCGGGACAAGGCGGTCGTGCTACATGGAGTGACTCGTCGTGTAGCAAAATAGTTTTTTTGTTTCCTTATTTAAGTCGGTTTAGAGTTTGGTATTGTATCCATATATATATAATTGTAACCCTAGAACGTGTACAAGGTTGTCAATAATAAAATTTCTAAATTACGTTGACCTCAATCTCTCTCTACTCTCTTTAATTGATCTACCTATTCTATGTGATTGTTTGCTATTTTCTTCTACTGTGCACAACATAAATAATTTTATTACTCATATCAGTTAACACAATGAAAGTCGTGTCGTGGCTCTTTTATTTGTAATAGAGAGATGATACAGTGTCGATAATAATCCTTTTAAATTTTAATTATCAACTAATTTAAAAAAATCTGGTCTACCTAGTGGCACTTTATTTCAATTAACCAACTTTTCCTTAGAGATTTCTATGGAGACCTCGTGTGATGTTGGATCCCATTGTTGGTAGAACTTCACGCAAAGACAATCGAACTCGGTTCCCCTACATCCCATTTCTCCCCCCTCAATTTGTTTCTTTTTTTCCCCTTGATCCCTTATAGAGCTGTCAAAATGGGTTGGACTCGTTGGATTAGTCCGCCCAACCACCTAAAAGAGGTAGATTAGGTTGAAATATCATGAACTCGCTGGGAGGTGAGTCTAATGGGTTGAAGCCGAAATGGTGTGGGGCGGGTTGGTCGGCCATTTTTTAATTAATGCAATTGATCTAGACTATTGATAAGTGCACTTGATCTGAGCCATAGAAAATAAATTAATAATCTAAAAGTTTTCCTTCAAAAACAGTTGTTGTCAATGTCATCGCACGCTCTCTCTCTCTCTCACAGACCAACTGGCACGCGACAACCACAACTCACCATTGGTGTTGGAGAGAGAGTTCTTCGGAAATCAAAGTGGATTTTGTTTTCAATTTTCATTCCCGAAATGGGTATATGCCTTCGTCGTCCTCCTCTTTAACCGATAGGTCCTTTCTGCCTCTCCCTCACAAATCCAGGTTTTCGTGTAGCGAATCCACCGTGTGCCGCCACCTGTTGACCAACTGTTGGTAAACTCTCTCTCTCTCTCTCTCTCTCTCTCTCTCTCTCTCTCTCTCTCTCTCTTTCTCTCCATTTGTCAATTTCTCCTTTGCACATGGTTACGGCGGTCAAAACACGGTAGGGATTTAAGTGTTTTCTGTTTCTTAGACTAAAAATGGGGGGAGGGGTTTGGGTGGCTATTAGAGAAAATGATAACGGTATGGTGGGATCTATTGTAGAGACTAAGGTGAAGGTTGAGGTGGTTGAGGAGATGATTCCTGAGTATGAGAGATTGAGAGGTAATTGAAAGAATATCTTTCCTTATGCATTCCAATTACCACAATCAACAATATATAGTTATACATTGGTTGAGAGAGAGAGAGAGAGGGTCTAGCCTATGTTTTAGCTAATTGAAGATACATGTCATCTTTTCCATATTTACATATATTCTATTAGTAATGGATTTGTGATAGCAACGGTGGTGGAGGTGGAGGTGGAGGTGGTAGTGGTGATGTTTCAAGATTCTAAGTGGGTTGATGGGGCTACCATAATATCCTTTGATGTTGCTATTATTGATGTTGTTACTTGTTATTAATGCATTGCATTGATGCTCCTAATATATCTCTCCCACCAACAAAATAAAGGCTCTTCTTTGGTGTTTTATGTTATTTCTTTAAAGACTCTTCTTTGGCATTTTATTTTATTTCTCTGAGCAGACAGCCTGTCCAGCTGCCCCACCCGCAAGGTGGGTTGGGTTAAGATATTTCTAATATGTCCTTTTGATAGGTCAGCCTGCTTCGCGTGGCGATTTCGATGAGGTGTGGGTTAACTCATCACGTTGGTTCGTTTTCACATCTGTATAGGGGTCACCTAATAAAGATTAATAATAAAAATAGATAAATGTGGGTTTTAACGGGGGTTTTTTTTTTTTTAAAGGTTGGAGGGGACATAGACCTTACTCCAACCCTTACTTTTTTATTAATATTTTAATGCCTTGAAAGGCTACAAATTATAGATATATGATGTCTTTGGTGTTGGCTAGAACAAATGGTGCCTCTGGTGAGGCTTCGAACACCCGACCTCTCGGTTGAGAGTAGTCATGTACCAGGGTGCCTCTGATGGGGCTTGAACACTCGACCTCTCCGTTAAGATAAGCGAGTAGAGCTAAATGGGGCCTTTTTTGGTAAGGCTTGAACAACAACGTTGAACAACGTTGCCTCTGAAGAGGCTTGAACACCCGACCTTTCTATAGGTTACCCAATATTGTTTGTTCAATTTGTAGTTCTAGAATCACCCTCCTCACCCTACCGGAAAAAGGTACTAATCCCTCGATTCTCTCTCTGTATTGATATATGCAAAAACTTAGATAAGACGGTTTACAAGTATTTTTTATAAGAGGGATCCTCCTTACCCGACCCACCGTGTGTGTGGGTTGAATGTGAGAGAGTGGAGTTTTGTCTTATGAATAAAGATTGTAAGACGGTCTTACAAGACTTACTCATTAATATATATAGTATATATATATATATATATATATATATATATATATATATATATATATATATATATATATATATATATATGCATTGAATCTTCTAAATTGATTTCATATTTCGTCGGGATTCGCAGCGGTATATAAAAAACTAGATAATCATAACTAGAGGAAACAATCTAGGAGAACCATATTTACCTCGCTATCTATCCTGCCTTAGATACAAATTCAGTAAAAAAATATTTTTCTTTCTTTAATTAGTTCCTTGGTTTTCCTTAATAGAAATGTATCATTGCTATGATCAAGGTTCTAAAAATCGTTAGGCGGCACACTAGCGCCTAGCGCCTAGGGGACTAGTTGGAGCGTAATCAGGGCCTAGGCGGGGCCTAAAATTAAGGCATAATTACCATATATTTTTTTTTAATTTACATCAAAGATCAAGCACATTGACAACAAATTTAATTTTTTTTTATATTTGTCATTTTATCAAACACTTGTCTATATTTGTAAAATGAACAAAAATATACAAACCTACCATTAATCCAATTCTCAACAACCACAAAACAATAAACCAGCCAAGTTTAGAACTAAAAAAATAAAATACTACTCCACCTACCTACTGTCCCTACAACCCACAGTCTAACATATCCTCCCTAATCCCTTCTCATTCTATATTCTGAGTCTCGAGACCGCCCCCTTCTTTTTCATCTTTTTTTCTTCTATCTATCTGGCAGACCGACAACCTTTTTTTCTTCCTTTCTTTTTTTTCTTCTCTCTCTCTCTCTCTGGCAGACCGACTCTCCTCATTTTTTCATCCTCCAATCTCTTTCCTCCTAGATCTAACCCTTTAATCTATCCCCTCTCTCATCCCACCGAATATCCACAAAATCAAACCCCTTTTCTTTCTACCTCCCACTTTGCCTCACCATTACCACTCCCCCTTCCTTCTCCAGTTCACCCCCCTTCCTTCTCCGGTCACCGCATGCCACAAAATCAAAGCTACAAAAATAAATTAAGGTCGGCGAGGTTTGGCGTAGGCGCCGACTTGGTCAATTAGGCGGCGATTAAGAAATTCGCGGCGGTAGAGAGGGGCCTAGGCGGAGCTAGGCGGGGAGTTTTAGAACACTGGCTATGATTAAAACAATTAAATTGCCATCTATTGATATATAATAATTTATTTCTGTTTGCATGACCTTTAGATTGGCTTCACAGTTGCAGAGTTGGGGGGTCTTTTCCTAATTTTCCAGTATTTTTCACAGGAAGAGAGCACTCGCAAAAGTAATACTCCCTCCGCTCCTGGCAAAAAATTCATTATTTTATTTTAAGATATTTCACTTAAAGAGTCTACTTTAAAAAATTATGGAATAATTGCGGATCGGTCCCCTTTTCTGAAATTGTAACCACTCATATACCATCTCTTTTTTAAAACAGCAAAAGTCCATATTTGATTCTTTCTTCCTAAAATGCCTATCAAGTAGCTCACCGCACCTAGTCATCGTCTTCTCTCTCTCTCCATCTGTTTGAGAAGGCACGACGCTTTCCTCTTTTCCCAAAGCAAGTCAGTGGATTTAATCACGATCATTCCATAATTGACTTCAAATCTCATATAAAGACTCACAAGAGATTTTATTAGGTAGATCTTCTTATTTGCTTGATCTGAGGTTCATTTCGTTTGGTCCCTATCGTCTTTGTCAAATAGATAGAAAAGGAGTCTTCTTCAAGCACTAATAAGCAATCACGGAAAAGAAAGATGAAGTGCTAAGTACAAAAATTCCTTACTTAGTGATTTTCCTGTGAATGAAAAGGAATACTATGACAAGGGAAGGTCGATGCAAGCATCGGAGTTTACGATACGAGCATCGGAATTTTCGATGCGAGCACCATATAGTTGTTGTTACAAAACTGGGAAGAGGCGAGAAACGGAGCATGAAGAGGAGATCATTTCATACCTAACTTGGGTTCATGATTGTTGAAGGCAAAGCTCTGGCCGAAGAAGAGAGATGGAGAGCAGATCCGGGGTGGTGTTTAAAAAGAAAGCGGATATGGCAGGGCAGGGCATGGCGTAACTGGAGAAGTTGAGTGGAGGTCGGAGAAGAGGCTTACTTCGTCGGCGATGGAAGGAGTAGACCGCCGATCTGGATGAGGAGAGTTGTCAACAATAATTAAAAGCACGATGTGGGTTGTTGCGCCGATCTCAAAATACAAGTGGGTTGTTGCGTCATTTCTTCTTTTTCATTAAAAGCTATCAATAGTAATTAAATGTGAGAGTTGTCATTTTCAATGGAGGAATTTAAGTGTGGGAGGGGGGGAGGAGATTCAGAGTTACCCCTTCATTCATTTCCTTAAAGCACAATTTTGTTCTTCAATTATGAATTGCGATGCCCAATTTTTCGTGGGTATCTTCGCCTAAAATTTTGAGATGACTATGTGTTGCACCTTTTACTTAACTACTAACAATTTATAACCATCATTAGTTAATTTCAAAATCAACTTAAAATAAAAAATAAAAACAAAAAGATAAACGCAAACATTAAAAGTAAAAACCTAATGGATTCAATTTTCCCCAAAATCATCCAATCGAAGGCATCACATTCAGAATCACTTCCTCTCCTCTCTCTTGGCATTTGGCATACATGTTCATAATAGACCAAAAATTGAAATTTCATTGGTGTATAATTTGCTTCATTCGTTTATCATTGCATTTGATGATTAATTCAATTATATTAGATTTGATGAAGTCTCATGTGTATTATTTTTATTTGATGTTTTCTCATATGTAATTGTTAATTTTCATCAATTTCTGTATATTATAATTTGTTAAGTGATTGAAGTTGATTAGGTGGATATTAGTACTTGTATCATGTTACTCTTGATTGGTTTGCTAGGTTTTGATTAAAGAAATTGTGGAATGATTAAGTTGATTAAAGAAATTGTGGGATTTATTGGGGGAACGGATTGGATGATTTGGGGGAATAGGTTTTCACTTTTCTTGTTTGGGTTTTCTTCTTTTATTTTTTTTTCTTTTTATTTTTAAGTTGGATTGGAATTTAACCAAGGTTGGTTACAATTAGGTTATTAATTAAGTAAAAAAGAAGGACCCACTAGCCACATCATATGTCATGTCATTAGGTTTAAAAATTTAGGTGTTCATTAGGTACTCATAACATTACTCTTAAAAAAATATCGTGGACTTTTCTGGTTAACATTTCACCAAATGGGACCGGTCCGAATTTCATCCAAAAATTAAGGTATAAAAGTGTTATTAATTTTATTACTAATGAGCTACTAAAAGTATTATTTTCTTAAAAAGTTTTTGACTTTCAAATGAGGACTTTTTGTCCGAAACAGATGGAGTAATATAATCTCACACTTCCGTAGTCTTTTCAAACTATTATAATGCATATGTGAACGAGAAAAAAATTGAGTGTCACCTAAGATTACACATTCTTTGAAGAAAAAAAAAACTTTTCAATACAACCATGGATAAATATTGTGGATATGACATGTCAATCAATAGTTTTTACAGTCGCGATAAAGATATCAATTTTTCACATTTTAGTTGAAGATGTCAATACATCTTAGCCAACATTAAAAAAAAAAAAAAACTCTTCCTATTGGTCGTTTCCCTTTTATATATTTATTTATGTCAAATTTCATTTTAATGATGTGACGAATGCCCCATAAAATCAAATCAACAGTTTGTATTGGAGAAGTCTCTATTAATCGAATGTGATTAAAGAGAAAAAAATTGTTGCATGTATTTGATGGTGTTAATTAAATTGTCACCGTGATGCATCAGTGATGCTCTTACACTTGAGAAGAAGGCAAATACAAGATTGTGCTCCAAGAATATAAGAGTTTACATAGATATGCGGTAACTCTATAGTCAAAGTTAGGTCTGTCAATTATAACATATTATTCATTAACTCATTTAATTCAATTCATAAATTACTCAGTCTAACTCATTAATATTTTTAGGTTAAAGCGGGTAACTCGTTTCAATTCAATATTATTAACGAGTTGTGTTGGATTTGGTTAAAGCGGGTCAGACTCGTTACCCATTTTGAACAGTAAATTTTTATACTATAAATTGATGTTCTTTAGGGGAAATTTTTTGGTTGAGCCTGATCGACCCGCTTTTACCCGTTTCAACCCGACATATTCCAACTCAACTCATTTCAACCCGTTTGACATTTAAGTTCTAACAGGATTCGACATGTTTCAACTCATTACTCATTCCAATCCAACTTACCCAATTGTCAGGCTAGCAAAAGTTATAGTAGTGGCTCTTATCCAAGTATTAGGCAAAAACAACTAATAGCTTCATAGTTCTACACCCGATGACCCTTCAACTCTTTCTAGGTTGAAAATTCTCTTAGAAAAAACCATCAAGTTAAAGATCCAAGTTATATTTGCGGGAAGATTATCATCCTAAAATATTACGCTAAAATATACTCCGTAATTTATTTCATGATACAAGCTCACACAATTTTTTTATCGAATTTAAACAATCATAAGGTACTTGGTTAAAATTAAGTTCTACTCGCTCCGTTCCGAGCAAAGAGTCTCTATTTGAAAGTTAATTTTTTTAAAAAAATAACATTTTTAGTAATCCATTAGTAATAAAATGATATTTTTATGCCTTAATTTTTTAAAATAAACTTTTTAAGTGAAACATTCAAAAATAGAATAGTAAACTTTTTTGTCCAAAACGGAAAGAGTATTAAATTTTTAAGTTCCAAACATATAAAAAATAGTTCTTTCATCAACTTTCTCTCATAAAACTAAGATATTTATTTAAGTAAAAATAAAAAGACCATAGCCAAACTTCAATATAAGCTCTATTTTTCATCAACCTAAGTTTTAATTTTCAGTAAGTATTACACAAGTAAATACAAAAATACAAAATAAGTATCAAATAATTACTAAAAAATTCTAGACCATCTAGAATTTTGAGAAGTGAAATCCTCAATCAAATCTTTAAAAGCAAGATTTCCTCTTTGTTGACAAATGTGAAATTGACTATATCCTTCTTTTTTATTTGAGAGATCAAAGAAGCACGATCAATCAAGTAAGTGAACACTTGAGAAAAAGAAATAAAAAAGGGAACAATCTTTAGAATTCCAAAATTAAGAAAAAGTTAGATCTAGTTATGATGAAGAGGAACGAGGAATTCCAACTTTACTATTCATGTTTTCTTCTTTTTTTCTAAAATCTTTTTATTATAAACCTAAATAAATTAAGTGTAATATTTGAGTAATTCAATTTTCTTAATGATGAAAATAGGGGTCATATTAGATTAATATTACAAATATGAAAGCTTTTAAAAAAAATAAAAAATATTACAATTCTTCTTCTCATTAAAAAGAAGCTCAAAAGAATCATATTAGTATATATCAATATTTCAAGATATGTACTCCCCCTGTCCCAAAATTAGTATCCTACTTTCCTTTTTGTCCGTCACAATATCATTATATTGTTTGAAACTTTTATTTTTAGAATAACATTTTTACCACTTTAATCATTTCTTTTTCATAATATTTTAATTATGGGTCACATACACATGGTTTTAAAGGGAACTACTCATCAAACTAATATTAATAGGGTAAAATTCTGGTCGGTCCACTTTCCCAAATTTATAATCCCTCCAATCTTCCGTTCTTTTTTTTAACTACAAAAGGCATTTTTTGAAATAATGTTCCTATAATAGCACAATTCCAAAAAAACATTTTAAATTTCTTCAATTCTTCTTCTCCCTTCTTCTTTTTCTTCTTCAACACCATTGAATTCGTTTGTCCGAACACACAAAAAAAGTATAAAGAGAAAAGAGAGTGCGAAGTTAATTGGGTGGTAAAGAAAAACGATAATTACTACTTCTTCATCACCCTATCTTCTCATTTCTTTACTTATTCATATCATGTTGTTGGTGGTGTTGTTCTTCTTCTTCTTCTTTTTCATCATTGTGCTTATGTGATTCAAAATAGATTTACTTATATGTTTTGTTTTGTTATGCGTGTAAACTGTTCGGTGAAATACCTTAATAATTTTTTTTCATTCTTTGACACCTTTTTTAAAATCTTGATGCATCAATTTTGAATCACAATGCATTATTTGTGAATCGTGATGCATCGATTTTTTAGATTTGGGTTGCATGAAAGATGCATATAAATTTGAATCATTTATTAATTGTGTAGTAGAAAGAAGGTAGATGAAGGCATGTTTTCGTAATTAGATTAGGTAATTAAAATTAACCATTTAAATTGATGCATCGCAATGCATTTCCGTAGCGCGCCTCAAACGCATTAAGGATATCGTCGTCGTTTTGTCCCTAAAATATCTTTTTTCGATTTTAAAAAAAGGGAACTGAAAAGGTTATTAGCTTTGAAAAATGGACCGACCCACAATTATTTCACATTAATAATTAAGTCAATTATTTTTTGGAATAATTACAAGCCGGTACATTTTTTAAAACATATTTTCAAATAAATCCAGCTATTTTTTGGACATATCTTTTAGATACAATTTTGGGCCGAAAGTACGTCACTACCCTTTAAGGAAGAATTAATACTAAACTTCGACCCTACAGTCTTCCACCTCATGAAGGAGGTGCAAGTGACAGTTGCAAAAGAAAGTGTTGTATGTTAGGTTCATAGATAGGATATCAAAGCCCTCAGATATCATTGAAGTAGTTCATTGAGTGCATAAAGTTTATGGAAACTCGGTTAAAAGACTGCTAAGAGATAAAGGAACAGAAACCATGTGGCATAGAAATTTCCAACAAAAACATAAGAAGTCAAGATGCATACTTTCAACCATCTCATCTGTGCGCAACCTTTCATTCACTTTATTACCACTATCAACATCGCGAGGTTAAGCGGCAGCGGGACATGACGGAGGTATTTGATGAAGGATTCGCTTTTGTGGATGACCCTCGTGGATGAAGATTGAGGCTAGCGGCTATAAATTAACTGCAAGGGGAAATATTCGTTCGGAACAAGCAGTGTACTGGAAAGGACTTTGTTGTGTTGATTACGAGGTTGTTCGTTGTGGAGCTTCATCATCATCATCAAATCATGAATATGGATTATTGAATTTTTGGGTAATTAATGGGAACAAGCAGTGAACTGGTAAGTTGTTGCCACCTGATGCCAAGCCTTGGCACGCCTTTTAATCGTTTATTTTTTTGAATTTTTTTCACCTGATGTCAAGCCTTGGCAGACTTTTTGACTCGCTTTTTTAATTTTGGCAATTTTTTTTGACATCGATTTTTGGCAAATCGGCTTTTTGGCATCAGACTTTTTTTGGCATCAGCCTTTTGGAATTTTTTTTAGGCCGGATCTTCATTAATAGCACTTTTGTCATTTGGCAACCAATTTATAGTTACATGAAATGTCCAAAAAATTGATAGTTTTAGATGAAAACATGTTTCTAAAATTGTACCCACTTGAAATTTCTCCTATTTTTTTCTTAATTCATATGTCGTGTCAAACCAAACAATAATTTTGAGATAAAGATATATATATATATATATATATATATATATATATATATATATATATATATATATATATATATATATATATATATATATATATATATATATATATATATGTCGGGCCCTGGTCGATCCCCCCTCCGGCACATGTTCATGGTCGTCCTTGCGGTCTAGAATCTTCTTGAGCTTCCCTAAATCTACTTATGTACTATATAATCCTATTTTTGCCTCTTTACAAGTTGAACAATTTATGAGAGGCACACTTAATACTAGAAAACATTTGCCTTTCATTCAAGGCTTGTTTAAATTATTCGAATGAGAGATTATCCTTTTCCCTCGACAATTCAAAAGAAAAGCATATTACAAAAAGATGATCTAAGCTTGATGATGTCTTAAGAAGGTCTATAATGCTTTCCTAATTTCTTCAAGACTTTATATATCATTTCTTAATAAAAATTTCCAGAGAGATGATACTCCTTTTGTTTCGGGTAAATAGTTCACGTTTAAAAGTCAAATTGTTTAGGAAAATGACATTTTTAGTAGCCAATCTAATCTAATATATAATAGAGTTCATACTCACACATGTACAATTGACTAAAACTATTTAGAGTGTGAGGTTAAATTATCTTTAAAAATTTAATTCAACCAGGTAATTCACCCTCACATTCAATATTTAAGAAAGATTATGTTTCCATAAGACTGATACATCAAATAACAAATTTATTTTACATAAGAGTAGTACCAAAAATATGTTGCCTAAATCTTTAAAATCTTTTAAAAGATTTAGTTACCAAACATGTATTAAACTCCAAAATCTTTTAAAAGATTTTCCTAAAGTCAAAATAACACCTAAAATAAACTACTAAATTAAAATCCTACTTTGACCAAGAAAGGTGAAAACAAGATAAAATAGGTCATGCCTATTTTACCCTTCACCTCTTTTCTTCTTGAAAAATCATCCCTTATAAAACATCACTTTTATATTAATATATAATCTCACAATAGAGCTCAGTTGATTGACTGAGACTATCTGACAATGGGATTGATTTTAGTCGCAAGATCAAACGGTCATGAGTTAGTTACATATAATAGAAGCTAAGTAGAGATCTTGACAGTTGCACTTGTAGATCTTGTAAATCTTGTAGACAGTTGAGCTTGAGTGATGATATATTTCCTCTTGTATTGTATTTGTTGAATGGGAATGACAACCAATATTTCTTTGTGTAATTTTTATAGTATTGTATCTTCTATTTTTATACTCTATAACCATGGATAATATAGACTAACTTTTTTTTTAAAGAAGCAGGGCGGCACCTGCGTGCAAAGATTTTATAAATAAAATAAGAAATATAAACTGAAGGGGGACAACCAATCGAACCCGACAAATTATTGCTATTATTTTTTTATAACAATAATATTATTTTATCAATTATTCATGTGTGACTTATTGTTTCTCAAATATTACCTATTAATAATAGGTATTAATAATTAATACAATAATCAGATATTAATCTCTACTATTAATCTATTCTATTTTTAATAGTAAAAGTCTTATATATGTGT
Organism: Codonopsis lanceolata; assembly: GCA_013146195.2. Taxonomy (NCBI): domain Eukaryota; kingdom Viridiplantae; phylum Streptophyta; class Magnoliopsida; order Asterales; family Campanulaceae; genus Codonopsis; species Codonopsis lanceolata. The sequence goes on from CM028381.1 coordinate 72,455,658, forward strand.
GTGTGTGTGTGTGTGTGTGTGTATATATATATATATTTAGGAAGTCTTTTTTTTTTATTAAAATGCTAGATTTTATAAAAGGGAGAATAAGGAAAACAAGCTAAAGGGGGACAACCAACCTTACCCTTAAAAGGGGGACAAAGGAGCCTTACCTTGGAGAAAGAAACAGAAAAAACTGACAAGAGAAATTAAACCTAGATAAAACAAAGAAAGAAAACTAATAATTACGATAACGACTCTTCGTACGACGCTTCGACCTTCTGAGATTTGGAGTGTCAAGATCAAGGGCTTCAAATTGGGCGTGATCGTTATCAGAATCTTCATCTTCGATAGTTTGCAGAATGACAAATTTATTAGGGGAGACTGAATTGTTCTGCATAGTGGCTTGGGTATTTGTACAAGGACTGAAAGGGAGGGAGTTGGGGCTCAGGTTGGAAGAAAGATTTTTATTACTATGAGATGGAGAAATAACATCATTAATGACTTTCTCAACAGCATCAATATCGGGCCTCGCAAGTACCATCCTCTGTGAACACAATTGCTAGATGGGGCTAGATTAAGAGCCTCAATACTGGAATTGTCCGATAAGTTGCCCTCTTCATCAATAGTTTCCAGAACCGCAAACCGATTAGGGGATAGAGAAGGCTCAGAAGGCTTGGGTAGAGCATTAACCGTTTCATTAACAACTGAAGAATTATCATGGTCTGTATGATCTTCACCCGAACCTGTTTTCTGGGCTGCATCGGGTTTATTTGAGGACGAGTCTTGATTGTTAATAGGAGGCAGGTTATTCTCTGGAATACTCGCTGAAGGGTTTTCCCCCGGCGGGGCAACAGAATCTATAATAACGGTTTCTGTGGCACTTGAAGTAGGATCAGATCTTGGTGCTTTAGGTTTCCAAACTTTTGGAGGAAGCTCTTTGGTAGTAGAAACATTAGGATTGGGGGCCTTTTGGACAGGCGGCTGATCAAGGTCATTAGGGTTATTATTTCTGCCAGATTGCTTGGGCGGCTCGGTACCATTTTTTTGATGCTGAAGATAAAGCTTGCAGGCATCTCCATCGTGGCCTTGACGATGACAATAAGTGCAATATTGAGGGAGCCTCTCAGCTTCAATGGACTGCCAGAAACCTGATGAAGAGCCATAGTCTATCCACAGTCTGCTTGGTAAAGGCTTGGTAAGATCAATTTCAATACAAACCCTAGCCACACTTGGCCTTGTAAGATTGGCAGTGGGAGCATCAATAATCAACGGTGTACCTATCATGTTAGCAATCGAGAAAAGAATCTGCTTATTAAACAAAAATATTGGGAGATTTGGAAACGCAAACCATACGGGAACAAGAGGACTTTCGACATCAGGTCTGAATGAGGGAGTCCACTTGAAGACTCGCATTGGAAAAGAGCCAACGAACCATTGGTCTTTGATCCAAAGACGCTGGAAATCGGCTTCATGATGAGTTTGAATCAGCACGTGCTTTGAATCCAAATGGCCTAGGGAAACAGCTGCCTTCAGACCGAAGGTTAGGAACTCTTTACGCATTGTGTCCATGGAGGGGCGGCCATGTGAGAACTTGCCAACAAGGGTGAGTTTAAAAGGGAGAGAAAGCGTGTTAATAATATCAGGAGTGAGGCGCAAGGAAGGTTCACCCTTATACAAAAAGGAGGGATGAATGGAAGATTATGGGACGTGGAAGAAGATTGAGTAACTATAGAAGCAAAGGATTTTTTAGCCGTTGGAGATGGAGGAGCCGGAGGAGGGTCCTCAGATGATGCCACGGCCGGAGCCGCAGCCATGACAGGCCGAAGCTGATCAAGGACGGCGCAAGGAGAGATCGGCTTAGAGAGAAAATATTTAGGGTTTTCCCTTCTAGTAGTTGATTATACTAAGAGGTAATGTTAGGAAGTCTCACCATTGTTATTTGCTCTCTTCTTAATTGGAAAAGGCTTTCACATCCACATTAGTATTGGAGATTCTATTGGAGAAGGTGAGTGCGTGTGTGTGTGTGTGTGTGTGTGTGTATATATATATATATATATATATATATATATATATATATATATATATATATATATATATATATATATATATATATATAACATTATTTTCAAACCAATGTGAGATACAACTCTTCTATTAGTAATAAAATGTTAGATTTGTAATCTAATAACTTTTAAAACCAAAATTAATTTATAACAAATATTAAATACATCCCTACTAATATTACCAATAGAAAAGATGTATCTTATATTAGTTGTAAATTGATGTCAGTTTTGAAAGTATTTTGATAAAAGATTTCTACTTTTATCACCATAGAATATATGTATCTTACATTGTTTAGAAAAAGATGTTAGTTTTAAAAGTCTTATATTAAAGACTTTTAATCTTATTACCAATAAAAGACATGTATTTCACATGGTTTAAAAATAAATGTTTGTTTAAAAAATCTTTAGATTAAAGACTTTTTGTTACAAGTAGAATAGATGCATGTATCTTACATTGGTTACAAATTATTCTACTATTATTATCAATAGAAGAGATGTATCACACATTGGTTATAAATTAATGTTGGTTTTAAAAATACTATTATTATCAATAGAATAGATGTATCATACGTTTGGTAGAGGGTAATGTTGATTTTCAAAGTCTTTAGATATAAGATTTCTACTATTATTACCAATAGAAGATGTATATCTCATATTTGTTAGAAAATGATGTTGATTTAAATTTTAGATAAAAGATTTTTACTATTATTACTAATAGAAGAGATATCTTACATTGGTTAAAAAATGATGTTGGTTTTAAAAGTTTTTAGATAAAAGACTTTTACTTTTATCATCAATATATAGAAGAGATGTATCTCATATTATTTAGGAATATAGGTTGCTTATAATTTTTTTAAGATAAGCGACTTCTATTATTATTACCAACTGAGGATATGTATTCCACATTGGTTAGAGAGTGATGTTGATTTTAAAAGTCTACCATTATTAACAATTGAAAAAAAGTATTTCACATTGATTATGATGTAGCGGAAGGTAATTAAAAGTAACCGATAGAAATCAAAACTGTTGAGATCGCGCACGACTACCAGCAATGATCTTCTAAATCCTGTTGAGGTTCGCAAACCTACCACGATCTAGGCATCAATTCGAGTTGATTCAATGAATACCGGAATTGGGAGAAAAGTGTATTATTCATAAACGGCAAAAACTGCCTCTCAAACAACCCTAAAAGTGTTTAAATATGTTCAAAACCATAAAAGCAATAAATTGTCGAAATTACAAAAAAAAACCGAAACTAATAAAAAAAACTTCAAAGGCCCGTAACCCTATTTAAATGACGTTTTTTGGCCTTAAAAACACCTCGTAACCGAGCCATGCTCATTTAATTTTGTCCGTCTTTCCGAGAGCTTCAATTTGATATGTT
>CM028381.1:72464086-72471508 GCA_013146195.2 Codonopsis lanceolata
ATATGAGTATGACCATTTAATTGAGATTATGTGAATTATAAGATGGGTATGTGATTATGTTGAGTTTCATGAATTTTAGGGCTTGATAATCAAGCCCGAATTATTGGAGGAATTGTTGTTAATTAAAGTGGGTATTAATGTGTAGGATGATTTGGATGATGTTGTGTGTTGGGAGAAATGGGTTATCCCTTTGTTAAGGATTTTATGAATTTTGGGGCTTGGGAATCAAGCCCGAATTATTTTGGAATTTGTCATAAATTGAAGAGGATGATAATGTTGGGATTTATGGAATGTGTAATAATGAAACTTAATAGTAAGACTCAACGGAGTCATTTTAAGTTCAATAACATGCTAATAACCGTTGGGATGAATTCCTACGATGTTCGGGTTTTGGTAGGTCATGATGGCGAGCACCAAGATCTCGATTGGTGTCCAATTGAGACACTTATATTATAGAGAATTATTAGGGATTTATTTGGAAGCGTGCTCTGGAGAGCACGGACATTAAAGGCCAACCTATGGTCTCGAGTATGGTTGAAAATAATTATTGAGTGAGTTCTCACTTTTGGGAAATTGCTCGGTTGTGCATGAACGTATTTAGGGTTATGACTACGGTGTAGTCTTTGGTTTGATTTCAAGTAGAGGTCCTTTATAGACCTCATAATATGATTCTCTGGTGGGTTTATACTATTCTTGATTTAATTGGTGACTTGAGATCTTTTAAGATTATTTGGCCGCGGAGCAATGTAATTGCCTTGACTTGATTTATGGTAAAGAATAATAACCTATTTGGTCGGATGAGTTCGCTTCGTCTCGAATTCATTCCTTATTTGTTTATATTGAGTAAATACATACTTGAGCATTTGGCTCTGACGGGTTCGCTCTTGTCGAATCCGATCCTTATTTGGTCTTGACGAGTAAACATCTACTTGCGGCATTGCATTAAGTCCACCGCACTATTTGGTTTGATTTTTATGTCGTGTGGGACGATACATACGCCTATACGAATCGCCGATTCAGATTCGCTATGGATCGCCGCACTGACCTCACACACCCCTCCATTGTAGAGGCCGCAATGGGGGTAGCCCCTTTGCCCCTTTCGTAACAATACGTATGGACACAGCCGCTATCAAACCGGCGGAGTTCGGTATATCGATGCGAAGACACGAGCATCGTAGTCACGATACCGTATAACGCTTTTTTTTCTTGCAGAGCTACGTGGCGGCCGGCCCATAACATATCCTATTGTGATGTTTAATACTCGCACTTATGTGAATAACGTGCTAAGTGCAAATTTGTGATCAATGAGGGTTGGACCCATGTTGTGATCATTTGAGGTTGGACCCATGGTTTTATTATTAAGGACTAGGCCCATATTCCGTCAGATACATGATTTATTGTTGGTATACTATTAAGATGCCATGATTTTGTACATGCTTCTGCATTATGCCATGCCACGCCATGCTATGCCATACAATTGCATTTAGTAACTTATCGGGTCATTATGACTCATTTCGTGTGTTTGTTTTCCTTAGTTTTTGCGGTAAAGAAGTAAGTTTCGGTGAAGTGCGCTGGGCTGCGGCAATTTCTGGTGCTTGTTGATAGCAGGTGGTCTTCCCGCAATAGCTTGGAGTTATTATTATTATTATTATTGTATTTATTATCTTGTGAGATACGGATGTAAAGTTATGTAAACTTTACTTGGGTAGTTATGTTAGTATTTTATTATCGTTATTTTGGGAGCCGACTTGTTTGGTCGAGCTATTGTATTTATTTAGAAGTTATTCCGTTGTCTTCCCGAGCAAGGTTTTAGCTGCATGTTCTAGTATTGTGTGTTATTTCATCTCCTCACAACTTTAGTCGTGAGATTTTGGTTTAGTTGTTGTTTAATATCTTATCTCTTAAGTTGATTTGTCCCTCCTGCATGTCAGAGCCGCTGAGTGGTTGTTTATCGCTGGTATTTGTTGATTCGCTTTTGGTTGCCGATGGTTTGTTGTCCGCGGCGCAATGTTGCGCCACGCGAAGTAAATTTGTCGAGAGATAGTTATCTCTCATCCTTTGCTATTCTTGGTTTAATTAGGCTTGGGTCCCACTTTATGATTCGCTCCGCAGTGTGTTGATTTTTGTTGTTCGCATTGCCGTTATGGCTTTTACCTTCCTATTCGAGCTCGATGGCTCATCTTTGACTCGCATTCATTATGCTTAGCGTGTGCTTGTCCGCTTTTAGCCTGTCTTAATGGCACGACCTTGGGATTTCGCATTGAGTCCGGTCGGCCGCTACGCTGCTGCACGAGCTATAGGTTAGCTATTTCGCCGAGGATAGGTTCCTTGGCCTAGTTTGGGTTGGGTTTATTGTTGAGTTATTAGCAGGTGTTCTTTGTAGGCGATTATGTCGAGGATCTTGGCGTGGGCTAGTTCTAGTAGACCGGTCGGATACAACTCTCAATAATGAGAGGGGAGAGAATGTTAACGTCGTGTGACTCCTCAACGGATGTTTGGGCTGGAAGGCGATTCTCTTGTCCTTGCGAAATTCTTGAAGTTTAAACCGGAAAGTTTTGATGGAGAGCCGGATACTATTAAGGCGAAATATATTGGCTAAGCATGGAGAAGATCTTTGTAGTTTTGGGTTGTACATCGAAGAAATGATTACCTTAGGTGTTTAGATTGGATGGTGCGGCCGAGCATTGGTGGCTTGAATTACGAGATGGTTGACATGGAGTGCCTCGAGTGTGGGAGAACTTTGTCAAGGAGTTTATGGTACGGTTTAGTCAGCTGATGAGTGAGAAAGAAGAGATGGAATTCTAGTGTTAGAACAAGGAGATATGTGGCTGGTATTCAACAAAGTTTGCGAGATGGCTGCTATTGTGGTTACTTGGTACGGATGAGGCTAGGAGAAGACCGAGAGGTTTGTGAAAGGCCCGGGCAGCCTATCGTGGCAACTTATTCCATTACAGCCGCGGATTACCAGGAGTTGTGGATCGTGCACATGTGATGGAGTTGGACATCGGAGTATGCTCGAAAGAGCCTCGAGCTAATAGAGTCAATGATGGTAATAGAGGCGGCGCACCTCGGACGCTTAGTCAAGGAAATGTGGTTACGGTTGGCGGGAAGTGGTGTTACTAAAGAGGCGATGAGGATTGATATGCAATTTTTGTATGAGGACGGGACATGCCGGGAATAGGTGTTTGGGTAAATCAGAGAAGAGTTGTTTACTTGTGGTGATCATGTTGAGTAAAGATTGCCCAAGGATGAGAGTTAGTCATGCAGGAGTACTAGTCAACAATCTAGTGGCTCAGAAGAGAGATGGTGACGGTCGGCCTAGAGTTTGAGCCGTCTCATGGCCGGTTGGCCATTGCAGTTTTGAGACCTATCGAAATAGGAAGGTACATTCTTTGTATATATGTATATAATATATATAAATTAGATTACTATATCGTTATTATGAGTATGCGACATCGGTAGCTCATGTGCATTCATACATACATTACATGGTGTATTGTGTAATATTGGTTTGCTTTCGATCGAGGGAATAATACCCAATGTGAGATCGATATATGATATGGTTTGTTTTGTGAATTACGGTAGGTAATAAATGCGTTGTGTATGGATTCTTGTTTAGTCTATATATATAAGACTATGCTATATATAGAGTTGTGGTTTTGTGTGGTTATATATATAAAGGCCATAATATGTATATATATATGAAGCATGAATTGTATAATGATGCTTATCGGTTTGGTATGATGTTTGTATATTCTATAAAGGTATGTTTTATGTAATGAATGATATAATATTATGGTATTATTAGTAGTTATATGAGTAGGATATACACTGACTTGAGAAGGTTGAAAGTTGCGATTTAGAGGATAATCACGGTTGCAGGGGAGTGTATGACGCCTACCTTGAGTATTGAGGCGTTAACGTTGTGTTAGGATGCTTAGTGTATGCATTGGTTGTAGACTTGGTCTGAGAGCTTAGAGGATAGTTTTCTGGGAGTATAGACGCTACGAGTATCGGTGAACGTGTCGATTCCTTATGATTCTAGTGAGTTGTCTTGGTTGAGTGTACTAGGTACACGAGTTTTGTGATAGCTATAATCGTTGTTTGCCAACGTAATAGACCTTGTTACTTGGTCTGAATTTTTATTCAGTTACGTGCATTAGTTGTAGGAAACACCTACTTGATGCATTTACATAGTAGTATATTAAATTCTCATCTCATAATATCATGTTCATTCATTTCATTAGCGTAGAAATGTTTGAAGGGTGCTTAAAACTTTTTATTCATGAACCTTTGCATCATTGAGGAAACTTTTGAAGCTAATTCGGTAGGTACCAATTGGTGAGCAGGTATTCATCATTGGACTAGATTGGTAAGGAATTAAGTTAGAAATTGACTATACCGTTACCAAGTGGAATGGACTGAAATGGAATGAATTTTAAAACATTTCATTAATGTGCTCTTATGTGTTATTACCCACGATAGGAAAATCGCGTGTGATTTACATGGTTTGAAATGCCGATTTGATTATCTTTGATTTGTTTTCGAATTGCTCTATAGGCAATTACTATTTATTTAACTTGGAATCTTTTGTGATTGAATTTCATGATGTGCCCGAAACAAATAGTTTCGTAGTTGAATGTTCTTATGTTGAAATTTGGAATTTTGGCTTACATGTTTGGCGTAGTATTGTTCGTATGGTATTCGCGACTCGGTATGGGTCGTAGTATTTTCAACCGTAAGTGTTAATGTCGTTGAGTCTTGAGATTTCGTAGACTTTTGAATTTGGATTATTATAGTTCGAATTGTATATTGTGTGGTGGACTCGAGATTCGAGTCAAGGTTGGTGGTTTTGAGATCGAGTGTTAACTCTGGGATTAAAGACACAATAATCATTGTCTCGATGTATTGTGGTTGAGTGTGGACCTAATGTTGGTTTGTATCATGATTTAGAATTCGGGACTAATTCTTTTTAAGTGGAGAGTGTGACACCCCTCCCTTCGTTAGCTCGGTTTGCGTGTTATACTTGCACTTCTTTTCGTTGTCGATTGTATGTTTGGTTTGCGAGAGGGTCTAGATGTATGAGAGAGACCATATTAAGACCAAAACATTATTAAGAGACTCCATATAGTTATTGACTTGCTAAAGTCACAAGTGTGACTAGTCGAGGAATGCATGATTGAGGTTTGCTTATGCGTTTGTGTTCGTGACCTCGGTTTGGCCCTAGACCTTTATATGATGATTGATTAACATGTTTAGATGCATTAGACTTCAAGTTGGAGGTGTTCCTTAAGTCTAACGATGATTTGGAAGCTTTGGAGATAGTGCTCGCGTCTCTATCGCGTAGTTCGAGAATCGAGTGGCGTATCGTCTCTCCTTTGGAATCCTTATTTCCCCAGTTGTTATTCAACTTTCTTGAAGTATTTAAGCTTCTTCATTTAGCCCTTAGACCTGCCTTAAAAAGTCTCCTTTCATTGCTCGTTAGATTTAGAGTTCATTCGTGGATTAGGTTGCACGTTGTTGCACCTCTTCTTCAGTTTGGGAGTTGTTTAGACCAGGATTTGAGGGAGACCTTAAGCCGAGAGAGCCCGGCATAATGGGATTTTGACACTAGCCGCCTCTCAAAAGCATTTCAAAATCAGCCCAAGGCTCGGCATTCAGGCGCCCGCCTGGCTTTAAGTGAGCCGCCTCAGCATTCGGGTACTCGCCGGGATTTTTCCCACATTTTTCTGTTGAGCGATTTATACACCCAAACCCCTATCCAAACCTTTTCTAAACCCCCATAAACCTCCAACCCTCCTTACTTATACCCTAACATCTCTAACAAGTTTTATGGGTGGATTAGTGAGTGATTGAGTGGATTAATTAAGCCCAAATCAGATTTTAAGACACCACATTGCGGTGACACTTGTCCCTCAGATTTTCAACCAATATAGCAGCCACATCGATTAGTTTGACCCTCATTCTTCTCCTACACTCTCCAAAAACGTGGTTAGCCTCTCCATGGAGTTCTCTTGTGAGTTCTTGAAGCTACCTTCTTCATCCTCCTTGATCCTTCATTCATTTGCCAAAGCCACCTTCACAAGATGTAGAACTTGAAGTAGATCATTTCCTTAGAGCAGTTTTTCTCATTTGCTTTCTTTGGTGTAGAATACAAGTTACTTGCGTCTCTTTGATTTTGTACTCATTGATCTAAGGAAAACAAACTCTATGCTATTTGAGGTCAATGAGTACACATACTACTGCTGTGTGATTTTAACTTGTGATTTGAGCATGTGAACTTGTTAAAAGAGCATATGTAGGATGAATTTTATGATTGTTGAAGTATATTGCTACTCTTCATCTTGTGTTTCTAGGATTATGAGCTGCTAGAAATCATGTCCATATGTTACTTGGATTTATTATGAAGTATGCCTAAGTTTGGGAATTTAGGTGTGTGATCTCACTAGATAATATGGTATGACCATTTAATTGAGATTATGTGAATTATAAGATGGGTATGTGATTATGTTGAGTTTCATGAATTTTAGGGCTTGATAATCAAGCCCGAATTGTGGAAATTGTTTTAATTAAAGTGGGTATTAATGTGTAGGATGATTTGGATGATATTGTGTGTTGGGAGAAATGGGTTATCCCTGTTAAGGATTTTATGAATTTTGGGGTTTCATGAATCAAGCCGAATTATTTTGAAATTTGTCATAAATTGAAGAGGATGATAATGTTGGGATTTATGGAATGTGTAATAATGAAACTTAATAGTAAAGACTCGTGAGTCATTTTAAGTTCAATAACATGCTAATAACCGTTGGGATGAATTCCTACGATGTTCGGGTTTTGGTAGGTCATGATGGTGAGCACCCGATCATCTCGATTGGTGTCCAGATTGAGACACTTATATTATAGAGAATTATTAGGGGTTTATTTGGGCGTGCTCGGGAGGCAGCCTTTGGTAAAACCCAACACAAGTCTCAGTATGGTTGAAAAATAATTATTGAGTGAGTTCTCACTTTTGGGAAAAGCGTTCGGTTGTGCATGAGCGTGTTGTGGGTTATGACTACGGTGTAGTCTTTGGTTTGATTTCAAGTAGAGGTCCTACATAGACCTCATAATATAAGGTGGGTTTATACTATTCTTGATTTAATTGGTGACTTGAGATCTTTTAAAGATTATTTGTGTGTAATTGCCTTGACTTGATTTATGGTAAAGAATAATAACCTATTTGGTGGATGAGTTCGCTCTTGTCGAATTCATTTGCCTTGTTTATATTGATAAATACATGTACTTGAGCATTTGGTGGACGGGTTCGCTCTTGTCGAATCCGATCCTTATTGTTCTTGACGAGTAAACATCTACTTGTGCATTGCATTAAGTCGGTGGCACTATTTGGTTTGATTTTTATGTCGGTGGGGCGATACATCGCGC